>OZ010595.1:39502130-39914630 GCA_963932145.1 Acanthosepion lycidas | reverse complement strand
GAAAAAATGGAGAAAATCTGAATTTTTGATCACAAAGAGAAAGTAAAATGTGTGCACAAATAAAAAATATTTCCCTCTAAGTAAAATTGGAAATTAAATTTTTTACAAATATCAACATATGAAAAAATTAAAAAAGAAAATAGGTTGTCAGAAAAGGTAATTATATTAAAAAGGAAATAATGCAATCTTCACAAGAATAGAAAAACAAACATTTTTTTTTTAACTGGTAACTGTATTAATTCTAAGCAAAATTTAAGAAAGGTTTTTAAATTCTAAATTAAACATGTGAGTTAGAAATTGTAATACTAACAGAAAAATATTTTGAATTAATTGCTATCTGTTGTGGCCTTGTTAGGGTCAGAAATAAAGGTACAAGAGAGGAATTGAATTAAACAAATATATTAACAGAAACACTAATACAAACATATACAAATGAGAGTGTTACAGCAACAATGTTCAGTCTGACTGTCAGTGCTGACTGCTGGAAACTTACCCCTCCAAAAGTAGTACCTGCTCCTATTTATAGCTGGGAGAGTCTATGCATGCATGGGTAAATTACCATAGCACTATCCAAGTTTCTTTGTTATTAAAAGTCAAAAGAAGTTTCAGAAAACCCAGTTTCAATGTATTTCTTGATTTTTAAACCTAATAAATTTTAAAAAAGTTAACAATATATGGGTAGAAGGAGAAATTGAAATCAAATTCTTGATTGTCATCCATGTTTACAATTTATTTCCTTTCAGTCAATAAAAAAATGTAAACTTTTAAAAATAATTCTTTCAACTAACTTTTTAATCACTTCTAAGTACGTGAATTTTGGATGATATTGCCGAGACATTATCATCTATGAATTCAGGTCATTGAAGAGCCTACCTACATTCCTGATCCAACGGGACATCAGGTGAACCTACATGACCACTTATTCATATCCTGCTCTGAAAAATGCTTCACTGAGTTTTACCCTCACCTGGTTACATTAGATCATTCACTAATAAGTGTCAAAGTTGATGCCAAAACAAAGGTATCCTCTGATGTACCATTCCATACAACTATTTTTCAGTACATGAAATCCAATTGCAACAGCTTCAGATCTTGCATGGTGAAAGCTCCTTTTTCAACCTTCTTCAAACATACTGCCTCCAAAACTGGTTTTCTACAACAAAAAAATTCCAGCAAAAACTGAACAGCCTGCTCTTGAATGTACTGCAGCCTAAACTCACCATAACCACTACTACAATATCTATCACAGAAAGAGTGTAATAGGACATTTTCTGCATTCATAACTGCCTCCTATCATTGCAAGAGAGTTCTAGAAAATGAAAAGTATGTCTATGTACAAGAAATTCAAGCCAAAGCAGAAAACAAACAACTTAGAACCCTGGAGTTCTGGAAGATCTACAACCAAATTCTGAATAGAGGCAAAGCATCAGTGCCTACTATTATAAATGATATCAAGGTCGTTTCATCCTCATCAAATAAGGAAAAGCTCTTCACCATGAGTTTTACCTCAAACTCTATATCAGATGACAAAGGCTATGCCCTTCCTGTATTCCACTGTCTCAATGAGCACAATCTCAATAATATTTTTCTTACAGCCTGGGAAGACTCAAGATTCAGATAAGATCCCAATGGATGTCCTTAAAGAATATTAACCTGGAGTTATCTGTAATCCACTGCTTGAAGGAGAAATCCTTGCCAAGCCTGTGAAAGGTGTAAAGTGTATGCCCTGTTTTCAATAATGTGGGGCTGAGTGTGTATCCTTTTCACAACATAGGTCCATCAGCCTCCATCATGCAATTAGTAAACTTTTTGAAACTATAATTAACAAGAAGGTTGCTGATCACCTCAATAAGAACAAACTCTTGAGCAGCCAACAGTATGGATTTCGATTGGTTCGGCCCACTGCTGATATCCTAACTGCCATTATGAACAGAATCAGTGAGGCACTAAACAACAAACACATCTCAAGTATAATTGTATTAGATATTTCAAAGACTTTTAACAAGATTTGGCATAAAGGGTTACTGCACATGCTTTCTTGATATGAAATCAATAGAAGAGTCTTCTCAATTGTGACACTATTTAGCTATGGTAATTGGCTAACTAATTAACCATAGAAATTAAAACAAGAAATACTGAGAAGGGAAAGAAGATATCCCGTTCGATATTAAAAAGATTTGATTTTATTTCCGAAAAAGTTACTTTTCACAAAAGATAATAGACCTGTAGAAAAGCCATATGTGAGATTTTGACAAATTGATTAATATTGTTGTAAGGAAATGCCTTGCCGAGAGAATCATGAGATTCAGAAAAAGCGAAGCATTGAGATATTGGGCAGACCATATGGCGGTCATAAAAATTTCAGCCTGAGATGACTGCTGATACAGGGTAAAGAGAATCAATATTAATTATCTTCCCAAGATATCATTTTTTTTTCTTGAGTGTCGGCAAGGCAAAGCCATATGATATTTGTGAGAATTTGGGCATGAGAATACATTGAGTAGCAATATGGTGATTATAAAATTTTGGACATGAGAAAAGATAGCATGGAAGAATCCTGATTTGAGAGATAAGGAATTTAATTTCTCAAGTAAAAACTAGTAAAAACTCCAGTAAAAACTAACTTCATGAAGGGACCAGATGGTAGACTTTGACAGTGATTGATGGAATTTGAAAAGGGTGCTGGTTAAGAAGACTCTGAGTGACCAAAAGATCTGTGAGGTTTTAAGTAGCAATGTGGAAATCGTAAAAATTTTGGCCAATGGTTAAGAAAAGAATTTTGTAAACAAAAATTCTGATTTATAATTTTAAGGAGGCCAGCTGAGCCACATCCACATGGCCGGGATGTCATTGGTCGAGCGGTAGTAATGGTGATAGGCAAAGGTAATTTGATGAGAAGGATGGAGAAGTTATTAACTCCCACTGAAGGGATTGGTATGAGGTATCAATGTGAGAGAGGAAGAGTTTAGGAGGATAGCTCTCCTCCAACCTCTCCTCACAGACAAAGAGATTCCCCCTAAAATGGAAAGTGATTAATTTTCCAAAAATGGGAAGCAATAAATTTTTCTGGCCTGACAAAGAGATTCTCGTTGGAAATCGAGATTTACCGAGAAACCCAGGCTGCGTCTGGCCCTGCACTGGGTTTTGATCAGTACCCATATAAACGAACATCCTCAGGCCCTTAGTCAGTAAGAGTCAGTCAGACAGTGACAATCAAAGCTTGAATAGAGTGTTGACTCACAGAAGCTGACCAAGAGATTCCACAACCTCTGACTTCAGCTATCCTACCGAAAGCAAGTTATACTGATGAACAAAGCCAAGGCAGCACCTAAAAACTAAACCAGTTGACTTAAGATACCAAAACTTGCTTAAAAAACAGAAGTGTCACACTCCATAAAAACGGGCTGGGAGAAAAACACACTCCTGTATATAACAGATGGATAAAGTTAATTTGTTAGTTTTTTTAACATACTTGAACCTCTTTTTTTTTCTTTTCATCTTTTTTTTTTTCTTTTCATCTTTTTTTTTTCTTTACGCTTGTGCGATATCACCTCCAATCTGGACTCATCTTACAGTACGGCCCGACGCCCGATTGACCTCATCTACCTAAAATCAAAGTCACAACGTGGGTAGGTTGTACTTGAGATCGAAGCAGTTACTTTGATAACCAAATGTTGGAAGTGAGCTGGGAACGATGGAACTGGTTACAGCTGGTGTGAAGCCATTAGCATTGGCTGACCATCTCACTCGGTACCCTGATGAAAGGATTCTGCCGGGTATCGATGACTAGGATTCAACCTGGCTGAGAGTTGACCATGGGCTGACAGCTCAGTGTCACACAATTATAAAGTCCTTCCTAACAGGTAGGTCCCTAAAGGTTGTTAACATCCAGTCCTCTGAGGCCCAGATGATCAACACAGGCATCATCCAAAGTTTGCTTCTTGGACCAACCCTCTTTCTACTTTACACTGGATAGGAGTAGAAGTTTATCAATTGTTTCCTGTTTAGGATATGGTTTACTGGTTCTTACTTCCCTGGCCATAATCATTTAACTGTCTTAACTTTTTGGTAATCTGATTGATCAGTGGTAGCAAATCTTCATTATGAGGGTACCAGGTTGGCAGTTTTCTTGTTGCAGTATCCTGACTGGCATTTTACATGTACTTTTTGCCATTAAATTTGACATAAGGAGATAAGCTCATAATGTGGCTTGCCCACTGGAAATACATGCAGGAACACCTATGTAAGCGTGCCATGGCTATAGTAATACTCCAATATTATGCGACTGTTGATCAGAATAAGTGCTACCAGAGTTTGGGCTCCTTACTTTCAGTCAGAAGTAGCCAGAATAAAATTTAAAGTTTAAACACACACACACTTATGCATGCATACATGTATGTATATTTTACACTGGACATCAGGAAGGCTTCATTGTCAAATGGATCACTTATTCTTACTATTATCATAATTTCTATTTAAATGATGAATAATGCAAACTGATCAATAAATATGAAAAAAATATGTATATATTTAATAAATAGTATAGGATTATTGTCAATATAAATATATATTATAAGAAGACAATTTTTATTACTGTTGTTGTTAATACTCATTGAATGATAAATAGAAAATTACCTATACAAAAAATATTAGTTAAAAATAATCAAAAAGAAATAAATGTATCGCTCCTCTCTTTACTCAATTTAAGGTGTTATTATTTTTGGCTGCTAAAATAAAATACATTGCTTATAAATCTCTTCCAATTCTATTCTTGACTGAGGTTCCACTTAAAACTGAGTCTCTATTGAGTGATATGCATATAACACCAGCCATGGTTTCTATCATCTCTAAATTGGATCCCCACAAAGCATGTGGACTTGATGGTATCACTGTAATAGCCCTTAAGAAATGCACTCCTGAACTGGCTTTCTTTCCAAAACAGAAGACATTTATTTCAGATGTTTATTTAATAATACACAAACATACATGCTCACACAAACATACACTTTACTTGATTAACTGAAGTTCAGAGAGAGAAAGATTAACTTTTTTATTTTGGAACTTCTGGCAGCAGAAAGTAAGAAATAAACATATAAAAATGTCAATGTTGATAAAGTAAAAAATGGATAGACAAGTGAAAGAAAATGAAAATAAAAAGAGTATATGTGGTCCATCTTGTTTAATATAATCAGAGCATTTGTGGCAAAGAAGTTCACATTAATGCCAATCCCTTGCATTTATAATCAATGATTTCAGTGACAAGTAAAATTATGTCCAGAAATGGCCAGGGAATAAGAAGTGTTAGTTGGAATAGTCACATACACTACTTGACCTTTTAGTATTACTATGTAATAACTGAATTTAACCAGGGAACAATAAAATAAGAAAATAGCTCAGCTGACAAATCTAAAAGGATTTTTTTAACTGCAAGTTTTTTAGAAACAAACTTCAGAAACAGCTATATAAAAAAAATGTGGCATGGTTTGATAAACGTACCCCCTGGAAAAACCAAAATAAAAAACAATGTACCGAAAGAATGTTTTTCTCTTGACACCACTGTTATTATTGTTTACTCTCTTGGCAATTTTTAGTGTTTTAAAAGATTATTTTTATCATCTTAATAAAACTCAGGCATATGAAAGTGGATTTATACATTTTCTTTTTTCTCAAGAATTAACAACAAAATTATTAAACACTATTTACTAGAGAGTTAATTTACAAGAATAATTTTATATTTATAAAAATATGTAAACCAACTACAACACAATAAAGAAATAACTGAAAACATTTCTTTATAAATGATTCAGTTGAAAAATGGTGTAGAATGAATCTATAGAATGTTGTGCTAACATTAACAACTGAAAAATTGTTAATTGATTGAAAGAGTTTGGGATGTTAACTCTTTTCAAAGTTCTAGACAATAAATCGAAAATATTTATCTAACTTGGACTATTGTCAATATTTAATGTCATTATTTTACATCATCATGACATACCCTCCTGCCATAAATGGGCATATAGTCATAGAGTCAATGTGCAGCTGAGCATGTGTTCAGATCCTTCCACATATCTGGATTGAAAGTCTGAGAAGTATTCACTCTGTAACAGAGAGAGGTATACGCATATACATCCACATAAACACACACACACATTTTTTTTATTGAAATTGGAGTGAATATAGCTAGTGAAACTAAATCAGAGCGTTCTGTTTACTGATGAGGAAATCTGATCTCGCCTTTGGAATTGGGTCGTTGAAAAAAACAATGGAAATGATCTAAATAAATTTTATCAGTGAAAAATTAAAATAGAGCTTATTCAGGCTATCAGAACTTTGAAACTCACAGAAACGGCACTCATGATAATTGCATGCCGGACAAAGGGTCGATTTATGATCAAACAGATAATCTATAGAAACACATAGTTAGACAGAAGAGGCAGATGGAAGAGAGAGACGGGAGAGACCGCGATTGGTTGGCACATCATTGTCACATGTGTGAGCACCCGCACGCAACCATTACGGGTCATGGTGCTACAAGGAGACAGTTGAGTGAGACGGAAGAGGCCAGACAGGAGAGACCGCAATCGGTCAGCACATCGTTGTCATGTGCGTGAGCACCCGCAGGCGACCATTACGGGTCGTGGTGCTACAAAAAGACGGGAGAGAGACCTGGAGAACGAGTCTGTCGTCGAGAGAGTCACAAGAGATTTGCGGGAGAATTAGAGAAGGAAGACTTCCCCCTGTCCTGAGAAGTCTGTATGAGACTGGACTACTAGTCATAAACCTACCCCAGGCGATTCAATACGCATTTATCACACACAAACCCTCTCGCTGTTGGGAATTCGCTGGATGCATTGTGTCTTTTCCTTTTCTCATTTATGTTAAATGTTTTTATTCTCCCTGTAACCTCTGTTCTGATGTTATCTTATATAAAAGACGTTCCCCCATTGTTGTCTGGCTTCTGCAGATATTATTTCTTGTTTTATTTTGCCGCATTCTAAACGTCCTACTGCCAACTCTCACAGCTGTGTCCACACCCCCAGTTGACCGTGAACGTATGGACAACACCCCGCTTACTGGATCTCAAAACTAACACAGAATGGGCAGCAAGCAGGACTTGACCAGTTGACCGGTCAAAATAATCTATGGGTACTCAGGGAGTGTACGGCCAGTTACCCCTAAGTTCAGTTCAGACCAAGTGGACACCTCAACCCAAAGAGGAAGATGCCGGAGGTTGAGGAGCTGGGGACGAAGTGGTAGACTCATGCATAACATGTCTTAGGCAAATAGACCTGGTCTGATGAGAAAACTGGTTTTGTCACTGAAGACACAACCATGCGGCAAGTAGTACTGGGTTACATGGTTTCTTGTATGGTCTGTGTACATTTCTTCATGTACTTTGGGCAGTATTTTGAAGAAAATAAGCCATGTTTTCTGTACTTGTGAAAACATTAGTTTTTTTTACTTGTGTCAAACTTGTTAGAAGATAGTGTATTGTTTTGTCAAAAAGTTCCCATGTGGTGATTAAAATTGTGTTTTCAATGATAAAGTGCTGTGTTTAATAAAAATGTTCATGTTAGTTGTGGTGGCATTGTTGAAATATATTAGAGTGACCTGTTTCATGTAGAATGTGTTGCATGAATTTTATCCTGTTTTTAATCCTTTTGCTTATAGGTAAAACATTGAGTTACTGAAATGTGTTTCCAGCATTGTTGATATATATTTTAAGCCTGTTCATGTAACAAAGTTTTTTGTTCTAGTAATTTCTGCTGGAGTTGTGAATTTTTCTAGTGTCTTTTTAAGTTTGACAATGACACATGAAGGGTAGTAGCTGCATTTGAATTTTGATATTTGTCAGCAGTATAGTTAAAAACAACGGTCCATTACTGGTGGTGTTAACAACAGTGGTAGAAAAACAGGATGAAAAAGTCTGGGTATGACTGACTGAGAGGATCCAGTAGAGGCAATAGATAGGAAGAGAGGTACCATTTATCTGCTGACCAAAGCTAAAAGGGTTAAGAAGTATTAATTTCACTGATTCCCTTGCCACGTTTTGTGTTTTTTTTTTTTTTTAAATTTGCATGGGGTTTGTGTTTTACAATCAGTGATTTTGCACTTCATGTTGGGTTTTCTCACAAATCTATTGAAAGTATTAATTTTTCTGTTCACTTGGTGTGATCAGTAGAGAAATTGTTGTATGAAATTCTGTTGCTCAAAAATTTTCTCCTCACTAGCTTCTGGTGTTGAAAAATGCATAGTGCATAGATGTGTTTCTTTTTCTGGTGTGGTTTTGGTACAAATGTCTTCAAAACATGTTGTTTGTCATCAAAGTGTTGAGGTATGTATATGTTTCAGCTAGGTTACTTTTACTGTGTTCTAAGTCAAGTCACATGTTACAGCATTGCCTATAAATGATGGGTGTAAGGAAATGGAAGACAATTTCAGCTGTTGCCTGCTAGCTAGTGGAAAAAATATTGAAGGTGGAGAATATTTGATTTGGATTTTTTCTATTAGAAAGTAGATTTTTCTTTTTTATCTGTTTACATATTGAATATAAATGAAATATGTGTGAAGAAGTAAAGATTATCAAAAGTGAGGTAAGAGAAAAATAGAAAAAACATGTAAAAGAAACAAAGAGTATGACGTTTTATTTTGATTTATTCAGATAAAAGAAAAAACGCATTTATGCCAATTCCATTCAAAAGTTTAAAAGGTAAACAGATACTCTGGATGAAAAAGACAAAAGAACTGACACTTGTGTATTAAAAGTTATGCACATGTTATTAAAAGTATTAATATGTAAACAATACAGAAATTTAACTATCTGGAAAGTGTTTGAACACATGATCCAAAGGTTACCAAGGTACATTAAAATAGTGAAATATACCTTCCAGAAACTAAACAAAGTATCAAGAGATAGGAAAGATGTGAGAAATGAAGAAAAGAATACTTAACTCCTATGTAATATCAATCCTCCTATATAGCAATGAATGCTGGACAGATGAAGAAGAGTCTTGAGGCAACAGTGGTGTAGTTTCTCAGAAGGATTCTGAGAATACCATGGCTGGAACATGTGAGTAAGGATGAAATTTTAAGGAAAATGGAAACAAAAAGAACACTTATAGAGATAGTTGAAATTCTGTGGATATATAATAAGGAAAGAGGACTTGGAGAATTTGACACAGGATAATAAGGCAAGAGTGGCAGATGGAAACAGTAAGTAGTCTACCTAAAAAGCTTGTGTAAATAGTTGACATAACAGGGAGTGGGAGAGACAGTGAAACAACAAAAATAGCTAAGAGTTACAAGACAGAAAATTGTAGAAAGCCATGATCATCTAAATTCTGATATGGCATATAAAAGAAAAAATGTGTATGTTTATGCATATGAACTTTTCTCACTGTTTCCCATCAATACTTTAGTGTGTCCTACAGAATCAGGTGTGTCTACACAAAGGTATCCAATAGGAATGTTTTATTATTTATACCTACTTGGAACAGAAGCTATAAATGTCAGCATCTATGTTTATATAATCATACATGGTGTTTTCACTGGTAAGACCAAAGGAATAACAGGATCACTACAGTTTGGGACCAGTGCCGTCATAGGAGCTGTCAGAATGGGTTGGATACAATGGCAAACTGCCTTAGGGACTCCGTCTCCATATTTCTCCTCTAGGTTTATTCTTGAAGCCTTTTCTGTGACTGGATATGGCTGCAAGGTTTGAAATAAGGGCTTTCCTACCCCTAGGTGAACTGCCTTCCCCAGCTGTCGAGCTTCACCTACCCGATGCCGGATGTAGTTTATCACCATACCCAGGCTGTATGTGCTGTATCATCGTACCCAGGTAGGTTCTGATCATGACTCTTGGCCTTCGTGCCTTGGACAGTTTGGTGAATGACAATGGCCAGAGCCCACTTGAGCTATGCACTTACCACAACTTGTGCATATCCAACTCCTTCTTCAGGACCAAGCACAAGGTATACTGGAGACCTCCACACTCAAAGCACTAGCACCAGCTGGATCTCATTCTGGTCAGACAAGCCGCCATTAAGAACGCCCTTCACACACATTCTTACCATAGCACAGACTGTGATACAGACCACTTCTTGGTGTGCTGCAAGATCAAGCTCCAGCCCAAGAAGTTCCACCTCAGCAAGAAGTAAGGGAATCCTCACATTAATGTCAGCAGGATGAGCCAGCCAGACCAGTTAGCTAAGAGGTTTAGGAATGAGGGGGCAACCTCACAGACCAGAGACTCTGCCATGGAGAAGTGGTGACTTTGTGGGACACCTTGGCCACTTCTGGGAGAAAGACCTTAAAGTCATATGACTGGTTTGAGGCAAAGTCTGCCGAGATGACTCCTGTCATTGTGGCCAAGTGCACCACTCTTGCAGAATACAAGCAGTCACCCAGTAAGAGAAACCTGCAGATCCTCCAGGCTGCCAGGAGCAAAGCTTGCCAAACTACCAATGAGTACTGGACGGAACTTAGCGAAACCATCCAGACAGCAATTACAGGGAACATCAGAGGGATGTACGTTGGCATCAAGATGGACCAGTGCAGAACAAAACAGCTTCCCTCAAAACCACCACTGGGGAAGTCATTGCAGACAAGGGGCAACAGATGGAGAAATAGGTAGAACACTATTCTGACCGCTATTCCAGGCAGAATGTTGTGATGACTCCAGCCCTTGATGCCATTGAGTGCCTGCTGGTTATGGAGGACCTCAACACCAAACCGACCATAGAGGAGCTTAGCAAGGCAATTGACAGCTTGGCGTCAGAAAATGTCTCTGGCAGTTACAGGATGCCCCCTGACCTGATCACTGCAAGTATGCCCTACTGCTCCCATTGCATGAGGTCCTCTACCAGTGTTGGAAAGAATGGGTCATACCTAAAGACATGAGAGATGCCAAGATTGTCACCTACTACAAGAACAAGGGTGAGTGAAGTGACTGCAACAACTACAGACATCTTGCTACTCAGCGCTGTGAGCAAAGTCTTCAGTTGAATCATCTTGGTCCACCTGCAGAAACTTGTGGAACATGTCTAGCCAGAGTTGCAGTGTGGTTTCTGAGCTGAAATATCAACAGTAGACATGGTCTCCTCCCTCTACCAGCTCCAGGAGAAGTGCAGAGAACAGCAAATGCCCCTGTATGTTGCTTTTATCGATCTCATCAATGTGTTTGATCTCATCAGCAGAAAAGGTCTCTTTAGAATCCTGCCCAAGATTGGCTGCCAACCAAAGCTGCAGAACTTGATTGAGTCCTTCCACAGAGACATGCAAGGGATTGTGCAGTTCAATGGCAACACTTCTTAGCTCTTCAACATCTGCAGTCGAATCAAACAGAGCTGCATCTTCCTTCCACTCTCTTCAAGGTCTTCTTCACTCTGCTGCTGAAGCATGCATTCCGCACATCAAGAAAAGGGATTTACCTGCATATGAGATAAGAGGGTGAGCTGTTCAATCTAAACCACCTCAGACCCAGGCCCAAAGTATATGAAGTCAGTGTCAGAGTACATGTTTTTTGCCAACGATGTGGCAGTAGCGACTCACACCCAGTGTAAACTTCAGTCACTGATAAACCATTTGTCCCAGGCTTGCAGAGTCTTTGGGCTGACCATCAGTCTGAAAAAAACAAACATCCCAGGACAAAGTACTGAAACACCACCAGCCATTACCATTGACAACTTGAGCTTGATGTGGTCCATCAGCTCACATACCTTGGCCTCACCATCACTTTCCTTAGATGCAGAGATTGACAAAAGAATCGGGAAGGCAGACACAACCCTTACATACCTCAAAAAACATGTGTGGATCAATTCCAAGCTGACGGTGAAGAACAAGATGGCAGTGTACAAGACCTGTGTCATCAGCACACTGCTATATGGCAGCGAGGCTTGGACCATGTACACCAGAAAAGAAAAGCATCTGAACATTTTTCACATGAGAAGCATCCGAGCATCCTAAGAATAGCATAGCAAGACAAGGTGCCCAAAACTGAAGTCCTGTCTTGAGCAGGTCTGCCCAGCATGTTCACACTGCTCAGATAATGCCGACTCTGTTGGTTAGGTCGTGACCACATCCCAAAAGACCTCTAGTATCGAAAGCTGGCCTCTGAAAGGAGACTTGTTGGGTAGCCACAGCTGCGATACTGCAATGTCATGAGGTATGACATGAAAGCTGTGGACATCAGCACAGAGTCCTAGGAGAGCCTGGCAGCCATACAATCCAAGTGGAGAGGAACCCTGACCAAAACATATCAAGTCAGGGGAGGAGAAGCTGACACAAGTCTCCATGAAAAGGTGGGCCTGCAGAAAGCAAAGTGACAGCACCAACAGACCAGAGACAGAACACACATGTGACTTCTGCAACAGAGATTGTCACTCCTGCACATGCCTCTACAGCCACAGACGTTGATGTTCCAGCCAAGCAGACAACTAAGGACGCTAATCATGGTCAACCCTGACTGACCGAGGCACTCCCTAATGTGGCGTTTTACAAGTATAGTTATAAATAAACAAATAAAAAAATCAATTCAGTATGTTTTAAAATATATCTAAAAAACTTATAAAAAATATTCCTTGAGTTGTGCAAATATTCTTAACATCCTGATCAAATCTATAGATCTACATATAGATATAAAGATCTACATTTTTTTGCATTTTTTTGTTGAATAGAATCTACAAGGTACAAGCTGTTTCCATTAGTAGGTATCTAAATTATTTATGCTCTGAATTTTTTAAGATCTCACAAGAGGGGAAGATTAACTACATATTCAAGTAGGGACATAGACCATATGTTGCCATCACACTTCTCTGTAAGCCCTTTGAGATTACAAGTAAAATTAAGGTGTCATAGATACCAGCTGTTACCAATTTAGCACTATCTCTGCATATCACGATATGCGTATTGTCGGAATTAACAAAGAGCAATAATCCAATGCTATATTTTGAATGACTTTCTTATCTATGCCAAACAATTTCTGAATATAACTGCTGTTATAATATTCAAAAATTAATGTCAGCAACTTCCTCATACATTTCTCAGTAATCTTCTCCTTATTTACTTGTGTTATTTCCATGTATTTGCTATTCAAGATGAATTTTAAACACTTGTTTAAGATTTTTATTCTTGCTTATCTACAGTTGTATATTTACAATTATTCAACAATAGAGTTGAATGAAAATAACATATATAAATTTAGTTAGTCACATCATTATTTAATTTTTAATGGAATTTGAAATATCAAAGTATTTTTTCTGAAAGTACATTTTCTGAAGCATATTCATCATTCAGGAAATATAATATTGGCTTTTAAAATTTTTAACCTCTTGTGGGAGCTAGTTATAACAAATTTTGCATATGAATGTTGAACCAAACAACTAATTTCTTAAAATAAAATAAAAATTCTTGCTATAATAGATGAAATGTGCATGCACAAACAAACAAAAATACAAATAAACAGAACTTAAGCACTTTTTCAAACTGGCGAATGAAATCCAAATGAAAATGAAAGTTTAAGGACTTAACTTCAGATATTTCTATTTATATCTAAATGTGAAAAACAGTACAGTGTAACCCGGATATAAGAGAGTTGTCTGGAACGGAGAAGTAGTCTCTTATATCCGGGTTTGGTCTATTTTATATATATTAACACAGGCTCTAATTTGGGATCAGAGAAAATCTCTCTTTTATCCGGGTTTATCTTATATCTGGGTTACACTGTAGTATTTAATTGTAAGAAATAATTTTGCTTTAATAAACTAAGCAAAAAATTATATTTTGTTTGTCATTTTTTGGTTGAAACATCACTGAACCATTAACCAACAACATTTGTGTTATATGAAACATGCTTTGCATAAACCAAATTGAAATACAAGAGAATCCAAAAAATGATAAGCAGAAAATTTATCCACAGCACAAGGCAAGTAATAAAAAATATCTTTGATAAAGACTTTAAAAACTTTTTTGATTATTAATAGCTGCAATGTGTTAATATTCTTTATATAGAAATTGAATGCATAAAACAATTCTTAAAGCATGAGCATGAAGCATGAAAATTAATTAATATGAAAATTTCCATGTAAAATTGTTCAAGGTAATTTAACCAAAATGTTTAAATAAAATTGTAATTTTATAAAAATTACAGTAATTTATTTTTGTATTCATTCATTTTGAAATCTTTAATATTTAGCTTTTTAATGTCTTTTACAACCTGTACTGTGTGAGCAATCATCTCTCTCCACAACTTCCTATCTTTTGTAGCCCTTAATAAGGTTTGTCTTTTCTCTATCCTTCCCAATCCCTGTTCTACCATCCATTTACACAAGCTTCTTAAATAGGTTACTCACTCCTTTCTTTTGTCTTTCTTCCTGTCAATATATCCTGTGAGTATCAAATTCTCTAAGCATTATTTCCTCATTATGTGTCCTTGAAATTCCAACTCTTTCTGATTCCAATTAAAAAAGCAAATAATTTTTTAAATAGTGGCTGCAGGACATGGAGATCACATTTTAAAGATTTATAGAAGGAGGTGTTATGACTTGTGATAGGAAGAAGTTAAAAACTTTAAATAGACAGAATCTGTGACGAGTCATGCTTGCCTATGTCCTGAACAGACATAGCATTATAAAAAATACATTAGAAAAATAAAAATAATCTACTAATAATTATAAATGAAGTTAAAACAACATTTTTATTTTGGAACAGTTTAAAATTTTTTACAAATAGTTCTGGGTTAATGGTGACAAAATTTCTGATGAACTTTCTTTTTTGGTATTTCAACTGCCAACCTAATACTGCACTTAAATTTGAGCAGGACTAGGTTGGCAGCTAGGTTTAATCATTTGCAATTGAAATTGCTAGATATGACCATAAGTTCTATGCTAACAGTTTCTTCTCTCACACTTCTTGCTTGTGGAACTCTTTTCCAGTTTCTTTCTTTCCTATCAACTGTGATCTTCAAAGATTTAAATGCAACATTAGTTATCTTCTGTCCTTTTATTGTCCTCTTTCCTTAATAATGTTTTTCTTTTTCTAATATTCTTTCACATTCAGTAACCCCCCCCCAAAAAAAAACTTGCATCCTAGTGGCTTTAAGTGCTTGGAGTGAAATGAGTATTTTAAAAGAAAGTTAGTGTGGGGCCCTGGTAAGACCATAAATTATATGTCACTATGACACTTTCAATCTTTGAGGAGGTACTGAAAGTTTTCCACTTAACCAAGATTGGCTTCCAGAAAAATTTGATATTTGGTCAGATTTTGAAAGAACTGAAATTTGACTTTTAATAAATCTATTTATTTAGAAATGATACCAATAAATGAGATTCTTTTAATTTTCTCACTGATTTAAATAAAGTTATTCAAAATTCAAAAGACTCCTGAAATATACTAACTTTACCTTTTTGGCTGTCAAAAAGTCATTAAATCAATGATAAAAATATATAGAAATATTAAAGATAAAGATTGAAAAGTAGGGATACAAATCAAAATTGTGTGTGGAAAAGTAATTAAAATGCTTTACTTTCTTTCCATTTCTCACTAATGTATCTCTATAAATCATAAAACAAATGATGTAGTCGCGAATTTCAGAGAATAAATAATAAATAGTTAAGAAAGTTGTTATATATCAACTACTATAGTTATAATATGGCTCTAATTTTGTTATGCATTTAGTTCCATGATGAATTAGTCTAAAAAACAATGTCCATTACATCTTGTTTGCATCTTTGGCTAAACAAATTTCTTGATTGTAATGAATCTAAATATTTCCAAGTCTGAAAATTGTGGTGGAGTTAAAAGATTTTAGATTTTTAAATACTTTTGCTTTTAAATTTAAAAATAATAATTACAATTTTGTTTCCAGATTAAGTATATTTAACTAACATGCATTTTTATCATTTGATTGATGCACCTAACTAAATAAATGCTTATATATATATATATATATATATATATATATTTTATCGCAATCACGGTATATTTGTATACAGGATCTTAAATCATGGATTTGAGAATATTTTCTTTTGAGATCTTCTATGTGTCATGTCCCTTCAGAATGTAGATGATCATGACTCCACAACTTTCTATCTCTTGTAGCTCTTAACAATGTTTGTCTCTGTGGTAAGATTCCTACCCCACCATATTGCCATCCATTCACACAAGCTTGCCAACTGCCTTCCTCTGCCACTTTTGCCCTCCTTCCTCATTATGTGCCTTCAAAAAATTCAGTTCTCTCTCTTTCTGATTCTGAGTATATCATTTTTGTTTCCATTTTCCTTAAGACTTCCTCATTGCTTACATGCTCCATCTCTGGTATTCTCAGCATCCTTCTGTAGAACCACATTTCTGTTGCCTCCAATTTCCTCTTCATTTGTGAGGAAATTGTCCAGCAATCATTGCTATAAAAGTGGATTGATATTACATGACAATTTAGCATTATTTTCTTTGTTACTAATGAAATTTTCTATTTTTTAGAACTTTGTTTAGCTTTTGGAATGTATCTTTTGCTATTGCACTGTGCATTTAAATTTTGATGTTACATTTTCTTTCCTCTGTTAACACATTTCCTATATATTTAAACTTCTGTACCTGTTGACATCTTCAATTTGTAATTTACATCTTGAGATTTTTCTCTTTGCTGGCAACTATATACTGCCTTTTTACACTTGATGTTTAATCCTTTACTACCTTGTCTAGGAGTTCCTGCAGTCATTCCTTTACTACCTTGTCTAGGAGTTCCTGCAGTCAAGTATCAATGCGTTATCTTCATATTAACATTGTGCTCACTAATAATAGATCCTGGTAGGGTTTCCAGCTCCCTTAGGATAGTCTCATTGTAGAGACTAAATAAGTCCAATAAGAAGACACATTCCTGTTTTATGCTCCTTTCTAAATTTGTGTACCTACTAAATTCATGCTCTATCTGTATTTTCCTAGTATAAGTTCTGGATTCATCTAACATCCTTCCTAAACAGTTCTAGCTTACATAATTCAAATAGATGTGCTGTATTTTATCAAATGCTTTTGCATAAACTATAAAACAAAAGTGTACATCCGTCTGCATTTGTTTTGCTTTCTTTAATATCATTCTGATAACAAATAGAGCATTTCTTGTTCCAGTGTCTTTGACAAAACAACACTGTTCTTGTCCTATTTCTGGTCTAATTCTGCTTCATATATTATTCATCAGAATTTGGATTATTAACTTGGTTATGTAGCTGATTAAATTGATTGTCCAAGGGAGCTTGCATTCATTTGCATTTTATTTAAGTAGTGATATGAAGATGGATCTTTTGAGATACTCAAAGGAAAAGTCAAATGCAAATGAAAGAAATATATAATTCATATAGATCCTAATTCTCATCTTGCCCTACTTCTCAAAATCAGTATTTGAATGTCCAGACATCAGAATACTGCTTTGGGAAATTTGGTTGTATACTCTAAGTTATCAGATTTTGAAATAGATTTTATATTTATGTATTTCCTCTTCAGTAGACTCAGAGCATGAAGACAATATAAGCAGCAAAACTAATTTTATTTATTTCAGATAGGATGGTGTGAAATTGTCAGTGGAAAAAAAGTGTTATTTTTACGTGTTTCTGAGGAATAAATAATTATCATCTACAATAACGATATTGGACTTACTTGCCCTTTATCATACATTTTAAGAATTTAACCTTTTCAAATTCAGTAGAAGGAAGCGTTATATTTGAATCATGCAAAATGTATGTGAAAATTATAATTGGTACCTACTAACAGTAATATTTAATAATTTTATATCATGGATTTCAAAGAATATCTTATCTCCAAAATCTATCTGTACTGAAATTGTATACTGCTATTATAGGAAATATTATGAAAGCAAAAAAGAAAAATATTAAACTTTATTTCCAAGATTAATTAATGTTTTTAATGTAATTTTCTGTTTGCCAAAAAAAGGACACTCATCAATTTCCTTATGGATTACACACTTGAAGATCTGTGGACATTACAACATCAAAGTGATTTTCATTAGTAAAATCATGTTTTCTATTCTCCTTATTAGAGATGATCTGTCATAAGAGGATTTAATAAAAGGAGGCATGGTGGAGTAATGAATAGCAGCTTGGTTTGAGGTATTGGAGAGCTGAGTTCAAATTCCAATCAGATTCATTACATTGACTTACATGCTAATACCCTTGGGAAAGGTATGAATTCTCTTCTCCCCCTCCAGCTACAAGCAAATAGCAGGACAGACTGGGTTCTAAAGCCTTGGGTGGAAGCCGGTCTAGGAGAAAGTAACTCTGAATTCAAAAACTATGTAACCCTGGCATAGCACATACTATACAGTGAAAGAAAGGATTGTTTGCATTGGTTCAATGCAAACATGGTTGACCTGGATGTATGGAATAAAAGACTAAATTTATAAAATCTTAGACAAATGGAAAAAAAGAATAAAAGCAGGAACAATCTATTAGACTTGAGGAACATAAAGGAGTCATGCAAAAAGTATTTGTCAAATCATATTTTTTTTTCTTATTTTTTTTTTTAACTAATGTTCACTTAATTTGGTGAGTTGATACAAACATTCATGTTGGTGTGGGTGACTGAACACCATTATGTTATGCTTTTAAAAAAATTAAAATTTATGGCATCAATATTTTTTTTAAATTAAAATTTTATTGCATCAATGTTAAAACTGATGATGATCATATTGACATACCAGATGTACAGCAAGTAATTAGAACAGCATTTATTAAGGGTTGCTAGTCAATATGAACCAATGAGTCAAAAGAAGATTGAGTGTAAGGAGAATTGAAGTATTTCTAGTTTTACTAACTTATAACATTAAAGACATTAAATTTTATAACCATTCTTTGCTTTTTTCTATTTTTTTTTGTGATTTACTTTTATTTAAACTAAAACTCAAACACTTACCACTTGAATAGTGTTTAAAATGTGATTAACACTACCTGTCAAAGTTTGAAATATTTTATAAATTAAAGTAATGCAACTTGTATTTTGAGCAAATTTTGACTTTTAGCCCTTTCAGCAGAAAAATGTCAGCACCATCCATTTTTTCAAGTCTGAACTGCTATAATTTTATAAAATTTATAATTTTATAAATAAAGGTATAATTTCTAAATATTTATTCAAAATGTTTATGATGTAGTTTTTTAATGTACTAGCAAACCTTAAAATTTAAAATTTTTGTAGTTCTAAAAATTCCATTTTGATTATTTGAAATTTTATTTTTTCAGTTTAAATCTGATCCTAGTGATTCTTATAAAAAAGAATACTTATACAAGATCATGTAACTGTTTAGGGCAGCTGAATAACATACATTAAGTAAATGTTCTATTGATTCTATCCTATTAAAGTAGGATGAAAAATTATTAAACATTAGTATATTGAATAAAATTTTATTCTATTATATTTTCATTATATTTTCTTTATTAGTGTTCAGGAATGGGTTATGGTGATAACAAATCTGAACAGGGTGTGAAAAATTGGGCTTGAGGATATACAAAATGTCTGAAATTTGATAGCTTGTAAAATTGTTAAATAATGCAAGGTGGTTCTACTCAGTAGCTATTATTGGGCATTACAATGAAGTGAGGCTGGGGTAAATTTGCAGATGTTACTACTATATACTTACTGAATGATCCCAAAAACATATCAGATTTTACCACTGAATGACTCCAAAGCAAAGGAGAGATAGATAAATCAAATATGGCAGACCATATCTAAAGAACTGACATTACTTGTGCTGGTTTTGAAACTTAGATAACATATAGGACATTGCACAAGAATAAGAAAGTGAAAGAAGTCGTATACATTGTACAGATTTATAAGTTAGGACAGTGTAGATTTTAGTACTGTATGGCTTTCTTTGCTTAACCAAAGAAGAGCCCCATATGTGTTTAAATATAGAATCACCTACTTTACATATTTACTGAAAATGATATCATGTAAAGATCACATTTCTTGAAACAAACTAAGTCAGACAGTATATTAGCTTTTCTGTTCACTATCTATGCAGAAAAGAAACCAGTCTTTCCTTATAGATTGCACACCTGAAGAAAGCTGTAGAATGGATAAGCCAAAATCATGTAACCACACAAAGAATGAACAAGTTTTGGAATGGTTCATCAATATATTTATAGCTCCATAAATAATTAGATTGATTCTGTAAATGTTTACTTACGTTTTGCCATGAGAAATACAATAGAACCTACTTCAATCCATTTTTTTTTTAAATATATTAGGTTGGTGCAAAAATAATTTCGTTTTCTCACATAGTAACATATGTTAGAAAACGAAATTATTTTTGCACCAACCTAATAGTATCTCAAATGAAAAGGAAAGTCATATAATGATGGCTATAGTTTCACTATTTATTTACATATGCATGCACACATTAGATTTTGTTGAAAGTAACAGGCAAGGAATATTTTCAACTATGTGTTTTCTGAGTTCAGTACAAATGCAAGAATTCTTCATAAATGTAAGACAGAGCTTTTAGCTAGATGACCATCAAAAACTTAGATGTATTCAAATTATGAGATTTCATGGAACTACAACAATTTTACTATGAAAAATGGAATAACATACTTTTGTTTGACTGGAAAAATTTGTATCTATCTAAAACAAAAAAAAATGAATGAAAATCATAAATCAACAAAGATATTTTTGGTCAAAGCAGAAAAAAATAAGGTCATTATAAATGTTGGATAATTGAATAAGCTACTAATTAACATAATATATATATGGCTGATTTTTAGCAATTTCAAAAAACAAACTTATTCCAATCAATGTCAATTGAAATGCAGCAAAGTATTGTGCTTATTGGAAATATTACATTTAATCTATTAGCTTGAGACTAAAACTAAAATAAAAGCTTATGAAATATTTTTAATTTTTAAAAATGCATTTTAAACATTAGGTACTGCTTTTCTTTGAAGGTACCTTCAATAAATGATAACAAAATTATAGCCAAAACATGCAACAATAATGTCTTTTTGATTGATTTTATTAGATTCCAAATTTTGCTGCCAACCCAAATCAATTATAATACAAAATATTTTGTCATAAAGACCAAACCTATACAATTACAACTATTTTGATTGGAATTAAATTCTATAATGACATTCAACATTAAAAAAATGAAATGTTCATGAACTAATTAAAATGTTATATAAAGGAAATGAACTGCAATTATTTCATGTGACTTTATGAATAGATAATAAATAGAAAAAATGAGAAACAGCAAGGTAACGGTATGTGATATTGAATAATTATTAAACTTTCTATATAAATATAATCTAATAATTGTGACAGTAGCAAGAATGCAATGACACAACAAAGATCACCATAACTAAAAATGGCATCTGTAGAGGTTATAAATTAAATTCTGTGAGGAGAGTAATAAATTGAAATTTGAATTTATATACTTCATATTATCATTGCCCTATTACTAATCATGATGAATGGATGTTTCCTCACAGAGGTTCCATGCATTGAATGCCTATTGGGACTTAATCTCAAACCAAATAGATATGAACCATCATGAAAGATGCTGGAAAAATGGTTGGTTCTATGTACTACTTCAGTAAGTACTGGACTCCTAATGCTCTCCTCTATCTTTACAAGAGCCAGATCAGGCAAAAAATGGAGTAATGTTGTCACGTATGTGCAGGAGCTTCCTAGTTTTCACTTTCAACACTTAATTAAGTCGAAAAGCAGCTCTGCACCCTTGTGGATAAATTATTTTCCATCCTACAACCCCTTTCTTGCAGACAAAATGTTGCAAGCCTCTTGCTGCTCTATTGCTATTTCCATGGAAAGTGCTCAGATGAACTACATTCCTTAGTTCCACCAGTTCAAACCTTCATGGCTAAGACCTGCCATGCTATGCATATTGTAGTGAATGACCCTTATTCCCTATGAATTCCGTTGGTGAGATGTTAGTTCCACTCAAGCAACTTCTTCCCATGAACCACTGCTTTGTGGAACAGATTCTGAAGAGGATGCTTCCCTCATCACTACAATCTTTTCTTTGTCTAAGGTTAGCTGTTATGTTACCCACATATCCACATAGTTGCTCCTGGGATTTGTACAGGGTGAACATCATTGTGAAAAACAATCTATTTATAGTTAAAACGGAATTCATAGATTTCATTACAAATGCATTTTCAAAAAAATAATACAATACTAATATTACTAGTTTACAAACTTGTGTAAAGATAAGCTTACAACCATACAGCTTCCACCAAAAAAAATAATTTCAATGTCAATTTTAAAAATGATATTTTACAATGTAAACTATATTTGAGCATAAATATTTATACCAGAACATGTATATCATTTATTCAATTGATATACATATTCTGGTAGAGATATAAAGATTTCAAAGTAAAACTGGGAGTACAAAAACAGATCGGTTTAGTACTAAATTTATTTTTAAACTTCAGTTAAGAATTATATTTAAATTGAAGAAATATCAATATTTAATATTAATATTTAATTTCCATTGCAAAATTTGAATGATATTTGTTATAATTCTTACTTTTTTATGTCATTAAATGATAACCTTTCTTTTATTCACATCTTGTGTTTTAAAACAAAAACTTAATTTTAGTTGCTATTTTTCTCATTGGAAAAATTATATTTTTAAACAGTAAACTGTAGTTGAGATTGAACAGTTGAAATTATTATTTTTCTCATGCAAATAATCATTTCAACTATAATGAGGACAGTGACTATTCTTTAAAAATTGGTGATAAAATTAAGATAGTTGGTTTAAATTTATTGCCTAAGGTGAAAATATTCATTAAAAAGAATATAAAGGAATATCATTTTGTTTTGCATACTTGCAATACAGTCAATATTAATAATGTCATGTTTTTCAATAGCATCTCTGGGAGAACAATTTAAAATTATCATTTTAGTATCTTAAAATTAAGTATATCAACTACCAATAGCTATTTGAGGTATGATACTACAAGAAAAAAGTATTAAATGTAGTTAAAGGAATAAAAAGATAAATCTATCCTAAATTCATCTTTGCTCTGAGTGATCATCCTCCTTATTTCCGGGTTATAGGTATATGAGTATTATTTCTGAGGTGCTTAAGACTTAGATTTATGCAAGATGTACCCCCAAATTTTTATAGTTGCTGATGTGAACAGTGCTATATTAGGGACAGATTGCCTGCAAACTTTTGGCCTGGTTATTGACCTAAATGGACATTGTTTGAAAGACCCACATTAAGGCATGCAGTGTGGTCAAAGCTGGCACTTCATTATGCTCCTCCATGGCACATGCAAATATGGATGATGCTTTCCTCAAACTTTTGTATATTTCTGTCCCCTCCTTTCATAAGGAAGTTTTGCTTCACTCCATTACCCATTATATAGATGAACGGACCACCTGATGTTTAGCACCTGAAAAATTAAAAGCTACTAAAGATGATGAAGCTACGTATTATTTGACCCTCAAAGTGTAAAAGTCCCAACACATGACGTGCATGTAGAGATTATAGAGCATGAACTGTTACAAAACCTGATAGGTACCCAGTACCACATATACAGGAGATAACAGTTGCTCAAAATAATAAGTGCTTCATGAAATTAGATCTAATTTGAGCATACCATCAAATACCAGTGTAGCCAAATCACATCCCAAAGACTTCCATTACAACATTTGTGATGTTTGAGTTTCTACAGGTTATGTTTGACCTGTGAAATGCCGATCAAACATTTCAAAGGTTTATAGACCAAGTCCTACAGGATCTGCCATTCGATTGTGCATACATACATGATATACTTATTGTGAACAAAAACATTCAGGATAACATTTGCCATGTTAAACAAGTTTTTGAATGCCCCCAATCCATGTCATATCTTAGCTGAAGGAGTTTCATGGATAAGGTTAAATCCATACATGATTTTCCCATTCCTATCAGATGAACATTGTACACTGCATGCCAAATTATTATCGAGATAACTTTTTTCTAATATTTCAAAAACTGTCCAATCAATTCACGAAAACTTTTCACACAATGTTGGCAACACTAACCTGCGCAATCACTGAAATTTTTGTACTGATCTGCACAATGTAAACAAACTGGCACCATATTTGTTATTAGCATGGTGATTTGAGCGTGCCAAATTATTAGAAAGGTATAAGAATTTAGTGAAAAGATGGGCCGTAAAAGCAGTTTAAGTGATGCCGAAAAGAAAACTATCACCTCAGAACTCTCGAAAGGTAAATCTACCCTAGAAATTTCTAAAATGATAGGGAGGTGTCATCAAACAGTAAAAAAGTTCACCGCCAACCCTATACAAGTATGCAAAAGGGCAAATAAAGGCAGCCGAGGGTTATTTCACGTCGTCTCATGTGACGACGTGAAATATCTCTCGGCTGCCTTAAACGAGAGGCCACGAAGAACCCTGGACTTACCAGTTAAGAGTTTTCAGTCGTATTGGGGATCCTACTGTGTCTAAAAGTACTCGGTATCTGAGGGAAATAGCAACAACAGTCAAACCTGTATCAAAGCCTCCGTTGATGAGAAATCACATTCAAAATCGATTGAAATGGACCGAGGACAATATGAAGATTGATTTCTCTAAAGTTTTGTTCACAGACAAAACTCGAGCAACACTTGATGGGCTAGATAGATGGTGCAAAGGCTGGGTAATGAACGGACAGAATCGCCATCAGCATTTGAGATGCCAACAAGGCAGTGGAGGCACAATGATCTGGGGTGGTATTATTGGAAAAACATTAGTGGGCCCATGGAGAGTACCAGATGACATCAAAATGACTGCTGATGCATACATAGCGTTTATGAAGGAGCATCTTGAACCGTGGATGAAAAGGCAAAGAGTTGCCTTCAGAAGGGCCATTGTTTTTATGCAAGATAATGCTCCTTCACATGCTGCTCACAAGACTACTGAATATTTGAAACAGTTAGGCTTCGATGGACCTCGAAAAATGAAGTGGCCAGCAAATTCTCCAGATTTGAACCCAATCGAAAACCTTTGGAGCATCATGAAGCGAAGACTGTACGCCAACGGACGACAATTCAAGAGCAACGCTGAGTTGTGGGAAGCAATTCTTGACATATCTCACAGCATTACAGCAGATGACATCCTACAATTAACAAATTCTATGGATCGTCAACTTTTTCAAGTAATTTCAAAACAGAGAAAGCACATTCCCTATTAATTTGTTTAAAACTGTGCCTTTGTTTGTATCTATTATTATTTGTTTGATTATCTTTATTAGCTTCTTTTGATTATAAACATTCACATGCAACATTAATAAACGTTTTGTTTGCTCAATTCTGTGAATTTTACTAAACTTTTCTAATAATTTGGCACGCTCAAATCACCATGCTGATAACAAATATGGCACCAGTTTGTTTACACTGAGCAGATCAGTACAAAAATTTCAGTGATTGTGCAGGTTAGTGTTGCCAACATTGTGCGAAAATTTTGTGTAAATTGATTGGACAGTTTTTGAAATATTAGAAAAAAATTATCTCAATAATAATTTGGCATGCAGTGTACAGCAAAATTTCCAGTTTAGCTTATTGGTTATATCAACTGTATGCTCTGGCAGTAGGCAAAAAAATATTTTATCAAATTAAGTGAACCAAGCTCTTTATAATATTGGTATAATTATAAATTTAGTAATGTTGAAAACAAAATTTTACCACATTTTGTGCCATCAACAGAAGAATTAAGAAAATATTGGATTTCACTTCTCAAAGAGATTGTAGGGATATATTGCTCTATGAGATTTATTTTAGAATCTCTTTTTCCCATTTGAAATGGTCACATGAAACCTCCCCCAACCCACGTCTTGGAATCTCCTAGAAGCAGAGAGAGTTTGGCAGACCAAATACAATATTAAAAAGTCTCGAGGCAATAAAAAAGGTGAACTTCACCCACTTAACTGGGCACCCTACCCCACTGCCAAAAGGTAGAGAAATCCCCACAAGAGTACAGACACCTTGTGAGTAATGACATATTGTTTGTTGTGTCTTTTGTTTTATTTTGTGATACATGTATTAAATGTGGTAAAAGTATTTGGTGTCCTCTCTTTTTACTTAGTACCTCCTTATATCCTGTTTAGCTAGTTCCTCAAGGTATAGAGCAGTTAAATCTCTAACACACCCAACACTGGTGACTCCTGTTTTGACAGAAAAAATTTTTTTCAAAATAAAAAATTTTTCTTTCATAGAATTTTCCTTTCATAAAAAATATATTGGTTTTCCTTTTCATCTACGTCCTTGTCCATACTTAGCGCCCAAATGGAGATTGGCTGCTTCAAACAGCTATGTCAGATGAGCTCCTCCCACTTTACATCTGCAACCCTGAAGTGACTGCTGCTACTGCAATACTAGCTAGCGAGCTGCATTGCCAACTCTGCATTCTTATTCCAGTTTGTGTTCATTTATTAGTCATAAGAAACTATTTCCAAAATTATCTTGTGTTGATGATAAATGAATTGAGAACAATTTACATTTAAATAAAAATTCCAACTTACATAAAATTGGCTGTGGGATTATCTTTAGTATAAAAGGGTAAAATCTAGTGGGTTTTCCGAATCTGCCATTTTCTTTTATATGCGGTTAGTAACAAAAATGGTGCTCCCCCACTTCGTAATAAATGCCCCATCTGGTGTACGCAAAGACCTTGCATTACTGGACTTATTCTTCCATCAAAAAGGCATTTCTCACCAGGAAGACATGTCAAGTTATGTAGCTTCAGTGTTGCTGCAAGATATAATTTCCAAGGAGAAAGAAATAATTATTTCATCACCCACTGAGAAGCCGTATGATAAACTTTGTGATAAGATTACTGCATGTATGACAGTGTAAAAACACAAACGCATAGTACAACTATTGGAACAGGAAAC
The DNA here is from genome assembly GCA_963932145.1 of Acanthosepion lycidas. NCBI lineage: Eukaryota > Metazoa > Mollusca > Cephalopoda > Sepiida > Sepiidae > Acanthosepion > Acanthosepion lycidas. The sequence continues at coordinate 39,887,717 of OZ010595.1, read as the reverse complement.
ACTAGGCAACAATTCCTTAAGCAGTTACAAAATTTGGTGGAAGGTACAGTTGACAAGAGTATTTTAAAACATATTTTCCTTCTGTGAATACCAGCCCAGTATAAACTGGTGATAGCAGTGCTGGACAAATCTACACCAGTGGAGAAGATGATTTCCATAGTGGACCATATAGCTGCTGTACCGTCAACACAAATGTGAACTATGTCCAGTGTACAAGGAGAAGACATCAATATCCTTACATTATATTAAAAGTTTTTGAATGCCTCCAATCCAATGTCAATTTTCAATTTTCAGGGCACCATAACTTAGCTGAGGGAGTTTCATGGATAAGATTAAATCCATACATGATTTTCCCATTCCCCACTACTATGAGACACTTATATCAATTCCTAGGACTAATTAACTTTTGCTGTAGGTTTCTTCCCAACTATGCACAAGTACTTTTGCTATTGACAAGCATGTTGACCAATGTAAAAAACTGACATAACATTGTCAGAACAGACAATGGGAGCATTTAAAAGGGTGAAGTCCAATTTGGCAGAGGCAGCAAAATTATCACACATCCAACCCAACGAGGAACTCTGACAGGGGATATTTCTTCCTTAAGAATTGGAGGGGTTCTACAACAAGAATGTGACTTGGAATGGAAACCCATTTCCTTTTTCTCTAGAAAACTTTCAGAGGCAGAATATCATACAGTACCTTATGTAGGGAATTGTTGACCATATTTTCAGTAGTGTGGCACTTTCAGCAACTCCTGGAAGCTCAGCAGATTCATGTACTAACTAATCACAAATCTTTATTAGGTGCCTTGCAGTCATCGTTGAACAAGTACACTCCATAGGAAATTCAGCAGATGGATTACATCCTACAATTCATATATATATTCGACATATCAAGAGTGAAGATAACATCCCCACAGACACTTTATGACGTGGAATTAATTCCTTCATACTGGAACCTTCCATCGATTTTAACACGTCAAGGGAGCAGAAAAAGGATGAGCATCTGTTATAGATTCTCTAAAACTTCACTACATCTTGTGAAGATCACCAACCCTACCTGCAAGGAGACAATTGTATGTGATGTCAGCACAGTCAAGCTAAACCCATATGTGCCACCATCCTTATGCAGCGACGTATTCAGTGCGGTGCATGGCCTATCACATCCTGGAGCCAATGCATCTGTACATTTATTAATCGACAAATTTGTCAGGTTGTGAATTAAGGCAGACGTGAAGCACCAGAAAGCAAAGATTGATCACCATACTTATGTTCCTATAGGCACATTTCCTGAACCAAAAGAGATTTAAACATATACATGTTGACATTACTGGACCATTTCCCATGTGTGAAGGTTAGGTACTGTTGATATATATTGATAGATTCTCCTGATGGTATGAAGTACTACTAATGCCAGACATGACAGCATACATGACAGCAAGACGTGAAGACAGTGAGATTCAATTGTTGACAGTTTGAGTCTGAGCTATTCCACAAACTCTCAATACCAAAAATATTCACACTACAGCCTACTATCCCCAAGCAAATGGCATGGTAGAGAAACTGCATCGCAGTCTGAAAACTTCTTTATGTGCAGAACTAAACAATACCAGTTGGTTAGAGCATCTTCCATTCATATTTTTAGGGCTTCACATCACATTAAAGAAAAATGAACTACTCAATAGCAGAAGCTTTATATGGAACTACGCTGTAACTACCAGCACAATTTAGCATCATTTGTAGATCGACTAACCACCAAAATGACTAAAATGGCATATTCACCATCTGGGCAAAATAAAAATAATATGGTATACTATAATATGGTAGACATGTTTGCATGCTTTTATCCGTGATACAGCCAGGGCACACATTCTTCAACCACCATATTGTGGTCCCTTCAAAGTCATTAAGCAATATGACAAGTTCTTCACTGTCTTTATCAGGAATCAAGAACAGAATATTTTTTGGACAGGATAAAACCAGCAATATTGGAGGAGTCATACTTGGAAGTAATACCCTTCAACATAGACATAATGCCAGATAAACAATCTCTACAAAAAAAGGACACATTTAGGAAGATATTGTTAGATGGCCTAACCATCTACAAAACTTTGTTTCTTTTTAACCTGCACATTGTTTTTCTTATTTTCAGATACTCTTTATCTTAGGGGGAAGTATTGTAGGGATATACTGCCCTATGAGATCTATTTTGGGATTTCATAAATTCTCATTCCAAATGGTCATGTGACAAACCTCCCTTGCATCTTGGACTTGAGGCAGAGACAGTTTGGCAGTAACAAGGATCAGACACAATATTGAGAAGTCCCGAGGCAATATAAAAAGTTGAACTTCACACACTTAATCAGTTACCCTACCCCGGTTGCCGAGAGGTGGAGAAATCTCCACAAGGGTACAGACACAGGCAAGTAATGACCTATTATTTGTTGTGTCTTTTGTTTTATTTTGTGATACATGTAATAAATGTGGTAAAAGTATTTGGCATCCTCTTTTCATGTTACTAAGTACCTCCTTATTTTCTGTTTGGGAACTCCTTGAGGTACAAAGCAGTTAAATATCTAACACACCCAACAAGACTACTGGATCAACACAAAAACTCTAAAACTAAGTTAATAAGTAAAAGTAGACATAAGCTTGGAGAAATTATCAAAGTATTTTGGTAATTTACATTTTTAGCATAGAAGCTGTGTAAAAGTGCAAAAATAACAGTTTAACCAAAATACTGATGTTTCTGTTTATAACTGTCAATTATCTTAATTTTAAAATCCAGATTTAAAGTGAGAAAATATGAAATTTATATTTGGATGAATGCAAAAATTTTAATACATCTTTTATAGATGTATTAAAATTTTTGCATTCATCTAAATATAAATTAATGTATAAATTAATGGGATATAAAATATCAGTAAATATAAAATAAACAATTGTGGTAATTGATCTTACTGCTACAGACAAGAATATGTATATAACATTTGAAAACAAACACTTTATATTTACTATAATTAGATAATACTTTGTACATGCAGTGAACTAAATAGATATTTGAAGACAGAATAATGAAATGAGGTTTTACTGCTGAGCTGACTTGGTCATATACTGCATAAGTATCATGGCTAGGTCATAAATTGTCAGAGAAATTAAGATCTAGAATAGATGTGTAGTTTTTTGTGCAACTAGAACCAACTTGTAAAGGAATTTACATCTTATATCTCTTGCCAGATGTGTAGTGTACTATTCAAACATTAATATATATTGAAACTGATAAAGACCAAAAAAGACAGAATTTATTTAAGAGATCTAAAACATGTGTCTGTCCAACATGGCGGCTGTTTGTCATTGCCCGTTTTATTCATAGGTACTGTAGAATATTGGTTAGCTTGCCAGTGGTCTGACACACAAGTAGGCTAGTGTAGCCAAAAGCCAACCGACTTGAGTCATTTCATGGAGAAATATATGGGTGAATAAAGACTACTCATGCAAATGTATTGGTGTTGTAGAGTAGTTTTCACAGTGGAGGCTTGTATTTCACTAAGTCAGCCCTAAAAGGGTTCGACGTACAAAACATTAGGAACTTGAAATAATAGTGAATGATGCAATCTAGTTGTAGTGGTTGATACTTTAATGTCTGACATCAACTGACTCACCAACTCACTCAAGCTCCCTAGCTACTACTACTACTTATCTGTGGGAGAGTCTATTAACAATAGAATAGGTATGTTCCAGTATAACAATTGGGCAGGTCCATTCTAGCAAAATGGACCAACCTAACTGGTGTATTAGGCACTCTCCTATAAAATGAGGTAAAATCAGCTGGCTTGCTTTACAAGGAAACACAAGATTGTATATATGGGGACTAGTTAGAACTTCATACAGTTTCTGAGGAATTTTGGTGGATGTAGTAAGAATGGTATGTAATGGATGTGTTGTTTTGGTGAAAGGAACATTGTTTGTATGTTTGGGTCAGTGATTGTGGCTAGCTAAGTTTTAAATTTAAGACAGAAGATGACCATCCTTACCCCCTTTCCCCATTTTTTGGCCTTGTGCCGCATTTGTACATCAGTACAATAAATATTTACAAGGAAACACAAGATTGTATATATGGGAACTAGTTAGAACTTCATACAGTTTCTGAGGAATTTTGGTGGATGTAGTAAGAATGGTATGTAATGGATGTGTTGTTTTGGTGAAAGGAACATTGTTTGTATGTTTGGGTCAGTGATTGTGGCTAGCTAAGTTTTAAATTTAAGACAGAAGATGACCATCCTTAACCCCTTTCCCCATTTTTTGGCCTTGTGCCGCATTTGTACATCAGTACAATAAATATTTACAAGGAAACACAAGATTGTATATATGGGGACTAGTTAGAACTTCATACAGTTTCTGAGGAATTTTGGTGGATGTAGTAAGAATGGTATGTAATGGATGTGTTGTTTTGGTGAAAGGAACATTGTTTGTATGTTTGGGTCAGTGATTGTGGCTAGCTAAGTTTTAAATTTAAGACAGAAGATGACCATCCTTACCCCCTTTCCCCATTTTTTGGCCTTGTGCCGCATTTGTACATCAGTACAATAAATATTTACAAGGAAACACAAGATTGTATATATGGGAACTAGTTAGAACTTCATACAGTTTCTGAGGAATTTTGGTGGATGTAGTAAGAATGGTATGTAATGGATGTGTTGTTTTGGTGAAAGGAACATTGTTTGTATGTTTGGGTCAGTGATTGTGGCTAGCTAAGTTTTAAATTTAAGACAGAAGATGACCATCCTTACCCCCCTTTCCCCATTTTTTGGCCTTGTGCCGCATTTGTACATCAGTACAATAAATATTTACAAGGAAACACAAGATTGTATATATGGGAACTAGTTAGAACTTCATACAGTTTCTGAGGAATTTTGGTGGATGTAGTAAGAATGGTATGTAATGGATGTGTTGTTTTGGTGAAAGGAACATTGTTTGTATGTTTGGGTCAGTGATTGTGGCTAGCTAAGTTTTAAATTTAAGACAGAAGATGACCATCCTTAACCCCTTTCCCCATTTTTTGGCCTTGTGCCGCATTTGTACATCAGTACAATAAATATTTACAAGGAAACACAAGATTGTATATATGGGGACTAGTTAGAACTTCATACAGTTTCTGAGGAATTTTGGTGGATGTAGTAAGAATGGTATGTAATGGATGTGTTGTTTTGGTGAAAGGAACATTGTTTGTATGTTTGGGTCAGTGATTGTGGCTAGCTAAGTTTTAAATTTAAGACAGAAGATGACCATCCTTACCCCCTTTCCCCATTTTTTGGCCTTGTGCCGCATTTGTACATCAGTACAATAAATATTTACAAGGAAACACAAGATTGTATATATGGGAACTAGTTAGAACTTCATACAGTTTCTGAGGAATTTTGGTGGATGTAGTAAGAATGGTATGTAATGGATGTGTTGTTTTGGTGAAAGGAACATTGTTTGTATGTTTGGGTCAGTGATTGTGGCTAGCTAAGTTTTAAATTTAAGACAGAAGATGACCATCCTTACCCCCCTTTCCCCATTTTTTGGCCTTGTGCCGCATTTGTACATCAGTACAATAAATATTTACAAGGAAACACAAGATTGTATATATGGGAACTAGTTAGAACTTCATACAGTTTCTGAGGAATTTTGGTGGATGTAGTAAGAATGGTATGTAATGGATGTGTTGTTTTGGTGAAAGGAACATTGTTTGTATGTTTGGGTCAGTGATTGTGGCTAGCTAAGTTTTAAATTTAAGACAGAAGATGACCATCCTTACCCCCTTTCCCCATTTTTTGGCCTTGTGCCGCATTTGTACATCAGTACAATAAATATTTACAAGGAAACACAAGATTGTATATATGGGAACTAGTTAGAACTTCATACAGTTTCTGAGGAATTTTGGTGGATGTAGTAAGAATGGTATGTAATGGATGTGTTGTTTTGGTGAAAGGAACATTGTTTGTATGTTTGGGTCAGTGATTGTGGCTAGCTAAGTTTTAAATTTAAGACAGAAGATGACCATCCTTAACCCCTTTCCCCATTTTTTGGCCTTGTGCCGCATTTGTACATCAGTACAATAAATATTTACAAGGAAACACAAGATTGTATATATGGGGACTAGTTAGAACTTCATACAGTTTCTGAGGAATTTTGGTGGATGTAGTAAGAATGGTATGTAATGGATGTGTTGTTTTGGTGAAAGGAACATTGTTTGTATGTTTGGGTCAGTGATTGTGGCTAGCTAAGTTTTAAATTTAAGACAGAAGATGACCATCCTTACCCCCTTTCCCCATTTTTTGGCCTTGTGCCGCATTTGTACATCAGTACAATAAATATTTACAAGGAAACACAAGATTGTATATATGGGAACTAGTTAGAACTTCATACAGTTTCTGAGGAATTTTGGTGGATGTAGTAAGAATGGTATGTAATGGATGTGTTGTTTTGGTGAAAGGAACATTGTTTGTATGTTTGGGTCAGTGATTGTGGCTAGCTAAGTTTTAAATTTAAGACAGAAGATGACCATCCTTACCCCCCTTTCCCCATTTTTTGGCCTTGTGCCGCATTTGTACATCAGTACAATAAATATTTACAAGGAAACACAAGATTGTATATATGGGAACTAGTTAGAACTTCATACAGTTTCTGAGGAATTTTGGTGGATGTAGTAAGAATGGTATGTAATGGATGTGTTGTTTTGGTGAAAGGAACATTGTTTGTATGTTTGGGTCAGTGATTGTGGCTAGCTAAGTTTTAAATTTAAGACAGAAGATGACCATCCTTACCCCCTTTCCCCATTTTTTGGCCTTGTGCCGCATTTGTACATCAGTACAATAAATATTTACAAGGAAACACAAGATTGTATATATGGGAACTAGTTAGAACTTCATACAGTTTCTGAGGAATTTTGGTGGATGTAGTAAGAATGGTATGTAATGGATGTGTTGTTTTGGTGAAAGGAACATTGTTTGTATGTTTGGGTCAGTGATTGTGGCTAGCTAAGTTTTAAATTTAAGACAGAAGATGACCATCCTTACCCCCCTTTCCCCATTTTTTGGCCTTGTGCCGCATTTGTACATCAGTACAATAAATATTTACAAGGAAACACAAGATTGTATATATGGGAACTAGTTAGAACTTCATACAGTTTCTGAGGAATTTTGGTGGATGTAGTAAGAATGGTATGTAATGGATGTGTTGTTTTGGTGAAAGGAACATTGTTTGTATGTTTGGGTCAGTGATTGTGGCTAGCTAAGTTTTAAATTTAAGACAGAAGATGACCATCCTTACCCCCTTTCCCCATTTTTTGGCCTTGTGCCGCATTTGTACTTTTGTACAATAAATAATTAGAAGGAAACACAAGAAGGCAGCCATGTTGGCAGTAAGTTACTTGACTTCTACAGGTGCCACAAAAAGATGCCCTCTAAGTACAAATAACCTAACACATTGAGTCACTCGAGACAAAGGGATGCAACTCCACATCTCAGTTCAATATATAACATCACTCCAGTTTTACTTGGGACTACAGACGTAATCGTTCAATTTGACTGGTGGTCTATGTATGCAACCCGATGTACAAAACAAAGGTGTTGAAGGCCTCCCAGTCTCCACAGGAACCACTGTGGCATCTTCCATATGTGTACCATCCAGTTCCATAATTTCTTCAGGAATTTCAGGCACAACAGGAATTCCCAGATTATTTGTAGTAATGTCTGCCTGGACATCAGGTATCTCTTCCTCTGCAAACCTGGGTGTAAGTGTCTGCATGTCTCCTTACCAAACCTCTTCCTACCTCCACTTCAAAATTTAATGCTCCCAACTGTCTGGTAATGGTGCCTTTCATTCACTATCAACCAGATCCAAAATTCCATACCAGAACCATCAACTTTGAATTCTTGAAGTTGGATCAGGAGTTTAGTTCCCTGTTCCATTTTGCATTTATGATCTAGAACATGGTAAGTGTTAGGCTTCATTAAATGAAAGGAAGTTCTTAATTGCTACTTGAACATCAATTTGGCTGGAGCAACCCCAGTTGCTGTGTAGGAAGTTATTCTAAAGGTAAACAAGAATCTGTTTACCTTGGTTTCAAGTGTTGCCGTCTGTCTGCCTCCATCTTTTTTTGAATGTGCGCACATTGTGCTCTGCTTGCCGATTTGAGGATGGGTGATAGGGAGCCATGAAAATGTGTCAAATTCCATTGACTTTCATGAACTTTTTAAAGTCTTGGCTAGTATAACATGGATCATTATCACTCTCCACTAACACAGGCAGCTCATGTGTTGCAAAGATTCCTCTCAACTTCTCAATTGTGGCTGGAGCAAAAGCTGTTTTCATTACACATACCTCTATAGATTTTGAGTAAGCATCCACAACAATCAAAAACATGTGTCCTAACTATGGACTGGTATAATCTATGTGGATTCTCTTCCAAAGCTGACTCAGATATTCCCAGCAATGAATAGGAGCTTTACTAGGGTCGTTTTGATTGATCATGCTGGTCCTGCAAGCCTTGCCAGTCCGCTTAATGTCCATTTCTAAATTTGGTCACCACACATAAATTTGAGTAAGGGCCTTCATGTGCACAATCCCTATGTGTGTCTGGTAGAGCTGCTGCAACACCTTCAATCTTAATTTAGGTGTGATGTCAACCTTGCTTCCCCATCCTCACATATCTACTCTTCTTGTTTGTTGAAATAGGATTCAATATTTCAATCAAAGTGTAACTACTCCAGCCTTTCATTGTACACTCAGTTAAAAATGGGGATTCGCCTCATTTCTGATCTCACCACTGAGACAGTCATTGGAGCATCAACTAAGTTCATCATGTGTACCTGATTGGTGGATATAGAAAAATGCTGTTCTTGTTCACTTAGCGTGAGACGACTAAGACAGTACACATTTCCATTAAGGGACCCAGCATGGTACTTTAACTTATAGTTGTATGCTGCTAAGAAGAGAGCCGGGTGTTGAATGCTGGCAGAAGTAAGAGACAGTACCTCTTATCCATCTCTTATTGAAAATTTCTGGTTGCACTGTGCACCCCAAATTGTAATCTGGTAGGCTGGTATAATACTCAATGTGTGTTTACCATCAATAATTCTTGTGTTTTCTCATCCAGCTCTAATTGGTGATAAGCATAGCTTAAGTCTAGTTTGATAAACTTCTGGCTACATCTTAGTGTAGCAAATAGGTCCGTGTTATCGGTAATTATCACACAGTGAAGCAGCATTTATTGTTTGTTTGTAATGACCACATATCTGGATGCCTCCATTGTTTTTCTTTACCACTGGCACACCGAGAGCAGACCACTGAGAATAAAAATGCCCTTTTAAAAATGCCCTGGTGGATACCAGATGGTCCAGTTCTTTTTCCAAGTCTACCTTTATGTATCAGCTTTGCCCAGCAAAACCTTGGACCCACCGTTTTATGAATGAGTATCTTTACTTTGAACTTTTTCAGGCAACCCATTTCTTCACTGAATACTGAATCAAATTCCATGACTATAGCCTTCAATTTTATTGTTCTCCAGTCCAACTTCACTTTTTGAAACCAGTTCCAATCTAGTAGCATTGGCATGTCACCCATCACCACTAACAATGGCAAGCGATTCCCCGTATCTTCATATAATACCTTGACTTCTGGTGTCCCATATGGCTTCACCAACTCACCGGTGTATGATCCCAGCTTCAACAAACTTTCTTTTAAATCTTGCAGTTTGCCCAATTCCTTGAAACTCATTACAGAGCATGTGGAACCTGTTTCTACCTCCATGAGTACATTTTTCTTGTTTATTAACACTTCTACTAGTACAGGTGGTGTTCAGAGATCCAATTTTTCCATGCTTATATCCCTTTGTTCTGTATAACTCTCATCCATGTTATTCACTGTCCTTCTCTTCTCATTATACACTGTTGCATTAGAAGGTCTTGCCTACGGATATGTCTTATTTGTCTGCATTTGAAACATTCTTTAAAAGGACATATGTCAGCAAGGTGGGTGATGCTCCCACAATGCTAACATTCAAGTCTCCCTGGTAACCTGTGAATGGGTGTCTTGCATTGGTTTGTCAGTGTTCTCTGCATTGCTTGGAAATAGTTCCTGGCAGATTCCATAGACATTGTTATTTCAGTAGCCTTTTCCAATGTTAGTGTTCTTTCATCAAGTAGATGCTCTTGAAGCTTCTTGTTCCAACCAAATGATCTCATTTACTTTTTCTTCAAAATTGCAGTGCTCCAACATTTTTCATAATGCAGCTACATATTCACTGTCCTTTTTGTTTCTTGTCTTGAACAAAAAATACTCATGAATTTCATTAGGAATGGGCTTAATGTATCTTTCCATTAAAACACATTACTCAAAAGGCATCTCCTCCAGCCTGTTCTCGGTAAGGCCTCTAAAGGCTGCATAATGTTTAGCGCCAATTACAGTAAAAAAAATTGCAGGTTGCTTATCTTAAGTTAACATATTGTGAGTTGTGAAGAAAAATTTTATTCTTTTAACATAATGTACCCATTCTTTCTCTGCAATGTCCCATTCCTTCATTGTTCCCAGCAGCTCCATTTCTTTGTTTGTACTTCAGAGTAATCCATTAATCCACTTTACTGATAACCAGTGTTTGCTTAACTTGTCACCAATTGTAGTGTACTATTCAAACATGCTGAAACTTATAAAGACCACAAAAAACAGAATTTACTTAAGACAGCAAAAACGTGCATCCATCCAACATGGCGGGCGTTTGTCATTGCCCATTTTATTCATAGGTACCATGAAAAGAATCCACTAAGAGTAAAGGAGATGACCCAACATGTTAGGTTACTCAAGACAAAGGGACACAACTCCACACCTTGGTTCAATATATAACAAGGTGCATGATGTATTTATTACCCTTTGACATGTTCATAAATTATAGCTGAATCAAGGGCTGATAATAAAATTCTGTAACACAACAATCTGTTTTTCTCTTTAAATCAGAGTGAGGACAAAACAGAGAACCAAATACAATTATTTTGATATACTTTCAATTCTCTTCCAAAATACTGAATTTAGATAAATCATGAAAGTAGAGAAAGTAGTTGTTACTGATATGTTTTAATCATTCATTTCACCCCAAGCAAACCAATAAGGCCACTAAGACATGTGGGATTAATAAGTGTCAGAGAATATAAGAAAAATAAGAAGCATTATTAAGGAGCAAGATCAATAAAAGAACAGCAATTAAAAAGACAGTAGATAATGATTTACATTGCACTTAAATACTTTGACGATCAAACTTGACTGGAAAACAAGAAACCAGAAGAGATTTCCACAGGTGAAAAGAAACTATTAACATAAAACTTATGGTTACATCTAGCCATTTCAACTGTAAAATGATGAGATCTTGTCGCCATTCTAGTACTGCATTAAAATTCATAAGGTCCAGGTGTCATAGAGAAAAGTTTATCAGAACCGTTATCATGAAAGCATTTATAGAAAATGCATAGGGAAGCTATGTTATGGTGGTGGGAAAGTGACTGAAGGCTAGTTGCTAGGCCAGGATCAATAACACTGCAGATTCTTCTTTAGATTTTATCAAGAATCTCTAAATATATAACAGGAGCACCAGACCAGATATGGCAGAAATATTCAAAACAAAGACAAATGGTTAACTTATAAATGTGTAAGAAAAATTGTCTATCATAACACAGTGAACCAACTTTCCTGGCAGAGTCATTCTATATCAAATCAACAAGGGTCTAACCATCACTGACATGGATTTTTTTCAAATTTGGTATACTTATAGCTTTATAGAGAAATTGAATAGTACCTATTTTACGTCTCTAGGTCCAAGGGTTCCCAAGATATGACACTTGCCAAAAAGGTGAATTTTGGAAAATAGTCCCAAAGTTTAAATATTCATCTTTCAGTTGTTTTTTTCACCCACAAAGCTAAATTATATATTATTTTAAAGTACTTAAATGGATCTAAAAGGTGAGCTATTCATTTTTTTGTTTAAAGGTCAAATAAGATCATTTGACCTTGACCTTCACATTTGATCTTTAATTTCTCAAAAAACACTTCTTTAATTTTTATTAAATTTGACAACAAATTTGTCTGCTTCATGGCAAGATATGTACAAAATTGTGTGCTGGACTTTTGACTGTGGCCTGAGTTACAAGGATTTTACTGAGCTGGGCCAAATTCAAAATGTCAGATTTTGGTATTTCCTGCTATATGCTAACATTTTCATATCTCCCAATATGGCTAAGTTGTATATCTTTAAAAAGCTCTTTCAATGCTGGTTAATGTTCACATAAGAACTATGATCATAAAATGAACAGAGTTTGTGTGATTTGTGGTTAAATGTTGACCAATTTGGTGGAAAATAAACAACCTTAGTTTTGGTGTTTTTTACATTTTATAATACAACAAATAGATTTTTATATGAAAAAGTGACAATGAAAATAATTATTTAAAAAGGTCTCATGAATTAATGTTAAGATAACATAAAATAATATGTTCAGATTATTGCCCTATACTTCACAGGGAGTATAATGGTACTAATGAAGAAAGGAGATGGTTAATGATAATGGTAATATTAGCCATTTCCCTACAAGGAAGCATTTGGCATTCAGTTGACAGTGATAGAATCTTTCTTTTAAAACACTTTTTTATGGAAAACAGGTTTCTCAAGTCGCTGTTATTGCTCTTCCCAGTATTGATTGGTGTTTCCTTTGAAGTGGTATGGAATCCTAACATCTTGATTATGTCATTTTCTCTTTGAGTTACATGTGCCATTCATTTTAGTTGTTGCTGCTTTTGGTAATCCTCAAGCGATATGGTTTCTGTTATTTGTTACAGTTCTTTGTTTGTGATTATTTAGTGCCAGTCCACAAGGTTCAAAGAAGGATAATCTTTGCCAAGACCCTTAGGCTTTACTCACTGAAAGCTTTTTTTTTTCACCATTGACTTAGGAAGTGGTTGTAGTTGAAGGCATTTTGAACTGTATACAAATATCAATGCTTGCTCTAATAAAATGAACATAATTATGTAAGTCTGTATGCAAATCAGTGTGAATTTGTGATATTGAAGTTTAAAGCTGACTTTAACATTGTAACATTATTATTAAAAAACAACAGCAAATGAATTTCTTCAAGAAAAAGAGAGCATTTTGCAGACATTGTATTACAAGTATAACTGAATATTTGTTTGTATAAATATATTACTTCTTTTTTAAAGTGTAAATTTGTGTGAATTATATTACTATCTTTTATATAGGCATCTTCCACTATTTAAGTTACTTTTTATTGCAACACCCAGGTGGCTATTGTATAACTTTTAAGCAAGCAACTCTGAGGAAATAAAAGATATGCTTTTGGCTTGCATTCCTTATCATGAGGATACTGTCTGCCATAACAACATCTTACTAAAAGCTTTCAAGACATACAACTTAAATCTTGCTAGAAGCTTATTTCTAATCTGTGCCACTTACTTACTGGTCATCAAATTGGGGGGGGAAAAAGTTGAAATTAAAATGAAAGAAATACACATTGAAAATTAATAATGACAATGCTCCATCTAAGAAATTCAAATGACACTTACTAGGATATCATAATATTGTAAACTTTTTACATGTACTGGTGTGGCCTTGTAAATAATGCAAAAAAAAAAAAAAAAAACAAGAAAATACACCCAACTGAAAAAAATACCCTGATTTCTGGACAGTTAAGCCTAAAGCTATTGAAGGTATCAACTGAATACTACAGCTGTTTGTGAGAGAGAGAGTGAGAGAGAGAGAGAGAGAGAAAACAAAGAGATAACAGATAACTACTTGGAAATGAATAGAATAGTGGATATGCAAAGACTGTCTGCATTATTTACTTATTCCAAACAATGTACTCTTGTTTCCTTCTCTGGTGCCAGCCATTTTGGTCAGACTACTCAGATTCTTTTTCTTAACCATCCTGGTATAACCTCAGTTTTGAAAACCTAAAATATTCAGAGAATAATCAGGGTTAATGGCAATGGTTAGAAAAATAGGAGCAAAGCAGAGGAGGCACATGTATGAGGCCAAGAACTAGGCTGATAATTTGGAGAGGGAATGATATGAGGATCACCTATTCCTTCTGCTAGACAAACTTACTGGCTGTTAGCTGAATATACTTACTTTAGGCAGCTAGTGGCTTTACTTGCTACTGACATAAAGAAAAAAAAAGAGAGAGAATAAACAAACTAGGGTGTCCTAGAATCAAATCTACTGAAAAGATATCATGGTACATAAGACTCTTGAAGAATATAACAGGACAGTTTAAATATAGAGATTCAATTTTTCAAACTAATTTATATTAACAGTTAAACAAACTTAATACTGGACATTCTCATAAACTTGACAGTGCCATTAAAAGTCAATATTGCTTCAAATTTCCTTTTATCCACTCATGTTTTTTATAAATAAAAAAATAATAAATAATAAAAAATATCAGAAAGCATTTTCCCTAAATGAAACAAAGGGTAGCATCACCTCACTAAAAATTCTTTCCTAAAGCAATTGTTATACAGTTTATTCTTTGAATAAAAGATCCACAGAATTTATCCAGCTAGTAACTTAGATTATTTTCAATTTGATTGTAAAACTGTATGACAATAAGAAAGGAATAATTCACATAGTGAGATATTTTAAAAAGCAAGTTCTCTAACCAATGGGAAGAGACCCAACTGTTTCTCTCCAACTTATTGATTTTATTTTTTTTAATAGTCAATTCTGTTGAGGTATACTTTGTAGTTTTTTATTTATTATATTTTTACATAAAAATATTGGGGCATGAGATGAGAGAAATTAATTTTTCTTCTGACAGATTCCTTCTATCACAAGACAATACTTAAAACATTTGGAAATTTAAAATTTTAGTAATAATTCAAAAACAACAATAAAAAATTCAAGATTTTTTTGTAGTTATTTAGTACAAGATTATCTTAGATGAAAATAGCTTCTTTTATTTATCTTGATTGCAGTTATAGAAAATTTTATAAAATATCAACTTCTTTTGAAAATATCAAAGTAACACTGCCACCTAAATTTCTTTTTTACTTCATTTGCTAACAGTATGTAAAATATTTGATGAGATTCTATAAATTAATTAAAGCTAATAACACAAAACAAAATTCTTAAATTTAGAGAGGTAAAACAAAATTTCAGATGGTGCCTAGAAATGAAAGAAAAATACACAAACCATTTTATTGAGTATATAAAATTAAAATTATTTGATTGTCAGAAGTAAGTTTACTTTTGGAAGACCTTAATTTCTTAGGACAGAAAAAAAAATTGTTTCTGGTTGGAATTAAAAAATAAAGCAAGTTTTTTTCTGGAGATAAAAGGTGACAAAGGCTGAGGAAAAGATTAACTAAAAAACGTTGTGAACACTTAAACAACATAACAGTAAGTTAAAGTATACACAGATGAGATTTCTGCATCCGGACAATGTTGGATAAAAATCAAAGAAAATACTCTTAGTCTTAGTGACTTAGTCTTAGGGAAAATTATTTAAAAACAAATCTCAGTAAATACGATAAACGCACAAGCCAAACTATTTCTTGTGACATATGCGATATCGTTTTCTCAATTCTTAGACAACAGGATTGTGTGTGTGAAAATATATGCTATATAAAATTAAAATGATTATTTTAGAGACTATTTTTATATTAAATTTCTTAAAGCAAGATTAAACATCTCTCATCTCCTAAAATCATCTTTCAGATTACATAAATTTAACAATACAATTAAAAATCCCTCATAAACAAACTTTTAAAACGCCCCCATTTCCAAATGAAGTTGAATTGGATTTGGATAACTTCTATAATGGTTTGGGAAATTTTAAGTCACTAAAACAGAAAACTGAACAGTGAACTGTATTGATGACAAATTTCTATGTTAATTTTCTTACAAATAATGCATACTGCAAGAACTTAATTGGGAAGAGAACATGCAGATCATTAGATAAATCAATAGGTAAAAATAACGTATACTAATACATGCAGAGTCCCTGAAAATAAATCTGATTGGCTGTCTATGCTTTGCTTCAATAACTCATTAACTCAATAAATTTTACAAAATAAAAAAAAAGAAAAGAATTGTACTTTGAAGTGCTTCAAACAAAAATGATAAGCAGGCTGAATATTTTAAGTGTGGTTTGAAATTAGAATTTATGCTGAACAATTATTTTTTTAATTAAATGATTTAAAAAATATTTACAATAGCCATAGATTTTCTATGTACATTTGATGAAAATGAAATTCTATAAATTAATTTTAAAAGCTAATAACACAAAATTCTTAAATTTAGAGGTATATCAAACAAAATTTCAATATGCATCTTTGTTAAAAAAAATTCAAATTTTATTTTAAATGCAAAAGAACTATGATATGATAGAAAACTTAAAACATCATTTCCAGTATAAAAAAAATAGAAATTACAGAATTCATGAAAGCTGATTGGAATGATAGAGAGAGAAAATCTCATAAATTGTTTTGAATTCTTTAATTCTGTTTTCATTGTAATAATATTGAAATTCACACTATGTGCATAGGCACAAGTGATTGACACTGTTTTTCTATTATAGTCTAAGTTTCAAAATTTTTTTTATATATTTATGCAATCAAATGAAAAAAAATTAACCAGCTTAAGAATTGTCAGTATATAAAAACTTTACAAATAGTACTCTTATTATCATGTTTGGAAGAAATTTATTGAAGTTTAATTTCAAATCATTAGGAAATAAATGAAAGTGAGTTTCTTGAAATTTTAAATCAACTTAAATTTACAATATTAGATAATCTTTTAAAAATATTGATTTCTTTAATTAGTATATCTGCAAGTTCCAAATTTATAAGCCAAAAATAATTCAGAAAATATACTGAAGATCAAGCAAGCAAATTACTTAGATTTATTAATTAACTTAAACATTGAAAACCTGTATACTTGCCCAAATCAAAATTTTAAAAGCAAAAAGATAAAAAGCTTAGAATCAATACAAATATTAATTTAAAACACACAGAAAGAATAAAGACAAAAATTCACATAGGTAGGACTAGGAACCAAAGTAAAATTAACTTCTAAAATATGTTTGATGGTAATATATTTTTAAATTAAAATAAATAAATGACAATGATACAAAGTGCTGTTTTTCAGACTATAAACTGAAAGAATTATTTAGCTTTAAAGTGGAATGTAAAATATTTGAGAAAAATATAGGAAACAGCCAAAATGAATAACATTAACAATAATTCAATATGAATAAGAAAAGGTCATCAACATCAGTGATGTTCTTAGAACAACAATATGAAAAAAGAACAATCTGTTTGACAAAATATTAAAACTAGAGATAAGGTTTATAAACTTATTTTAAAAGCTTCCCAGTTGTTTATAATTTAACAGTTTAAAGTTTTTTATGTATCTAAAAATTGTTATAGTTAAAAACAGAGATGCATTTCAAAAGTAAGTGGTAATGAATAATTTAAAAACTTGTACTCAACTGTCTGAATGAGTCTCTCTAGTGAGTATCATAAGGCTGATGATAAAAGTATTTGATAAAAGTAAAACTATAAAAAAAATAAGGTAGTGAGAAGAACAAGGCCAAGTCTAAGGGAGAATTATTAAACTTCTCAAGAAAAAGCAGTTGAGATTATCACCATGCATGAAGTTACTATCTTTTTTTATTTATTCATCAGCCCATAGGAAAAGTTTTACACAGAGAAAAAGTGATGCGAAAAATCATATCACTTCCATTATCAATGCTACTTAAAAAATTTACCTAACGATTTAATGAATTATAAAAGATACAAATAAGGCACCTTGCTGTAATGTTAATCTTGCACATCAATTAAGCTCCGAGTTCAATCTTCACTATGTGCCCCCAAAAAAATTGTGGCCTTGAAATCTACTCTATGCTAAGAAATGGAAATAAAATGAGAATTTAGTATTTTTTGTTTTGTTTCTTTATGATCTAAAATTGCAATCTTGTACAAACAGCATAAGGAGATTCATGTAAAATAGTAAAATGTGTAATAAACCACAGTAAATAAACCCAAAATGTCATCC
This sequence comes from Acanthosepion lycidas, assembly GCA_963932145.1. Taxonomy (NCBI): domain Eukaryota; kingdom Metazoa; phylum Mollusca; class Cephalopoda; order Sepiida; family Sepiidae; genus Acanthosepion; species Acanthosepion lycidas. The sequence goes on along the minus strand of OZ010595.1, from coordinate 39,869,621 downwards.
TATATAATAATAGTTTTAAAACTATATGAAGGCTAAGAAGATCTGTTTGGCCCGGTTGGTAAATAAATTCATCTTAGATTGCTTGTATAACTGTCAATATTTTAGTAAATATAAACTAACACCCACACCATTAAATAATTAATCATCTTTCCAATTGTTTCTTAAAATTCATTACAACTACTCTACTTTTTAGATTAACATAATTTAAAGAACACAAACATATCAAATGCATAAAAAACTTTCTTTAACAAATTGAAATGGAATGTAACTCTTGGAGACAATAGTAATGAATATAAAAGTTGCTGTACAGTAAAAATATTAATGAATTAGAAACTAAGAGTTTTTATTTCATCTAGGAGATAAAAAAAGTTTTTATTAGCTGTCACTTTTTAGCTTTAATAACATTATTTATGAAAGTAGTTAAAATTAATTTAATTACTCTTCTATTTTTGGTCTCTCAATTTATTTTATTTTTATTTAAAGAATATCCATTTCCTAGCTTTATTTATCAAAAGCACAATGTTTTTTCTATTCTTAATACTCATTCTGGTCCGTCATAAATACTGCTTCATAAAACAAAACAAAAAAACAAAAAAAAAAAAAATCAAAGTTTCAGAGAATGAAAATTTACATTAAAAAAATTATGGCAAAAAAGAAAAAAACATTCAAGATTCAATTTCTCAAAAAATAATATAAAATAAAGAAAGGTAGAAATAAACAAATATTCAATGTGCAGGCAACATGAGGCAATTTTCAGAGCAACAAGCAATTTCTAATAAATAGCCATAACAAGAAAATAAAATGATAGACATATTTCATTTTTTTAAATTAAAAGGAAATATAAAAATATAAACAGAGAAAAGTAAAACAGAAGAAAAGAAAAATTTGCTAAAAAAAGTATGAGAATTTAGGCTTCCTCCTTAATGATAAAAAAATCATAAAATCCTAAAATGATTCCTTTTTTTTTAGTTTTTAGGTTTTAATTAAACAAAAAAACTTACCGTTTGGTGTAATGCTAATATACTAAAAAAAAATTAGAAATAAACCAGTTTAATTATAATAATGATAAAAAAAAATAAAGTATTGGAACTGCCATCATTTGAAGAAAAAAAAAGTTTTGTTAATTTAAAAAAACCAAAAATGCAAGTATGCTGAAAGTTATCTAAGTTTGGCACGTCTTTATTGGCAGCTTTTGTGGGTAAATAAGTCTGAGTGGAAGATGTTGCCAATGCTAAAGAAGGAACTGATCCAGTATGATGGTAGGGCAATCTCCTTTGTTATGTTTCCTTCCTTAATAGAGTGGCATCATCAATACAATAAACTGATTTTCAGGGTGCAGAAGAGGGGAAACTTTGGCAAAAATCAACAATTATTCCCTGTACACAAAAAATACCTGACAAAGTGAAAGGTGATTTATCTTTGATTTTTTAAACAACTTACTGAAAATGTAATGAAAACACTTTCAGTATTTTCATGAAATCATAAAAAAATGACAAAAAAGTAGATGACAATGAAATACTTACAATTGATTGATTAACAATTAGGTGTGTTGATATAAGTGAAGATCTACTGTAGGCCAGTCCAGTAAAGTATCCTAACATGTCCATGAGAATTAAATGTTGCCTAGGTTGAAGTTTGTTTGGAAGCGAGCCTTATGGCACTACTCACATTTAGAATTACACATTCTAGTGAGGAAAGAGGATTTTGATGTGGGATGGCTGTTCTTACTTTGCTGGGAGGGGAGGGAATTTGCAACTACAAAGAGAGTGGGGATAAGGAAAGCAAACCAAAGGAGAGAGAAGGAAAGCAAGGGATAGCACATGGGAGGTAAAACAAGATGCAGGGAGAAGCTAAAAAGGAAAAGAATGAATATATAACTGGTGGAAGTAGAGAGCAGAGTGCCAAGTAGATGCCCAGAAGAAATGAGCTATCGGTTGAGAAAGACAAAGAGACTAAGAAAACGGAGCAGGAAAACACACACACACGGTAAAAGAAAACTAAAAGCAATGGTTAAAAAAGCAAAAAATTAAAAAAAAAGAAAGAAGAAATTAACGAAAATTAGTAGAGAAAGAAACGGATGTGATCAAAACAAATCAGAAAAGGAATAGTATGAATAAAAAGAGAAATAAGCAATAATGTGCAGATAGAAGGATAAATATTAATAAATAACTTCAGGGGAATGGTTCTGTAACAGATGCAAAAAGGCGCGGTAAGCGTGTCAAACAGAGGAAGGAAGCGGAGGAGTAAGAAGTGCAAATTAGTAAAAGAGGGAGAAGTTTAGAAACGTGATAGAGGGTGAGGAGAGCATTTAATGAACCATATGCTTATGCATAAGAAGAATGAGACGAGTAGTCGAGAAAGAAGTGCAGGTGAAAAATGAGGTAGACTGGCACTGAGTAAAACAAAAGAAGGTGAGATATTTGTTACAATGAGAGCGTCCCCGACTCCACAAGTAGCAAAATTAATAGTAGCAGCAGTGTAACATGCTTTAACGAGTCGCTGTACCAATTGTGTAACCAAGCTGAGGAATCCAGGAAAGTCAGTTTGTGTAAGTTTTAGTTCAGTAAGTAAAAAAAAAAAAGTAAAGAAAAACAAAGCGTTTGTGGTGGAATGAGAAAAACATAAAAAAAATTGTTGAGGCGAAGTTTTATCGGTAGAAAGATGGGAATGTTTTGTTTTTTTTGTTGTGGAAATGGGGGAGGGCAATGTCTTCTTAGGTTTTTAAAAAAAACTAACTGTAAAATATTTTTAAAAAGTGTTATAAATTTAATATTATCCGCTATTATTTATGAATCGGGCTATATTACTATAATTAATGAATATCAATTAATTAAAAATCGGTGACATTACGGGTATTACTATATTGATTGATCCTTCGATTCCGTCGACCGCCGAATACAAAGAATTTGTGGTCAAGTGCTGAGTGTAAGTCATGTAACTTACGGTTGCAAAAAGGAAAAAATATCAAACTGAACTTCTTGTTATGTTAACCTAGAGAACTAATGTAAAAAAAAAAAAAATATTACATATGAACTGAAAAAGTATTATGATGTTCTAGCTCCAAAGAGATGATTTTTGTTTTTCTTTGATTTATCAACTCCTTGGGCCGTTTTAAATCCGAAATTTAATTTTCTTGGGAGCTTTGAAGTACATGAAAGTTTTTCATGTTGGTTGATTTTATTTTTTTTTGTCTTTAGGTAAAATTAAATAAATGCCGAAATAAATATTTTGAATGCAATTGTTTGCCTTCAAGTACAGAAAAGGTTATTTTACTTAAGTTAAATGTATTGTTGGTAATTTTTTTTATAAAAAATGTATTGCTGGTATTTTTATTATAAAAAGTCTATCATCATACCCAGGACTATCATCTAGACCAGGCATGGGAAAAAAAAATTTTTCACGGAGGGCTGCATCACAACGAAAATAAGCATATGCCATATACACACATGTTCTGTATATTTATTTTACTTTATTGGACATATTTTGTGAACAAACAAAACAATGTATTTCTTCATCATACATTAATGAGATTTTTTTTTTCTCACTTGCACAAAAATTTTGTGCAAGTGAGAAAAAAAATGTTTTACTACAGTACACTAAGAAATTATCAATAAATCTCGTGTGATGTTCATAGCGAGTTGCAGAAATTACGTTTTTATCTTCAGTTGGAGTACACACCAGGCACCCCTCTGTATTAGTTTCACTGTGGGTAGTAAAGCAATGCCAGTTTTTGTAGAAGTTAGTTTCCTCAGAACTTGGATCGCTGTTATATGGTTAGCATCTTTGTATTATTCCGATTTTGAAAAGATTTTTTTGCAACAAGTAAATATACCTTATCACCAGCCAGTTTTAAACAATAATGTGGAACAGTTTTCTTTTTCGATATGTAATTAAAAACTCGGTGAACCGGCCGTGGGGCTGCACACTAGTAAAACACCTGGTATAAAAATGTTGTTCAACAAAACAAAATATTAGTCATTTCATTATGTGACTGTATTTCGAAAAAAAAAATCTTTACTACCAGGGCTGGTGCATACAGCCCTCCGAACACCCGACCGGGTGGCAAACCTGATTGGGGGTCTCCGAGCAGTGCGTTCTGACCCTCGCTATCTATCAACATTTTCTTTTTTTCTATTTACATTTATATGCGTTTACAAATAAACTAAAAAAAACACATCAGAATGAAGTAAAAAATCCGAAAATTTTTCGCGGATTTTGACTTTTGGTTTTTTTTTTTTTTTTTTCTTTTTTTTGTCCAAATCCGTGAATTTGTTTTTTGCTCAATGCAAGTTTCGAAAAACACTTGTAAAATTCACTACTTTTTTTTTATTCATAAATGTTAAAATTAAAGTTATTCAACTTTTTAACAAGTTTATCAAGTTGATGTTAAAAACATTGTTGATTTATTTAAGAATAAGATGGAAGAATGATCTATTTGACATGTAATTTAGAGTTTTACATTAAAGTTGTTCTATTTATTTTCAATTTTTCTTCTCGAATTGTTCACCTATGTTGCATATGATCCATTTTGGTTACAATAAAATTTGTATTTTACCTTATGAAAATTGAGACGTAGCAGAGTAAGTAATAACGTAGCATAGTGGGTGCAAGATTCTCTTGCACCGGCCCTGCTTAAGGAAATTTTAATTATTGAATGCATTCATTCTTTGTACCTTTTTACAAAATCGGTATTATCAAGGAATTTTGCTTAATGATTGATAGTATATTTATATTTTCCATTAATTTTTCTCTTATCTTGCATCCTTGCTTCAGAAGATATTGCTTGTTTTTGAATTTACAATTTTTACATCCACAAGGTTTATAAATTATTATGATTGAATTCAAAATATTCTCATTGTCTGTTAGAATAATTATTTTAGTTGTATTTATTGCAGTTAGAACAATATAATGATTTTATGGATCAATAGCTTGGTTCTTTAATCTTTTGTAACGTTCAGACACGCTTATTCCCTTTCTTGGAATTTTGTACATACGACCTAATTTTAAAATTACTAATTTTATTTAATTCATCAGTTAAAAGTGATTATTTCTAACAATATGTCAATACTAATTATAATTATAATTTAAAAACCAAACAAAAATATTTTCACAGGACTATAAGAATTAAATTAAATTCTATATACATTTTTCAACAAATAAAATCCCATCAGAAGGCTTGTCTGATAAACAATCATTACATATTAAATACTACCAAAATACCTGCGGACGAAATTAAACCTATCATGCATGAGTTATTTATGGATCATTTAGAAAATAATATTAATAAATAACTCCTTTCTCCACTCCAGCAAATTCGAGATTCGATTTTCGTGAGCCAGAGTGAAATTAGAAGGGATTTAGCGTAACCAGCAACCGTCTACTAAGGTTTTGTGTACGAACAACTCACAAAAACACGTTTAAGCTGACCGTCATAAAGTAAGTCTCTTCACACATTTTACAACACTAGGAACACTTAATAAATTACTTGATAAAACAAACTTTACTCCAAGGAAAATTGTACATTTTTACACTGTCATTACTCATTACATATCTGAAAAAATATGTTATTTCAACTGACGTTCTGCTTCCACTCTTCATGCCTCATTTAAAAGATGCGTTATTGTTGCTGTTGTTGTTAATGTTAACTGTTTGGAATCCCGTCACTCGGATAACAACTGAAACCTGGGTAGATGGATCGCAACACTACGCTTCAATAACATTAAATAATAAACTTAATACTAATAGAAAGACGGTAGCAGTTAAATAAGCAATGTATTATTCAAGCTAAGCAAGAGTAATATGTAAGAGAAAAATGGGAAACAATAAAATTTAGGCAAAATTTATTTTTGCAATAAAGGTAATTACAGTGTAACCCGGATATAAGAGAGTTGTCGACCGGAGAAGAGGTCTCTTATATCCGGGTTTGGTCTATTTTATATACATTAACACAGGCTCTAATTTGGGAGTAGATAACATCTCTCTTATATCCGGGTCTCTTATATCCGGTTACACTGTATTAGAAAAATGCAAATACAGTGTAACCCGGATATGAGAGATTTTATCTGGTCCCAAATTAGAGCCATACTTACCTAAACAAAATAGACCAAACCCGGATATAAGAGAAACCCGGATGTAAGAGACTTCTTCGCCGGTCCCGACAACTCTTATATCCGGGTTACACTGTACTGAAAGAATGAAAAGATTAATCGAAGTGTTATTCACTGAGCAATAATGAAGTTAGCGTGCATAGTGAGAAAGTTCTTACTTTCACAGTCAACATGAGTTAATGTAAACTGTAAAAATTTTTCTTAAACAGTGTAGAGATTATCTTCTACTTAGAGAAATACAAATGCAAAAATATAGAATATAAAAAAAAATCGAAACTGTTTATCTCTTTATCTTCAGCCAAGATTTTAGTGACGGCATACTGCATACTTATTTTTGCATAAAATATATATATATATATAAAATAAATAAATATAATATAAATATTATATATTCTAGGCCCAATTAAACCTTTCAGCACTTCCTCGTAAATCACCGAAGAGAATTTTTAAAATAAAATTGGATCAAATATTTGAAAAAAAATAAATAAATAAAAGCAGCAAAAAATCCCCACTTTGCCGGAGAATTTTACTTTCTCACATCTAGTGGAGAGTGGAGGAAGTAAAAGAGAAAATATGAGAAACTAAAATAAAAAAAAAAAAAATGAAGGACCAATGAGCTTATATTCCTCAACTTAGTTAAATTCGCTTAATAAAAGATTGAACTATACCTTTGTACCTTAACTTGAACTGACAGGTATTACTCAGATACACAAAATCTTTTCTCTCTAACCAATCGCCTCAATATGTTAGTCCTTATCACACTACACAGTTGTCACCTTTTGCCAAAGCTCATTGAAGACGGTCTCTCACTATATCTCCACCCTGATCTGAATCATAACCTAATGATTAAACTGGCCAAATGGCGAGGACAGACAAATCACCGTGGAATTCCTTCATTCATATTACCATTTATATAACGCCTACAGCAAAGACACATAAGCTTTTTGTTTTCGAGCAACTTGCCAATGTTGTGATAAGCAAAACTGATAAACAAAACACCTCTCTAAAGCATATGGACCCTGTAGACTTCAACAAGCCTGTTCAACGAGTTTACAACACAATGAAAGAAGGCCTGCTCAATGTCTTCTTCCAAATGACCGCAACTAGCGAATTCACGTGAATCAACCAGTCCCACCGCAAAAGACATCTTGACGATTCAACGCGCGCCTCGTATCACCAGAGGGTGTCGCGTCGTTATTGAGACAATTGATTTCAGGCATCAAAGGTAATCCCTTCTGTTCCGGCTGAACTCCTCGATCAGACCTACCCACTTAATAATACTTGACAACGGCCAGGTATCGGAGAGAGCCTTCACCCAAGATAATTCGTTTCAAAACAAACCTCCACTTCATCTTGTATACACACCCCACCTCGAAAATGAAATGATAAGGTATTCTGATGGGTTTTGATGCTCGGTCTTCCTAGACCGTCATAGGAAGGATTGAGGCAACAAACCCCGTGACCCTCAAAAAGTATAGCTTGGTACACGGCAGCAAACTTTTCATCTTTAACAGTACGACAATGTCAAGTAGGTATGCGAAAAGTACACTTCGGCTATTCCTTCGAAACTAGACATTAAGTACGATGTTCTCCGTAAATTATCCAGGTGAAGGTTGGAAACAAACTTGACACCGAATATCTTGTATGGCTCGTCCGCCTAAATGAGAAGTCTTGGAAGAAGACAGTCTCTCCACGAACCTAAAAGCAAGCCAACAGATTTATCGCGGTAAATTCAGTTACCGTTTCATACAATTTCTTTGAACTCCTCATTCTCGGTATTGCTCGTTATAAATGTGATGACGACGTCGACATAGCACCAAGGTTGCAGGATTGCGTTTTCCCTCGAGTTGCGTAGAAAAGGTTCTAGCGTAAAGGCATACACTATGGGCGAAAGTGGACAACCTTGTATAAATATGAACACTACCAATAGCTTCAAAATTAATCTTCGAAATTAACCCCATTCACTTCTACCATAGCTCCAGGATTCGCATGCAGCAGGCTTATCCAGGAACGAAAGTCCATCTTGAAGCCAGCGACGAAGAAGCAAGTTTCCAAATGTTGATGGTCAACATTGTCGAGTGCATATTAGACGACTCAAACTATTCTGCAATCGCTTTGCTCAAATGTTGGTTAAATTTTTTAATTCTGTATTTAAAATAGTTACGAGTAAAAAATTATTAATCTCATCAACGCCATGTTTGTTCTTGCACAGCAATTTCACCAATCCTCTGAAGTGTTAAGGGATATTCTGCTTCGGTTGTTGAAGATCGGTACCAGCAGGGAAACTCTCGCACCTTGCTGTTTCAGTCAACTCGAGACGAAGAAAGTCAAGGCTACCATGTAGAAGTCATAAAGTTTTTTTACAAACGCTTTCGTTTGTAGCCAAATGCAGATTTGAGTTCTGTGCACAATTCTATGACCACATTCGTTGCCTCGACAAACATCCTTTTTAATCTAGCTTGGTCCTTCTTTTAAAGGAAGAAAGCCAACTCTGTCTTAACTATAACCACTTCGCCTACATAGCTCGATTTAACAGCTGTCTACTCTAAATTCAATTACCCTCTGTGTCGTTTATCTATTTAGGTGGAGTCCGTCAACATCTGTCATGAGTAAACAATCTAATTTTATTTTTCAAGTTGTCCCACTACTTGTTCCCAATCAGTTCCCGCTTTAGAGTTAGTATTAGCTAGTCCTAAAAATGTATCACATCCAACAAGGAAGTGTTGAATTTCCACTATTTAGTCATCCTAGGTTTAGCTATATTTATCTGAAGCCGGATTCACCTACGGTTCGAATAAACTGCACCAGGGAAACTTCGATAACCTAAGATTCTTGAGTCAGCTTTCATAAAACTCAACTGATGTCACTAGAACTCTACAATCGTTTGCTTCTTGTTTAGATTTTAACTCTTACCAAATAAAAACTAAACTAATTGTAAACATAATTTCCGTATTGTTTTATGAGCTAATTTTCTGCGTATAATGACAAACGATTTAAGCTGGGCAAAAACATCTAAAAGTCAAATTCGTGAGTTTCAAACTGGAAGTTACAAAGATATAAAGCCAAATTTACTTGTAACCAACATTAAGTAATAAGTTACTAAAAATCGGAGTTAATAATAAGATTAAATAATTATTGTGTTTGTGGAAAAGTTAATGGTCTCCGCTGAACGCCGTGGTCACTAATGTTAATAGTTTCATTTCCATTTAATACCCGTAGCGGTTATACCATGATTGCAATAATCATTTTTGTGGAATTTCAGTTCGCTAAAAATCAATTATCTTAAAATAACTACTGGTATGATCCCCTCGCTTCCTACCAAATGTAAAGAAGGATTAACATAGAAGGAGGCGTTGAGGGTTAAGTTAACAGAAAAGATAATATTTATATTTAACTCCTCGATAACCTAGAACAAATAATGCTGATTATTTCAAAATGCAAACATTGAAAGAATGAACATTTCACGGTTAATCAAAATGTCACTCCCTGGTCCGTAAGTTATTAAGCTAGAATGTGCGAGGTGAAAAAGTTCATGCATACATAATCAACTGAGTCCATGTACAATCTTAAAGAATTCGAAACTATTTATCTCCGATAGAGTACTATGCGGCTTACACGAGTACACACTAGAGACAAAGAGAAAGAAATTTGTTGCGCTATGGTTTACTGGCTAGTCATGGTTTCCAATAGCAACGGCAGTTGTCAAAGAAGTGGATTCATATATTTTAAAACTAAACTGGTCGTCTAGTTGATTGGAGCACAACATCTGGTGTTACAGTTTCTTTATTTTTACTTAACTTGTGTTTATAGCTCATCTTTATTTGTTCATAGTGCATGAAATTTGATATACAGTGTTACAGTAACAGATTGGCCAGAACACTTGTCATTATTTCAGTCACAGGGTGTTTATCATGGGTGTTACTGTTATGTTATCTTGTAGAAGTTTTAGTTCAATAAACATCAAACAAAAGTAAAATATATCTTGTATTTTTTATATACATTGACTTTGTCATTTATTGATTTATTTATTACTCAACAAGCTAATGTTTTCATGTAAATACATATTTTGTAGGTATTTCAATACTGAATGTACTACAAAAGCATGAAAGTGTAATAATTTTGTCTTATGTTCATTTACTTTTTTTATGAGCATCCATTTACAATTCATTATTGCACGTCTATATCGGATTTATACATGGATGCACCTAACCTAAATAAAATGCAATTCCGTTTATTTATTTTACGTGCAACAAAAGAACTTAGTTTTTGGTGAGTGATATAATTTGATTTTTTTAAAAATGCACATAGTGAGTGTGCTAAAATTTAAAAATGAACTTATTGCAAAAGCATCATAGCCTTCTGAAGTAACACATGGGTCAATTTAAGAGACAGGGGGTAGTGAACGAGAAAGATAAGATAACTGCGGAAAGTAGATAGAAAAACTCAGGGATACAAGCTGTGCCCAGCACCAGACAGCGTACTCTTTACACTTGGGTCGAGCCAGTTAGACTGTTATTCGATACTGAAGAGACAAAGAGCCTACGAAGTAAATGGAGGGAAGGGCACACAGACGAAAGAGAAAAAACCCTTCCCAGTCTTTCTTTCTCTCCTCCTGTTGCATCCTATCTCAGTTTTTTCCGTCCTCTTCCCCAATGAACTACTCACTTTTTTTCGTAACCGTCTTAAGTCGTTATTTTAGATTATTCTGTTTTATTTTTTTCAGACATTTGCAGGTTAACAACGATGGGTGCCCCAACAGACAATTGTAAGCTGTAAGCTAAGCACCGTTTATTAAGCTGAAGTGGAAAGAGGACAGGGTCGAATAACTGATTGTTCTGGTATAAACATTTCGTTACATAATGCACCCTCTCTGTTTCTTTGCGTAGTCTCCGCTGTCATAACATTTTTCAAAAGTCGATTTGTAAAACACACATTGTACCATTGTTCAAAAATAGCTACCTGACAAAAATGGATTATGTTTTTCAATAAAAATCGAAACATTTACACTACACTACAGTTTTACAAACGATAAAAGTGCGCAGAAAATGTCGTAATGAGAGAAAGGGAGAGAGAAAGCTAGATTTGCTAAAAACAAATAATAAAATATTCTAAGACGTTGCCGCCAGAAAAAGTATTATCGTTCCATGTTCTGCCTACGACCATTCCTCCTTTTACATATTCAACATATTTCTTTGTAATTTCTATATGGTTCAATAACATGTACTATAATATTTTTACTTAAACTAACAGTAACTGATATATGATATATCATTGCTGATAAAATGTTAAATTCAACTGTTTACTTTCCTCGTGTCCATAATCAATTTTATTTTTAAACATTCGTATTTTTAAGTACCGTCATGGACTTCCTAAAAACAAAATCAAACAAGACGCAATTTTAAGTGATTTAAAATTGCTTCTTTGAAGTTATTTTTTTAATTTTATTTGAAAGATGAGCGGAATAAGCCAACAATGGAGATGTCTTAAAGAAAATGGTAACAAAGATAACATTTATGCTCAAAATCAGACTGCTGAAATTTCTTGGACATGAGAAAGGAGGGATCGGAAAACTTAACCATCTCAGAAAAAAACTGAGGGCAAGACAGTAGTAAACCATCGACATGACGAGCTTGTGTGAATGAATGGATGGCGGGAGCCCGAAAAATAGTAGAAAATCTGCTACGGGTCACAAGTGATAAGAAGTTTTGAAGAGCCAAGTCTGCCCATGACCTGAAGGGCCATGTGCAGTCATGGCTAATCCGTATAAGAAAAATAAATTTCAGCATGTCAATGAAGTTTTTAGGCATTTTAAAACACTGACACTCATCGAACCGCCATTATAGAAAAAAAAATGCAAATAAAATTAACGATTTCTTAAAAATCTAAACTTTGACTTAGAGATGTGTTTCAAAGTAATTTTTAGTTAAATTAAGGATAAATTTTACAAAAGTAATGTTTACTTTTTGCTTAAAACATAATGAAAATTACGTTTATTTACACATGATAGCCTGTGATAGGTCACAAGCACTAATTTTCTAATTTCACCGCTGACTTCAAAAGCGCGAGAAAAATTAAAGAAGTTATGAAACACCAGCAGTGTAATAATCAAGAAATTGGTATTTGTTTAAAAATAAATTTTATTTAACCTTAAATAACTAGTAGTCTCAGAATACATTTTTTTATTCTATGCTTTTAGAACAAATAAAGAATTTAATAATAATAAGAAGAAGGAATTGGTAATGAACACCATTCAGACCCGGTTACGGAGATAGGACCTGTTACAATTATGGGGCTATATACACACAGACAGGACAATCAAAGCTAACCGCCCAGACATTGTTATTAGAGACCGCAAACAAAACAAAAAAGTGCCTCCTTATTGAGATGGCAGTCCCTGCAGACTGCAATGTATCTTTGACAATCTTTAAAAAGCTATCAAAATACAAGGACCTTGAAATCGAAATCTCAAAAATGTGCCACATGGGAAAATCAACAATCCCTGTTGTAGTTGAAGCCTTCGGATTGGTTGGAAAACATTCTAGTAGACTCATTGAAGGGATTCCTGGAAGCCCATGCCTTAAAGAAATACAAAAAAAAAATGATCACACGAGTACAGCCCTCACCTTACGAAGGTCCTTTATTGTAAAGTGTGTGTGTGTGTGTGTGCGTGTGTTTTTTTAATTGGTCAGTGGGAAATGATACCATTTCTAGCCTTAGGTCTCCGGGCGGTGCCGCAAAAGAAATGTGAACACACCAGAAATCAAAGGAAGAAAAAAATAATAGAAAAAAAATAATAATAATAAATAAAAAATAAAATAAAAGGGAAGAATAGACAATCAAAAGAGGTAATTCATAATTATTTTTTTTCTGTACTTTCGTATAAAAAACCCTAACAATTGCAAAACTTTAAAAACAAAAATTAAATTGTTTTAAAAAGATTCACACTTGAAAATGACATTACTTTTTTAATTTTTCTTAAAAAGAACTATATTGTCACATCGTGGTGAATTTTAAAACCATAGTGGAAAATTGTACAAGTAATTTTTATTTTTTTAAATAAATATTCAGTGTAATTTTTCTTCCTGTTCAATCTGAGACAAAAATAAAATAATGCTTTTTAAATTATAGAAGCACTAACTCTCTAAAAAAATATTTTGAGTTTAATTTTACTGAATTATTTTTGGAAGGCTCGCGACGAATTTTTTCAGTATGTTAATTCATTGTTGTTCATATACACTTTTAAAATGTAAATCAAATCTTTTTATCTATTTTTTTCTAATAAAATGATATCTAGGGATTTCTTTATAACTAAAAACTAAAAAGGTTTCGCGAACACCCACCAAATTAAAAAAAAGTACACGAGATATCGAAAAAAAGAGGGGTTGAAAATGATCCGCAAAATATTTTAATTTCCACAAAGTTTTCTAATAAAAAAAATAAATAACCGATTATTCAATACAATGCACTTCATTCATTAAATAAATGAATAAGAACAGAGAATTTCGTTTAAATCTGATATTTTGCAAACTTTTTAAAACATTTTTTTTTACTTTCATTTCGGATAAAAAAATACATCCGTGTTTTTGGTGGTACTTAATTACTGAATCTGAGTGAGATAGAAACAATTATATTGCAGAAGAAGCAATTTTACCTGACCTCCCCACTAAGGCAGGATCGTAAAACTGTAAAACACTAATAGTCTATGTGCTGTGCCCAATCATAAGATATGGGCCAAGTTCAAAAATTGCCCAGTCCCTGCGACAATTGTCACGCTGTCCGTTTTTAAATGAGAATAGAATAGAAACTACTTTTTTAATTTTTAATAATGGCCAAAAAAGATGAGACTTTTTTTTTTCTTACGGAGATTTTTTAAAAGAATTAGATACAAAGACAGTGAATGGTTGAATGAAAACTTAAAAGTTATGCTACACCACAAAAAACTAACTGACCAGTCGCTAAAAATTTATTCTAATGAACACACACACACAAACTTTGAAAAGAAAACTATTGATTGAGACTGACGATATTTGAAAAGTGAAAAAAAAAACATCACGAGCTATATATTTTTTTCGTGCAAACGAGCAAACAGACTCTCTCTAGCTAGAGATCAAGCGGTCCCTCCACTAGAATCGAATATCGATGAATTGTGTTTATCCATTATCCACTAAATTTCAAATACTTTTGGTTTTCTTCAGTTGTTTTTTTTTTTCAGCGACAATAATTTTTTTTTTACCCAATTTCTTTATGTACCGCTAAAATTATCGATGTGTAAAAAAACATTCCTTAAGGGAAGGCTTATCGCTCCTCCTTGAACTGATATTTTTTTTATAGAATCGCGAAAAATTTATTTAACTTAACAAGGCAACAGTAACAAAGAAGAACGCATTCGTAGAAAAACGTTAATTTGCTTTTGACCCTTGAGTTTTTAACTTGGTAATATTTTTTAATTTTACGATTGCTTTTTTAAAAGCCCTTCGAAAATCATTTCCTTGTAACGTAATAATTACTTATTGACTGAGTTGGCTTTTTTAAAAGTTTTATTTAAAAGAAATATTTTTCTTTCTAATGGCGAGTTGACGAGACTTTTTTTTTATTTAAAGTAATAGACTAGTAGTTTATTGAATTTATTATTCATTCGTAGAAATGTACTTAAAGTAAACTATTTATTTTTTATTGTTTTGAATAAAAATACTCATTTTAATTTTCTCTGGTGTTTTCCTATTTACAAGCCTGCTTAACTTATTTTACTAAGTTTTTTCTTCCGTGTCGTTTTTCCCTACAACAGTTTGTTTCTTCCACCAGCCGTATTGCAAATTTCAGTTATACGAGAAAGCTCAAGAAAGAAGTTTGTGTAGTGTAGAGCAGCAACTAAAGATCTTCCACGGCCACGATACTGGTGCCAGCTGTTACACTACACAGTGAACTACTCTAAATCTTACTACCACCAATACAGATTTTTTACGCTTTGGGCTTTTAATTTTAAAAGTTGTTGTAAATTAAATAAATTTTCTCGAGAGTCGTTTCTAAGTAACATCTGTTGAAAAATCCTGGAGTGGAGTGATTAATTTAACAGGTAAATAAGTAAAAAAATAAATATTTTTGGCTTCTCAGCCCAAAAGGAAACTTAATAGTTGGGGACCTAAAGAAACGAAATTGTTTCACGGATCCACCCCATGTCGTTAAAAAAAAAAAAAAAAAAAAAACACAAAAAAAAGTAAAAACTAATCCAGTCACTTAAAATCTATCAGATACTGATAATAATAAAATGAAAGAAAGCTAGAAAGAACATTGTTGAGTAAAAATTAAAATTAAAAAGTTTAAAAAAAATCTTTCTTTAGCATCCAAAGAAATTAAATAAAAAAAGAATAAAGGACAATAGAAAAAATATTCAAAAGTTCAAGTCGTTTTATAAAATAAAAATTTAAAACGGATCTTTGAGATTTTTTTTAATTACCAAAGACAAAAAACCCCCAAAAAACAGATATAGATTTAAATTTCATCAAGCGATTTTCATTTTTGTACACCGAATTTATCAGCTTTTTCACATTTTTTATCTAGTAATTTTATTTTATATTTTTTTTTAACTTCATACTGAAATTGAATATTTTGAAATCTCGGATGGTAAAGCAATGTTATCGTTTCTGAAATAATTTGAAACAGAAACAATAAAGACGAAATTAAACAAAAATAGAAGAAAGTTACGAAA
Source organism: Acanthosepion lycidas (assembly GCA_963932145.1). Taxonomy (NCBI): domain Eukaryota; kingdom Metazoa; phylum Mollusca; class Cephalopoda; order Sepiida; family Sepiidae; genus Acanthosepion; species Acanthosepion lycidas. The sequence goes on along the minus strand of OZ010595.1, from coordinate 39,853,808 downwards.
CCAAAATGGTGCTAGTGAAGAATTATTCCCATCGAAGCAAAAAAAAAAAAAAAAATCTTAAAATCAAAATAAGAACATTTTTTTTTTTCTTCTGTAATCTTACTGGCCGAATTCCTTTTTTCTATATGGAGATCAAATTTCTTCTTTTTTTACGGAAAAATAGCTGAAATAAATAAATTATTGCATTTGGAACTCAATATATTTTGCATGCATGACTTTCATTCCACAAAAAAAGTAAAAAATATTAGGCAACGTCACGTCCCCCTTTTTTTTTTAACCCGGATATAAGAAAGATTTTCTCTGGTCCCAAATTCGAGCTTACCTAAACAAAAATAAATAGACCAAATCCGGATATAAGAGACTTCTCCGGTCACGACAACTCTCTTATATCCGGGTTACACTGTATTATTAGGAAGCATTAAAAATCTAACTTTTGTGTTTAAAGACAAAAAAAAAACGCTCATCGAAAAAAAAAAAAAATCAAATATTCTCTTAAAAAGGACAAATTACAAAAAATATTTGAAAAAAAATAATGAAGCCATCTTACAATGTTTATTTTTTAAGAAAAAAAAAAAAAAGATTTTTAATTTGTGACATCCTAATTTCGCAGTATTTCTACAAGTTTTCTCAGAAGCCCAACATGTAATAAAAGAATTTATATTTTGTTAAATTATTTAATGATAATTCGTTACTTTCATTTTATTTTCAAAAGTTAATTCAAAATCTAAGATAATGACAAGATTAGAAATTTATTTCACATTTTTTTTTTGTTACATGAAAAGTGCCTAATTCTAACTTAAAAACATCCTTTTAGTGCAGTAATTATTAATTTCTTTTCTTACAGGAAGATAAAATTTAAAAAAAAATGACTACTGAATTTTTTTTTTGTTTCAGCTTTTGGGCATAGAAAAATATTTTCATTTAAAATTTCAATAAGTAATAATGAGATAAATATTTATAAGTATAATGAAATAAATATTTGTAATGAATGACAAAAATTTAAAAAAACTGCAACAAATTATGCAGCACTTATTTCGATTAACCGCGTTACTTAAAACGATTACTTCGTTACTTATATAAACGTGACAGATGACTATATACAAAGGCACTGTTGATTATTTAGGATTATTTCGAAAAATTTTTTTAGAAATATGACAGTCATTAAATTATAATTTGAATAAAATTTACGGCTAATTTCGTTTTCTGTCTGGTGTCAGGAAAACAGTACTGTATTAAGACCAATATTTGAAGTTATTTTTATAACTCTTAAAGTCTTAAAATGAATAAATAGAGAAACAATTTAGATCTGAAATTTGATCATCTTGCCGTCAGCGAAGCTACAGGTATCAAGCTAGTAGTAATAGAAGCAAATTGAATGTGATATGAAACAAATACTTTTTAAATTTACTTGTAATTTAGTACTTGCTTTACTACTAAAAGTGAAAATAAGGAGTATTTATAATAAATCGCCTTTCTTTAAGAAAAACTAAAGTTATTAGAATATTTCGTGGTATGTCAAATAGTGATTTATCAGGATTTATGATTCGCATCGCATGGATGACTATATATATCATAAACCTGAGCCTTTCGCGAATGTCTTTTTTCATACACCTTCCAACCTTTCTTGGTAGTGACCAAATTTATTCTCCTCTGCAACAATACTGCCACTTAGCCTGGTCGTGCGTTTTTTCCCATTCAATTTCCTGACACGTGTCTAAGCTTCAGCTTTTAGAACAGTACTTCTCAAACTATCTGACGTGGTGAACCGGCAGTTTTTTTTTTTTTTTTCAACGTACTGGCGAGCGAAGCTTTCCAATCCAGTGGGGAGATTTGGGGGCGCCATGCTCCTTTGTTTTTTGTTTTTGTTTTTGTTTTTTTAGACATGTCCTATTTCAGGGTTACTAAACATTAAACAATAAACATTAAGGCTAGTCACTATATTGACTGAGGTAGTGTTTCCAGTGTGCCAGGGACCGACACCACATTGTGACATTATTATTTGAACATTCGTAGTATTACAGTGTAACCCGGATATAAGAGAGTTGTCTGGGCCGGATAATAAGTCTCTTATATCCGGGTTTGTTCTATTTTGTTTAGGTAAGTATGGCTCTAATTTGGGACCAGATAAATCTCTCTTATATCAGGGTCTCTTATATCCGGGTTACACTGTACAAGAAAATATAATAAAAGTTGCATCATTTTTTTTAAATTTTTATATTGATTTTTGTAGAAATTTATGCCCATGAAAATGGTCTTTATATTCCTACACAGTCACAGACAACATCATCATATTGGTTTTTTTGTCATACATTTCAGTTTACTTTTTGCTCTTAGTCTTACTGCATTCGTTAGTTGTATAGCAATGACTTTTAACATGAGTGAGTAATTGAAAAAAATGTAATCATAATAAATATATGGAATAAAAATGTTTAAAAAAAAAAAGAGAGTTAGATATCCCAGCAGTCTCCTGTGGCGTAGAATGTAACTACTATTTCTTTGTTTCCTGGAAACTCTCCGCGTATCGGCAGACGATGGCTCACGTACCGGCACCAGAACGCGTACCACACTTTAGGGAACTAACGCAATAGCACATTTTTTTTCACTCTGAATAAATTTCGGCCTCGGTACTTTGGGAGAAAGGATGAAGGTAATAAAATAATTATTGAAACCTGAAACTTGCCACCCAGCGTGCAAAGCTCCTTGACCAAAAAGTGGAGTGCGTGTGTGTATGGTGGGGAGCGGGTAATTAAATGGATAGAAAAACAGAAAGTGTTTTTTCTACCCCAATAAATATTGTTTTGATAAACATGATTTTTAACCAATGGCTAATCGAGCCAGCTAATTCCTGAAATTCTTGTATTGAACGCCAGCCTTTTTCGGGTATATCAGAGCCGACCTTTGTCTATAAAAGTGGCTGTAATACGACCACCACGAGAATGGGAGACGCGGCACCTTCCAAAACATCTGAAACCCTGACCGAGAAGAAGTTGCCGCAAAACTGACTCCTCAACGAAGTCTTGATAATCAAATTGTCGTTTTCACGACAGAATTAAGGCTTATTTTCAGCCTGACTATCGTAATAAAATAGTCATTTGCAAGACAGCTGTTCGAAAAACAACGCTCTGCGTTGAAAACTCAGAAGTCACGAATGTATTCTGTCACGAACTTGTGTTACCTTTTAATTGAGTTCGACCTTACTTAAACCCTTTTATTTTACATTCTTCTTTGGAATTTGTCTTGTTTTGTATACGCTGATATTTTTCTTGTGATATTTTATGTTATTTGACTGATTTGGATTGTAAACTTGATATTTTCCCCACAACTATTATTGTGCCTTATTTTTTATTTTTTTAAAGTTACTTGTCCAGAAATTTATTACCGCCTTTTCCATGCGCACAAACCACCGAATTTGTGCATCCCTAATATTTAGTAAAATTTTCTTTTATTTGAATAAAATTGTTTTGGTTGTATATCTCATTGAGCATCTCTCGTTATTTTTTACGATGCGCCTTATTGTCGCTTGATCTTCATTTGTAATGGGTGGTGGTAGATGGACCAATACTATTTATATTAATGATATTTCCAACGTACAGGATTTAAGTAAACAACAATAACTCCAAATTGTTAATCAACAAATATATATTGAAATAACATACGTAATAAAATTGTGTTCAATGTATAGATTAAGGGAAAGAAGTTGTTCCCCTTTATCTGTAGATTGATTTGTAATTAATTGTTCAAAGAAAATTCTCATGAGAGAAAAATGTTCAGAAATCAATATTAGAGGAAAGTTTGCATGTTAAGAATAAATAACACAAGAATACAATTAATTAAAAATGTGTTGTGTTATAGAATGGTTTGAATCAACAGAGCTCTGGTTGATTGAGCTTGGCGAAAGTACAGAGAGAAAATGTAAGGTTTGTAGTTACGAATGTCTGTGTGTGCGTTGAGCAAGATCGTGGATTTGTGTTAACGGCTGGAATGTTACAGGATCTTACTGACGACTTGTGAAAAGTCGCCCCTTTTAAGAAAAAAGGGTAAGCTCCCATGGAAACGCGGGAAAACGTAATCTTGCATTAAAAATATGTGATTGGTTAAAAATTAACCAATCACTACACTCGTACTAACAGAACAGGCAAGCAAGCTCAAAACCAAAGGATTCAAAGAAACGACTGCGATGGCTAAATTATCCTATTAGCCAATCGCAGGCGAATTGTGGGCGTGGAAAAACATAGCAACCGCTACACATTCTTCCCAATCTCTTTTAGATAAACCCACAATATACCTTAATATTTTTTCTTTCCTTTTTTTTCATATTATGCACAAATTTGATGGGCACTGTTGTTGAAATATAAAACGGATAGTTTTGACGAGACTCTTTGAGTGCATAACTAAGACAATTCCAGGATTAAGAGCTTAAATTTAAGACATCGTTTTTTTACGTTATTTCATAGACAATTGTATTAAAATAATTGCCTTCTGTAGAATTTAACCAAATTCTTATTAAGTTTAAACAACGACGTAGTCGTCATAAAAAGGCCAACAGAAATTATTTGAAAAACAATGGAAAATTTGACCATAGGAATTCTTCAGAGAGAGGAGCTCGGTATCAAGGAAATTTAAAGTATAACCCATGTTAATGGCAAGATATTTGAATTATTTGGAGATAACGGTGTAGACGTTAATTTGGAGGATGGGGATGAGGTAACTTCCGCACGAATCTCAATCTAGACTTAGAGCGGTTAAGAGAAATTTGTGATAATAAAATAAATAATCCGCCTCCCTCTGTGAGTAAGGAGATGGGTGCGTCAAATATGCCACATCTCAATATGTAACCAAAACTGAAGTGCCCAACTTTCAATGGAAAGTACTAAGGAAAATTCCTCTCTCAATAGTTTGAAAATTGCGTTTCATGTGTAGGATCAAAGGCATCGAAACTACATTATTTGAGAGGCTGTCTAGCAGATTGTGCCTTAAAGATAATAATTGAGCATCTCACTGTCAATGAAGAGAACTATGATACAGCTGTCCAGATATTGAATGAAAAATATTTGAATAACAGTTTCATTATAAATGAAATCTTCCAGCAAAGAGATGAAGCCAAACCCTCGTTAGACTCTCAATTCGTCGGATTCAAACACAAACAATATTTGATATGAATCGAGGCTGATCTCTACGAACTGAGGAACTCCTTTAAACTAGATTTTATGGAAGTTGTCCTGGGAAACAAATATCTGAGATTCCTCATTTGTTCAAAACTACCCAGTAGAATAAAGAGGGAGATACTGTAGGTACAAATTATCCTTCATTGGGTCAAATTTTGACAATTACAATGAGATGATAAAAACTTTAATAATTACTAGAAATAGAATTAACAATAATATTATCAATTTTTCCAAGAAACCAATTCTTTCAGAGGGACGTGAGCAATCTGACAACCCTATTTCGGTTTGAGAGAAGCCCGTTTAAATGTTATTTCTGTTTGGGTGATCCATCATTCGAGCGTTCATTATCCCAAGTTTGCATCCCGGGAATCCCGATTAGCTAGATGTAAAGAAAAGAACGTATGCTCACTTTGCTTGTGTTTTTAGACACAAAAACATTAAATGTAATGCTAAAGGGGGTGAATTACAATATAAGTGTAAATTTTGCAGTTCAAGATGACACGCTAGCGCTTTAAGCCCCACTAACCAGCAAAAATGACTAGCGACAAAGAGGAGTTTTAAGGAAAACGCCAAAGGAGAAAACTGGATTTTACCGCTAATAAGCCTGGAAGTAAATCAAGGAAAGATGAGTTTTAGGGCTAATTGTGTTATAGACACGGGCAGCCAAAGATGATATTTTTCACAAGATATCTTACATAAAGTTAAGGATAGAAATTGTCTGGTCTCTCCCACTAATTTTCAAGTGCAAACTTAAAAAATTAGGGAAGTAATGTTTGACATAAAAATTAATACGGGGATTCGTTCTGTACCTGTTTTAATAGATGACGATTTTAATATCAAATTTAATATTCAAGGGTTCCACCTCGTAGCAAAAATTTAGAAAATCTCAATAATAGTTTAACTTGCATTATTTACATTATTCGGACTGGTATCCTCATCTTCATTGCTATATTCATAACGTTTTAGCCGTTGTACGCCCCGGCCTTCTTCAGGTGATTGGAATTTCGAACCGAACCCTTTATATCGTCCACCGCGGTAGATTGTTCTAGTTCCACGTGACATGTCTCTTCCGGATGTCTCAGTTATTTCCCTTTAACTCAACTCTCAAAGTTTTTGGTTCACCACTGTTGTGGTCTGGTATTGAACTCACAACTCTAGTCTAACCAACATCTTTATCCACCCATGAAGAATATGGTAGGGTAATTCAGCATCCAGTAGAAGAAGAGATAATAGAATAATAGAAGAGATTAATGCAACTCCTGACAGATTTAAAGATTATGTTTGGATATCTCATAGACATTGGACGACCAAAGCACTACTAAAATAAGACCTATCTTCAACTGCTCACTCAAAACTAACGGGTATCCTTCTCTAAATAAGGCGGCTTATCCGGGTATAAATCTTATGGGAAACTTGCAGGAATTATTGCCTTTATTTCACACCAACAACTGTGCTACTCGCCAATGTTAGGAATGCCTTCTTAATGATGAAGCTTAGTTCAGAGGAGTAGAAGTATGGATTTATTTCCAGCCCCTTTGTTTTAAGCTTTGTATTAAAACGCCATACTCAACAATTACCAAATAATGAATGCTCCTGCATGTTAAGGAATAACTTTTATATTGACAACCTAGTAAAAACTAGTAATTCTCCCAAAGGTTGCTGTATCTGTATAACGAATTAATTCAGAGGATGGAAAACGATAATTGACAATTTTGTAGAATACGGGTGTAAATTGAAATAGGTTTTGGGATAAATATGATCCGATTAGGTATACTATGTGTTTAGCGAGCAGCCCTGTAAACGCACAAACCAACTGGTATTGTTACGTGTATCCAGTGTGTTTGACCCCTTGTCACTGTGCTAACAAAGAGAAGAAATCTTATGGGAGAGATTTGGAAGAAGAAATTGTCTTGGGATAATGTCATATCTGCAGATTCCCAAGTTGCTTGGACTAACCTGTCCAAAGACTAATTCAGGCCCCTTCTCTGTTATTTCCCCGGCGGGTAGTTGACAAAGACCAGCCTGATACATTATATATATTTTGTAATTTCTCTAAAAGGGTTTATGGGTTTTCTGTCTATGTGCTTCAGAATAGAAACTCGTCCATAATTTTCGTTAAAGCCAAGATTGGTCCTATAAAACCAAAAACTTTTCCTACTCTGGAATTACTAGCAGTATTTTTGATATGAAATACTTGAATAAAATCATCTGATTCCTTTCCCGTGTTTGTATAAAGGAGGTTTTCATGGCAGTAGATGCTCAAGTCGTTTTGTCCTGGTTATTAACAGAGAATGTCAAAACCAATAACATATTTGCAAGAAATAGATTGAAGGATTGTTATATGGTTAAAGAATTTAGCTCCAGATATTCCGTAAATATAAATTATAATTGCATTAATACTTTAGAAAATCCTGCAGACTTAATAACCAGAGGCTAAATCTTTGAGAAATTGAAACAAAATTTGAAATTCTGGATTTCCAAGCTAGAATGGCTAAGGAAACACCTGTAGTTTGGCCTATATGTGACAACTGCCAACCAGAATTCCTGATTCCAAGACTTTGAACCGAGTCTTCCAGAAGTTTAGACACAGCCTAGTGTCACTAGAGAGATTGAGGCGGGAACGTTTAATTTTTGTTGTACCAAGAGCTATATAAACCAATTGAAGAATATCCTCACGAATCTCACGTTTTATTTATTTTCGTCGTGAAGATATTTTTCTTTAATATAACACCCGCCACAGCTTGAACGGCGATGCGAGACTACAACGACATTCGATCTTCTAATGCCCTGAGTTCAAGAATACAACGTGGGCCAGCGATCAACAAACAGCTTGGACTAGCGTCAGCATTGACCAGCGCAGAGTTATCACATGGTTAAAGCGTCGTCCTAAGACTATGAGGGACGGACCACTAAACACTGTCGGGTGTAGACGACGAAGAAAGGTGTTTAGGGATATTATTATTATAAATAACTAAAAATGAAAAAAATAATAATAATGAAAATTATAAATAAAATAAAATAAAGCAATAACATAAAACCATTGTATAAAATAAATAAAAAATAAAATTAATAAAATACCTCCAGCATGCAACAAAAACTGTTCATGTGGGAAAAACGGATATAACGCCAAAATACGTGAAATTCAATCTCTTCACCACGAATCTTGGTACAGGAAACACGTGTCCAACTTCTCTCTGTGATATGGCTTGTAATATTATGAAGTAAATTTCTCCCTTTTATCACATAGCCATAAAAAAATTGTAACCTAAAAATACATGCATCAATACACACAAAAAATATAAATTGTATGAAAGTAACATACAGTTTACAATGCTTTTCCTGTTATTTGTGTACATTTTATTTCCTGTCAAGTATGCTTTTATCTTCGTGAACACAAGACTAATTTCTGCTGCTATGATGTTAGTGAAAAACCCCACATTTTGTTGACCGCCGATGTGCATAACAAAAACAACTTATTCATCCACATCATTTGGTGACCACCGACATGTACAATATCATGATACTCTCCATAGGTGTTACATTATTTGGTGCCAGTGACCAAGGATGTTACCCTGTTGCTAGGGTGTGTTATGCATAAATAGTTTGGACTGCTTGAGTCCTGCAAATAAAGATATAGTCCAGTCCATGTCAATCAATACTGCCTCGTTAGAAAGATTATAGATTTTCACAGATTTTCTAAGTTTACTAAATTATTGAGGGTGACTTCCGTAGTATTTAATTTCATAAACAAACTTAAGGGTTTAGATTTGGATCCTACTGTGTGTGCAAAAAGGTATCTATTTAAGGTAATGAAGAAGCAAATATTCGGAAAGGAAATTAATTACCTACTAATCCCTCGAGGAAAAGACTTTCCTGATTTAGTAAAATATTTAAATTTGTTTTTAGTTAAAGAATGAAGTTCTGATGGTAAAATTCGAAGAACTGTTATCTATGAATATAAGGTAATATACTAAATTTTACTTGCTAAGATCATCATTTGACTTGGTTTTTAATAATTGATTTTCATGAAAGATTTTCATTTAAGTATTTCCGCCATCCTAAATAAATTAAAGTTGTCTGGGTTCTGGATCCCTAAAGCCAAACAAGCTGTAAAAATAACATAAAAGAGTGTTTTTTTGCGTAAAAAAATGTAATGCTCTTAACATTAAGTACCCTAAAGTAACCAACCTTCCGAAACATAGAGTGAATTTGGTGAAACCATTCCTCCACACTGGTATAGAGTATACAGGATACATATGGGTAGAGAATGATAAAGGTGCGAGTAAGATGTACTATCTTGTATTGACTTGTTTGAATGAATGTTAGAATTATACATGCTGAATTTGTGAATGATATGAGCACTCAGGCCTTCATTCTCGCCTTTATTAGATTTACTAACATCTATAGGATCCCAGCTCACATATATAGTGATAATGCTAAATCATTTGTCGCTGGGTGAAACTTTTTTAAAGGGAGTTTTCGCCTCTGATGAACTTGCAAAGTTCCATTCTTGTAACATAAAACATCTTATAATACTGTTGTACTCTACTTGGATGTGAGGTACAGCGGAACATTTGATTAAAGTGATCAATTCTTGTTTGTACAAAGCTAATGGGCGTTCAAAAAATAAACTGTTTTGACTTATTAACTATCCTTTCGGGCATACAAAACGTCATTAATGACCAGCCGCTTATTTGTATATAATAACACCTAATGCTTTTTATGTCCCTACATAATACGGGACTTATGGTTAGAATAATCAGCCAAGATATTAGTGCTTCAGACCCACCATCTCGATTAGATATTATTAATAGCTTAGAAAAACGTGATGACAGGCTTATTAAGTTCTGTGAGTTTGGGTTTCAGGAATATCTGCAAAATTTAAGAGAGTAGTGTAAGGACCTTCATGAAAATAAATTTAATAATGTAATCAAAGTTGATGATGTTGTTCTGCTCAACTGGCAGTTAAGAAGAGTTATAGTATTGACCCCTGGAGATGATAAGAAAGTACGTTCAGTGAAAATTAAAAAGAATGATGGAAGCTTCCTGATCAGTTCCTTCAAACACCTATATCCACTAGAATTAACTCTCAACGCCCTCGTGACTCTTCAGAATTTCCAAAGATTTAGGGGATGACTAAACTCCTACACAACTTCGAAGTTGGCGAGTCATCTAACGAGAGCAATTTAAATAAAGAAAACAGTGTCCCAATGGCAACTAACTGAAAGACCTACGAGAAAGGCTACGAGAAAAGACAGATGACACTCTCCCCGTGATCTATACATTTGGTATTAAAGCTAATATATGTGCTAATAATATTAACTATGGTTAAGTAAAATTATGTATTGTTAAAGCTTTGCATATTGATCTAAATGAAAAACGATTATTGGGGTATGTGCAGACTTAGGTCTCAGGGATCCAAACACTCCTGTCCTGCATAGTTCCAGGTATACTGTAGTGTATAACCGCCCGTTTCCTCTGAGGTTCTCAAAGGTTAAATCTAAATGTGAGATGATTAAAAAAGCAATTGTATTGCTGGTAAAACTTCAGTTTAAAAATATTTGGGTGAATAGAACAGGTATAAACTCGCAAATAAATCCTAGGTATTAGGTAGATGTCATATTGTTAACTACATCCTTCTAACTGATATAAGTTGGAACGGACAATTCCATATTAAAATTATTAAGGTGAACAATCTTTTCGTCTAAACTTCAATTGAATATAATTGTAAGCCACTTCTGTGGTTACAGATCTTTAAAACTTTGTTTATGTTAACTCATCCTTACTTTGCCCTATTTCCACTCTCCAACTAACATTTTGTGTTAAAATTGAATAAAATTTAATTTGTTAATTTGTTTCTCCTGCTGTCTCAAGGCTAGGGGTGTATACTGAACAACTGAAACCCGATTAAGTCTTCAAGAGACTTTCTACCTGAACTAAATTGACAATACGCAAATAAGTTTGGGTTGAAATGAAGTTTCTAACTTTAAAAATATTAAAAGCATAATGTTTAAAATAAAAATTGCCGATGCAATTCAATAGTTAAACGGGCTATAAAGAAGAAAAAAAAATTCTTCAATTCTCGTACTTTTGCAGTCGCGCATATTCTCTGTTGATAATAAACACTGTCAGAACATTTAAAACAAAAACTATATTTAACCAACATTAAATCTTATTGATCTTATTCTGTTCATAAATTCATTGTTTGGCATTGAAACTTTAATATAAGTTTGGTGGAACTTTCTTATGAGAGGAGAATAAAAAAAATAATGCTTAATAATAATAAAAAAAATAATGCTTAACAAAGTATTATTTTTTTCACTGAATAAATTTCTACTTTCGGTAGTTTGGGAGAAAGGATGAAGGTAATAAAATAATTACTGAAATCTAAACCTTACCACCGTGCCTGCAAAGCTCTTAAAGTAGGGAGGATCAATTGAAGGTGAAGGAAAGTGAAAGAAAAAAGAAGTGTTTTTTTGTTTTTTTTCTACAATAAATTGTTTTGATAAACATGATTTTTAACCAATGGCTACTCGAACCGGTTAATTTCTGAAATTCTTGTGTTGAACGCCAACATTTTTCGGGTAAATCGGAGTCAACTTTTTGGCTATAAAAATGGGATACTCGACGCCGGGAGTGGAAGACGCGAGGCCCAAAACATCTAGACTCAAAGAAGCTGCCGCAAAAGTCAAAACCGACTCCCCAACGAAGTCTTGACAATCAAATTGCCGTTTTCACAACAGAATTAAGACTTATTTTCAGCCCGACTATCGTAATAAAATAGTAATATGCAAAACAGTGAACAAGTACTGTTCAAAAAACAAAGCTCTACGTTAATGACTCAGAATGCACGAACGGATTCTGTCACGAACTTATGTTATCTTTTAATTGGGTTCGACTTTATTTAAACCCTTATTGTACCTTCTTTGGAATTTGTCTTGTTTTGTATATGCTGGTATTTTTCTTGTAGTATTTTATATTTTATTGATTTTGATGACTGTCTTTTTTCCCCCACAACTACCATTGTGCTTGTTTTTCTTTTTTTTTTTTTTTAAGTTACATATTCATATTCAGGAATTTATTAACCATTTTTTCCGGGCACACACACCACCAAATGTGTGCATCCCAAATTTAGTAAAATTTTCTTTTATTTTTATAAAATTGTTTTGGTTTTATATCTAATTGAGTATCTCTCGTTACTTTTACGATGCGCCTTTTTGTCACTTGATTTACAATACATTCTTCCCAATCTCTTTTAAACGGACCCACAAAAACATTAATAGTTTGTTTTGTTTTTTTTCTATTTTTCATATTGAGAAGTATCAATCGGAAGATTGTGACAAATAGGGGAACATGATTATGATCAATGATGAAGGAAAAGCATTTTCTAATTACATCGTTTTGCAAAAGCACATTTTTAAAATTTTATTTATTTTAGTACAAAGCATTTGGGTGAAGATATTTTACCTCTTAATTAAGAATCATTAGAAAAATAATGGGTCAGTCAAAAGCAAAACTCAAAATGTAGCCATTTTTTTCAAAAGCATAAGTAAATGACGAACGAGAGAGATTACATTTTTTTTTTACACTTAAACAAAAAGTGGTGAATTCCAAACATCTAAAGAATAGGTTCTCTTTCTTTTTGAGAACAGACTATAGAAAGAAAACAGAAATGGAGTGTATAACTCAAGCAAAACAATGTTTTCATGTATCCCTCCTCTTCTATTATTCAATTGAAGCCATGTGATAATGATCCTGGCAAGAAAATAGTTTATAAGTGTGCGCAAGTGTTACTCATCAAAATCTTCAGTATATATTCTTATATGAGACTTTTCTACATTATCAACCAAAACAGCTTTTTAATTTTCCTTCTTAGATTTAGTCATGAATCCTGTATCAGTTTTAAAAATTAATGGATCAAGTAACTGAAAAAGTACCAGAAAAGTGAAAATATTAAGTCATTTTGTAATTTTTCAATGGCAGACTTGACTTTTTTAGCCTAGAATCCAAACTTTGCAACAATATAATATCGGCTCTAATACTTGAAAATATTTATTTATAGCTAGAAACTAAGCAGAAAATTCCTTTACAGATTTATTATTTTTACAACTGGTGCCAGTGCAAGAAAAGTAACTTTTAGTATTGATGGACCAACTTATTATAAGGCTCTGAGAAATTTTATTTAGAAGATTCTCAATGTGATATCCCTCCTCCTTCACACAAATTGAATTGACTCCACCAAAAACAGCCTTTGAAATTAACTTATTTTCCTCACTCTAGTTTTATTACTCTCTCCAGATGGCTTTAGAGGAAGAGTCAAAAACTGTTTTAATACTCACTAATATTGTCAAAATATACCATTTGTTTTCATTTAATAGCACAAAGCTAAAGGAAGAATTATATATACGTTTGTATTTTCTTCAGATTAATGATTATTAAAAGAAAATCTATGTAGACTGCATCACAAATGACATAGAGTGAGACACCATGTCAAAAAGAAGGCCCATTGATAGACTGTCAAGATGAGAAAGTTGAAATGGTATGAACACATCCTAAGAACCAACAATCCTTCTGCTGTCATCCTACAAGGTTTCACCTTAGACAAAAGAAGAAGAAGCAGCAGACAGGAAAGAATTGGCTGACAACATCATTGATTGAATATTGATCATTCACTGAAACTTAGACATTGGCACACAACTGAGACATATGGAAGGAGCTGGTCAGGTGCTTAGCTGTTCATGAATGATAATTAAATTTAATTTTTACTTTAAAGAAAATGCATTTCATGCATTTTTTTTATTCACATGTTCATTTATATTTCTCATATTTCCTGTTTTAATTTTTTTAATTTCAATCATAAAACTCCTAGATGCAAGCCATCAGTCTGCCTCTAGCGCTATCTGCATGCCATTAGTGTTTACCACTGATGGCCCACTATCAGACTGCTGGTGTATTTGTCTCATAGTGGCCCAGCAGGGGCCTGTCAGTGGCTGCTACCAGAGGACTGCTGGCATTAACATTGGCAACCCACCAGCAGGCCACTAGTGGTTTGTGTCTGGGGACTCCTGCAAGGTAATCATTTTCAAGTATTGAAGATTTTTAAATGTACAATAGTTGCATTATAAATTAAAAAAAAACTAAAAACACTACTATTATGATGTAAACACAAAGTCAAATTATGGAATAATGAGTACATATCGGTACATAAAATAATGAGCATATATCAATAAAGTCACACTGCATTGTCAGTTTCTATCTGAAATTCTAGGATGAGGATATATCATTATTAATTACATTTGAACTATTGACTTCATCTTTGTTATTGTTATCATAATGTTGATTCCTTTGGGCCTTGTGGCCTTTCAGTGGTGCTGATATGCTTTTAATGTAGTGAGTCCCTGGGGCCCATTAGTGGTGATTTGAGTGGGTCCCTGAAAAATCCAAATGGGTCCCAATTAAAGTTTTTTAAATTGTTGTGTTAAACCATTGTCCCAAAAGAACAATTTTAATCATGCTGTAATGCTTAAATCAACAAAACAACTTGTTTTTTAAAAATGAAATTAAATTGATAAATTTTAAAGGGAAAATAGTATTTATACTTAATCACAGTTCACTTAAGAAACAATATCTTTTGAGAATAATAACAGAACAAAATTGACAGAACAAAAGTTTTTTAAAAAAATTAAATAATCCCACCTGCCTGCAAAAAAAAACAAAAAAAAACAAGAAAGTGTCTGGTAAGGTGACAGTGATGTCTATTTCATGCCACTCACACATCCCACCGCCAAATAAAAGAAGGTAAAAGTAAGTAAAAGAAAGAAAGGAAGAACTCGTAAAAAGTATTTGAAAGAATGATATCACATGATTAATGGGTATTAATTATTTAAAATTTCAAAATATATTGACCTCTCTGTGTCTGTACCAACCTATACAAGGAAATTTATTTTTTCTGAAGACATTTTTTAGCCTTGTTAAATGTTTTTTGAACTGAATGTGAAATATGTAGGGCCAGTCTACCCGGATTAAAAGTGAAAAATTAAAATCTGAGTATCGTGCATCCCCCTCCTACAAAAATAAAATCAAAGTTCAAATTTTCAACAAAATTTTCCATTTGTTAAATGATAGTTTGTAAAGTCATATGCCTTGGTCAATATAAAATGTGTATTACTGTATGTGTCTGAAGCACATTTTAATGTAGTGTATGTGTAGCTGCTGACTGAATGTGTGTGTGGGTGAAGCACATTAGTATAAATGTTGTGTGTGTGTGAGTGCTAATATGTGAAATCTGATACAGTGGTTCCAAAAGGAAATGGACATACAGATAGATGATAAGAATTAATTTTATCCATGGCTCTGGATATTTCTTTGAGTTGTGTGAATATTCCTTACAGTGGTATCACTGACTGTGATGCTATCATGGTAACAAGAGAATTCTGGTTGAGTGTTTACAGATTCGCCTGCATATCTTTGATGGGTGATCCATGTTCAGCTGCTGGCTGAGTTTTTAATGTGTGTGTTTTTATTGCACCCAAAATTGGTATATATATAGTTATCCTGATCACATGATTAACTTCAAATGAAAGCTTTTTGGTTTACATGGGATAGCAACTGGGTGACCAGTTCATTTAGAGTTCAAATGTACAGACATAGTCACAAGCATAGCATGTGAACTTACTGTTCAATCAAATTCCAGAAACCACTTATTTAATTTTGGATCCTATATTTTTACTGATTTGTACAAAAGCTTTTGTTTTATTAATTCTGATACTATTTATGTGTGGGCATTTCTTACTTATTTGTGTTTCACATATTGGTTGCAAAATATAGGATTTTATGTCCTATAAGTACAAATGTCTCCACTTGTTAGTTAAAAAAACGTTTTGCACTCATAGTTTTAAAAAGTAAGTTAACAAAAAAAAAAAAAATTCAAAAAAAATATTTATGTACTAATTACCATCATTATTAGTATAGCTTATGTTCGAGGAGAATTTCTGGTAACATTCTACATTTCATGTACCTTTACAAATCTGTAAAAGTTGAAGTTCTATTAAACAACTTTTACTTCATTCACATGTGCAATGAGAAAGTTTTTTTAGAGGGAGTGGGGGATGATATATACTTCTAAAGTCACATAGATGTGTCATAAATATGGAATTATTTTCTTATAGACTTATAGAATTCCTTAAAACTGTGAAAAAATAAAAAAAATATAATGTAAAACAGTTATTATATTTTTATACTTTTGGGTTTAAAATACCTAAACAGATTTGGGATATAACATCTAAAAAAATCGTTAGCTGAAAGTACTACTTTCTCTTATTTGTGGTTATTATGAAAACCTTCATAGCCACCATTTCTGTTGTGTGCATAAAAATGTTATTCTTCTTTTAACTAAGTCTGATTATTTTTTTTTAATTTTCTCATTTATAAATTGTGTTGACAAAACCATTCATCTTTCAAACATCTGTTGTGGTCCTATTTTTCTTGTGTATGTTCTTATAAGCAAAAAAAAACCTCTTCATTAATCTGGGGAAAAAGTATTCCATCTGTAGTGATCACAAATATTTTACAAATGTTGCTTAAATTTTCTTGTTTTTACCTTATTGACTAGCTTCTTTGTGTATTAAATGTCTTAAAAGTATGGGGTTAACTCCACTTACTTTCCTGAAATCACTACTAGAGGATACTCTGTCACTATAAATACTCTGGAATAATTTTTCGAAGCCTCTTCTTACTTTTTCTGCTTACATGTCAACATGTAAGTCACTCATGGCAAAATGTGTTTCCCATTGGGAAACGCATGAACAAAACATGCACGCACATGTATGCATGTACACACCTTTTACTACATTTTGTCTAGAACTTTCTCCCACATCAAACTACAAGCAGCAAAGACCCAGTCAGTAACTGGATGTGGATCACCCATCGATGGCAGGTGGTTGGATCCTTAAACACTTGACTAGAATTCCCTTGTTACCATGACACCCCCATCAGACACATTCAGTCAGCATCCACACATACACTCCATTAGAATGTGCTTCAGACACATGCACATACATGCATAATTTATATTGAACAAGGCATATGATTTTACAAGCTATCTTTTAACAAATGAAAATTTTGTCGAACTTTGAACTTTGTTTTTTATGACCAGAACAAACACAATGTTTACCATGTAAAAACAAATGCTAATGTGTACATAAATATATGATTATTTCAATCTGGTTTTCCTTTTTGCCTATGTAAACAAAATCATTTCTTTGCATTATGTTGTATTTGGATATTAATTTTTCACTTTAATCTGGGTAGACTAACCCTACAAAAGCAAAATTATCTAAGATTTTATTTTACCACATTATCATTACATTGCCAGCTTTATTATTTTCATTAATTTGAATTTTATCTTTTTGATAATCTTTGATTATATATTCTTCATATAATATATATATATATATATATATATATATATATATATGTAGACATGAAAACAAATTTTTACTATAATAATTTTTATGCATATATAATATATGAATATGTTATTTAATATATAATATATAAATATGTTATTTAATATATATATATATATATATATATATATATATATATATATATATAGACATGAAAACAAATTTTTACTATGTTACTTAAAAATCGAAAATGGAAAAAATAAAATAAAAATAAATAAACAAACAAAATGACAATAAAATAAGCAAAATAAATTAACACAAACAAATTACCAAATCACACCTGTTAGAATAGACGAAATAGAATAAAAAATAAGAAACAAAATCAATAAACCCAAATAAATAAAGTAAATAATAAACAAATTAGCAAACCATTATGACCAAAATATTAGTTAGACTATAAAAATCAAACCATAAATCAGATGAAAAAAATAGCTATAACTGTTATATAATGATAAAAAAAAAATACTACGTTACTTAAAAATCGAAAACCAAAAAAAGAGAAAATATATAATGTATAACAAATAAATAATAACAAGTAAAATAAATTGGCCTAAATTCATCCAAATAAACTAACAAACTGATCCCAATAAACTAACCGTTAGAAAAAACAAATAAAGATAATCAATCCAAATAAATACATGAAGTAATAAACAAATTAAAAACTGTTCCCGCCAAAATAATAGTTAGAATAAACTACAACAATCAACCCCAAAATTGAATAAATAGCTTAAATTATCTTCCCAAAACAAAACAAAACTATTAAATAAGCGTTATAAACAAATTTTTACTATGTTAATAAAAACACCAGTTAAAATAAAAAAATAAATAAATAAATATATAAAAAAAAAAAAAAAAATTAAATTAAAAATAAAAACAAGCAAAACAATTTAACCCAAATAAATAAATAAACAATCAAACGACTTCCGGTAAAATAACTGCCAAAATAGACTACCCACAATGCACCGCTGACCTGTATATATAAATAACCAAGAAAAATAACAGCACTTGTGGCCTGACAATTACATCTACCATGAAATAGACTGTCGCCTCTAAGTGTTGACTTCTATGTTCACTTTTATATTTACATACACTCTATCTCTGATATTGAGCACTTTATCCCATAGATATTGCACATCTTAAAACTATATTTCTTTACATATATATATATATATATATATATATATATATATATATGTATATATATATATTGTGTGTGTATGTTTGTTCTTGTATTAAAAATACCTGGGCATTTAATAGGTTTTAATGTTAATTAATTTTTTTTGAAAGAAAACTTAAAATATTAAATTTAATATAATTTTCATTTTAATTATCAATCTTATCTCTCTTGCATCATGTACAGCAAGATGAAGACATTCAATGTCTTTGTCTCTTGCTGTTAGAACACAAAAGGCGCCAGATTACAAACCTTTCAAATTCTGGGTCATGACATGATTTAAGTTATCCCCAGAAGAAATAAGGTCTTTGTAGTCAACATCAGCTAACGACAAAATATTTTTCAGTGATAACAAAGAGCTTCATGTATAAATATCAGCAACACCAGCTGATTGTGCATCTGTTGCATATTAGCAATAGTATTTGTACATAAGTGAGTAAAAAAATCAACTGTATATTGGATTTTTGTGTGCAAATATGTATACAGGCTATCACAAATTTTTACACTTATAAATTAGAAGCCCTTATTGTTTTTTGTTTTTTTTACATTTTATTGTCTAGAACTCAATCAGTTAAGGTCAACAATGTCAAAATAAATAAAGAAAAATAAGTACATTGGACTCTTTAAAATAGAGCACTAAAATGTCTTTAAATATGATAAATATAGACAATTATTACAGTATTGAACAAAAGGGTTTCTTCTGTAACAAATACCATTGAGAATGTATGAACATAAAGCATAAAGCTAGCATTATCTTTCTTTGAGGCTGTTTGAGATGAAGAAATAGCTTGTAGTATTAACAAATTAATGAGATATTTAAAAAAATGATTTTATCATTTCACCCACAAGCAAGGCCACTTGGGCATAAGGAGTTACTGGGAGTGAAAGAGAATGAGAAGACTTTAAAAGAACAGGATTTAGAAAGAAGAGACATGACACATAAAAGAAGATCAGCCTTTTGTGTTATTTGAAATCAGTGTTTTTTTTATTTGTTCATCTTTTTCTCTAACAATGACCAGGCAAAAAGTGTTTGTCGACTAAAAGCAATTAAAGCATATTTCTTAAATTAAGAGTCAAGATCAAAATTAAATCACAAAAAAGTGAAACTCAATCAGTATGTAATAAAAACTTCCTAATTATCATTCATTTTGTTTTCAGAACTGTATTTGAGTTATCTTCAATATTTATTATACTGAGTTAAACAAATACTTCTATACAGTTTTCTGGCTGACAGTTTCTAATAGCAATGTATGGAAATAATTTTTCTATTCTGAAAAGATTAAACATTTCAAATTTGATTTTATTAGTGAATCTCATGTAAAATTAATTCTTGTGTAAGATGATTTCATCCATTATGTATGGATGATAGGAATTTCTATCATTACAGTTGTATGGCACAGTTAATGTAAAGGATAGAATATTTTGCTACAGTTAGTGGGTTAATCAAAATTCTAACCCATTTAAACAGTTTCTTAAACATTTTTGTAGAAAAACACTCATTTTCTTTTTTTTAAGCTAAATTCAAGCTTTTTTGTTTCACATATTTCAATAAGGTAGATACATTTTTTTTAAGTTTTAAGATTCCATAAACTATTCTAGTCACCAGGCTGTGAATTCAGCAGCAAATTAGAAGAAATCCCACTGAAAGTAAATCTCTGCAGCACAACTAGCAAGGAAGGTAAAGAAGGATCATGTTCACTTAGTTTTTCTTGATAGCTTCACTGGTGCACAAAGGGCCCACGTGCCAGGCAAAAGGCATGCTTAAACATGTGCAGGATGAAGGGGGTAAATGATGGCCTTACCATTCTCATTTTCTTCTCTAATCCTTATCACTTGTCTTCAACAGTTGTTACCTTGGCAACAAACAATATTATAGTTTCTCTTACTTCACTTTACATAAAACCTAAAGAAGTAGCAGTAAGAGGAAGTAAAATAAATTAAAACTTGATGTTTTTCTGACAAAGAAACCTAAGCTGAACATCATATAAAGGAGGCTACACATTTTCTAATTGCATTTTGTAAATGGATATGTTCTGCATTTTTAAATGAAGAGGTGAAAATAACTGTTGTACAAAATGTCTAATCTTAGATATCAAATCTGAGGTAAATCTTTTTTCTAAAATTACAATTCAAATAAAATATGCAGATTAGCAGTAACTATTACTTTTATTAAACAATTTAGAATGTTAAACTATAACTCTAAGAATAAAATTATTTGAATAAAAATTTTATACTTGGAAAACATATTCATAAGCATCCAACAGTATCAAAAACTGAAGCTGATTTACAAATAAAGTCCTTAAAAATCTAATTAAAAGAAATAATCTCCTTATAATGTCTAAGAAATATATTTTTATGAGCAACTAATTAAACCGGTACAATTGTTATGCCAGAAAAAGGAAATAGAGTAAAAGTATTAAAAAAGTGTTTTATCATATTTTATAATGTTCCCATATTTATTATTAATATGTTTTTAACATCTTTTTATACCATAGAAAGCAAATAGAAATTTAGAGTTAATCTACATACAAATGACAAGATAAAAAGTTGGTTTAATGAAAAATTAAACCAACTTTTTATCAAAGTAAATTTTGTGCAATATTAAAAAAAAATAAAAATAAAAATAAAAAACTGGTATCATTTGTGTGGTGTGGGGCTAATAAATCTATCCTGTAAACACTTAATACTTGTTATGGAAACCACAGCTGCAATGCCTAGCATTCTGAGAACTGTGGCCTAATACTCCTCAAGGAGTCTACAAGACAGACAGAGATAAGGGCTATTTAAGCAACAAGAATTTATCCAAACAAGTTTCGTTAAAGTCAACAAAAAGTGTATAATCTTCCAATATACATATATATATATATATATATATATATATATTGGAAGATTATACACAATTTTACCTAGTACTTTTACCAGTTCCCACATCAAATGGTTTAGTTGATACCAGGAAAAACTAACAAGACCATGTCCATTCGTTTTAATAAAAACACTATATTTAATAAATACATAAATAGTTATATTTTTTAAAGTTTGATATATTCATGAGGGAAAATATTAAATATTCAATATAAATAGCTTATTTATAGATATAATGGTCTGATGATCACTTAAGGCATGAAATTCACAGTCACCATGCAGTGTTAATTTATCTGTTCACATTAAAATGGTAGTAGGCCAAGTTATGTTATTTTTAAATATATTTTCTTTTTTTTTCAGCAATTTTATTGCATTTGTTTTTTCCATGGAAATGGCCCAATTCATGATTTCTACACTATAACCTGAGCATAATCTAACTAGAATATATGGCATAGAAGTATTAACTTGTGTTGATTGCTTGCAATTTGGAATTGGGATCAAACTAGTCAATTTAGAAATAATTCAGTTTGAAAAAGTTTCACTTTTATCTTATGTAGATGGGTTTTTACCTTATTTCCAGTCTCATACTTACCTTTATGAATATTTAGGCTTTTATCAGAAAATAAAACTAATTGTAAATGTAATTTAAATATCATTAATATTTTAATCAAACACTAAAATTGTGCTTACACAATAATATGTTTAGATATCACTACATCAGGATTTAACTGTGAAGAAAACAGCACTTATATTTTATTTAAAAGAAAGGAGAAAAGAATACCATAGATTTACTTTTGAGATACTTGAACATTTACAATGACTGAATGAACAAGTTTTAATAGTTTTTGCTTACTCCTACATCACACTAATAATTACTATATAATATTTTATTAGTATAAAATTAGCATTAAGCCAACAGATTTGAATTTTCTTAAACTTGTAGAGAAATGCCAAACTTAACAATTTTAGAGGCAAAGAGAGCATCACTATTCCATGCCCTCCTTTTAGCATAATATCCCCTTTTTCTCTCCTTATCTATCCCCACCCTCTCCACTGCTGCCTTTTTATCCAAATAGTAAATTGGCTCCATGAGAAATGTGCTGAGGCAGAGATCTAAGAAGAGGGAATTCTTAATTTCAACTTGGCTTTCTCTCAAAGCCATGCACCCTTGCTTCTGACCATATTTTTAGTAAAGAGCAGTGGGAGTGGCAGTGTGTTCATGTGTGCCTGTCTGTATTGATAGAAAAATGTAGAGAAGTAAATGAAAGAAAAAGCAATGTGCATGCCAGGCAAAAATGATTGCAAAAGAAGATGGTGAGGAGAAAAAAAAATGATACCTGAAGCCAAAGGTCATATGTCAAAAGGAAGAAGGCATCATAGTAAGGGGTTACTAGTAGTAGGCAGAATGGTTTAAAGCTAAAAGTATACAAGGAAAGATTAGGAGAAAAAAACAGAACAAACAGAAAGTAAATTATTGGCATATGAAGGGCATATACATATTTTTAAAGATGCCCTAAAGTTTATTTATAGAAATTAAGTTGACATTCACATATTTTTATTCTAATACACTGTACTAAAATTGAATATTATTATATTATTATAATAATTTATAATATTACAGTAGTCTGTGTGTATGTATATATATATATATATATATATATATATATATATATATATATATATATATATATATATATATATATATATATACACATACATATATATATATATATATATATATATATATACACTACTGTAATATTATAAATTATTATAATAATATAATAATATTCAATATATATATATGTGTGTGTGTGTGTGTGTGTGTATTACTTCAAATGTTAGTTTTAGTACTAATGTTTGAAAAAATAAAACTGTCAGATTAAAAAGAAATCCATCAATTCTTAATAAAGAAAAGTATCTATACCTATATCTCTCTCTCTATATATGTGTGTTTCTGTATGTATAATAATTTATTGTACTTTATTTGTAGTCTTAGAAGCTATCATTATTTACATGCAGACTATTATACTCATCTTTATTGTTATCACAATGTTTCAGTCATTGTACCCTCCAGTCTTGCATCAATGGCTTATAGGAAAAGATTCAGAAAATCTGTAGTTCATACAACATTAAGGCTTCAGCTTTTACATTCAGTATTATCCCATGGATTAAATATAATATAAATAAGGTTTAATTAAAATCAAAATTCAAATAGAATCCTGTGTGTTGGCGTTTTATACACCAATGCAATACCCATTAGGATTTCCAAAAAAGAAGTTTGTTGTGCCATTTTTCTTCATATGGTAGGGCCTGAAAATTAATATATTATACATATATATATCTAATCTAGATCAAATCTTTCAGTAAAGTGAAATATCAAGAAAAATGTTAAAAAATGACATGGTTGAATAGAGACCATAACTTGACCATCTTTCTTTCTATATCTTCAGACCACAATCAAAGCATTAACATCTTGATGATATTGTTATTGGAGATGCTGATACAAGTCATTATTCTTTTTGTCACAGAGAATGAGCAAGGTTTCCTCGATTGTCACTTTATTAAAAATAAATCAAAGTGATGATGAAACAAATCTCATTAATCAGTTCAATGAAATGTATGGAGGTTATATTGTCTGAAATTGCTTTTCAGAATATCAACCAAGAAGTGGTTCAAATTAGAATCACCTTAGCTGTCAGTGAATGGTATTGTTTGTGTATCTTGCATTACTGGAATAAATAAGTTTATGCTGTAAAAACTGAGATGCATCTTTTTCTTTATTAATTATATGGTTTGGTGAATGAAGAGGAAGACAACACATGTTAGTAGCTTGGGATCAAGATGACAAACTGCCATCCACTTAAGATGTGACATCCAACAATCCAGTTTTTAGGGATCTCCAGTTTGTATACTTCATCCCTTTTATGAGATGCTTTTGGCATAATGTGCTGGTAGTTGTGTTGTATGATTGTCCTATTACTGTCTGTAGGATGCAATAGTGTGGTGAAGAGGGAGTTCCAATGATAGTTCTTAATCCACACTGGTGTTTCAGTCCTGAGTAATATCAGATTTTTTGATCTATGTTTCAAACAATGTGTTTAACATTGTTGGGATTTCTGGTTCTCTTCTCTCTCTCCAAAAGTTTCTAACTTATGCCACTTGCAAGTGAGCAAGCTGGGATGGATTGGGATGTTGGTCACCCCATTAGCAGTTCACTAGGACTAGATTTACAGTCTATAGATGTTGCTCTGTAAGCAAAATAGATAGATATGGGTCCTTTTCCATCATCAGCATTCTTTTGATAGTCTTCACTCATGCTTCTGCTTCCTATTTTTTGGTGAGAAGTATAGGCTATTCATGATGTGCTTGAATCACCAGTTGTTTACAAAATTGATGAAATCATTTGAAGCTTACTGAGTGCCTGAATCAGTTCTCAGGATGACCAATATTCTATATGTGCTGAATATAGATTTCAATCTTGTGATTATTGCCTTGGAAATAGTTGATTTTAGCAAGGTAACTTCTGCATACCTGGAGAAGTAGTGAATAACTATGACCTAGTTACATTTCAGTTCAAACAGATTGAAGGACTGGGAACTTTGTTGTAAAGAGTACTTCAGTTGGTTGGTGCTTCAGTTTAGTACAAGCTGTACATTTCACTACTGTGCTTTTGATTTGATTATATAGTCCAGGCCAACATATTTATTGGTGGACTCTTTGTCAACATTTGGTGATTGGAGATTTTATTGACCATGGCCTGTTTCAGTGACATAGGAACTAGAATACAAGTCCTGTACATCAGCAGCTCATTCTTATAAGTGATGTTGCTGGTGTGAATTTTTGGTGGCCAGCCATTTCTTAAACATTTCAAGATGCAGTTGCATATCCCATCATTTCTGGTGGTCTCTTTTATCTTCTAAGTGTCTTTTGGTGGTTGGTAAGAATTTCATGATGGCATGTACAAATGATGCTGTTTCTTTCTTGAGGTCCTTATTCTGTTTGTTTGGGTTGTCACTGGATTTGACCTTTGACAAGGCATCAGTTGTGTATAGTTCTTTACCAGGGACATAGTGCATTGCATAGATGTACTTCATTAGTCCCATGTAAAATCTTTGTATTGTGGCTGGCAGTTCACCAATGTCTTTGCTACATAGTAAGGGCACTACTAGGTTTCATTGTAAAGTCTAACATTAGAAGGTAGTCAGAGAAGGGTTCACATGCCCATGCCTTCTTTTCCATTTGTCCATAGTGGATTTTAATCTTTGACATGGCACATCAAACATAGGCAATGAAGTGCATTTTCATTACATCCTGGTTTGTAGTAATGCCATTCTAAAGCTTTAGGGTGAATCATTTGCAGTAACTACAGTTTTCTTTGTGGAGAAGCTTTTCATGATGGTGCTGAATGCCTTCTGTTGTGCACTTTCCCAGATGGAAGCATATTGCCAGCTAAATAGGTTTCAAAGTGGTTTGTTCATATTCACTTGATTTGGAATTAATTTAATCATTTAGATTTCACAGTTGGTTTTGTTTATGTCTGTTGGTGCTGGGAAGAGGGAGATACTGACAAATCTTCTTGGAACTTATCATAGGCCATCAATGTATGTGTCTGTCCCAGAAAATTTAGTGACGTTTTTGATATCTCACTTCTAGAGATTGAGCGTGATGCCAGCTGCATAGATTTTTTAGTGTATGCTTCTCAGCCGAGTGTCCTTTTCCTGCTGGTCTTTAACATGGATTAGTACATCATCCTGCATATATATATATATATATATATATATATATATATATATATATATAAGATCATCAGTTCCATGGATTAGTAGGTCATCCTGTATATATATTACTTTGTCTTGGTTTCCTAACATCTGCAACATGCATCAGTATTAGATTTTGCTGGCTGATAAGATTCAAAAGGTATCTTTAAGCAGTTTGATGAAGATCATCAGTTTCATGGATTAGTACATCATCCTGCATATATATATATATATATATATATATATATATATATATATATATATAAGATCATCAGTTCCATGGATTAGTAGGTCATCCTGTATATATATCACTTTGTCTTGGTTTCCTAACATCTGCAACATGCATCAGTATTAGATTTTGCTGGCTGATAAGATTCAAAAGGTATCTTTAAGCAGTTTAATGAAGATCATCAGTTTCATGGATTAGTAGACCACCCTGCATATATATATATATATATATATATATATATATATATATATATATATATATATATATATATATATATATAAAATCATCAGTTCCATGGATTAGTAGATCATCCTGTATATATATCACTTTGTCTTGGTTTCCTAACATCTGCAACATGAACCTCAAGTAGATTTGATTGCTGATAAAATTTCCAAAGATATCTTTAAGCAGTTTGATGAAGATCATCAGTTCATCAGATGATGGTGAAAAGGGATTTTACCAGTATTCACTTTTGGTATCTACAGTGTTGACAGTTATAATTGCAGAGTATACACATCTGACAACTGATCTTGCTACTGCAGTAGTGAAAGCCAACCTTGTGTAACAGAGAGAGTTTGGGAAACACACACACACATATTTTTTTTAATTGAAATTGGAATAGATTTGAACAGCAAAATTCTATCAGAAGAATTTTGTTTACTGATGTAAATCTGATCTAGCCCATTTGGAATTGGCTTGTGAAAAAGACAACAGAAATGATTGAAATAAATTTTATCAGTTAAAATTTGAAATAGAGCTTACTAAGGCTATGAGAACTTGAAAACGGCACTCATGATAATAGCGTACGGGGCAAGGGTCGATTTATGATCTACCAAATTTATCTATATAAATGCATAGTTATGCTAAAGAAGAGATAGACGGTCGAGGCAGATGGTCGAGGCAGACAGTCAAGCGAGATGGAAGAGGACAGACAGTAGAGGCTGCAATCGGTCGACACGTCGTCATCGCTATGTGCGGTGATGTGCGTGGTCATCCGCAGGCTACTGAAATCTTTTGAAAAGAGTGGTTGGCCCATCTGCCGTCAAAAGCAGTTGAGCTGCGTGCAGAGAGGTCGGAGATTGAAAGTGACGTCAGAGATTGGAACCAAACACCCATTAACATATGCTGTTGATATAAGTATGAAGAAGCGAATTACTCCTACAACAATCTAAGACTGATACTGCTACTATTATTACTACCACTGGAAACAGAAATGTCGAACAAACTACAATAACCAAAGAGTGTTTGGCTTGTCTGCCATCGAAAGCAGTCAAGCTAGGTGGAGAGATGTTGGAGATTGAAAGTGACATCAGAGATTGGGACAAAATCCCCACTAACTTGTACTGTTAATATAAGTACTGATGCTTCTGCTACTATGAAGAATACTACTACTGTTACTACTGCTGAGGAGGAATGCAGCTATAAACTTTAAGCCATGCACAGGAGTCTTTATCTCTCCATCACAAGAGTCGCTTATTGTTCTGAGACAATTTAACAACAAGTTAATCAAAACCCACTCTCTCCCTGTCTAGAACCCAGTGTATGAGTGTTTTCTTTTTCTTTTTACATCAAATAATTTTCTTTTCTGTAACCCATTTCTTTTCTATACTATTCTTTTTTGCTATATAAAAGACATTAACAATTCAATCAATGAATAGTTGTTTGTCCGGCTTTCTGCAGATATATATATTTTTTTTTTTGGTGCATTCTAAATTTCTTAGCACAGACTCTCCAGTCATGTCAACCATGAATGGATGAATATCACTTCTGCTTTCTGGATCAAACGAAACACAACATGGGCAGAGAGCAGGATTAAACCAGTGGAGCGGTCAAATGATCTACGGATTCTCAGGGGACATACGGTCACTCCCTTAAGTTCGGTTAAGACTGAGTAGACACCTCAACCCAGAGAGTAAGACGCTGGAGGTTGAGGGCCTGGGCAAAAGTGTTAGACTTAGGTCTTTTCTGCTGTGTGTGCACTTTTGGTTTATCACACTGGTGACTGCTGTGATAGCTTGCCCCACCACCCCTTGCTTAGCCCTGTGTCTATTTCACTAGCAGTTTCTGTAATAATTGACAGAATGAATGGCTGCATTTTTGTCACTTAGCTGTTTACATGTAACAGTCTCAGATGGCTCTGGGAGACATGATTTCAGCTTAGAATGTTAAAAGGCCATTCATAAGAACAAAGAAACAATTCATATAAAAAACAGGGCTAACAAAAATATATATTTCTATAAATTTATAGTACCAAAATATAATATTGGATTATTGATTTACAGTAATATATTTTTTGTTAAACCGTCTTTTTTGTTATGAAATGCCTTTTAATATGTCTGCATTTATTGGTCTAATAAAATTTTGTACCCCTACAAAAATATTTCTATAATGTATAATAATGAAGTTAAAATTTTACACAGAGAAGAAAATTAATGAAATCTAGAATGGGATGTACACCTACATGAACTGAAAATATATAACATGATAAAAAAGACTAGTTGCTCCAACAGAATAAATAAAACATAATAAATAAATAAATAAATAAGGAAGGTAGATTAAAAAGCAGAGTTAAGCAATACAAACAAAATAGGATGTTCTGCAATAATGAAAATGAATATTCATGACATGTAAATGAAGAAACAATGAAAACATAAAAAAAAGAAAAGCCTAAAAGCAAGTTAAAGGAGTAAAGTATTAGGTTGGTGCAAAAATAATGACCTAATAATGTTGTTTTTTGACATTACGGCCCGGCGACTGATTGATTTCGTCTGCCTAAGATCAATTCACAACGTGGGTAGGTTAGACTGGAAATTAAAACAGTTACTTCGGTAACCAGATGTTGGAGGCAAGCTGGGAACGACAAGGCTGATACCGAATCTAACCAGATTCCCATCTGAATCACCAAAAGGTTAGAACGTCACGTTTGGTGCCGCAACCAATACCAAGCCAGTTGGTTGTCACAGGACAGGATAGCACGACGGATGCGGCTAGGCAGACGTCACATTTGGTGCAGCTACCCAGGGGGGACGTCACATATATATATATATATATATATATATATATATATATATATATATATATATGTACACACACAAAAGAATCTTTCGATTAAGGCACATTTAATTAATGTATTTTCAATTTGTGTGCTGAAATTTTTTATACCAAAATTTGATTAGTGCATGCATAATACTCGATTAGTGTGGTAAAACATTCTTCAGTTTAAACATAGTAATTGAAAATTGATTTTTTTATAGTTACTGATTAATTAAAAATTGACTAAAATTTAAAAATGGAAGATGGGTAACTATTTTGTTTGTCAATTTTGTTTATATTCGATTAATATGTTTTCGATTAGTGTATATCTTTTGATGCACACTAGCCACACTAATCAAGGTATAATAAATGGGAAAATCTCTGTGTCACACATTTTCAATTAAAGGGATACAACTCTCTAACTTTCAATAACTTTATCTTCTATAAATGCGAATGTCAATGTGTCACACTTTTTCAATTAAAGAGATACAACTCTCTAACTTTTAAATATCTCATCTTCTTTATCTATATAATAAATGCAAATGTCTGTGCCACTGTGATACTTTTTCAATTAAAGGGGCACAACTCATTAAATTTTAGATATCTCATCTTCTATATAAATAAATGCGAATATCAGTGTGTTACACTTTTTCACCTTTACTCCTAGAGGCTGTAGTCCATACCATTTTGGAATTAGGCTGACACTGTGAGTAAATTAGAAACATTCTGGGCTGGATCTGGACCTGCAAACCTAAAAGTTTTGATACCTAAATTGTCATTACTGTAATTGTTTTGGGCAATTTTTTTTTATATGATTTTTTGAGATTAATTTGTTTGAGAATAATCAAAGTTAATCCATTGAAAGTCACCTGTGAAATAAAAGTAATTGTTTGTATGGAAAGTAAGGAACTATGTACATCAAATTGTCTTTAAATTAAAATGGTGGCAGAAGAATTATCATTGAACTTTTAAAAGACAAGCTTAAATATTAATGCAATAATTAAATGCAGTGATCAATTTTGAGTTCTTCTGTAGTTCATTGTTGCCTACTGCATATGGCAACAATATGCCTTGCAAAAAGAAATCTCCCACCAACAGAGGACCAGATTAAAATCAAAAGAGCTAAGGATGCAGTGAGGAAAAGAAAGTCCCATGTAAATGAAAACCCAGATCAAACAGCAGCCAGGAGAGCTTCTGATGCTGAGAAGGACTCAAGGACTCTCAAACTCATCAACAAGCCAAAAGACCAATCAAGAGTCCTCCACAGGAGCTAGCTTAAAAGTAACATTTAGCTAGCTTATCAGGCAGCATCTAAGCTAGTGTTTATATATATATATATATATATATATATATATATATATATATATATATATGTAGTAAGCCATTGGTATAATCTATGTGAGAACATAGAATTTGAAATATGTTTAAACTGACTTACAAAAGTGCACTCTATGTTTATTCACAATAAACAGACCAAATTTACTTTACAATTGTAATTATGATACCTTTAGTAAATTATCATTTTCACCTACGTGGTCATTTACTAAAGGTATTGTAATTCCAATTGTACAGTATATATAGATATATATAACAAAAATACAATAAAGCAAGACAAAAAAAATTATGAAAAGAGTCATACATAAATAAACAAACACAAATATAGAAAATGTTTGATAATTGTGAAAAAAGATAACAGAAAGAAAAAGAAACATATTCAGGATTTAAGCCTAAACTATTCAGAGATTATGAAGTCATTATTTATAGCATATAATAAAAATAATCTATACTACCTTTTTGACTAACATCTAAACTATCAATTGGTAAAAAATGAAACAGTATAAAATGAAAATTTGATAAATATAACTATAGGTAAGCAAAAACAGAAAGTAAGAATAAAACAAACAATCTTCAGGTTAGTTGTACAAAAACAAATAAATACTAACTAGCAGCATGGCCTGGCGTTGCCCGTGCTTGATTAAAAAATCGTACGACTCATACAGCAATCGCTATCACTTGACTTAAAATATTTTTGCCCTTCCTTACCTTTAAAGGAGTGCCCTTTGCCGTGCTGAAGATGCTACATGCCTTACTTCTTGCCTATCTCACACTAAGCTCTATACTAAACATTAAATCTGTTATGAAAAAAGAACTAAACAAAATGAACACAAAACAATCAGCTTTAAAAAAGGACTCGTAACTGGAAAAACGGAAGGAAAAAAGAATGTTAACAACAAATACTTTTTCACACCCAACCCAGTTCTGTGGAATCAGAATCAACGTTGAGTTTAAGCAAGTGAATGAGCCAATTGGAGTAAAGTGCCATGCAGATTTAAATTTTTCCCACTTGTGACAAATGCAGCTATCGATTTTTTTTTCATGCTAGCATGCTAGTTAACATTTGTGTCAGTCAGCTGTTGTCTCTCGTGCAGGCCAACAGAATCTTCCTGCCTATTTGTGGCAGCCAGCTATAGGCTCTCACTCTGGCCAGTACAAAATGGCTGCAAACTACATGAAAACTGCTGTAGAAACATGAAAAAATCGATTATTTCCACTATCGATGGGAGTTGGGAAATGCAAAGTTGGTCTTGGCCTCTCCACTAACTTGGAGCATGTGCATGTATATTTTGGTGCAAATCCATCAAAAATTGTGGTCATGCATTCATTACACACACACACATCCTGCCTTTTATAGATAGAGATAGAGAAAACCCAGTAACTGTGGAAAAAAGTGTGAAGAAATAATAATATAATAATTGTAATATTTATAATAAATAAAAGATATAATTGTGAATTATATTAAATCATATTATTTTTAAGTGATATTTGTTTTTTCATTTAAACTTAAAATTTATTAATTTTTGAGAAATTTGAAAAACGTCATCTCTTCTTGAGTTCAGATTGCTATATCAAAAATATGCCATACTTATGGGAATACAGTAAGTGCATTTGATAAATAAGAAGAATCTGGTCAAGTGATCTGTTTAAACAATTACCTGTATATTGCCTTGGTATCAGTGAGCTGAATTTAAATATCCAATTTAGTTCATTTGCAGGCTGTGTTATTTACTATGTTAGTCCATTCTTATTAAGATATTTGAAGGACACACAGAAATCATGGCACAAATGGCAAAACATTCATATGTATATGCATTTCATAATGAGTTTTAAAAACAGAACCATGAATACAACACAATGAGAAAGTTTTTTAGGTTAACTTTTAAAAATCCTGATTTTAAAAAAATTTAATAAAATAAAAAATAAAGAAAATAAATAATTTACTTTTACTAAAATTTTCAGCCATGACATAAAGTAAAGTGAAAATCTGACTGAAAGAAAAACAATCCATAAATAAATTGTACTAAAAATAATATTTTAATACTATTCACCAATGTAATGTCATAAAGTCAATCAAGTATAAGGTTGTGTTTAAATTGAATATTGTTAGAGTGTACACTAATTGTGATAGAAGTCATAAAATTGAAAATGTTTATATTACAAAGTTGTACAGTTAATTCACTGAACATAAACTACATTTTAATTAGATGTAGTCGTATATGTTGAATTTTCATTACAATTTACTCTTGCTGCATGGGGGCAAATAAAGCTTCATTTTTTAAGTTTAAAATGAATTGTTTGCTTATCTGATATCAAATTCTGTCAGCTGGATGTTGCAAAATCAATCTTGATAATTATTGAAGGCAAGAATTTAGACAAGAGCTATTAGCTTACATACAAGCTTAATTATTCTGAACATATTATATTACCTGTTGGGACATATCTGATAATATGAAGATACTTGAATTTGAAAAATAACAGCTGCTAAAAAAAAATTCTTACACAAATTAATGTTATAAAGGATTTAAAAATATAACTGTCTTGATTATTTCCAAAATGATAATATTTCCAAGATAATAGAAAATAAGAATTGAAATGATGACTTTCAACCAATAAACACAGCAACAGATGTAAACAATTTGTAGATTAAAAATGTATTTCTACCTTTTTAGTAAAGAAAATGTTGCACAGATCAGCATGAGTTGGATGTTGTTTTCTTTTCAAACTTTATAAAAATAATTTATCATTTACTAAGTCTTGAAAATGTTTGATAAGTCTCTTCCTGAGGACTGAATACACAGAAAGACTATAAGTAAATTGTAAAAATTAATCATATGTCTCAGTGTGCCTTTATGCTGTATGAAACAAACCCTGAAAAAGTACATAGTTTATTTTGCAATTAACAAAGGTTGTCTTTCTTGTTTGTTATATAAATAGCATTCTGAACTCAAGGACATGTTTTGACAAAGCTCAAAAAAGTTAACGGCTTTTAAGTTTAACTGAAAAATGTAAATATTGCTAAAGGTAATTTAATATAATTTGCATTTATTATATATATTATTATTTTGAAAGTGGGCATCACTTCACATTGTCTTTAGACCACAGCTCAACAGGCATCAAGTTGGATCTAGTCAAAATCCGAAATAAACAAAGACCATGCTCACAACACAATGCTACTTCTGATGTGAAACACATCTGTTTACCTTCCATTCTATGTCATTGATAATGGTTGCTAAAAGTGCATTGTATATTAGGTAATGGTCAAAAGCAAATACTTTTAACACAACGTTGAAAATCTGACTTGAGGTTGCAAAAAAGTCACAGAGACTGATACATCTATACAAAAAACAATATCTTGTCTAACATTACAGACCCTTCTTTGGATTTTGTTGAAAATTTTGATATGTATAACTGGAACACCAGATGAGTCATAGCAACAATATTCAATGCACAGACAAATTGTACATTTATAAATATGCAAAATGAATTCTGGTGAGAATAATTTTCTGGCACAGTGAACTAAATTTCCAAGTAACAGACCTAGCAAGTGATTCAATATAATTATTCCACTTCATGTCAGTAGAAAATGAGACCAGTAGCCATGCTGATGGAGTGCAAAAATAGTTCTCTATGATAATTAAAAGATATCAGTTTTGTTTTGGATCTGTTAAAATTTACAAGCCATTTCCTACGTCACTTAATGACTGATTAGAGGTCATTTTCAAGACCAGCTACCAGTTTACTTTATCAGATGTACTATGAAGACAGGAGTAAATAGTTGTCATCCACATAAGTAACTAGTTGGGAACTGATGACATTGGGAAAGTTGTTAATGAAGATAAGAAACAACATAGGTCCAAGGAAATAGACCTACATTAATGGGAAATGATCAAGGAGCATGACTGTTCAAAATTACTTTCATTATATGATCTGTTAAGAAGGACTGGATTGTCAAATCTTAGGCCAGAGACACCATAGTACTTGAGCTTGTAAAGAAGACCAGCATGCCAAATCCTGTCAAATGTTTTTGAGATATCTAAATCCACAGCTTTATCATTCTTATCTAAAGACTGATAGCAAAATTCAGTAATAACCATTAACACATTGGTGGTTGACCTAGAGGAGCAAAAGCCATACTGTTTATCTGAAAAAAGGCCATGTGAAATGAGATGCTGAACCAATTCAGAGTTGATTAGAGATCCTAGTACTTTGCTAAAAAGAGGTAAAAGACTAATAGGATGATAATTTCAGGGATCAGAAGGTCCACCAGAGTTCTTAAAGAGTGGAACTACAGAAGAGGATTTCCAAAACGTTGGATAGCAAGAAGTATGAAAACATTTGTTGTAAAATGTGGAGAGAATAGGAGCCAGTTCATGGACACATTTCCTAAGGTCAATTGCAGTGATACAGTCAAATCTGAAAGCTTTTTGGAGATCTAGGTTGATAGCAAATACTGTGTACAGAGTTATGTACATATCACAGTTGACCTACCATTCTAGGCAGAAAATCAAGCAATGATACACCTGATGAACCAAGAGTAGAGTTAGAAGAGAATTTATCATCAGTAGTTGACAATACTTCAGACTGATTGAAGAGAAGAGGGATCAAATGTTTACTCTTGTTCTACACTTTCTTACAGAGCCATATATAATCGCTAGAGCAAAACTTGTAAGAGATGATATGATGTCTTATTCTATCAGTGTAGCAACTTTGCCTCATTGAAACATGCTCATACTCCTTACAAGCAGATACAAAGTGGTATCTGTTATGATCCAAACTGTCATGTTGGTATAGCTGCAAGAAGTGATTTATGTGGGCTAAATGGCTGAACAGGCAGGAGTGAACCAAGGAAAAGATTGCAGTTTCATTTGGCATTTCTGTTCTGGCATAAAGGCTTCTATGCTGGCTTTCAACCAGGAAAAAAAATCAGTGACACAATTTTTAATGGGAAGATTAAAAATTCAATTCCATGGGGCATCATGAAGAAAATCACAAAATGAGTCTCAATCAATGCCTTGGTATCAAAAAGATGTCCTGTTAATAGGAGGTTCTTGCCTAATAGACAAATGGAAAGGCATATCTACAGACACTACTACATAGTCAGAGTTGCCAAGAGAACAAAGTTGCAAAACATGACATGAGTCTGGAGAGGAGGTAAAGAACAGATTAAGTAAGGAAATGTGTCTATTAGAACTACTAGGGAAACAAATGGGGAAATCTACTATTTGAGTGAGAGACTGAGCAACTGGGAAATTCAAATGAATGTCAGTGTGATTACCAAGCCACAGTCCTGATATAAAAGGGGTGATAAAGGAAGAGGAGATAACAAACCAAGTTTAATAATGAAAATTGGAAGAATATATAAAAACAACCCAGAGATTCAAGAGTCAATTCTCTTGTCACTGGGAGATTTTTACAAACATAGACACTGTGGCCATGTATGTGGACATTAGAATCCTTTTGATAAAGAGGAAGATAGCCAGGAACAGAGAATTCAGTAGAGAGATTGAAGGGTTTAGGTTAGTTTGACAGAGAGCTATGATGTCTGGAGAATGTTCCAAGAGAAATAATTCTACACTGCAGAAATTGGTATGAATGCCATGATTGTTGGAAAAAGAAAGACTGAGGGGCTTAGGCAGTTTTTTGAAAACTAGTTTAGTTTTAGTTTTTTTAATTGCTGTAGTCATATAATAAATTTTAAGTGGGAAGAATCTAATAATAATAATCACTGCTGATCATCTAAAGCAATACAAGCTAGCTGGAATGTGGTGAAAACACCAGCATAGTGTGACTTCAGAGTTGACCACTAAAAGTACTTGCAGGAAGACCAATCCATACATGACATGGAACCTCAATATTATGCAATTGTTAACTAGAACAGTCTGTCTAAGTATTACCAAAGAATATGTATTGACTGTGTTTTGTAAATGATCCCTTTTGTGTTCATATAATCTTTTAAAATTCTCAAGGTTTCTCCTATGTATTCTTTGTGGCAATTATTACGAGTGATAGAGTAAATAACCATTTCAAGTTTTAACTTACTTTGTTTTATATTAATTAAACCTTTTATTGTTTTAGAAATAGTTGTAACAAATTTTATGTTAATCCTAAATAAATTCCTTTCAGTTTTGGAGTTGTGATAGAGTTGGAAGGTAGAATAATACATTTTGATTTGTGAGCTTGTTAGAATGGTCCACTCTTCTATTTTGAAATATTATACAAGCTTTTTGTTTTGTGCTGAATATGAAATAATTAGGATTTTGGAGGAGCTTAAAAGTATTTTCAATGTATAAATATTGAGGCCTATAAGTTTTGAATGCTCTTAATTAGAATCTGATAATTATTCCAGATTTTATTTTGTTCTTATATCATTTTCTCTCATATGCTATAATATGTATAAAACATGCACATTCTCAACAAGAACATATATATATATATATATATATATGGAAATCGAAAAAAGAAAAACTGGAAAACTAATATAATACATGTTTTTTAATACCATGTCTCTTCAAGATTTAGATGATTATTGCCAGACATAGATTCCTTTCTTTATTATCTAGGAATTCCTATGACTTTTTGGAAAAGATAGTGGAGTAGTTTCCCTTTGCTTTCTGTACAGTTTTGAATTCTCCTAGACTGACTGCCACTGAAGGTTAGATGGCCAGTCTACCTAGCTATTTAACCTGCAGCATTAGTGCAAAAATGAACACAGTAGATTAAGTGAGAAACTGAAATGGTTCACCAATTCTACTTTCTGTACTGATAATCATTACAATTACAGTATATATTGTACTTAACTGTGTGTAAAAGTATTTTGGAGAAATGTTTTGTTTTCATTTTTATTTTAATGAAACAGGAATATTCATAGATATTTTCTAACAGGTTTTCAAATATTAAAAATGATCAACAGAGAAAGGATGTGATAATTTCTATTCTTCTAAAATCAAGGAAGTTTTTACTTGATGGAGATTTCTCAAAATAAAAACAAACAAATTTACTGGCCATAATAATATTATTAGGTTGGTGCAAAAATAATGTCGTTTTCTCACATGTGAGAAAACGACATTATTTTTGCACCAACCTAATAACTCTTACTTTGGAATATACTTGTCAAATCAACTTATTAGTTATTAGTTATTAGGTTGGTGCAAAAATAATGTCGTTTTCTCACATGTGAGAAAACAACATTATTTTTTTCACCAACCTAATAACTCTTACTTTGGAATATACTTGTCAAATCAACTTTAAAATGTTTATCTTACAGAGATATTTTAATTTGTTTAAATTTTGTTCATAAAATATGGAGTTTGTTTATATCAATACCATGCAGAATATATTTTCTTTATTTTAGTAGTCTGTATGATTTATTTTCATTTTGCTTAGAAGAGAAATACTTTTAAAATTTTATTTGCCAATGTTTCTATGTTTATAATTTTTCTTCTAATTATACACAAGATAAAATTTTCTCTTACAATCTTATTAAGAGTTGTTATTTTAAATATTTTATTACTTCTAGATTGTATTGTAGAAAAATCTAGTTCTCATAGTATCTAGCAGTTCACTTATAATAATAATAATGATAATTTAAAAGCTTAAAAATGTATAGCACTTCAGGCAAATGCATAAATTGCATATTCTAATCATAAATATTTCCTATAATCTTGATTATTATAATTTATTTTAATCACAGTGAAACTGATAAATTTTACAATTATTCTACATCATCAACAATTGTTATAACAGTGAACCAAATTTGATTGCTATTTACCATTTAAAATACTGCAATATTAAAAAAGAAAACATTTTCAGAGTAAGTTAAATTAAAAAAAACACTTTGATCATATTATTTTACTATTTATATAAGGAAATTTTCTATCAAGAAAACAAGGTTAGAATAGTGGCAAGAGCTTGAATTAAATATTTTAACTTAGTGGAGATGTGTGTCTGTAGATTAGCATTTGTCCAGAAAAACAGAAGTTCTTTACTTTAAAGGATATACACAAAGAATTCTTTGTCCAAATTGATAATGGTTGATTTCATCATTTTATATAGCATTTGTTGACTTAACAAGGATGAGCTAACAGAGTTGTTAGTGTTATGGAAAATCACTAAATGTTCTTCCTTCAGGTTTAAGATGCATTTTTCAGTCCTTCATTTTGTGTCATAGAATATTTGATATATATAAGAGTCTTATCAGGAGACTTTATGCTAAACCTCAAATATTGATCCACTAATAGAAGAACAAACTGGGGTGGTAGTAGTAGTAGTAGTAGTAGTTACAAAATTCAAGATGCAATAAAATTATGTCTAGCCATATCTGTGCAGTAGAGAGTAGTAGTAGTAAAACTTCTCTATTTGAAATGTGTCTGATGCCAGATTTATTTTTTATAATCTAATGTATTAATTTGTATTAAACTATTCAAACTGCTCTTTCTGAAAATAAAATAATTATTACAATCATTATTTTATTTTTGGAAATAGCAGGTTTAATTTTACAGTCCTCACTGAAAAATTAAACTAATATAAAATGTTTTTGTAAATTATAGAGTTAAATGGAAGACAATCTGAAACAATTTCCCATTCATAAATATGTTTATAATAAAGTAGGCTTTAAAAAACAAATTAAGTAAACTGCATTTACACACACACATATGCACAAATTTCAGAAATCAAGTGAATTTATTTTACTTTTTAAGCTTACTTTTCTGTAGCTGAAAGAAACAGCAACTCACAAATGGTTTAAAATGACAAGTTAAGAAAGTGGGATAAAAGAAGGTTCAAGTTTCCTCATAAAATATAAGAGTCAGACTAAAAAGTGTACTTTTAAAGATTATGCAAATGTAAAGCTTGCAAATTAGTACAGGCCATTAAAGTTCATCAGTTGCCCAGCTATTAAATATGGTGTACTGAATCAGAGGTTCAACACCTGACAGAGTTATTGCACTAAAAATCTTCCCAGTAATTTTTTTCATCTAAGACAAGAGTTCTTAGATTTATAACATTTTGAATATATTTTTGTGAATGGTTGCCATCTTTCTTTATTTATCAAAGAAAAAATTGTTTTGATTGAAATATTATGAAATAGACATAGGTTATGAATGAGTAGATTTATGAAGAAAAACTTTAACCTATATAGCATAGTCCAATTTGATGAGACTGAGATTTTGAGGACATTTTAGTCCTGCTTTAATAATGCAAACTCTACTGCACTCATTAGTTCTTTCTTGGCAGATCAATGACAAATCCTGTTCATAAATTCCTCTTTTTCATTCTCCCTTCATGCAAATTTGAATTCCTCTCTGCCATCATAAACCATATTCTTCAATGTGAAGATTTTCCAGTACTAAATCCTTCTGTGAATTTTTTCACTTCATTTTCACACTCTACGTAAACTTCATTTTGGTTTATAGACAGGCATCTTTCCTTTGTTAAGCTCAGCATAAAAGAACTGCTTATATATTCTATCATCTTCTATTCTTGCTAAATGACCAGTTCCTCTTAGATGGTGTTGAATGATCAATACTGTAACAGCTGCCTCTTTCTATGACCACTACATCTTTAAAATACATCTTCTAATGTGCACTGAAAATATACTTAAGACACTGCTAGTGAAAACATGCTAGCTGCCTTAAGTGTTTCTATACATCATCCAAGTTTCACATGTATACAGCAAAGTTGTCAAAACACACACATCACTTTGGTATTAATAGAGACACCATCCTGAGATCACAACCCTTTTTCCAGTTTGCCACATACATCACTTGTCTTGCCAATTTAGAGAGGGATTCAGCATATATCATGTTTAAGGTGCTGTATGTCAGTAGATAAACTTAGTCACTTACAGTTTTTTTACCACATTCTTTAATGGTGTGTCAGAAGATTGCAGACTGATACATAATCATTGACTTTTTCAGACTAATTGTCAAAGCCTTCAAGCAGAGAAAATGAATCCGCAAAGTGCTGCACATAAGTTTGAGTCTACATTACAAGTTGACACACAAAATGTGCATGTAAAATCTTTCAAAATCAACAATGATGAAATTTTCATTTGAATGCCAAAATGTCTCAAATTAAACAATTATATAATACTTGATGTAGATGCTATGTGAAGTCATTTGAAATACCACAGTGAAACAGAGCACCAAAAGTGTTGGTGTGAGTATATCTGACCGTTTTACATTATTCCTGATATTAACAGGCTCCAGTAGATTGTTGCTAGCATACACCCACACCATCATATCAAAGGTATAATATAAAAAAGGTATAATACAAATGCAAAACCATCAGGACAACCAAGATTCTAAGTATTTCTCACATAGCCTCGCTTAACTGTGCAGGGAGGGACAAAAATTATTTCCCCTTGACCCAAGACAAAAATAGTAATAAAAATTAATTATAAATATTCACATGAATGAAAAAACAGTCACGTGACCTGATGAAAATGATACAAAACACAAAGAACAAGATTCAAGAAGACAGAAGATGATGATTTATATTACATTTAAGTTTTTAGAAGATTGTAGTTGATATGAAAGCAAGAAGCCAGAATAGAGTCCCACAAGCAAGAAGTGCAAAAAGAGAAACTATTAGAAAAGAACTAGCTATTTCAAAAGTAAAATGATGAGACCTAGTTGTGAGTCTACTAAATTAATGTGCTCAAGGTAGCAAAGAGGAAAGCTCATTAGAACAATTACTGTAAAAATATTTATAGAAAAGAAGAGGAAACCACATCACTGCAGTAGGAAAGTGACTGAAGTTGAGATGTGAGGCCAGGACTTACAGATCCTTCTATGGATTTTATCAAGAAT
Source organism: Acanthosepion lycidas (assembly GCA_963932145.1). NCBI lineage: Eukaryota > Metazoa > Mollusca > Cephalopoda > Sepiida > Sepiidae > Acanthosepion > Acanthosepion lycidas. The sequence goes on along the minus strand of OZ010595.1, from coordinate 39,811,972 downwards.
CTTGAGGAATCTTGAGCAGGAACACCAGACCAGATATGGCAGTAATATTCAATGCATGGATGAATGGGAGATTTATAAACATATGAGATGGATTCTGGCAAGAAAATTGTCAAGCATGGCAGAGTGAACTAACATTTCAGACCAAGCAATTGATTTAATATAATCTTTCCACTTTGTCAGCCAAGAATGTTAACCTGAGAAGGCACAATGAGCCAGCCTGATGATGACTAAAAGAAAACATCTTTGCTTTGTGGTTGTTAAAGATTTGATGAATTTAAAGTCTCTACCAGAGATGCATTATCAGTCTTGCAAAGAACTTCAGGCAACCTGGGTAATTGAAATATCTCCTGTAATATATCTGCTATTAAAACACCAGCACCAGCTGCTTTACTAATTGCAAGAGTCTCTTAGGCTAATGGACTTTTTGTTACTTGGTCAAGTTTTTTTGATGACCAACATATAGGGGCCATTTTGTTCTTGCTACCACAAACAAAAATGATAAAACCACCCTCTGAAGATCCATCTTTTAGGCTAGCAGTGGTGGCATCAGAATAATAAATAATGTTCAGTTCTGAGAGTTTTACCAGATCTGGAAAAGATATAGAACCTCTCTTAGATTTTAACTTAAAGAGCATCTTCACTTTAGGATGTTTTCCAGTTCCTAATGTGAATATCTTTTTTTAATTTTGTGGTCACATTTTTCTTGAATCATTCATTTCTACAGCATATAAAGTCATCTATATGCATTGCCAGAATACCAATCAAGTTGCCAGTTGCATCATGCTAAAGAAATAGTGCATTATCATAGACAATCATTATTCTTTTTAGATTATTTAATTCTTGTTTAACTTTCTTGTATTATGCATAGAGTGCATGATTTAATCCATAGATGTATCTCTTTAATTTCTACACTTGTAATTCTGGACACTCACCAGATGGTGGTCTAAGAAATACTACTCTCTTCAGCATATCACTCTGATGCAATGAAATCAAGAGTCTCAACCTGCCAAAAGCTGTTAACATCACAAGACATATAGCTTCACAGCTATATTGGAGAGTGTGTTTTTAAATTATGAGAGTCCTCTTCATAACCACATGCAACATGGGCCTTCATTATCTTTTTATTGTCTGTGTTTCTCAGTCATCATCCATCTTTTTGATGCATTTCTGACCTGCATAGAGCACACATTCACATACCTCATGATTTTTCCTATTCTCTATTTCTTTATTCTTTCCATCAATCACATCTTTAGTTTGTGAGCAAAACTACATTTTCTTGATGATTTTGATTATTTACTTTATCTCTCATTTACTCTATCTCTCATTTATCATAGTTCTCTCCAGTGATCCACATGATCCCAATTAATACAGACAGGATCTTCTTGTTCTTCCTCTGGTATTATATTCAGCCAATGGCTATATTTTCCAGTTGATTTTACTCATAATCTTTCCTCTTTTCCATTCATCACTTCCACTTATTTTATACTCCACAACCTTATCTCTACTTGGTTTTTCAGTATTGTCTTTTAATTCTCCAATATTACCATTAGATCTTTTACTATTATATTGTTCTTCATCTTCCTCATCCAGGATTTCCTTTATTTCATCTGATGAATTTTTATATCCTTTATTTTCCATAATTCCCAAGTATGTGAAGTGAGTAAATGTGTGTATGTACATGTGTGTATATGTATTGTTCAATGTGTTTCCAAAAAAGCAAAGATGATCTTCTGCAAGAGAGTTACATGTTGTCTTTTTCCAATGCTTCAAATTGAATTGGTTTTGTCACACTGTTGTATTGTTTTCTGGCTGTAGTTTTGTTTGAGAAAGAGCTGGTTTGTTTGCTATGAATGGATAATGTTGTTGGCACACAAAATTGTGGCAAAGTGGAGCTGATGCCGAATTTCTACATGTTTGAGAACATTATGAAAATTTGCTATTATTGTCAATTACATAACCTACCTGCAAATTCTTAGTGTTGTTCAAGTGGAATTATTGCAGAGTCAAAATAAAGGACAGTGAGTTGTCTTTTGAGATGTGTCACACTTTATCTGATTAGCCCAGAAGAAACAGTGTTGATTAAAGTTGAAATGAAGTTGTATTTTCATTTTGTTGGGAAAAAAATTTTTTTGTGATGTTTGCTGGTTGGGGTCAAGTCAAACATAATGGTGCCTGAGAGAAGAAAAGGGTCAAGCAAAAAGACAAGTAAGGATGGGATGTGTGTTGTTTGCCTACTGACTGTGCCATCATAATAGTAATGGCAATGGTGATTAGGGCTTTTTTGAGGGTCCCATGTGTCACAAAAAAAAAATTTGTTTGCTGAGTCGGAGAACATCATGTATTGTAGATAATGTTGTAGTGAATGAAATTTGTGGTTTTGCACTTTCATAGGATCTAATCACAAATTTTGTAGCTGTGTAAGTTGTTTTTGTTAATAGTTTATAGTGTTCATTATGTGTAGTAGGGTAGTAAGAGAAGTTTGTCAATGTTTATCTTCACTGGCTCTTGGTTTGGAAAAGGTGTGTACATATATAGTCTTGTGTGTTTCTTGCTGTCAGGAGAAAAATAATTATCACATTGGACTTCACTAATCTGTTGCAGGCTGGTGTACACGTTGTGAGATAAACAGGTGTGTCTCTTGAAATGCCCACAACAAACATGGCAGACGGGATGTGAGCCCACATAAAGAAACAACAAGAACTGATATACATGTACAAATAAATGATAATGTATTAACAACAAAAGGTTACAAGTGACAAAAACAATAATGTGTGTAACAAATGAATGTGAAAACTGTTTTTGTCCAAAGTATGTGAAGTGAGTGAATGTGCATGTGTACATGTGTGTGTGTTGTTCATCTGTTTCCCAAAAAGGGAATATGATCTTCTGCAAAAGATTTACATGTTGTCATATAAGCAGAAAGTCAGAAGAAGAGGGCAAGAAAAGATATCATCGAGTATTTATAGACTGGAAAGTGTCTCCTAGTAGCAGTTTCAAAAATTAGGAGGAGGTAACCTGATAATACGAAAGGCATAAAAAGTATACATTTTAGTTAGTTTTTTAAGCAAGGGAGCCAATTCACCATTAGTCATATTGGTGGATAGGACAGATTGTTTGTTAGAAGCCATCTTTCTTCTTTCAAACATGTTTGAATGTAAGTTGAAAAATTATTTCTATCACATAAAAGAAAACAGCTCTTGCTACCAATATTGGTGTGGTTTACTCATAACAATACAGAGACAATAACACATGGCAATGAATCACCATATTTATTCCAAAACTAAACTACTACATGAAATACAAAACAAGGGATGCAACCACGTATCAACGTGTTACAAAGTTAGATAACTCAAACTTAAACGCCCTGTGCGTTATTTTACAAATATTCCCATTCTAACTGTTAGGATGAGTTTTCCTCTTTGCCATCTCAACTTTGTGAATTTATGTGCAGTACCAGATTGACAGCAAGGTCATATCATTTTAAAGTTGAAATTGCTAGATGTAACCATAAGTTCTATGCTAAAACTTTTGTCTTTCACACTTCTCACTTGTGGAACTCCCTTCTGGCTTCTTGCTTTCTAATAAATTTTGATCTTCAAAAATTTAAATGCAATATCATCATCCATCTCCTTAATTCCTGTTCTTTTATTGTCTTCCCTAGATAATGTTGTTTTTCAGTTTCTTTCACACTCAGTAACCCCCTGCAGCTTTGTGGTTTGCTTGGAGTGAAATGATTAAAAAAAAATGATGACTCTGAAAGAGAATTTGGTAGACACACAATAGTTGAAGGTGACTTTGAAAGAGGATTTTGGTAGACTATTTTCAAAAGTGGACAGATAGCAGAATTAGTGTTTAGTCCAAAGGAGAGTATTTTGAAGAGGTCTAAGAATCTATTTTTCTCCTTGATTAGTGTTTGGATATTTATTTGTTTATGCTAAACTGCTGACTATTTTCCAGACAGACCTCTTGTATATTTGAATATAAGTTTCCAGTTAGCTAAATAAAAGTATTATTACCTATCATAAATAATAGAAACATTTTATTGTTAAGTTTTGTTGATTGAAACAAATATTATTGTATTCAAGAATATTTTGTTCTTTATGAAATTTCCAAAAGCTACAATTTATTGCATTTGCATTTTTTGCATTTATTATGGAATAAGATAAACATATTTCATAATTTTATTCCAATGTATTTTTTTAAATCAAGTTCACCAGAGGCAAGGCAGTAAAGCCACTAAAGCATAAGGGGTTGCTGGGTGTAAAAGTATTAAAAAACAGAAACATTACTAAGGAAAAATAACTAAAGAAGAGTAATCAGGAGGACAGTAGATAGTAATTGACATTACATTGAAATTTTTGAAGATTAAAGTTGATTAGAAAGCATGGAACCAGAAGAGAGTTTCCCAAGTGAGAAGTGCAAGAAAAGAAACTATTAGAATTTATTACTACATCTAGTCAATACAACTATAAATTGATGAAGCCTTGTCGACAGTCTAGTACTGTGCCTAGATTAAAAAAGTCTAGGTACTATAATGAAGAGCTTATTTGAACAATTACCATGAAAGTATTTATAAAAAAAAGCATAGAGAGGCAACTTTATGGTAGTGGGAAATAGACTGAACTTGAGATGACAGATCAGGACCAATAATATTGCTGATTCTTCTTTAGATTTTACCAAGGATCTCTAGATATATAGCAGGAGCACCAGACCATATGTGAATCAACTTTCTTAGCAGCTGACCTAAAAATAGATTTAATATCATCTTTCCACTTCATGTCAAGTAAGAACATTATCCCAAGATGGTGCAATGAGTCACTCTCCTGGAGATTGTATAAGTTATGCTTATGGAAGGAAAAAAAGGATCTCACAGATGATTAATACAAAGCAATTTAGTTTTGGAGGCATTTAAGTTAACAAGCCATTCTTTTCCCCTGTTAACAACAGACTGTAGGTCATTTTTGAGATCAGCTGCCAATTTGACCATATAGAACTGATCACTTACTACTTAGACAAGAGTAAATGGTTATGTCATCAGCATAAATACCAAGTTGAAAGCTGATGCCATTGGGAAGGCCATCAATGAAAATTAAAAATAAAATAGGACCAAGGATAGAGCACTAGAGGACACCTGCATTAGTCGAAAAGGATGCAAAACAACTATGCTAGATGTAGATTATTTCAGGCCATGTATAAAAAATAGAATAAAATCTGGAAAATTAGATCATATAGTTAACATCTCTTATTCTAAAACTTATAGGAGGCAAGGTAGAATAATGGATAGTGTCTCAGATTGAGGAATCAGAGTTGAGTTCAAATTCTAGCTGAATCCATTACATTCACTTATGTGCTAATACCCTTTGGAAAGGTATGAATCCTCCTCTTCTCCCACCAACTATGAGTAAATAGCAGGGTAGACTGGGTTCTATAGCCTTGGCTGGCAACTGGTCTATTGCAGAAAGAAATGACACCTTATTGTGGGAAAAAATCTGCCTCGTCAGTCATGTATCAAAAGATATATGGTCACCTTATGTTTGGCAATGCTGAAATAAAATAAAATTCTATGAAAAATATCAAACTCAAGCAAAGAATTGACAAAGAAGTTTGTCCATTCTGTTATTTGAGACTATAAATATCTCTGTTGATAAAGATATTCAGCTTGAGACTTCCCACTGATATTTTTCAAGATATCATTGTTTTTTTGTATTTTTTGTGAGTGTTCTTTTCTCAAAAGTTATTGCATGATGATAAATTTTTACATTTTTGTTATTCATAAAAATTTGTAAAAATACACTTTTATCATTTTGCTTGTGTGGAACTTCATAGAAGATTGAGCAGCCATTGAAATTAGAAAGGTTGGACCACATTGACCTAGAAAATGCAAGAATTGCTATACCTTCTAGCAAACTTCAAAACATGAAATCTGATAGAATCTGATGTCTGCAAGGCATGTGGGAAATGAGGATAGAACAAGACAATAGTTTACAAGAAAACACAATCAGGTAATTGCTATCATTGCCGAAGTGTTCATGGAGCAGGGCAAGTTACTTAATGGAGAGATACAACCAATTGCATTGAATTTTTTTGTGAGTTAACAGGCACACTGTTGGCAAGTGAGAAAAGACAGTGTATCATAGGTCAGAGAATAGACTAAAAAAAATCTGAAAATATTGTTAAAAAGGAAAGAAATCCAAAAGAAATTTAGAAAGGTAATAACTTTTCAAATTGTGAAGAAGACCATCATGCCAAACCCTGTTGAATGCTTTTCAGATGTCCAAAGCAACAGCCTGAGAGCTTCACCATTCTTATCTAAAGCTTGATAAACTCTTTCCACAAAAATCATTGATACATCAGCAATTGACCTAGAGAAATGAAAGCCATATTCCTTGTGAGATGTAACTAATTCAGCATTAATTAGGTCCTCTAGTAGTTTACCAAAAAGAGATAGAATGCTAACTGGCCATAGTTGGAAGGATTGGACAGTTCACCTGAATTTTTAAAGACTGCAACAACACATAAAAAACAATACACAAGCAAAGAAGATCTGTGAAGCAATAAAATGTGCTAAAAAGTAATGTTAAAACTAAAAGAGTAAAAAAGCTTAACAAATCAATGAAAGTTATAGAATTTCAAGGAGCCCATATTAAGATGTAAAATATAGAATATTTTGTTAATGTATTTCTATTTTCTTTTAGATTTATTTATAAACATATTGTATTGGTTTGGCAAATACAAAAGTGTACATATAAATTTATTATTATTGTTCTGCATACACACAAATAAATAAAAAATACATTCTGATAGTCGACTGTTTGGCCACATGCAAAATATCAAATGAAAATTAGATTTTTCCTGTATTAAAGAAGATATTTATTAGCAACATTTACCCTTTCATAAATTTTGGTTTTTCCACATCAATTAGGAGGAAGAATTGTTCAAAGCATGTAGATATGAAAAAAAAAGAAAAGAAAAAGTCTTTGTATAATACACATCACAAGAGAGAAAGGGAAATTGAACAATTAAGAAAACAGACCTTGAAACTTTCTTTTCTTAAAGGTCAATTACTTTTTAAAAAAAATAAATAAAATATTTTTTGATCTTTGTTGTTTGCATAAGTCAAAGGTTGCCAGCAAGTTCTGGTTCCATGTTTTAGTCTCAAAATACAAACTTAATTAAAAATTGAAAAGGAAAATTATAAAGTCAAGAATCAATCAGATTGAAACATACCTTGTTTTGATTAGACTTGATACTTCAAACTGGAAGACAAATTTAATAAAAAACCACATAGACATGTTTTACTTAACACACGCACAAGGTGAACGCTTTATTTACATTAGAGAATGTGTAAAAAGAAAGGAGATAACCAAAACTAAGAGCAGATAACTCTTGGCAGACTGACAGTCATTGATAATTCAACAGCAACACTCCTCCTCAATTGCTGTCAGACTACTGTATTAGTTCTCTAACACTTAACAGTTCTCTGAGCTTCACAAATTGTGTGCTCACAAGTTCTTTTGTCAGCACATCAGCTATCATGTCTTTGCTCTGACAGTACTCTAGTTTAATAGTCTTCATCTCCACCTGCTCTCGAATGTAGTGAAACTTAATGTCAACATGTTGGGCTCGTCCATGATATTGTGTAACCCAAGATATGTTTTACAGACTTCCAATGTTCCCATTGTAGGCTGGGAGCAGAATCTTGCAACATTTCCGACAGCATAGGCAATATCCGGTCATGTCCTTGTTGAAAGATATGGTAGGCTTCCAACTGCTGATTGATACAACTCTTGGTTGACCAGCTTGCTTTCTTTAGTTGCTTTGATTAATCTTGCTCCAACATCAATTGGAGTTGACGTGTGTTTTGAATTTTCCATTTGGAATCTTTTCACAACTTCTGCAGTATATGCCGGTTGTCCAATCCATATTTTCATGATTTGGGATAAGCAATCTCAACACCCAAGAAGTGATGTAGTTTCCCCAAGTCCTTGACGATTGAAAATTTTCGATATTGTTTTAACAAATTCTTGGATACGTGTCAGAGACTTGCTAGCCAGAATAATATCGTCAACATAAACAGCAGCTATAAAGATTTCTCCTCCTGAAGATTGTATGTAGATGCAAGGATCATTCTCTAACTGCTTGAAGTGCATCTTTTTCAGCTGGCAATCCTGTGATTCATTCCAACATCTTGGCGATTGTTTCAAACCATAGATGCTTTGCTTCAGTTTACAGACAAGGTGTTCCTTGTTTTTAACTTTAAATCCTTCTGGTTGCTTCATGTAAATTTCTTCCTTCAGCTCACCATTTAAGAATGCAGTGGTTATGTCTAATTGATGTAGCCTCAGGTCAAGCTGTGCTGCTAAGGCAATAACAGTTTGCCCCGATTCAAATCTGGCAATTGGGCAGAAGGTCTCATCATAGTCAATTCCGTTCTTCTGAAGAAAACCTTGAGCTGCCAGTCGAGCTTTATGGTGTTCCATGTCTCCGTCAGCATCATACTTTCGTTTAAACACCCACTTGCTACCAAAAAGCTTTTTGTCCACCGGGCAATTCCGTAAGGTCCCATACTTTATTAGTATGTAAGGAAAAAATTTCCATTTCCATTGCTTTCATCCATTCATTTTTCTCGGGACTGGAAAGTGCTTCTTTCATTGTTAATGGGTCATTTAAATTATGAGCCATGAAGGCCCATTCACCATACTGATCTGGAGCTTTCTTAATCCTTGGTGACCTTCGGGGTCCTGTCACCTCGAGTTTTCACCATCATCACAGCTGTCTTGATATTCAATTGCTACTGGAGATTGGTTTACAACTTCCTTTCTCCCCTGTTCAGGTATTGAATCTGATTCGTTGAAGATGACATCTCTGCTCTTGATTTTATTGTATCATAGAGTCTATACCCTTTAACACCAATACTATATCCGAGGAATATACTTTTCTTTGCTTTGGAATCCATTTTAAATCTTTCATCCTTTGGTATGTGGACAAAAGCATCACATCCAAAAATGTGTAAATGGTTCCCGTTAGGTTTGTAGCCCTTCCATACATCATATGGCATCATATTTTGTACTGCATTTGTTGGGCTCCGATTTCGAACATATGAAGCAGTGGATAAAGTCTCTGCCCCAAATTTCTTAGGCAGCTTTGAATCCAACAACATTGCTTGCACTGTTTCCACCAATGTTCGGTTCATTCTTTCAGCTACTCCATTTTGCTCTGGAGTTTTAGGAACAGTATATTCATGTTGTATACCCTCTTTCTTTAAATAATCTTCAAATTCTCTTGAAGTGTACTCCCCACCATTAGCAGTGTGTAGAGTCTTAACTTTATGTCCAGTGGATTTCTCCACCATGGTTTTCCATTCCATTAACCTTTTGAACACATCTCTCTTGTGCTTGAGCACGTATATCCACACAAATCTTGATTTATCGTCAATAAATGTGACAAAATATTCAGCTCCATCAAGCGATTTTGCCTCTATCATCGCAAACATCGCTATGTACAATTCCGAGAAGTTGCATGTCTCGCCTTCCACCAGATTTTGGAAACGAGGAACGATGATGTTTTCCATCCAAGCATGGCTCACAAAAGTTGATATCCTTGGTTACATCATAGTCAAGGCCAGTTACAAGTTGGTCCTTTACTAGTTTCTGTAAATTCTTTGCTCCAAGGTGGCCAAAACGTCTATACCAAATCTCCTCTTTTGTGTTACTACCTAAGCAGGTATTTGCTGCATGGGCTGCTTCATGTACTTCACTGCAGTTTAAATAGCATATGTTCCCAATTTTTGAACCTGTAGCCACCACTTTCTGCTTGTCATCCAAAAGTTGACAACTTGATTCAGTAAATATGCATGTCTTTCCAGATTTAGTAGCTCTTGACACACTTAATAAGTTATAAGATAATTTGGGAACATATAGAGTCTCATACAACCTGCATCTTTGGTGTTTCCCCTCTGGTACACTCACTTTCAGTTCCATTGTTCCTATTCCCAATGCCTCAACTGAGAATCCATTGCCAAGGGTTATTTCCTCTGCTACATCCAATTTTCTGAAATTAATGAATTTCCTCACATCATAACACATGTGACATGTTGCTCCAGAGTCCACAATCCAGTTACTCTTTTTATCATTAGACAACAATGCATGATGTGCAAAAAGTCCAACAATGTAATCGTTAGAATCGCTTGAGCCATCCTGCATTTTCTTAGTGAAGAAAGCTTTCTTTTTCGGATGGTTCCACTTGACACTCCCTTTGGTATCCTCACCAAGCAATCGACAGTCACGCTTAATGTGTCCATTTTTTCCACAGTGATAACACTTAGGTCCCCTTTTGTTGACATGATGTTTTGACGTCATGGCTTTCAATTCGGCACCATTAATTTCCCTTTCTTTAACCTTGGTTTCTTCGTACAGCAATCGTTCAGTCACTAACACCCATTTGGGAACATTCTGACTTGCTTCAAGTCACCAACATGTTATAAGAAACTGGGAGAGTAGCTAGGAGATGTACAACTCTATCCTCTTCATCATTTGAATCACTAATAATTGCTAACTCATCGAATATTTCCATCATTGTTTTGATGTGTTCATGAACAGAGTCACCTTCTTTTAATTTAAGGGAATATAATTTTCTCCTCAACGCTAATTTGTTAGCCCACATTTTCTTTTGAAATTGATCAGCCAATTTCTTTCACACAACTGCAGGATCATCAGGGTCTCCAATTAGATACAACAGTGACAGTTCCACTGAGAGCACAATTGTCGCTAAGGCACAACTCCTCCTCGATAAATATTTCACATGTGTTGTCGCATCTGTCCTTCTTTCGGGAACAACCTCCATTTCTTTCACAACACTCCACAAGCCATCTTTAATTAATGCCATTTTGCATTGTACTTTCCAAGTGGCATAATTTTTACCATTCAGTGGCATGAGGTTACTAAGTTTTGTTTCCATAGCCATTACACGTTATAAAGCGATGCAAAAACTTCTACCACAACTGAGAATTCAAGATGGCTGAAATAAAGGTCCCACATGGCTTATTATCTTTGAGATGTCACCTGGGCCCATAACCATTGAAAAGGAAAATTATAAAGTCAAGAATCAATCAGATCGAAACATACCTTGTTTTGATTAGACTTGATACTTCAGACTGGAAGACAAATTTAATAAAAAACCACATAGACATGTTTTACTTAACACATGCACGAGGTGAACGCTTTATTTACATTAGGGACTGTGTAAGAAGAGAAAAGAGGAGATAACCAAAACTAAGAGCAGATAACTCTGACAGTCATTGATAATTCAACAAAAATCTGGAAGCATTAGTCAACAGATTGTGTGAAGAGAATAGATTTATGAGAAGCAAGAAAAGAAATGACAATGAAAAAAAAAAACAAATACGATATTCAACCATTGCTAAATGACTAAATTCTTTTGAAACTTCTTTTAAATTGTTTTTCTTAAGTTTTTTGTAATTTGTAAAGATGTTTGATTCTAAAAAGGTAACAAGAAAGGAAAAACATGTAATAAATGATGGAAATGTATTAGAGAAAATTAGAATATGAAATTCAGAATTAAAAAGTAAATAGTGATAAAAGAAATAATTTAGAAAACAGTCTAGGTGTACTAGTGGTTGATTAGTGGTACCACTAATTAGCATATGTGTATGAGTAGACATTATGTATATATTTGATACATAGGGTAGTGGCAATGATACTTTGACAGTAAAACCAAGACTAACTGCATACAATTGCAATCTCTATTTGAAATATCATAACAATAAAGCATCATCCGTAAGATTTTTGTTGCATGTAGAAGACCCAAAATTTGTTGAAACTTGGAAACTAAGGTGCTTTGCAGCCATTGCTAGAACAAAAAATTATGGGACAACAGAATAAATGGAGTGGAAATGAAGTCAGGGATTTTTTTCTGGCAACAGTTGGTTGTGAAGCTATTAGGAACAGTTCATTAATCCAACAGAAGAGATTGGCATTTAACCAAATCAAAGAGGAAATTGTAAGGAATATTCAACTAAGGAAAAGGTTGGTCATTGCCAAACTAACAAAGTTCTTGTCATTAAAACAAAAATGCAAGAAACCCATTATAAAATTTCTGCACCATTTATGAGATACTAGAAAGATATTGTGAATTTCAATGTTTAGGACAAGAAGAAATGTCTATTGAAGAGGAATTAGTTTCACTAAGGTTGATAGACAGTATGCACAATAATTTGCATAAATTTAAAATGTTAGAACAGTTGCAATTAAACCAAATGTCTTTAGAGGGATGTATCATATTTATACAATAGGAAGAGTTCATTGAGAAATTTAATAAGTAAAAATCATCAACCCAAAATTATGGCTATATACATGATAAAGTAAACATTAAAATGTAAATATTGTAATTATGAGCATGAACCAGACAGAGAAAGATGTCTGGAATGGGGACAAATATGTAAAAATTGTAAAAAAAAAAAATGATTTCAATTAGTGTATAAATTAAAAAAGAAAAGTAGAAAGATTATAAAAAAGTAGGAGACATTTTAAAAGTGAAACTAATGTTTTCTCAATACAGAAGAATAAGAAAGACAATACCTTCATGGAAATTAAATTGAATAGGGTAAATTTAAAAATGAAAATTGATATTGGCAGAATTTTATGCTAATTCCAAAGAACTTTTTGGGAACAAATGGGTAAAACAAAACTATATAACAGTCATTTAAAATTAAAACAGTTTGATGGGTCATGCATAATGACATTAGGATACTTTGAAGGAACATTTGAAATGAACACCTTTATTGAAATTGTTACTATTGTGCTTGTGGACTGTAATAAAAGCCATGACTTAACAGGAACAGATATGCTTAAGGCGAATAGTATGTGTCTAGTTGATGCTATGAATTCAGATAATCCCCAAATTGGAATCTTAAAGATTATAAGGGAAGTATAAAATTGAAAGAAAATTGTATTTTGAATCTTGCAGAACTCCAGTTATTACCCTTGGTACATGCAAAACTATGCAAAATGATTGAACAGTGTATTTTTGAATTTGTTTCCTTGGGTGGGAGTAAATGAGCATCACCTATTGCTATAGGTGATGCTCATTTACTCCCACCCAAGGGAAACAAATTCAAAAAAATTCAAGTACTTAAAATCTGTGGTGACTATCAAGTAGGCGTAAATCACAAGATTTGTTCAGATTCTTATCCTATCCCAAACATTGAAAATATATTACATTCATTAGCAGGAATGAAATGATTTATAAAAATTGATCTAAGAAGTGCATGAAATCAAATTCAAATTGATGATAAATTTAAGGAAATTAATACTATTAACTCCAAAGTTGAACTACTTAGATGTATTTGTATATTTTATTGGGTGAAAACAGCAAGTGCCATCATTCAGAAAGCAATAGACGGAGAGGACATAAAAAATATGATAATATATCAAGATGATATATGTTTGGGTGCAATGAATGAAGAAGAGTGGGGATGAAAAACAACTATGTATTATTTAATACATAGTTGTTTTTCATTTTCAGGATATCTGGAATGAGTATTAATGAGGATAAATGTGTATTAGTAAAAAAAAAATATCTTGGGTACCAAATTTCAAAAGACAGAATTTCACCAGACTCAAGTTTGATACAGAAAATATTACAGGTATCTCTTTGTACTAATAAGAATTACATTTATTTTCAGGTTTAGCAAATTTTTATAGTAAATACTCAGAAGTAATTGAAGCATTTGACAGGTTGCATAAAAAGACTATGAATTTAAGTGGACTAATATGCAACAAACAGCATTTGATAATTTGAAAACTTTTCTTGCAGATGACCTGATTATCAAGATTTTTGACCTCCAACTGGATGTTACATTAACTATAGATGCTAGTAAAAAATTCCATATTGGCAATCTTAGCCCAGGAAGGACAACCAGTTATGTATTTTTCTAGAGCATTAACTTTGGCCAAATCCTATTACTCAAATATAGAAAAAGAGGCTCTAGCTATAGTTTGGAGCACTTGTAGATCTCATCAATTTTTATTGGGCAAAAAATTCTTCTGGAAGTCAGACTACAAGCTCCTAGAATTAACCCAAGGAAGGAATTAGTGAAAGTTACATCATACAGGATATTAAGACGGGCCATAAAGCTAATGGTTTTTGATTTCCATTTTGAATATGTAAAAGGAAATGTAGATATATTATCCAGATTACATTTTAAAAGGGGACAAAAAAGACAGCCTATTTGAAAATATAGAAGTTGAATTTTTGTACTGGGTAGAAACTCCTATTCTACCAATAAACCAAATTATCTCAGAAACATTACAGGATCCAATATTAAGTAAAATTGTATCTAGAATAAAAAGCAATAGAAATGTTTTAGCATATAATGAATTGGCCAAGATACTTACTTTGATTTCATTCTAGTAAAATTCAAAACAGCGATTCATTCTTTAAGAAACTTTCACAGAAACAAAACCAGGAACTTACCTGAAAAAGAGATAAAAATATTAGTTCAAGCATAATTTAGTTTAATAAGAAATATGATAGCTGACATGTGTAATGAGAATCTGAGAATTTGTTTTTGTAACCTCAATGTAGCTTTTTTATCAACATGATTTTTCAATATTAGTTATATTTTTATAATGTAAATTTATGTAGATAAGAATGAAACAATGAAATAATATAATATAATATAATATTGAGCACATAAAATCATTGAAAGAAGTACAGAGTTAATTTTTAGTTTGATTTGTGCACACCTAAACTGAGGTCAAAGCCCTCATATTCCTCAAATGAAAAAACAAGGATCAATTAATTTGTTTGTTTGTGTGTGCATATATATATATATATATATATATATATATATATATATATATATATATATATATATATATATATATATATATAACAGGTGTAACAACAAAATTGGACAAATCATGTAAATGCAAAATTGTCCATTTGAACCATTGTATCTGAGAAATAATTAAAGATATCTTATTGGAATTATCAGAGGTTTTTATAACACTATTGTATTCTTTAAATAATAAGAATGTATAATTACTCTCCAAGCTTAACAGAAGAATTGTGATGAAATCAATCATAAATGAAAATGACATGTTCATCATTAATTAATCATAGCTAAGGATTGAAAGCTCATGAACAATTGAAATTGGGAATATATCTTCACCAGATATAGAAAGAAACTATCTCTAGCTAGCAATCCTCAATTTAGGAAAAACTCAAGACTTGCTCTTTCTCACTTGTGGAATATATCCTCACTAGCAACATAACAGATGATTCTAGCCCACTTGAATCTGGAATCCTAAATACAGTTTCTCCAGAAACACAGAAGAATCTCTAGCAGACTTAATTTTCATTGAGATTTATTACCTGTAAGACTATCATTTCATTCTTCTTTCATTCTACTTGCTGTGTAAATATGTGGTTATATTTTCTCTGTGTGAGACAGGTGTAAATATTTGCATATAATTTTGTGCATGATTTAGCATTATAAATTTTTCTCTGAGAACAAGCATGTTTGTCATTATTTTTCTTCCAGCTCTTCCATTCTGTCCATGAAATAAGTTGTTATTGTATCATAGATATAATAATGCCAATATTGAGGGAAATGCAAATTGAAAAATATACCTTTCTTATATAGTGCACCCATTATCTGGGTCAACATGATGAGACAGGACATTATTAATCTCTATTACTGCTAAACAATATTAACTTCTTAATAAAATAGAGGTGTATGATCATTTTAACTAGTTGACCTCAAAATTTTGCATGCCAGTGTTTATATATATATATATATATATGATTTGAATATCTCACTATCTTATTATAATTCTGCTTGTCCCTCCCTTAGCACAGCCATTATGCCCTACCAATAAATAATGGACTATTCCATTTTGATCATGTGGAAAGATAGAAAAGACATATCAGAAATTCTACTTGGTGAAAGAAAGAAGTGAAAATGGAAAGGTTTCACTTCTGTTTTAAATCTTTTCATTTTACTTCTTAAAATAATGGCCAGCATTAATATTTATGATTGTTATTGCCATATTTTGTCAAATTTTTTAATCTCAAATATTTAACAATATGATAGGAGAATTTATATGAATATTTGATTGTTGTAAAACTCCCCATGATCTTATTCAATCATTAATTTAAGAATTAAGATTCATCAGAAAATTCAAATAGCACAACATAGGTATATCTATTAAAATATATTTTACAAATATTTTATTATATGAAATCTAGTTATCTCTCTATCTACTAGTTGAAGTATCTGTCTATCCTGGGTATGAGATCAAAACTGTTTATAATTTGTTAATGATAAACTCTGGTTTGTTTAATGAAACAAAGCATTAGTTTTACTCTCCATAATTTCTTATACCAAGGTAAAACAAGCAAAATTTATAGCTCTATTTTATAATATTTGTTGTCAATTTTGTTATCGCTATTATTTGCATTCATTTGCTTTCATTGTCATTGACATTGGTTATGAGCAATTAGTGCCAAAATCAAAATGGATTTCATGTATTGCTGGTAAGTTTCCAAAAAGGAAATACTATGAAAGGTAGAAGATATACTTTGGATTAAAAATAGTTTTGTGATATTGCTTTTACAAAGCACACAAATATTTTTCTTAACTGGACATTAATAATAAAAGCAAAACTGTAGTCTTACACTGAATGGTTACAAACAGTAATCATTAAAGATAAATCCATATAACACTTAAGAGGTAGGACACCTTTCTCTATGAGGAACAAAATATTAAAAACTTATGTCTTCTCCAAATTTGAGAACTGTATATTAAGCAGTTTGCTTTTGTATAACAGATAAACTCTTTTTGATTATATATATATAAATATATATATAGAAATTTCAGAGTATTTGTAAAAGGACAATATGAATAAAGACACAAGAAAAAAATTGTCTTAGCTGATGAGTTTCATCCTTTATTTAGGGACTTTATCAAGGCAAATGGAATTTTTATTTTGTAACAATCATTTATATACAAGAGCAAAAATGTTATTGGTTTTACATTCATCAGGTTAGCTGAAAAGCCATGGAGGATGCCACGTGAAACAATTCAAAATGATGTCCTTGGAATTTTTTTAATGCAAATTAGTAATTAAATTATATTACTTTGGGATTAATTAATGTGCTATTTATTTTAAATAACATGAAATTATGAATTTAACCATTTTATTTTAATTTAAAAATTTTTTTATAGTCATGTATGTTGGCTTGGAAAAGTAGTAATTCTTTCAGGAATGGAGATACTGAAAAAATTGTCGGGTGCAGATTGATATTTTGATAAGATTTGATAATGTCCATCAAGAAAATTTTCATTCTAAGTGGCTTTCTCTTTTAATAAGTGTGGAATTCTTTAGATCAAAGTTGTAGTTGAATTTATTTCTATGTCTAAGACTTGGATAAATATATTTCATTTTCATCAAAAGTCATCCTTGTCGGGTACAAACCCAGCACTGAAAATTTTTTCCCTTTGATTTAAATTAAATTTAAATTTGAACAAGGGAATGACTCCTATTCAAAATATAGAAGGAAAAAGCCATAAGATGGAGGTCACATCAGCAAGCTCAAAATAAGAAAATGTGGACATCAAATTGACAAAAAATCACCAACCAGTGGGTAGTGCCTTAAAATACATATTTGTTGTGACAATCCAACTGGTCATATCTATGTTGAAATCTGCTCCTCAATTCATTCAATCAAGTATAGCATCAAATACATATCAAAGATCAAGCTGCTTTTGCACAAACCCCCCCACTGACAATTTTTCCCTTTGATTTAAATTAAATTTAAATTTGAACAAAGGAATGACTCCTATCCCAAATATAGGAGGAGAAAATGAGAAAATGGAGGTCACATTGGCAAGATCATTGAGTAATATGAAATGCATCATTTTTCTCCACAAATTATAACAATCATTTAAAATCAATCATCATCTTCTTACTGAAAAAATGTGTGACATGCAGCAAGTTTTGGGGAATTTGGCTAGTGAAATTATAAATGTATTGGAATTTTTTAAAGTGTTTTTGATATATATTTCTTCTTTGGGCAAATGTTGCGGGCTGCACATATTAGTGCTCTTAAATAGAATCCTATAATTATTCCAGATTTTATTTTGTTACAGTGGTGGAAATAAAAATTGATAAGGTCATTATTGTTGGTAAATTTTCTGTAAACCTCACTGAATTGTATCACCTGGCATTCTCTATAGCTTTCCTAGACTTTTTGGCTAACTTGATGAATATTTATGAGTGTTCTTAAATTTAAATCTATGTGTGTGTGTGTATTTAGGCTGCAAATTCTCTTTAGGCATGTCTGATTGAATAAATTACAAACATTATGTCTGCTTATTTTTATCATAATCCTTTTATGTTCACAAATATTTTTCCTTATATTACAATTAAATAATTCAAGAAATGTCTTAGCTGATGCATATATATTTGTTTATTTAAGCAGCATATTTTAATAATCCTTTTGAGTCCATAAATCAGTTTCTTGGTAGCTGTAGAAAATTGATTCAGAAAAATATTAAAATTTTCTTTCAAATAATTTTTATTTTCCCAAGTACTTTCAGTCTCATCTGATACCATCTTCAGGTGGTTAAATTGTCTGTGTGTGTCTATATGTATTTCTGTAAATTCAAAAGAAATCATGGAAAAATTGTAGTTTAAAAACAGTAATTTGACCTTGCTAACCAGACACGTCTCCTTCGGCTAAAAGGTATAGCACATCAGATTATATGACGGTTCCGTGTAGGACACAGGTTCAATTCCTGTTGGAGGACACATACTTTCTATGCAATTTCTCGGACATTCAAACTGGTAAATGTTGTTAATACTGTTTATTATAAACAGAGTATTTACTTAAATATTTGTATCTATAAAAATAACGTATAAATAAAAAATATATTAAAATAATTGTCAAACTTTTTGTTGAAAATGACTGACAAGGTGTGGGGGTTGAGTTTTTTTTATATAATTTCTCATGTGTTCCTATAATTTTTTTCTTTTCAGGACTTAAATTATATAAAAATTGTCCAAATGTTTCGAAGCACTTTCGATTATACTTTTAACCATTATCAAAGATGAATTTTATTTTACTTTTAACTCAATATATGCATTGTTTTATTGTTGTGACCAAGTAATTGGTTAAGAAATAACAAAACAAGAGGTTGCAGATAAATAGTGCATTGATCCGTAAAATAGAATGGTGTTACACGACTTGGGAGTGTGTGTCAGTGGACCTGTGTTCAGTCTAACTACTGTTCCCCGAGACTTACTTTCCTACTACTTTATAGTAAGTGGAAGAGTCCTCAATAGCCTCATTAGAGGGAAGACACGACAACATCCCACCTTTTTCAGCCTGACTTTCGAATGGAATCACTTTTTTTTCATTACCACACAATACTTTATTCAACTAAAAAAAAAAGAAAAAGAAAAAAATAAAAGAAAAAAAATCAGCAACAACCACTTTGAAAAAAGCTATATGTACAAATTATGTTACAATTTTTTTTCTCTTTTTTTTTAGATTTTGACAGGCATTTCACGTGTTAACAGTAGTCTCTATTCATTAGACCAAAATAATGAAAAAAAAATTGGATGGTAAATCCAATGAGTTTTTCTGGTAATTCAAACATTTATATGTGAGGAGAAGGGATTTTTTCCCTTTCCCTTTTCTGTAGTCATGGTATGAAGTGAAAGATGTTTAATATCTTTTCTTTTTCGGGTTGACTTCTAAAGGTTCCGTGAACTTCCTTTTTCTGGTAATGATTGCGGTATTGAAACCTCGAATGTGTCAAAGATGACGTCCATAGTGTCATCTTCTATGGGATCCCTATCAATTATGCTTTCATACCTTCTGATTTGGTTAGCATGACGTTTATGTGCAAACTTCGATCCTTGAACCATGTACATCATGTTCCCAATTTGTTTGTCAATTATTCCTATCTTCCAGTGAGATTTATTATTCCCAAATACACGAAAATAAACCTTTTCGCCGATCCTAGAGTGCTGTTTAAGCACTTTATTCTTATTACCCGCTTTTGTTTCATCCGGAAGGCATTTGTCAAATCCCTGGCAAAATTGACCTCCGCTGCCGTCTTGGAAGATGGACTACTACTATTAGGAGTTACCTGATAGACCTGCAAAATCTGTTGTACAGCCGTATCGGTGGGAGTACCTCTCACCTTCTTCAGTGCTCTCTTAAAAGTATCTACATAACGCTCTGCTTTTTCATTATTTTTTGGGTGATAGGGCGCCGTGGTAACATGTTCAATCAAGAATGACTGACAAAAATCCTTAAATTCACACGACGTAAATTGTGTGCCATTGTCTGTTACAACACAGTCAACGACTCCGAAACGGGCAAATAGCTCGTGTAAAAACTTGACTGCCAATTCCGCGGTCGACTTCTTGCATTTCAATACTTCTGGCCACTTGGAATGACTGTCAACTACTACGAGGTAGTAAAAACCGTCAAGTGGTCCAGCAAAATCATTATATATCCGCAACCACGGATGATCGGTTTTAGGCCAGGGATTGAATTTTATCGGGTGTACTTTAGCAGCCAAAGCACATCCTTTGCACGATTATACCGTGTTCTCAATATCCCTGTCCATGTTGGTCCAGTAGACATAACTCCTCATCAGACTCTTCATCCTTGAATTTCCTGAATTACTACTCTGTCTCCGTACATTAATATGTCGTTACAGAGTGAGTAGACTTCTGAAATATTCTGATCTTTGCTTTTTAATTTATCCTTTCTTTCCTTTATGAAGTCATCCTCGGACGCGTATTTCATTGATTGTAATGGGAAGCTCTCTGACAGTGTTGCACAAAGTGCTTTTCACATCGACCTCTGTTCTTATGGCAGCAATGATTGTGTCTTTCAGGGGTTTAGCATATTTAGGTATCAATCTCGATAACCCGTCTGCATGATAGATTTTAGTAGATGGGAGAAACTCCATTTTGTAATTGTAATTGAGGAGAATGGTTCCCCATCTTTGCAGCCGTATCTGTTGGCAGATCCTTTTTTGATCTAAAGATAGTAAGGAGTGGACGATGGTCTGTCTGCAACACAAAGTGCCTTCTATGAATAAATCTATGGGACTTAGTTACCGCAAAAATGATTCCTAAAGCTTCTTTTTCTATTTGCGAGCAACCTCTTTAAGCTCGTAATAGCGTCCTAGATGCATGGGCGATTGGCTTTACAGATCCATCCTTAGCTTATATAAAATGCACGCCTCAATGCCGTAAGAGCTAGCATCGCTGGCTGCAATGATGTCAAGGTTTAGATCGTGATGAGTCAGGAACAGATCTCATTTAAGGACATCCTTTATTTTCTCAAATGCTTCCTGGAATTCGGTTGTCCATTCCTACTCTTTGTCTTTTCTCAATATTTCATTAAGTGGAGTTTTCAAACTGTGCATTCTTGGGTCAAAAATGTTATAATAATTGGCAAGACCTAAAAAACTTTGCAGAGCTGACACATTTTCTGGTGCTGGCATATTCTTTATTGCCGTTGCCCTATCTGGGTCGGGACGTCTTCCCTCTTTGACAATTATTTGCCCCAAGTACTTGATTCTCTCTAGGAAAAACTCACAATTCGCGTCCTTTAGTTTGAATCCGTAATCCTGGATTCTCCTGAACACCTGCCAAACGTGCGATTTGTGTTCCTCGATGCTCTCACTTTCCATTAGACCGTCATCGAGATAGGCCACCGCAAAATCCAAACCATTTAACATCGTGTCCATGACCTGTTGAAAAATGGAAGAAGCGACCTTAACCCCGAACGGAAATCTTAAAACTTTGTATAAACCCTTGTTGGTGTTTATACAAAGGAGCTTTGAGCATTCCTCGTCCACAGGTATTTGTAGATAAGCATCGCTTAAGTCAATCTTAGAGAAAAAAATTACTCCACTGTGCTTAGCAAATATCATATCTGGACTTGAAAGAGGATTATGGTTATCCTTTAGGGCACTGTTCAGCCCTGTAGAAGTCAGTACATACACGAATTTCTTTGCTCTTCTTTTTAATATAAACTGTGGGAGATACCCATTTGCTATATTCAACCTTTGCCAGAACTCCCATTTCCTCAAGTCGATTCAATTCTTCGTCAATTTGATTTAACGAGGCAAATGGAACGTTACGTTTTTTCTTAAAAATTAATTATGGATAAGTCTGAATCCGAATCAAGCTGTAGCGGTATATTTTTGTTACATATTTGTACTTCACTATATTTTTTGATGTTACTACATTCTGGTTCATCAAACTTGGTAATTTTTACAAAAATTTTCTTTGTCTTGCTCTTAACCCTGCAATGGGGACGTTTATGTCCCACTTTATAGCAATTAAAACATTTTTTATCTTTAATCTCTATACCAATGTAATTGACCACACCCGAAACATGGTCTTGACGACAAAGCAACTGTATTACTTTTTGGTTGGTCCTTTTCAAATTTTCTTTGGGGTATTTTTTTTATGTGAGCCACGCCATTCTGTTCGATGTTTTTCGGATCCTCTCTGACGCTCACGAAACGTTGGTAATCTTCGGCAACTTGCTGTAAAATAACGTCGGGCTCGTTTTCAAGCTTGTTGAGCACCCTACGACGTATTTCGGCGTCTTTCGCTGAAATCAAACCCTGGACGAAAATCAGGCATTTAAAATTATTGGCGCTTAACTCTGCCAATTTGAAGTCATCGCAGTGTTTATTGACTACATTCGCGAAAGTAGTATAATCTTCGTCTTCTTTGCGGGTGAAATTCATGTATTTCCAAAGCTTGTGGAACAGTGACGTTTTTGGACTGTAAGAGTTCTGTTAATGATTGAATCGCCTCTTTAAATTTCAAGTCGCTGTTCCCCTTAGGCGAAATATAGTTAACAAACTTAGTATATTCTGCTGTGACCTAATTTCCTGACGAGTAGATGAACCTTTTTATTGTCAGCCCAATTTGCACAATCCATATTGTATACGTCCTCGTAACGTTTAAAATACGAAGCGAACGTAATTTAATTTTCAGTTGCGTACGTGAAGTTTTCAGTAGCACTCCATAACATCTGTAGAGAACGCGTTCTGGCTATCCTTATTTTGTCTTTTGTTTCTCTGTTTTAAGGAGCAATTCCTCAAGCTTCTGTTGTCTAACGAAAATTTCTAGGTACATTTTTTTTATTTTCTTGTTCATTTTCAAACGCAATTCCGCTTGTTCTCATTGCAATTTCTCTTGTCTTTCTTGGTATTTTTGCTCCAACAGCAAATTTTGTTCCTGTTGGGGTTTTACTTGTTATTGTTGGTGTTTAGCTTGTTCCCGTTGGAATTTCTCTTGTCTTTCTTGAAATTTGTGTTCCAACAGCAAATATTGTTCCTGCTTTAATAACTCTAGCATTGCATTTTTAAATTCGTCCATTTTACTGCGGTGGTACGAAAAATTAAAAAATGAAGGGTAAAAATGTCTAAATTTCACTTCACTCAACAATAAGTCTTTTGACTTGAACAATTCTTTTTCAGAAAAATTTAAAAGCGAGAGAGGGGATAGATTTTTATTAGTGAAAAGAATAAGTATGCTTGACTTATTAAGTTCATTTACTTTTGTTGGAAAAAAAAATAACAAGGTTCACCAACCTTCTTCCCAACCACTGAACTGAGCTGGTAGAAATCTTATTGTTTTACGGAATTTCTTTTTTTCACCGACAATGTAGTAATTAACACTGGATATCCTTTTGCCGTAGAGTTTCTTTCTTCACCAGTGTTGTAGACACTGGAAAAATTTTATGATTTAGCTTGAAGACCGTTTCTTTGAGTCCTTCGTTGCCAAGATGTTGTGACTAAGTAATTGGTTAAGAAATAATAAAACAAGAGGTTGCAGATAAATAGTGTATGAACAGTAAATATAACAGAAGTGTGTTTCACGAATTGGGAGTGTGTGTTGGTTGACCAGCGTTCATTCTATATCACTGTTAATATTTTTAACAGCCCTTCCACGTAGGATATATGTGGCCCAAGGCCGAGTTTAACGTGAGTCATCCAAGCCCGTAGGCTCGGCTAAAAAATCCCCGTAGAACACTCATAAACGTGTTCGGGTGTGTCTACCTCCCCGGACGAAATTCTGCCTTCGGCTCAATCTCGTCCGCGTTCCTCTCCAACAAAAGCAGAGAGTTCGACAGGAGCTGCGAACAGCCTCGGTAGAAAAGTCTATATCACCGTTATATTTAACGCCCACACGTGGATCGTATGTGGCACAAGGCCAGTTTAGCGTGGGTTCTCTGAGCTCGTAGGCTCGGCCAAAAATATTCCCTTTGAACCCGTATAAACGGGTTCAGGGTCTGTCTATCTCCCCGGACGAAACCCTGCCCTTCGGCAAAGCTTCGTCCGAGTTCCTCTCCGCCTCGGCGGAGAGTTTGACCGTAATGAACGGTCTATATCACCGTTATATTTAACGCCCCCACACGTGGGTCGTATGTGGCACAAGACCGGTTTAGCGTGGGTTCTCCGAGCCCGTAGGCTCGGCCAAAAATATTCCCTTTGAACCCGTATAAACGGGTTCAGGGCCTGTCTACCTCCCCGGATGAAACATTGCCCTTCGGCAAAGCTTCGTCCGAGTTCCTCTCTGCCTCAGCGGAGAGTTTAACAGTAATGAACGGTCTATATCACCATTATATTTAACGCCCCCCACCCCACGTGGGTCGTATGTGGCACAAGGCCGGTTTAGCGTGGGTTCTCCGAGCCCGTAGGCTTGACCAAAAATATACCCGTATAAACGGGTTCAGGGCCTGTCTACCTCCGCGAAACATTGCCTTGCATCTCCGAGTTCCTCTCCGTCTAGGCGGAGAGTTTGACAGTAATAACCAGTTTCTGAGTGTTGTTACCCTCCTCCTCTTCCTCTTGTACCCGCCTATCCCAATTTTGGGGGGCTGCTGCCATGTACCCAGTATAATTGTTACGTTGTAGGGTACTACTTATACTGACCAGTTCTTTATCTAAGGTCTCTGGGTCGCCACTTATGACTTTTTCTCGATGTTGTAAGCAGCGGACGATCCCTTTCTTTACGCTGAATAGATGGTGGGAGTTGAAATTGGGTACATGGCAACAGCCCCAAAAGTTGGGATAGGCGGGTACAAGAGGAAGAGGAGGAGGACAACAACACTCAGAGAACAGTCTGTCTGCCTTATGTTAAGGGGTTATCAGAGAAAATACAAAGGATCTGCGGTCCATATAACATCAGGACAACCTTCAAAAGCTTGACGACACTTCTCAGATATCTCTCCCGAGTAAGACCCCCCATAGAGGAGAACATGACTAAAGACTGTGTGTACGCTATCCCGTGCAGCTGCGGAAAGAAATATAAACGAGAGACAGGCCGCCCCCTCAAGGTAAGGCTTCAAGAACACCAGAAGGCCGTAACTCCAGAGGAAGTAGAAAAATCAGGCGTGGCTGACCACATATGGAGAGAGAAGGGAGATCACCGCCCTCTGTGGGATCATGTTGAGATCATAGACAGGGAACACCATTGGAAAATTCGTAAACTTAAGGAATCAGCACATATGCTAGGCCACAAAAATCTCCTGAGCCGACCAAGCATAGAAATAAATACAATATGAGAACCAGTAATAAGGAGTGCCAGAGAAAAGCCATGATAACAACAAAGTTGCAATATGAGCTCTGGTAAAAATATGTAATGATAACATCAAAATTGCAATATGAGCACTGGTAAAAATGGTTGCTGAAAACATTAGGTTTATAATACCCAGAAATTCATACCCAGATGTCCTCAAGGACACAGGGCACAGTGGATAAAAGCGTTGGTTAGATCCAGTGACAAGACCCAAAGAGTGTGAGTTCAATACCCGGTTAAGGCAGTGGAGAACTTTCAGAGGGAAAATTAACAGGAGATAACTGATAGCTGACATCCATCAAACATGGCACGTGGAACTAGAACAATCTACCCCAGTGAGCGAAATAAAGGGTTCAGTTCGAAATTCCAACCACCTGAAGAAGGCCGGAGCGTACAACGGCCGAAAAATTGTGATAAATATGGCGACAAAGATGAGGACAATAGTCCGAATAATGTAAATAATGTACATAATACCTCATCTCAGAAATATAGACAGACTATTAAGTGTTGACTATTTTTTTTTATTAATAGTGCTTCGATTATTTTTAGTTTTTGTACACGTGGATGATGCTATTATATTTTTTATTATCAACGAATATGTTACAGATAGAGTTTGGTAGGTCTCCAAGTGTATTTAAATGAAACCTAATTGAGTTATAGTCAGAGACATGTGTTGCAGGTTAGTGTATGCGGTGAGAGATAAACATGTGTGTTTCCTGAAATGCCCACAACAAACATGGCAGACTCGGGATGTGAGTCCACGTAAAGAAATGTAAGAAATGACAAGAACCAACATATATGTAAAAACATATGATAATGTATTAACAACAATGGGTTACAAGTAACAAAGACAAAGACATGTGTGTCAAATGAATGTGAAAACCTAATGTATATGTGAAAACCTAAATGTATATGTAGTAAGTGAATGTGCGTACCTACGTCTGTGTGTGTGTGTGTATTGTTCATGTGTATCCCAAAGAGAACACGTTCTCTGCGAGAAATTACATGTTGATGAAAAAGCGGATAAAGTGAGAAGAGAACAAGAAAAATATCGCAGAATATTTATAGTCCCGAAAACGTCTCCTAAGAGCGGTTTCAAAAATTAGGAGGCGGTAATATGCAACGTGAGTCTTGTTAAACATGTATATCCAATATAATTATTTACAAATTTGGAATGGCCAGAAACACAGCTCCTTAAGTGACATTTAAATTCGTAAATAATATTGGTTCCTTGTAATGTAGATCGTATAGGTGAATTATTTTGGACGATCAGGTTAATAGTTTTAATTTTTTTGTAATAAATAATTAATTTAATTTTCTTGTTTTTGTAGACTGGAATTGTGGATATCTTTATGATGTTTAGAGTTAGGGTTGTTTCTAAGTGATGATTCATCTTACTTATAGTTACTATGCATTTGATTTTTGTTGAGAATGTTAATGTTTTTGTTTTTCTGTGTTTTGTGTTGCATTAGAAAAATGCCTAACATGGTAATCTATAAGATGTTTAGGAAAATTGTTATGAACAAGTGTTTGTTTCACGTTGTTAAGTACTTTAAAGAAAAGTGGACGAGAGGATGAATTCTCGTGCCCTCGGATAAAGAAATTTTTAATAACACCTATTTTATATATGAAAGGACATTGGCTTGTAAAATTAAGATGGTAAGAGTTTTTACTTGTGTGTTTTTTTTAATATAACGAAGTAGTGAATGTATTATTACTAGACTCTACAAGAACATCCAAGAATGGGAGTTTATTTTGTTGGCTAAGTTCATAAGTATAGTTGAAGACGGAATTTTTTCGAACGTAGTAACCTTTTTAACCCTTGTCAACCCTTGGTTAGCTACCTTCCCATGGTGCCCCTGTTTCAAACAAAAAGCTATTCCCGGGACCGACTAAGGGCCGGTATGCTCCCTGGGCAGTGGTCGAAATTTGGTGGATTTCACACCAGAAAAGAAATGCAACTCGGACACAATTGAGAAGGAAATTTGTGATCGAAGTGGGTCCCGGTTATCTTGCATCTGCTTGTTACTGGATGTTGACCATCAAGATTTAGAGAATGGTGTATGTTTTGTACAAGCACACATTAGTATTATCCAATGATGTACAGATGTCCTGCCAACTCACCTCCCTTTTTTTCTTTTTCAATGTCCTTTCACGGTGGAGGAGTGGCGATACGGGCAGACCTAACTAGTTGGAAGCTTACGGTTATAGATCTGCACAAAGTGGGAGTTTTATCTTAACATTGCTATCTTGCCTACTGGATGACAAATGCTGATTTCGGTGGAAATTCCTGTGTCTGAGCAGCTCTATTTAGGGAGCGAACTGCACACCCAGATTCCCTGGGAGATGTTAGAAAAGATGCACTCAGCATTGCCTGTTATCTTTTCAAGCTGGTTAGTTTACTGCGGCTGACGGCTGTTCATCATTGCAGGAACAAAGTTATAAGAAACTTCAAAAGGAATACATATCCCACAATTTTTACTGCTGGAACATCAGAACATTGCTTGATATCAAAGTTTATGAGAGTCCAGAGCGTAGAACTGCTCTAGTTACAAAAGAGCTTCAGTAACTTAAAAGAGGTAGCAGTACTTTCTGAAATCCGGCTATCTGACCAGGATCACCTAACAGAAGTGAAATCGGGATACATTATCTTTTGGGTTGGAAAACCGATAGGTGGAAAATGAGAAGGGGCACTTGGCTTTGCCATTCACTCTTCTTTGGATGACAAACTTGATTGTGCCTCCAGTGTCAGTGACAGCATCATAAAATTGCAAATTCTTTTTTCGTGGGGATGTTATATAACCGTGCTTTCTGTCTATGCCCCAACTCTCCAAGCAAGTTATGAGGCAATCATGCAGTTCTACGGCATCATTTGGGAAACCATTACTGTTATTCCCAAGGAATATAAAATTGATTATACTTGGAGATTTTAACGCATATGTGGGAGGACAGCACAAGGTATAGGATGCTACTGGTTGTCATGATATTGGAAAAGTAAAAAGCAATGGCTTGAAATTATTGTATATTTGCTTTGAGTTCAACTTAGCTATCTGTTACAGATAGCTAAGTTGAACTCAAAGCAAATATAACACCAAAAAGAGATTTAAAGATTTAAACATGATCATATGATAGATTTTTTTTGCCACAAGGAGGGATGATCTGAAGGATATCTGCAATGTCCGTGTGTTACATAACGCTGAGTGTGATACCAATCACTTTTCTGTGGAAAGTTCAAACTGCAAGTCAGGAGAAAGGTTCATTTGGTTGGTGCTAAAATTCCGAAGCGCATAACGTGGTAAGGCTTACGTAGTATGGTATATACCAGCAGCTCTCAGATACCTTCAGCAACGTTACCTTTGATGACTCCTGGGAGAACTTCAAGGACCAAGTTTACTCAACTGGTATGGATATTCTCGGGCGGAAACAGAGATTGGTGTGACGAGAATATTGCCGCAATTCAAGTCAGAGTGGAATCATTGTGGAATCACACTACTTGAAACTGTTGACAAGGTGTTAGCTAAACTTCTTTTCAACAAGCTGAAGTTGTATGTGTCTTCACTAGGAATACCCGAGGTACAGTGTGGTTTTCGCCTCAAAAGTGGAACAACAGACATGATCTTTTCAACTGCAGGAAAAATGTATAGAACAAAACGTTCCCCTTTATCAAGTCTGATCGTAGAGCTAGAAATAGTTGTTGTAGGATCAGAAAGTAGAAGTGTATATTTCACTCACTGGGGCTAAGGGAGTGGATAGAGGTGTCTTTTTTGAAAGTCAGTAACATTGTGTGTGGGTCATAGTGTGTGTCTGTGGGCTCATACATAAACCTAATTAGTGTGTTTATGTATCTCCCTCTCTTTGAAATTTTAGTTTAATTTATTGCTGACTGATATCATATTTCCTCAATACTACCGTGGTCACGCCCCTCACCCCAAACCTCCAGTCAATGAGTTAAGGCTGCCACTTTCTTTGACTTGGGTTAAATTTAATTTGCCCTTTTTTCAATCATCCTGCTAAAAACCTTATACTTTATGGAATAAATTATTAAAAATGGACATTTAAAAACAATAAGTTGAAATAAAAACGTGTTCTTTGAAAAATAAGGCATAGAAGTCATTAGAGATTTTTAAAAGATTATTTATAAAATTAAAGCAAGAAATTCATTGCCATTAAGTATGTTTCCAGCTTGATAGGGCTCAGATGTATGCAGCCCAACTAACCACTTTAATTTTTATTTCATTGAATTTACTTCCTTTGCTTTTTTACTTTCTTTTTTCATTATTATGAACAATATCAACAAAATATAATTTGGTCAATATTTTGAATCATGGAGTTAAAATAATTAATTTTGGATTCAGCTGAAGTTAAGAATGAAAATGATGCCCCATGAAAGATTTTTGTTACTTTGAAATAGGTATACTTGAATGGTGACTCACTCAACGCCATTGAGTCACCACTGATATATATATATATATATATATATATATATATATATATATATATGTGTGTGTGTGTGTGTGTGTGTGTGTAAAAATATATAGACATTAGGTAAATAATCCAAAGTTCTTTAGTATTTTTGTTATCATTTTTAAAAAACATATATATATGTAAATATATATATATATATATATATATATATATATATATATATATAGATAGATAGATAGATATACACACACATGTGCTCACATATATTTGAAATTTTTTAAAAATTCTTATTAAACATATATGAATGATATAAATGCAAATAACTGTATAAATCACCTAATTGCACATGTATATGTAAATATGCTTAGATTAGTAAAATAAGTGTAATGCCAGAATGCACAATTGTTTGTTGTTGACATGAAAAGCAAATCTAATTCCATTTTTGCCTACTTCAAATCTAATTAGAACCTGAAGTTTGGCTCTTGTAGCATTTGTTTCTGTACTTTGTTTCTAGTTTTCATTTTATTTGTATTTTGCCATGTTTCCCCAGAGGGAATTAATTCCCCTTAGTGTAAGAAACTTGTGAATACAAATTGCCACAAACTACTCTATCATGTATAACATCTTCCTTTCACTCTTTTCCTCCCTTGGCAAACCATGTAATTAGACATTGTGTAATACAAAGAGTGTTTATTGAACAACTTATGATTCATTTTGAAACGTTTATTTCTTGCTTACTTTTGTTAGATATCTTGATTAGAGTATTTCATTGTGGTTACTATTCTAATCAAATTGATTTTAAAATATTCTTGCTAACATTAGAATAGATGTATTTTTAACATTGACCACAACACGTTTTCTGATCAGAAAATATTGCTAATATTGCCAATGAATGATGATATTAATTCAGTCTTCATTCTGACAGGTTGATCAACTTGGTGGAATATCTGACTGCTGACATTCATTTTTGGAGAAAGCAAGAAGCAAATAACTATATACAGTCCACAAATTGTAAAAGTGGTTAAATCTCTTACAAATGGTACCAGGTAAGTTTGTCTACATTTTCTCAATTTTACCTATATGCACCTATAAAGCATTTCTAAATAATAGGTATGGTAGTAGCTCTGTATTTTATTTTATACCAAATAAAACTATTTCAAATGTATTTGAGAATTTTTGAGAGGAATTTTTTTTAACCTTAATAAAACTTTCACACATATGCTTAGTCCAATTAATATGAAACATGGGTAACTTTTACTCAGGACAATTTAGAATTATAACAAGTTAAATTGTTCTAAAATATAGAATAGAGTCAATAGATGAAAATAACAGATAAATTGTTATTTTTAAACATTGTTTTCTGATTTGATTCCATAAATTTAATATTTGATTTATCTGTCTTCAATATATCTGAAATTTGATAAAGAAATACAAAATGCTTAACAACAATGTTTAATAATTTCATCATGAAGATATACACTTTTAATATTGGTGTTTTGAGTCTTATTTTAATAAAATTCAAAATGTAGAAATTAACAAATGTTATTGTCTGTGATTAGGTTACAAAAATGAGAAAGAAAAAGAAAAGAAAATAACAGAATCCCATGAGAAGATGGGATTCTGTTATTTTCTTTCTCGTTTCTCAGAAAAAATCTGTAAAAGTGTTCTAGAAAAAAGAAATAGAGAAAAATGAATATTGTATACACAATATCAAAGAAAAGTCCATATTATATGAAGAACTGAGGGAAGAGAGATAAAATAGATGGAGACAAGTATTAAAAGGATGAGCAAATATGGTTCAGAAATTGAAAAGGTATTTAAAGAGGAAAAATAAGTTAAAACTTCTAAAGTGTTACTTATAAAAGCAGTAAGCAAATTACTGCTACATTTTTAATATTTTGCTGAACATAAATCATGATTTCTTATCCTTTATCTGACTTATATATCCTTGACAATTTAACTGATTATAAGAATCACAGACAGCAATCACTAGTTTTAAGAAATTATTATTTCAGGCAGAGGAAAGATATATAAAGAAAATTTTGAACAGCCAAACAAAATGTTAAAAGTGAAATTGAAGGAATAGACTGTGAAATGAATAGTTTGAAAAATAAAAAATTGTACTGATAAAATAAAATATAAAAAATCGTGTTGACAAAATGCCTCTAATTTATAAGTGGTATATTTTTTCATTTTCTTTTGTTTCTTCTTTGTCCTCCTTCTCCTCCATAGGAAACTAAGTTATGACTATGACAATAAAAGTTAATACTTGCATTTTTATTTAATTTTGTTACTTTTTTTCCTAAATGTTTTTTGGGATTAAGTCAATGTGTATTTTTATTTAATCCTTAATAAGTGTAGAAAGAAAGTTACTTATCCACAATAATTACTTGGAATTAATAATAATAATAATAATAATAATAATAATAATAATAATAATAATAATAATAATAATAATAATAATAATGTAGACCCATCAGTGGCTACGCAGTGCAGTGGCTACGCAGTGCAGGGTTGAAAGCGAAAACTGAAGGTTTTATCCTTGCTGCGCAGGACCAATGCTTGCTAACTAGGAATTATCAAGCACATATACTAAAATATTGTGTCAGCCCAAAATGCAGATTCTGTGATAAATATCCAGAAACGATTGATCATCTTGTATCAGGTTGCACGATGTTGGCACCCACTGAATATAAAACCCGACATGACAGAGTGGGCCAATATCTGCACTGGAAAATCTGCAACTTCTACGGGAAGGAAACTGAAAGAAACTGGTACCAACACCACCCAGACCCGGTTACGGAGATAGGACCTGTTACAATTCTATGGGACTACACAATTCACACTGACAGAACAATCAAGGCCAACCGCCCAGATATTGTTATTAAAGACCACAAACAAAAACGGTGCCTCCTTATTGATATGGCAGTCCCTGCTGACTGCAATGTATCTTTGAAGATATTCAAAAAGCTGTCAAAATACAAGGACCTTGAAATAGAAGTCTCGAAAATGTGGCATATGGGAACATCAACAATCCCTGTTGTAGTTGGAGACCTAGGACTGGTTGGAAAAGATTGCAGTAGACTAATTGCAGGGATTCCTGGAAGCCCATGCCTCAAGGAGATACAAAAAATTGTTCTGACAAGTACAGCCCACACTTTACGAAGGGCTCTATCTATGTAATTTTTATTTTATTTTATTTTTTTTTTTTTATTTTTTTTTTTTTTTTTGTCAGTGAAA
The DNA here is from genome assembly GCA_963932145.1 of Acanthosepion lycidas. Classification (NCBI taxonomy): domain Eukaryota; kingdom Metazoa; phylum Mollusca; class Cephalopoda; order Sepiida; family Sepiidae; genus Acanthosepion; species Acanthosepion lycidas. Next base: position 39,778,649 of record OZ010595.1, on the reverse strand, counting down.
AGTGTCATGATGCCATTTCTAACCTTAGGTCCCTGGGTGGGACCCGGAAAGAAATGTGTAAACGCCAGAAACCAAAGAAAATAAAAATAATAATAATAATAATCTAATCGCCTAGACATTGTTATTAGAGACTAGAAACAAAAAAATTACCTCCTTACTGATATGGCAGTCCCTGCTGACTTTCAATGTATCTTTGAACATCTTCAAAAAGCTGTCAAAATACGAGGACCTTGAAAGGGAAATCTCAAAAATGTGACACATTCCTGTTGTAGTTGGAACACTTGGATTGATTGGAAAAGATTCCAATAGACTCATTGAAGGGATTATTGGCAGCAAATGCCTTAAAGAAATACAAATAATTCTTCTCAGAAGTACAGCCCACATCCTACAAAGGGCTTTATCTATGTAAAATAAATGTTTTTTTTTGCTCAGTGGAAAATGTCATGAGGCCATTTCTGATTTTAGGTCTCTGGTCGGTACCCAGAAAGAAATGAGTACACACCAGAAATCAAAGAAAATAAAATAATAAAAAAAAACTTTTGAGATGAAAAATTTAACAAAATTTATTTCATTAAAATACTTTGATAAAAGCTTTACTTCATGCAGCAAAAAATCTATAATATTTTTTGCTTCAAAAACTGAAAATGACATCATATTTATGTTATAAGAAGAAACCAATGCATCCTATCTGCTTTGAATGGAAGGGTCACAGTAAGCAAAAGTGATTACTGGAAGAATTAAATGATTTAATGATTAAGTCATTTCATCATGATAAATTAATAAGAAGTTAAAGATTTCTACATGTGTACTTATTCATGTTTAAACATGTATATACTGATAGTGACTTATACATTTCTCTTTATTTTCACTGTTAAAATTGTCCCTTTTGTTGAAATAAAGAAGCAATAAGGATCAGGATAAAAATGAATAAAGTAATTGAGAAGAGAGAAAAATAAACTTTTCTTCCTCTTATGACAATTCTCTAATCTGATAAAACAATCAACTGGAGTCAACACAAAGTTGTCAAGCTATGGAAAAATTATTATTTTTCTAGCAAGAGAAATGCAATTTCAGTTGTGTACATTTAGCCATTTGCCTGGCTGGAGTTGCATTTGTGGTTGAATCAATAAAATCTTGTCTTATCAAATTTAGAAATATTATCAAAAACACTGTTGAATAATTTTCCCTCTTTGTTCAGATATTGAATTTTAATTTTCCAACTTTATACTTCTTTTTGTTTCTCTTTTATATTCAGATTCATTGCTTACAATCAGATTCACTAAGAAATTAAAAACTTTTTCATTAAATAAAAATTTAAGATGTTGTAAGAGATACTGATTTTAGATATTTTTTTAACACCAACTTTTTCTGAGCATATCTATAGAAGCAATCTCATAAATTTGATGAATTATATAAAATTTTTCTATTCACAAACTTGTAAAATTGACGAAAACAGCCAATTCCATTGGGAAGAGCTTTTAACATTAGGCTTAAGAATTGAGTTTTTGATATTGAAATGAAGATAATGTAATAAAAGAAAATAGGTTGAAAATAAAAAATATGGAAGAAAAAAGACTGTGTGTGCATGGAGGTCATATTTATCATAATGAAACTTACTTCTCAATCTTTCTCTTTTTCCTCTCTCTCTCTCTCTCTCTCTCTCTCTCTCTCTCTCTCTCTCTTAACAGTATGAGTTTGAATACTGTATATTAATAAGATAACCCTTATTACTCTCAAATACAGTGATTAATAATTAGGCTGCTGTTGACAATTCTCTGAGACATTATAGCATGGCTCCAACTTAAAACATGAAGAATTACTAGTCTAGTATGCTTATATAAATAACAAAGATGATATTGTTATCATTGAGGAGTAATTCAATTAATTATCGAAAGTCTTAACCCTAAGCAAAATATCAGTGCTTGTCCTTAAGAAAATTAACCTGGAGTTATCCCCAATCTTAGCAAAATTATTTAGCCACCGCTTGAAGGGGAAATCATTTCCAAGTCTGTGGATGCTGTCAAAAATATTAGGTTGGTGCAAAAATAATGACGTAATAATGTCGTTTTTTGACATATTTTTAACATCAAAAAACAACATTATTACGTCCTTATTTTTGCACCAACCTAATATGTATAGACCCATCAGTCTCCTCAGTGAGATTGGCAAACTTTTTGAAGCTATAATCAACTAGAAGGTTTTTAATCATCTCAATAGGAACAACCTTTTGATCAATAAACAGTACAGGTTTTGGTCAGCTCAGTCCACTGCTGATATCCTAACTGTTATTACAGAATCACAGAGGTACTAGACAACAAATATATCTCAAGGAAGATTGCATTAGATATTTCAAAGACATTTGACAAAGTGTGGCAAAAAGAATTACTGCATAAGTTCTCTAGATGTGGAATCACTGGATGAGTCTTCCCAATTGTAAAGTCCTTCTTAATTGATAGGTCCCTGAAGATAGTTGTTAATAGCCAGTCCTCTGAGATCCTAACGATCAATGCAGGCATCCCCCAAGGCTTGCTTCTTGGTCCAATTCTCTTTCTGCTTTACATAAATAATCTTCCTAAGAGTATACTCTGATCATTTGTAAATATCTATGCTGCATTGGGTATATGGGTGCACTTTCAAAATTCTAGCAGCTGATCGCTCCTCTGACCTAGCTCTAACAGCTCATTGTGAGAAAAAACTGACTGATCTCATTCACTGCCTTGGAAATCAAACTAGTGACATTCCATCATCACTGATTAGACCCAGAACTCTGACCAATTGTGATGAATGGTTGTTCTCTCAAATAAGCCCCGTGCCATGAGTGCCTATTGGGGTTTAATCTCAATCCAGACCTCAAGTGGAACTCATACATACAACCCATCACCAAAGCAGCTGGAAAAATGGTTGGTTCCCTGCATTGCTCCAGTAAGTACTGAACTCTTCCTTCTATCTTCTACCTTTGCCAGATCAAACTGAAAATGGAGTAATGCTGCTATATATGCATAAGAGCTGCTCAGATTCCACTTTCCATTCTCAATAAAGTTCAAAAGTGTTTCCATATCCTTATGGGTGACAAATTATTTTCTACCCTACAACCCTTTTCTCACAGACAAAATGCTATCTGCGTAAACTAATGCTTCTTACTCTGTAACCCTATACCTTGAGTAGCTCCCAGGCCTTGTACTGGGTGAACATTGTCCTAAAAAACAATAATTCAATTTTCAGGGAGAGATATTCTTATTGAATGTTAGTGAAGAATTTCAGAAAACATCAATATCTATATAGATATCTTTTGCCAAAATTTTTCATCTCAAGTGAGGAATTTTATTCGGAAAATTGTATTCAAAGATCAGTTATTGATCAAATTCAGTTGTGAACTGGTCAGTTAGGCCATATAGCAACTGATAACAATTCATAAATGCTTTTAAAATCTTATAAAAATAGTAGTAAATTACTAGTTGCAATTATATGAAATAAAACTCTTGCCATTTTTTTTTATGAAAACTCTTTAAAGTAATGACTTTTATAATTACCTTAACATCATCATCAAGAAGAAATTTGTATATTATATTAAAATGCTTAACCATGTTCACTTTTGTACTTTCCTTAAGGGGTAAACTTTAACTAAAAATAATCAGAAGAGGTAAAAACATAATATAGCTTTCTCAGCATACATGATTTGGAAAACCAGAAAAGAGTTTTCTTTTCTGAGTTGTTCAGCTCATAGAAATAATTTTATGTAAGTTATGAAAATTTCTCTTGAAAACACTATTTGATATTGCAATTCTCATTTTAAACTATTATCCAAAGTAAAAATATTACTTTTTAAATTTAATGGTTTTTGTAGTTAAATTTTTTATTCAGATAAAATATTGCTGAGCAATATGGCTACACTAACATTTGGGTTGGATTTTTGGCAGTTTGCTTTAAGCTAGTTTCAACACAAGTCATTATTCTGATGTATATTTGAACAATTACACGATTTTATACTTCTTTCTATATACAGTCTGTCTGAAGTTATTATGCAAATCACATAAACCTCAATAACTTAAATTTGATTTGAACAATTTTTGTCAAATTTTAAATGATTAATTTAGATATCAAAGCAAGGTTTGGGTTACATTTTTAGGTAGTTTTGTAGCGACTGCTATTTTTTTCCATGCCCACATTTTATTCATCTGCCTTTCTATAGGACAATTTAACCTTCTCAGTCATTGCTTTGAATTTTGAATTTTTCGGTTTTGAACTTGCTTACTTGTTTTGTTAGTACAAATTTAGCGATTGGTCAAATTTTAACCAATCACATATTTTAGTGCAAAATCAACTTTTCCGCAGTTTCGCTGAGAGCCTACCTGTAGCTTTAAAAGAGGCGACTTTTTCACTAAATTTCACCTGTCAACATAAACCTATGACTTTACTCACAACATTTCAAATGCACACACAGACACAGAATTTTGTAATACATATATACATATCTCTCTGTGACTCAACCAAGTTCAATCAACCAGGACTCTGTTGATTTCTCTAACACAACACACTTTCTGATCAACTGTATTCTTGTGTTATCTATTCTAACAGCAGACTTGTTCTAACATTGATTCCTGAACATTTCTCTTTAAAGAGAACTTTCTTTCAAACAATAAATTACAAATCAAAATATGGTAAAAGGGAAGCAACTTCTTTTCCCTTAATCTATACATTGAATATTAAATTATTTTATATTTTGTTCTTGTATGTTATTTCAATATATACTTGTTGATTCACATTTGTAGTTTTCTTGAATCATTAATAATACAAAAGATATATGCATAATGAACACGCGCCATAACAGTTTTAACGTATTATTAAAGTTATTGAATTTACTATAAAAACTGGTCAATTGATCCACACCTGTAATAGACCAACTAACAAACATATATAATAGGTCTTTGAACCATTTACATCTTAATATAGTAATCCTTCTTCTCATTAACAGCCAGTGATCTATTATCTATTGATTTTGTTACATTTTTTTACTTCAGCATGTTCAATTTCTGACTTGGTGGTTTTATTTGCTTCCCATAGAACTGCTTTGTTAACATACTATTTGCCACCTTCATATAATTTCATCTTCACAATTGACCATAGATTTTCAACTGGATTCAGATCAGGAATAATGGATAATAATAGAATGGCCACCTGATTGTGGCTTTTCTATTATCTTCTCTCAAAGAATTTCTCAAAAAATTCCCAGGTAACCTTAGATATATGAGAAGGAGCATTGTTCTGCATAAATACACACTTCATTTTGAAACTTTATAGGCTGTGACTTGTATCATTCAAAGAAATCTTGTCCATGAAATTGCAATAGTTAGCACTATTCAGTTTAACTCCTTTATCGAATTTGAATGATTCAATAATGGTTTCGTTGACAATTCTAGCACATATCATCACATTGCTGCCTCCTTGCTGCTTTCTTTTAGCCACAGGCTCATCGGCATTGAATAAAATTCATCCTTTGGCCTGTCTATCTGGTCCACTGAGTGTCATCTGAGATTTGTCTGTGAAAGTTACTTTAGAAAAGTCAAATCTTAGCCCAATTTTGACACTTTAAAATAATTGCTTTACTGCCTGGAAAATTTCTTAACAGATCACAATTTGCAAAGTATTCTACAACTTTTGTGCTTCTTGACTCCTTCAATGCCAGCTTTTTCAAAGATCTGAACACTGGTTAAAAGTGGTTGTTTTGCAGTAACTCACTTTAGTTTATGTTCACCTTGAGTAGACAAGTTCTTAAAGACTTTCCCTTTGCTTTTAGTTCTTAGTTATATTTTCAACAGCCCTCTTTATCTTTCAATGATCTCTGTGAAGCTCCTTTGATATCTCCAATATGAACATTCTCTTAATAAATAACAAATTTATTTCTGTTTTTTCAGTATTTGTTAGATGCTTTCCATTACCCATGTTTCAATATATATTATGGAAAAAATAATTTTTTATTAGATTTCAGAGGCTTTATTATTTTAATATGTATAACTTCAGACTGAAGTGTTTTATAATAAATCCAATAACTTTAATAAAACATGTTGAAACTAACTAAAAATTTAACTCAAATTTTGTTTAATCATTTAAAATTTGACAAAAATTGTTCAAAGCACATATAATGACACTTCCTAAAATAGTCTAGGATTTGTATTTGAAAAGATTATAAATTCCTAAGTAATCTTATAATAAACAAGTAAAATAATGTGCTAACTTGATATTTGCATAGTTTAAAATTTATACACTCTGTCCAAGAACTAAATGCATCCATTCTGTTAATTTGAAATCTCAAGAAGAAGCACTTAATTAGCAACACAAACTGAAAAAAAAATGTTAATTTAATTAACATAAAAGTTCAGAAACAACATTAGGGCTATTCATTTAGATGTATCCAATTCAAGAACCTCAGTAAAGCAATCTCTATGTTCAACCTAAATATGTACTATGGTGCTGGTGTGGTTTTATAAAAAAGTTTATGGTGAATTTTAAAATATGCATAATTTTTCTCAATTGAACTATAAAAAAAGAAAATTCTATACATCTTTGCAGTCAACACAATTTGATTACTCTGGGAAATGCAGAGGAAAAATATGATTAATAAAAAGTTAACTACTTTTATTGTTTCTATGTATGATTCACATTTGTTTAGCTTTAAATTAAACTTTATAATCAAGGGGAAGTAAAGTATGACTTAAATAAACCAGCTGAAAACATGTAAAATCAAAAGTTAGTTCCTGTAGAAGGTTTAAATAGAATGGCTGGCTTCAAAAGATTTGAATTTTTTATTAAATTATAGCTTATTTGAAACTTACCAGCATTATCAACTCCAGGGTCACATTTTCTTTAAGTATATGGAGTAAATTTCATAGTACTAACATTTTTGGAAATATATATATATATTTTTTGACTTGATGTTTATTATAGCAAAAATTTCAAACATCAAACTTTGTTTTTATGAGAATTTAAGTCAATTGACATCATTGTTGCCTAGTGACCATTAAAAATATTAGCATATTTGTAATAAAATGTCATAATAAATCTACTTTTAAATTAAAATAAAAGGATATTATTTACTGAATTATTATGACAGACAGGTAAACTGGAAATTTATCTTTTACATAAAATATATTTTTTGTTCAAAGTGAGCAAAACTATTTTTTACATTTTCTAGACAAAATAAATGAAGCAATTATTAAAATGATTTTTTTAACTTTACCTATTTAACTGGTCCAAATTCCCAAAATAAACAAAATACATGAAATATTTTTCAGCTACTTCAACTTCCTGAAATCTATATTATAAAAGAAGAGCTAATTCTCTGTCCATCACCCACTGTTTTAAGTCTGCTTTTGAATTAAAATATACATGTACGCATACAAACATAAATATACATATACCCAATTTAAATGAAATTGAAAAAGAACATCTCTGTAGTGAGGACTAATTTCCCTTTCTGCCTGGTAACAACACTTGGGTAACAGGAAAAGGATTTAAGCTTGCTTTTTGAAACAATTTTTATGACTCTTTCTGTATTTAAACTAAATATATTTTGAAATAAATGTAAAATTTTAAATGGACATAGAATTTAGATTAGAAATTTGATCATCTTGTCACAAGTATAGAACTAGTTAAAAGTTATTGTATACTGCAATATATTGAGCTGATGAGCTAATATGAAGCAAATATTCATTTTTTACTGTTAACTGAAAATAAATTGTAACACATTAATTTAGGCAGTGAGAAGGAGAGAAATAAATTTTTATACAGCTTGTATAAGTCTTTATTTTAGTTTCTTTATTACTAATTTGGCTCCATGATTTATTAATATTTTATGACTGAGACACTGAATTTGTATGACGGTCAATGAAAAATTGTTTTTTAATCATTATGAATTTATTAAATCTAACTGGACATATCATGCGCCAAATCTAACATAAACAACTTACTGTCATTTAAATTGAGTCAAGACTTAGCACTATAATCTCACAACATTGTATTGCAATTGTTTGCTGGTATTTTTTACTGTGTTTGACATCAGAGTTTGCATTTTTAGATAAGTTCATTTTCATTTTGCTTGCTTGAACTTGGACAATTCTGTGCCATTGTAGTGGATGAACTTCTAGTGATTATCATCACCACCACACACATACATACATACATACATACATACATACATACAGATCATACGTCAAGCATTCATTGGCTAATCTCCTCAAAACTAGCTTGTTGATTGGTCAATTCCGACCAATCAAATTGCCTGCATGCGAGGAATGATTTTCCCGTGCACTAAGCTGGGAGCTGATCATGTGATACACCACCTTATATAAACAAAACACAAGCAAGCCTTCACTCTCCGTTTTCTCTTTCGTCTCCATCCTTGCTGTCAAGATGTAATCTCTCATCTTGACCTTGCAGTCAGACATTAAAGAACATTACCAACATTCACGCAAGTATGAACTCTTAACTCTTCTGAACTCTACCAACTTTTCCAACTCACATTTCATAACATGCAACAGGAACTTTATTCTTCTAAAACTACAGTTTAATAATTAATTCAACTTCATGAGCTCCAGTACAAATATTTCCCAAATCTAAGAGATGTAACTCTATCAAACCTTTAGATTATATGCATGTACATCAAAACAAATAAATTCAAATGTTATGTTTTGAACCATTATGTGCTGTCTTGTATTTTTGCTATGTGCTATTTTACGTCAAATATAAATTGCATGTGACCACCATATTTGATGGTGACCTCCAGCATCTCTGCTTGTCCTTTTCCATGTCATTCCTATTCAAAGTTAAATAAATGTGGTGGGGTCTGCTACATCTGATTGACAATCCTTCACATTTTTATTGCTGACCCGTCGTTCATCGCGGATCCCGCTACAAACTCATCATTATAAAAATGTGCATTTTCTTGTTAATCAAGATTTGATAACTTATTAACATTGTAGAAAAAGTAATTTTAGAAAAAAGACTTTGAATTTCACCCAATTATCATTGACACTAATTGTCTTTTCTGATTGTCAGTTTGTTTATCAAATATCAGATGAGATAAATATAGTGCAAAATATTTGTATTTATTTTATTATTTAACTGATGTAATGAAATTGTAAAAGCTTCCCAAAAAACCTTTATACACAGATGCATACAGAGTTCAGGAATATTAAAATATCAATATATCTGCCTAGCCAAATATTTTACAAAATATGTAAAGTAATAAATAATATTTGGCTCGGCATCTTTGCCAGAAGTTTGACTTATATTATTCTTGCATATTGGTTCATCTACCACAAAAAATATAATAACGCATTCCCGAATTAGAAGATTTTGATTTACTTTTTTAAAGATTGCTTATGTGAAAACTTTTAAAAGAAAAATATCCAGGTCAATAATAAACTAAAGAGAAAAGCAATGCTAAAAATATTTATATTAAAAAATATCAGTTGTTTTGAAAAGACAAAATAAAATAAAAAAAATATAAACTAAAAATCAAAGCTACAAATATATAACTTATAACTCATTACATAATGATAGTGTAAGGAGATATTTATAAATATATCATATCATATATTTTGATTTTAATATTAATTAATTTTGAAACTGTTGTATTAAAAAAATAAACAAACTATTTTTTATGACATTTTGAAATTTTATATGGCTTATTATTTGAACCAGCATATTCATCTTGGTTGTTAGACTCACAACATTTCAGTTGCTGTATCCTCCAGAACTTATTTCAGTGTCTTTTACTGTACCTTCTCAGAATTTTGAATCAAACTCTTTATTCAATCTATAGGGATAGATTGTTCTCTTTCAGCTTTGCATGCTTAGGGGAAATAAATCATACTAGTTAGTAGTCACTAGTCTAATTCATCTTTGTGTAACTTATTAATTTCTTTCACAACTAGAATATGTAACATTTCAGTATTACCAGACCCAGGAATTGAACACGCAATTACCAGACAACCAGGCATGTTTTAACCAAAGTTTCAATTCACCAGTCTGTGTGTCTCTTCTCCAACAGCTGAAACATTGTGAGTATAACAATTAAGACAAGGTCATGCTGGTCTGAATGATAAAAGAAAATCAAATTATATACATAGCTGCGTGTTGGTTTACATAAAAAGTATTCAGAATATATGTTTTATTTCTGTCTGGATTTGTATTAAGTATGCAAAACTTATGATGATGCAGAATAACCTGTCTGTTTTATCAGTAAATAAATATTTAATTAAATATATATCTGGTGTATGTGTGCTCCTGATCATACTTAGACACAGAACTTTATTTATATATAAGAAAATAATAAGACAGTGTCAATGTTTCAGTCACTTGTTCACAGTACAACTTCTCAGAAAACATCCTGTTTGTCTGAGGCTTTTAAATTTCCACTTCTGTTGCTATGTTTTCACTGGAAAGTCAATGTTAGATTAATCTACTGTTCCAGAGATTCAGAAATTCATGCCTTCAAGCTATTTTCCTTATTGTCATTATAGCATATATTTTTAGCATCATCCCATTTTCACTATTCTAAGGTGGTATTATGTCAATCACTTAGTCTAAGATATTCTAACTTCTATTTTCTCTGGCTATTTTAATCCTATATTATAAAGGTTATCTCAGAATTACTTGCATAATAGTTTTTTTTTTTTTAAGCATTACGCCCCGAGCAAGGCATGAAGCCACTAGGATGCAGGAGGTTGACGAAGATTTGGGGCGAGAGGAGATAGGAGTGATAGAAGAAAGGATGAGAAGAGGGATAGTGGATAAATCAAGGTAACTGGAGATGTCAATTGACATTACATTTGAATAGTTGGAGATTATAGCTCTCAGGGAAACAGTAATAGGGAAGGGTGTTCCACAGGCGAGATGTGTGAGGTATGAAGCTATTGGAGTAGAAGAGACGGCTACATTTAAAAGTTTCTTCAGTGAAAGGGTGAGAGCGGGATGCCAGCCTCATAGGACGCTTGAATTCATGAAGTCTGGGAACCAGCAAAAGCAGCTCCGCGGAGCAATTGACATGAAAGTATTTGTAAAAAAGACAGAGAGAGGCGATGGTGCGTTTGTGAGAGGGCAACTGTAGACGAGATGCCAGATCAGGGCCAGTTATATTACATATCCGCCTCTGGATCTTGTCAAGAACTCCAAGGTAAACAGAAGGTGCCCCCAGACCATATATGGCAGCAATACTCCATGCAAGGGTGAATGGTTGATTTGTATATTTGAAGTATCGATTCCGGGGAGAAAAATTTCCTGCCGCAGCACAGAGAGCCAACTTTCCTCGCAGTGGATGAAGCAATTGACTCAATGTATTTGTTCCATCTCAGTCAACGTGAGACCGAACAGACACAGAGAGTTGCTCTCAAAAAGTTGACTATCAGACATTCTAATGGGGGCAGGGAAGGATCTCTATGGTGATTAATAGAGAGTAGTTTAGTTTTTGAGGCATTAAAGTTGACCAGCCAATTCTTGCCCCAATTAACAACTGATTGGAGGTCCATTTCAAGACGAGCGGCCAGGTTAGTTTTGTCAGCGACACTAAATTTGTTTTTGAGGCAGGAGTAAATTGTAGTGTCATCCGCGTAGATGCCAATTTGGGAATCTATGGCATCAGGAAGGTCGTTGATGAAAATAAGGAATAGAGTTGGGCCAAGGATGGAGCCTTGGGGAACACCTGCGTTCGTGGGATAGGAACTGGAGGAGAATCCGTTGAGAACGACCTTCTAGTAAATCCAATAATTTTTTTATTTTCTCTGATAAGAAATTCTGAAACATTTGAAAGAAAAACCAGTGAAAGTCCTTCATAGTTGATTTATATGCTGTATTCTAGAAAAACACTGGGTTGGAATAAAAAGTTACAGCATCTTTTAAGTAAATTTCAAAAATAATATTTATATATTTGTACACAGAGTAGGGACTTCCACACAAAATGCATTACCCAAGGTTTAAAATGAATTTAAAAAATGAAGAATCTTTCTTGAAGCTTTTATGTTAGTTTTAATTTCAAGTTAATATTTCCAATAATCAAAATACTTTGCTATATTTCAAAACTAATTTAAATTGACTAGAAGCAGTTTTTTTTTTTTTTTTTCTAAAGTAGCTGATTGGTGCCTTTTATTAGTTGGCTTTCATCACAATGTAATTCTCTTTATAAAAAAATCTTCCAAAAATAAAATATACTTTTCTGAAACTTTATTTAATGAATATTAGCTAGTTTAAAGTATAATTAATCTTATTTGAAACAAATACTATTTACTTTAAGTTTAAAAGATCTCAGAAATGCATTTTGAACCCTACAGTAGCTGTGTTTTTAACCTGATGTGTTGACAGCCTGATGTCAAGTCTAATGTTGTTCTATAGAGACTTTATCTGTAAAACATAATTGAAGATATATATTATATTATATAATTTTTAAGTACAAATTTAAGGAAAATCTCATGTTTAATTAAATTTTAAAAATGTTGACTTTAAATTTACTAGAGTTATCACACTTGTTTTCTGATAATGTTGTGTATGGTCACCAGCACTTACAAAAATTGGCATGTTTATACACACAAAAAATTCAAAATTCTTTTCAAAATATTGGTGTGTGATGATTTATATTAAGCTTTACCATTTATGATTAGTAAATATAGTTTTCACTTAGCAATAATATCATCTAAAAGGCTGAAATTAATACAGAATTTTTAAAGATTTAAAAATTAATAAATTTTTTCTAATTAAAATTTAAAAAAATAAAAACAATTCTTGTAAAAATTCATTATTCGTCAAAAAATTTGATATATCTTATTTATAAAAAAAAATTAAAAGCTTTTCTAATTAAATAATGTTATAGTTTTATTGCAATTTTTATTTTATGATTCAGAGTAGATTTTCAGTTTTTCTGATTGACAAAAACAAATTGTTGTTTTAAATTCTCCAAGGAGTCCTGCTCTTAACTAATATAAATATGAAGTGGCTAACATTTTAATTTCTTAAAATTTCATAAAATTAAGTAAGTGGGGGTAACAGATGTAAAAAAAAAAAAAAAAAATTTTGCCAAGATTTTCTAAAAAGAAAATTTCATTCATTTGTGAATAAGTCTTGAAAATTTAATTAAAATCCAACAATTGCTTGATTTTAGCAAGAATTTCCCAAACAATGTGTTTTTAATGCCAAAAAAAACAAAACAAATTAAAAATCCCTATAGTAATCTTTGACCTACCCACTGACATGAAAAACAAGATTTTTAACCAAAATTTCAAACATGTGAGAAAGGATTAAAAAATTTAATAAAATAATAAAAAAACATACTTTGGTCTTTCCTCTTAACATAAACATCTTGATGATAAAGCTGTGTTTTTATTAAGTTATTGGTCCTTTTTTTCATCATGGTATGCTCCTTTTTAGAAAATTTCTAGAGGTAACTATACATAGCGTTATTCAACCATTTTGTTCCACTACCTTTTTCCATCTATGAAACTGTTTCCTGATTCCATTCTTCTACGACTTGGCATTATTCTGAGTGAAGAATAGGCCTAACTGGTTTTTACAGGCTTCCAGAGAATTGAAGTTCTTCCCATTAAGAGAATTTTATATGGATAAAAAAAAATAGTAATTAGAAGGAGCAGGATGAGGTGAGTATGTCAGGTATAGTAAAACATCTCAATCAAGATATACCAATTTCTGTCAGGTCTGCAAAGACAGGTGAGATCTAATATTGCCCTGTTGGAAGATAACATTCTTCCAATTGGTCAATTCTGGATACTTTTCATCAATTTTGCCTTTAATTAGTCTAGTTAAGAATAGTACTTTTCTGTAAATAATCCATTTTCTTCATCTGTGATTATTCTTTTAAGAAATGAGTCATTTTGATTGTGTTTGAACAGAGAATCACAAATTGAAATGTAGTCTATTAAATTTTTTTCCATTAAATTGTGAGGCACCACAAAATCATAACAGTTCATGTTCCAAGTGTTTTAAAATGCCTTACATTGCTCTTATAAGATATATGGAGTATCACTGCCATGTCACATGTCATGTGACCTGTATTATTTTTGATCATTAATTTGATTAACCCAGCAAACAAATTAGGAAGAGTACTCTCAGGTATGGCATCATCTCCATATCATTTTTGATGTTTCTACAGCATTTTTTCTTTCCATAAGTAAAAGTGCATCAGATAATAAAAATGCATCTCATTTTCCTCCATTTTCACTTTTAACATAAAAAAACATTTAAAATTCATGCTCCACATGTGAATCATATAGAGATGATGAAGTATTGCCTTTTAGAATATATATATATATATATATATATATATATATGTCATAAATTTCAATCACATGTGAAATGAAATCACATGTTCAAATGCCACCTATTAAAACATGGAAGAAATAATTTCTTTTAATTAAAAGAGAATAACAATGTATTTATTTAAATATAAATTTATATAATATAAATTTCTTATATAAATCACATAACATTTAAATCTACAAAATGAGACTTATTTACTAGTATATTGACAACTATTCATTATTTTTCAACATAATTTCCTTCCTTGATAATGCATTTAATTCAGCACTGAATATTAATCACACAGATTGAAATATTGACTTATTGATATGCTTTTATATATATTCAGGGGTAAAATAAATCAATTAAGAATGAATTTTTCTGAAGAACAGAATAATTTCTGTTAAACTTGAATTCTTTGAACATTTTATTTTAATTATTTACTATTAGTGCTCTAAGAAAGAATTCTTGTCATCAAACTGAAAAGAAAGCCTTTCATATGATATCCATCATAGTTGTTTATGCACCAACAGCAGAAAATACATGAGAAATTGAAAAGTTCTACTCTACAATAGACAACATCAAGGCTCAATAGGATTCACAAGAAATTACAATTGTCATGAGCGATTGGAATGCCAAAGTACACAATGATAGGGAGGGTGAAATAGGTAGTGATGAAAAGCAAGAAGAAAGAACAAAGGATCTACTGCAAGAAGATGGAATGCGTGATTGTTAGCAAAAGGAATAGCTCACCAACGGTTATCCTTGTGGCTGGTGTGAATCCTGTTGTAGATGGTAATATTAGTAAAAATCTGATCTCTGTCTGATTACTCATGTGCAAAACTTCTTTTAAAAATAAACTTAGTTTCAAAAATTGGGATTAAGAATGTCTTCCTCATTTCTCTGTTTATTTGTCGCACTGCTGATGAAGGACACAGGTGTGTTCGAAAATTCCGAACTTAGAAACCTTAATTTCAATGCTTCATTTCTGTCTTGTGATTAATAATTAATATTTAATAATTGTTTTTCGTACTGATCACATTGGTACCCTTTCATTTGCCATACTATAAGAAGTACACGTGGACTCTTTCTTCATATATATATATATATATATATATATATATATATATATATATATATATATATATATATACTATGTCAGTTTTTATTATGCAAGTAAATTTGCTCCCAATAAAAATACTGTTAGTCAACTAATGTTAGTAAAACTTTCAATATATCCTAACACTTATATGATAAATATATCTTGTGAATGAAAATATTTACAATAAATGATTTGACGGTGTGAGATTTTATTAGGCAACTTGAGTGTTCTTCATCATATTGTAAATAAATATTTATAATAGTATTGTATATGTTGTTTATTTTTTCATTTTTTAGATATGTAAAGATTGTCATAAAGATATAACTTTAGATGAGAAACAAGATATTCTAACATTATTGTGTGGTGGCAACACAATATTCAAAATTAAGAAAATATTAAAAAGAGATCAGAGAACAATCAAAACAGAAATGAAAACGGTGAAAGTTACAAGAAAAAATAAAACTGGCCTTTAAAATGTCACAAAACAACATCTGAGATAAAAGTGAAATAAGCAAGAAAAGTGGATTAACTGGAAAGGTAAAATGTTTGAAGTCAGTATTTCAAATGTAAAAATGCAGAATATTAAGAATATTAGCTAAAGTTATGAATACAATGAAACCACTTCTTCTATGGGCTATATATGCCTTCAAGATTTGGGTGATTATGGCTCTCCACAATTTCCTGTCCATTGTGGCTCTTAGTAAGCTTTGTCTTTTTGCTATCTCTCCTAATCCCTGTTGTGGCAATCAAATACACAAGCTCTTTAGGTAGGTTATTTGTTGCTTTTCTTTGTTTCTCTTTCAATATGTCCAGTGAATGTCAAACCTCTTTCTTCAGTATATGCCCTAAAAATTTCAATTTTCTCTTTTTGATTCTAAGTATTGCCCTTTTGTTTTCAATTTCTCTAAAACTTCTTCATTACTCACATGTTTAGTCTATGGGATTTTCAGCATCCTTCTGTTGTTAAATAAACATTACAAAGAGAAACATGTAAGTCAGGCAAAGAAGTATATGAAAACTGATTTCTCAACAGTAATTTTCATATATAGCTTCTAGTTCTTCAGCAGATGATTTTAGGATGCATTGGTTGCCTACCATAATGAGACTAGCCACAATTTTGACATAAAAACTGCTACTCTGATCAAAGAGAAAACAATTCACTACAATGTCTAGAGAGTGCGTTGATTGCAAGGTGATCTACAGTAAATTTGTGCTCTGGCTCTTACAACATTTCACCATGCCTGGCAGATCTTCTATTATCACAATGTGGGATACCTACTAACAAAAATGATAGAGAGAAAAAGACTTTACATGAGTTCAACTAGACATAAAAAAAAAAAAATTCTAAAATCCCCAGCACCAAAATTCTAAAATCCCCAGCTTGTTTGTCCTGCTTGTGTAGTTGTACCAGCATAACAAATTTAGTCCGATGAAGTCATTAAGGACAAAACACATCACAAGTAAACTTTTTCCACTTTGTCATACAATTTCCCCATATAATATATATATATATATATATATATATATATATATATATATATATATATATATACATATATATATATATGAAGTAATATAGTCTTAAGATGTGCTATATTTCTGGGATAAAGTCTGTTTCATGCTAGATACAATCCTCAGGTCTGACGACTGCATCTAGCATCAAACAGACTGTCGCCTCTAAGTGTTGACTTCTATGTTCACTTTTATATATATATATATATATATATATATATATATATATATATATATATATATATATATATATAACGAGGAGCTGTGATACAGTCTGTCTGTGGATGACTATATATATATATAAAAAAAAAAATTAAAAAAAATTTACTTAAATAATATATAAATATAAAATTTTTTAAAATCGTAATACAAACATACTTGATATAGAAAAATAATTTTACTTATTGTAGGTAATTCTAATATTGCGTTGGTACAGAAATGGTGGCGCAGTGATGTCGGTTTTTGACGTATTTTTTAACGTCAAAGAGCAGCGTTATTGCATCATTGTTTTCTGCCCCGGCCTAATACATTTACTTCAATTAAATAAAATATAGTCTATAAAAACTAATAATGAAAATATTTTAAAGTTGTAATTAAAATTGTACTTCATTAAAATGAATTATTCTAACCTAAACTTCTTTTGAATTGTAATTAAATAAATAAATAAAGTTTACTAAATCAGAGAAATGGAAATTTTACTTAAATAATATTCAAGTATAAAATCTTTAAAAAATAGTAATATACTTGATGTGATAATTCTACAAACTGTAAAGGATTCTAATTACATTTAATTGTTCTTGAAAGAAATATAGTATATTAAAAATTGAAAGTAAAAATATTTCAAATCGTAGTTAAATAAAAAGTATTCTGACGTGCTTCTTTAAAGATTTTTGGGAGGTGTCTAACCTCCCAAAAATCTTTAAATATACGAACGAAAAAAATGCCGTAAGAATTTTAGCCGTTAACAAAAAAAAAAAAAAAAAAATCCAGACGACACGCTTTTAACGGATGTTAGATTTCATTGAAAAATACATCCCTACCCACTACCAAAACGTAACAATAACTGATACATTAAAATATAGACATATTGAACACCCAGACACCCCTAGTCTAGCAAAATAGATTTTTTATCTGTAACCTTGGAAACATGAATTTTGTTTTAGCTGTGTATTTAAAACCCAGTAATTTTTAAAGTTACTCCAAAATTCGCTTGAGGATGAAATGGAACTAATGTCTTTAATTTAAGTACAAAATTAAATTCAGGGCTTTTAGCTTCCATTTTTGAAACATGGTTGGAACTGTGTAGTGAAAAACCATATTTTAAGTCTATTAACTTATAATATTAATGCTCTGTAAATTTACATTGAGCACTATTTTGTAAAAATAAAAATATCTATAAGAACACGGGATTATATATCTTACTGTTCTTTCTTTTTATTAATATACATATATATATATATATATATATATATATATATATATATATATATATGAAAGTAGACAGTGAAGACAACACCAAGTGTTGACAGTCTTTTTCATGCTTAAACACAATCATTAGTATACCTGTCGATTGTGCATAAGCATGAAACCGACTGTTGCTTTTGGGTGTTAACAGCACTGTCCACTTTCATATTTATATCTGCTCTATCCCTGATACTGAGCACTTTAACCCATAAATATAACACACCTTAAAACTATATTTTTAACATAAAATAAATAAATCCTAATGAGCTAGGTACTGCCTACCTAGGTTTCACCACAATGGTGAAGCCTAGGTAGGTAGTACCTGGCTCATTAGGATTTATTTATTTTACTTTTTCTCTACTTAGTCTATTGAAAACTCTTTGTTTTAATTTATTGCTCACCGTTATTTTTTCTTCGTACCAGAGATTTATGGTAGTGGACAATTTTTTTCACCCTGTTCAGAGGTCTCTGGGGCTTTCTTTTTTTTTTCTATTTTTCACTCAACCAGAAATTTGGAAACGGCATGTGGTACTCTTTGGCATACATGCCAGAAGCACCAATACAAACATTTCAGAGTGTTTGGTTGTCAATCTGAAGACAGTGAAGAGGATTTGGAAAGTGTTGGATGAGTCTAATAGTGACTATGAAGGTATGGCAGCACAGAAAACTCACTCTGATTGTTCTGATAAGAAGAAAACTCCCAAATTTGTTGGTGAGGGCTTCAGACTCAATATAGACGCATACATCAAGTGCCTTGAGAAGTTAGTGCTGCCCTGGGTTAAGAGTGTGCCTGCTGGAAGACACCTATGTCTGCAAACAGGAACTTACACCATGCCACAGAAGCAGGAGAATCCAGTCATGGCTGTCAGACAATTTCTGCAACTACACACTCCCTTAGATCTTGACTTGACTCCCCAGACTGCAACCACTTTGATTATTATGTGTGGCGCACAGTTGAGTGAGATACCAACAAAATGCCTTGTAATACCAAAGATGAACTGAAGGCAGCATTCACCAACTTAAACAAAGAGACTGTCTAGAAGAGATGCTGGAGATAACAAAGTCATCTGAAGCCCGTGGTTGAAGCTAATGATGATTTTATGAAATAAATTTACTCTTTAGTATTTAGAGATATTTAATTGTAATTTTGGTAAATATATCTGTTAAAATGAGATGTCAGTTTTATTTTAATTTTTGTGTAATTTAGATGACAATTTATTCATTGCACCATGTATTGCACCGTTAATTTATTAATGTAAATATTTTTTTATTGCTTAGTGGGTATATAAAATTTGTAAGTAACAATGAATATTATAGGAATGTCTACTCAAGTGTGTACTCACTAAAATAATGTTTATTTAATTGTATATATGGTAATAGCTTTTTCCTTATAAGGAAAAGTCTGACATTCGTTGACCAAACAGCCAATACTGCTTTTGGTTGATATTTATTTATAAATTCTTTTTCTTAAATCAGTTTTTCAGACAATAGGTTTCTCAAGTCCATTTGGTGTTATCACTCTTTCCAGTACTGTTGAAGGCTTCCATCCTAACTTTCTGTTTGAAGTATGTTGGGACATCAACATCTTGATTATGCCATTATTTTCTCTTCAAGTTACATGTGATATCTATTTTAGTTGTTGCTACTGTTGAAAGTCTCATAACCCAGTGTAATCATCTGAAATAGGCTTTGTTGGAGACTCTTCTTGTGTTTTTGGAGTATTATGATATTTTATATAGCATAGCTAGTGAAATAAGAACAGGCTGCTAATTTATTTAGTTGGTAACATTAAATCTAATGATATTTTTTAAGTTAGTAAATAAGAAATTGTGCAAAGAGAAAAACAGTTTTTGTCAAAGTCTGTTCTGTTTTCATCAAGTAGAAATGAGATAAATTACAGTGTGTACATATTTAACATTTGTTGTTTCGGAGTTCTTGCTATTCCCAAAATAATTTTATTTGTACAACCTAATATTAAAACCTGTGAGCATTGTTTGTTAATGTCATCAGTTAAACTTCTGCCAGAAAATAGCAATGAGAAGTTCAGATCTCAAAATCCCAAATCCAGAGGCATAATTCCAAAGAGTATAAATCAGTCTTACATATCCCAAATCAAAAATGCCATGGACAATGCCTCAGAAGAGGTAAAAAATCTGTATCCAAAACTCACAATGTACAACTACTGTATTCACCCATAAACAACCAAAAATCCCTCTATCTTCCAAAGTTGCATTCTTTTATTGGGTGAGAAAAATTGTAATTGATCAAGACTGGAAGAGAGGCACAAACAATTACCATATTTTGAAGCCTACTAAAGTCGATCCAATCTTGATTATCATTTTCTTTTTTGACAGTACAGAAAACATGTTCTTTTCTGAGGTAAGATTTGGTTTTCTCCTTTGTTGCCACACCTACTCACTTCTTAAAATAATTAAAAATATCCACCATGTATATAAAATTATATATATTTTTGAATTTTCAATTTATTTTAGCAGTTATTAGTTATTCATTAATTAGTGTCTTCATGAATGAATATATTTCCAAATCCATTTAATATTAAACTGATATAACAAAATGATTAAAAAATGACCAAAAAAATGTTTGAGTTAGCTTATCTTTTGTCAGACAAAAGGCCATTATACTTGTACATTAATTGAAATGTGAACATGAAGCCTTTTCATCATTTCTTTTTTAGTGTTTACAATGTTCAGTTCATGCTTGGTTCATTGCACAATGTATTGTTTCAGGTTTATTAATTAACTTTTTTTATGTTAATATCTCGGTGCTTAAGCCAGGATTAATTAATAATTTATTTACTTGAGTGAGTGAGTATGTGTGTTTGTGTGTGTGTGTGTGTGTGTGTGAATAAATGTAAATGTTTCATTTCATTCAATCCTGACAGTAATTTAAATGGCTATTCTGGGATATATGGATTTATACACCACGAAATGGACAAAGTCCGACAATTATTTTAATATATTTTTATTGTTATATGTTGTTTATATAGACACAAATATTTAAGTAAATACTTTGTTTATAATAAACAGTATTATCACATATTTTCTATGAAAATTTCTTGGACTTTCAGGCCGGTAAATGTTGTTTATACTTAAACAGAGCATTTATTTAAATATCTGTGTCTATATAAATAATGTATAACAATAAAACATGGATTTATATAAATAATTATTTTGCATATAGGTCAAGCAAGAATAATAAGTTGAAAAATAATAGGTTACAGTAAAGTCAATGCTGCAATTGAAGATTAAACTAAAAGATTACTGAAATTAGATGAAAAGTTTCTTGAAACAAAAATAGTGTAAGTTTTTCAAATTTTAGAATGGTAGTTTAGACTTTTTCTTTATCATGGTAACAATGTTTTGCTTAGGTATCAATTTGATCAGAAGATGTAAAATGTCAAATAATCTGCTTCTGTTTCATTGTCTTAGTGAAGGATTTCAATGTCATTTTTGAAAATCCAAATAAATTCTGAAACTATCATTCAAGGTAATGCATTTGCATTTTATATATTTACTATTTGTAACAAACATGTTTATCTTGTTATTCACACTTGCACTTCATAGAGAACATGTTGGCATTAACAGAAATATTTATCTTGACTAATACTTTTTGACACTACATTATTTATGTTCAAATTAGATTTGTGCTATTTCCTGATTTGGAACTGTTTTGAGCTTTGATTATTTATTTTCATGTCAGTAAATATTCTTTTTTATTTATTTTTATGTTATATAAAATGCATTATATACATTATATACATTCTTTTGTTATTTATTTTCATCTCAATATTAAAAAGCAAAAATAGTTGTAGAAGTGAAGACTAGAAACCAATCCATTTTACACTCAAATAAGAAATTAGAATAAGAAATATTAAAGAAAATTTTAGAATATTTTACATCATTATAATTAAAATTTATTTGATTTTTTCATTATCTACACCAAATAAACATTTAACTATCTGTCTAGCTACCTATGCACCTTATTTTCTGTTTACATTCAGTAAAAATATACAAAATAAATATTCAGTAAATAATATAAAATAAACAGGATTTATATCAAATTTGTTAAGATTAATGTTAAACTATAAAGGGCAAAATTGCTCAATGAAATAAAGTGATTTAATACTTAATAATATGATGAGGAAAAAAATTTTCAGGTTCCTACTTGTATATAACTGAACAAATGTGATGAGGATCAATTTAAAAATGCATTCATCTAATATGCACAAAAGCTAAGATTCAAATTGATGTATAATTATGTCAATAAAAGAATAAACAGTATATAAAGAAACAACTACTGATAGTAATATGCTTTTTATATCAGCAACAATCTACCAGTGATTACAGTTATATAATTGATATAAACAATTGCTACAAAAGTTATAGTTGTATCATTCATTTGAATCTTTCATTTATGTTGTTACTGTATTTTCTGTAAAAAATGAGAATAGGATCAATAATAAAAAGGGACATTTTTCCAATAAATTATAACAACTGTAAATATATATTACTACATTACTTAAAAATTGAAAACTGAAAAGAGTAAATAAAAATATACAGTATAACAAATAAATAATAAAAAACAAGTAAAATAAATTAATCTAAATTAATTCAAATAAATAAACAAACAAACCGATCCCGATAAATTAATCATTAGAAAAAACAAGTAAAGATAATCAATCCAAATAAATAAATGAAGTAATAAACAAATTAAAAACTGCTCCCGCCAAAATAATAGTTAGAATAAACTACAGCAATTAACCCCAAAATTGAATAAATATCTTTAATTATCTTCCCAAAGCAAAACAAAACTATTAAATAAGCAAAACAAACAAATTTTTACTATGTTAATAAAACACCAATTAAAATAAAAAATAAATAAATAAATATATAAGATAAGAAATAAAAATAAAAAATAAAAATAAATAAAAGCAAGCAAAATAATCTAACCCAAATAAATAAGTAAATAAGCAAAATAACTGCCAAAATAGACTACCCACAATGCACCACTGACACATATATATATATACATAAATAGCCGAGAAAAAAAACAACACTTGTGGCCTAACGATTGCATCTAGCATGAAACAGCCTGTCGCCTCTAAGTGTTGACTTCAATGTTCACTTTTATATATATATATATATATATATATATATATATATATATATATATATATATATATATATATATATATATATATATATACTAATTAATTTGAAAGTGCCTGTAAAAGGAACAGGTTTATCTGACATTTTCACTTTGGTTTCCTGAAACTGTTCTAATGCTGTTACACTTTTATGCAGAATAAAGACTTTGGATGAAGTTTGTGTCTTCTCTTTATTATCACAGGCATATTAATAATGACCATATTTTTATTTTTAGGTTATAAATAAGATCCAGGTATCTGAACAAATATATTTTTAGTATTTATGTTTTTATTCAGTGTTTGTTAACATTGTTTATGTAGATTTTCTATTGCAGGCCAAATTTTGGAATTAAATCTGCAGTAAAACATGTGCATGGTTTAGCTTGCTGTAATAATAAGAAGCATGTAATGAGTCATGGGTGGAGCTAGTAACTTCTGAGCCTGATAATGACCAGTTAACTGAGAGGGAAGAGCCTCTGAACAACATCAAAGCATTCATTAATTGAATTCCCCTTATCCACAGTTTGGCTGCACAGCAAACCTTTCCAATGATGCTTTTTATTATTTGATCATGGCTGTTTTCATTTCATTTTTTTTTTTAATTTCTTCTCTTTATTGGCTTTCTCCTGTTTGAATGATTCATCATTAGTAAAAGAGAAGGATGTTTTTCTTGCTCCACAACTCAATAGATCTTTTATAGTGGAATATTTTCCCAACTTGCTTATAAGTTTTGTTTTTATTTTTATTTTTGTGAATTTGTATGTGTCTGATAATTAATAAAATTGTATGATGTCAGGAAACATGTAAATGCTTTTCTACAGTGAGGTAATGCTTGGCAGGTATTGATTAATTCATGTAAAAATGTAAAATTTGGAAAATGAATATTTTGCTTTATCACTTTTATGAAAGTAATGTTTTCTGACACATAAAATAGTTTATTAGAAAATCAGAATTGTCATTAATTATGAATAAATTATATACAATAAAACTATTTATCAACTTAATAAATTCATCAAGACATTATACACAACAAAGTCACCACTACTATGTACTACAATTGTATTACAAAGTACATAGGTTATAGCAACTATAGATACTGGATGTACTTGTATATAAGCCTGCTACATGTATAGTGCAACCATTGAATTATTTTGTGAAAATCTTGATTTCTTCATATAGTGCGTATATAATGTGACCCCGGCTACTGGGCAATAGTAGTAGTCCTACTGTAGTTATATATTGCAATATCGAGCATCATCCTGGACACATTTTATAGCAAATACATGTTCGTTTTTTTTATCTTAAATAATTTATTCCTTTATAATTAATAAATAAACTATTTTCATCAGTGTATTGTAAATAATTTCTTCCTATAGCATGTACCATAATACTTTCTGTTTAATCTATATATGAATAGTGGAATATGCTTTTATAATGCTCCTCAATTTTGTTGATTCCAATTGATAATATTACTGTATACCATAAATAAAGCTATTAAAATTATAATTCATTTGGTATTTCACTCTCTGCACTTATCTTTTACCATATATTGCAGTGCATTTTGTCAAAATATTTTAAGAATATTTAACAGAGATACATAAGATAAAATAATACCAGTAAATGTAAAGACTATAATAAATAAAAATAAATACAAATAAACAGAGGAAGACAGAATAAGGAACACAACTGAAATATATACAGTATAGACATGCAGAAGACAAAAGAGGTGCTCTTGGAAAAGCAATACCTCAGTGATGTAAACACATGCTAATGAAGATTAATGCAAGTTGGAGAAAGGAAAAAAAAAACATTGTTAATTCTTCATTTATATAAGCTATTTGTAGATGGCACATGGCACAGTGGATAAAGGCGTTGGTTAGATCCAGTCACAGGACCCAAAGAGTGTGAGTTCCATACCCGGTTAAGGCAGTGGAGAACTTTTCAGAGGGAAATTAACAGGAGATAACTGATAACTGACATCCATCAAACATGGCATGTGGAACTAGCCCAGTGAGCGAAATAGAGGGTTCAGTTCAACATTCCAATCACCTGAAGAAGGCCGGAGCATACAATGGCTGAAACGATGTGATAAATATGGTGACAAAGATGAGGACAATAGACTGTATAATGTAAATAATGTAAAAGTTTTAAACATTGTTTAATCAATTTAGGCTGCAAATAAATCAACTAAGGTTTGGTGATTCCATGGATGTTGATATCTTATTGTACATAATTTATAATAATAACTCATTCTGAAGTAAATGAACGCCAAGTATTTTGCTTCAATGTAAAATTAATGTTGTATATATAACCAAAATAAAGACATGTTGAGGGCTTGCAATGCCTGGTCAGCACTGAAGCCTCAAACATACAAAATTTATCATTTACAAGCAACAATTTGAAACAAAGACAAAACTTGGTTTAATCAAATCCAAAATAACATTTATTCAAAAATGACATTATGTATTGACTGTGTGTGAGTCAGTTGTGTATGGTATTAATGTTTGAGAATATAAGTAAAAGTGGTTTTCACAGTTGTGCACATAGTGAAGAGTTTGAAATGTCTTTTCCTTAATTACATTTGTGAGATAGTAAGTAGAAAGAAAACTGTCAGTGAAACAGTACCAAACTGGTGTTTGCTAATATGGGGTGTTCCCAGTTCTTGACCTGGTTATCATGCAATATCAGGAATCTGTCAGTTTGTTCTTTGGCCGCAGATATTGAAGGAGTGGAAAAAGGGAATGAGTGACTGCTTTCCTCCCATCTGCTGACATGAAGTTCAGTTGCTGGTGATTTCTCACCTCTGAACTGAAAATTTTTGCACTATTTATATGTTTACAACTGCTGTCAATAATTTAATGTGTGGATGTAGCTGTAAGCTAAAATTTGCACCTACTTCAGATAAATGCTCACAGCAGGGAAAATGAGTGAAAGAAAAAAATGTACTTTCCGACCAATCATTTTTTAGGTCTCCTACAAATACTTCCCCCTCCTAGACTGCAAAAAGTATTTTTGGGAATATGTTCTAGTAGTATATGTAAATTTTGAAATTGTGTGGAGATGTTACTTTTTGACCTTGGTAGAGTGTGCATTAAAGATTTTTGATTGCATCACCATGAACAAATATGTATTCTCTATGAAAGAGTGTTTTGGATATGTAGATTTGTGTCAATGTTAGCCATGTGGGAGTGAATTGTAATTTAGACATCCATGTTTTTAGGTCCTGCACAAAAGTAGTTGTAGAGTGTATGTTGTTTTGTTGTCAAAGTACTGTCAGGGTAGAAATAGTGTTGTATCAGAAACGATTTCAGCTGGCATGCATCCTAAATCTCCTGATGGATAGTAGGATGAGTAGAAAATTATCCACCCAGTTAATTGCATTGGGTCTCATTTTTTTTGTTTGTTCATTTCAGGCCAAACAAATCTTTCACTGATGAGTTTCAAAGTGGAGTTTGGGTGTTTTGTGAGGTCAGTGTAGTCATTTCAAATAGAATTTTGGATGCCAAATTGTTTTGTTTCAACATATATTGCTTGTTTTAATGTTGGGTCACCAGTTTGTTGTGGGCTTGCAATGCCTGGTCAACAATGAAGCCTCAAACATGCAAAATTTATCATTTACAAGGAACAATTTGAAACAAAGACAAACTCAGTTTAACCAAATCCAAAATAACATTTATTCAAAACAATAGTATGTATTGATAGTGTACTTTCTAACCAATCGTTTTTTAGGTTCACTACAGACTAATACATCTGCATTACAGTAAAATGCTTCCTTCATAATATATGTCAGCCAGTTACACTGACTTATACAAAATCATCAGTTAAAGTTTAACTGCTATGATTAACAATCTCCTCAATTGATATAGGTAATTGTCATCATATCTGCATATTACAATTTTTCATTCCTTTAAAAAGATTAGATAGAGAGGTTTGGGAAACTGAATTATCTCAACAGTTGAAAAAAGTATTGTTGTTGGAAATTAATGTTCAGCTTTGAAGACAAATATGTCTGTTTTGGGAAATTACATTGTATCTCTATTCTACAAAATGACATTAATTGTAACAATTGTTTGAGTCTTTTGCAATAAATGCTATTTTAAAGTATTTGGATTATACATGTGAAATACAATTATAAAGATAGCTTAAGGATATAAATGTACAATTCAAAGAACATGATAAAGAATGCTTTTGAAGACAAATATTACTAACTTCTGATATTTTTAGAGAGAAAACATGATAAAAAGTCTTAAGTATGTGAATCATATCTCTTCTGGTGACATAGAAATAATGATTCTTTTAATGATCATTTATTGTGAAATTCACTAGAATTAGAAATACTACACTGTAGATAGAAATAATTTACTGAAAATGCATTTTCTGTATTCATTAATATAGTTTTAATAGAGTCACCAGTCTGGATGAATAAATTTTAAATTTGATAAATTTGGCTGAAGGTGAAACATTTTTACATCAAATTTCTATTCTCTTCAATATATAACTGAGGCAATGACAGATTTTTATATTACAAGTACAATTATTAAAATCTATCATATTCTTACATTGTCTTTTTCTCCAGGGTAGGTAGCTTAGATACTTCTGTGGCTGGATTTTCCACAGCATTTGTTGTCTTGTTCATTGATCTGCCAACACAAATAGGGCAATAATACCACTTACCTACAAAAGAAGCATAGAGAATGTAATGTGTGAAATTACATGTTGTCTGCAGACCCAAAATATCATCAAAACAAAAATGATATATCTATTGGTCTATAGTTGTAAACCTCAGGCTAGATAGGAGAAAAAAAGATTTTGCAATATATAAAATAACTGAGAATATGAAATGGTACATATAATATCTAATATATAAAATCAAAGAAGCTATTGTAATTTGCCCAAATGTGTTATTCTCATCAAATCTTAATCTCTTGAATTTATCTTTTAAAATAATAAATATTGTTATTTGCAGGCAAAACTGCATGTGAATTGGTACAAAAGTATTTTATTACTGCATTTTCCCTTTCATAGTAATAAGATACACATAAAACAAGCTAAAACTGACATTTTACATTCATCAAAATACATTTTCAAACAAGATATACTTGTACACAATAACATATTTTATTATATAAGTCAACATCTTCATAATAAAATTATTAACCAGCCAATGTTGGCAAAATATTCAGCATATGTTTATATGATTAGTATACTATTTTTTAATAGAAGTATTTACAATAAATTATTTGGATGTGTGACATTTTATTAGGCAAGTAGAGAGTTGTTCATCATATTATATTGTAATATATATATATATATATATATATATATATATATATATATATATATATATTATACTACAGTTTTTGATGCTTGGCATTTTTTTTAATTTCAGATATATAAAAATTGCAGTGGGTTGTAAGAAAAATAAAATCACAAAAGTGAAACAAGGTATTCTAAGGTTATTGATTGATAGGAGCACATTGGAATTGTGTTAAAGTCTGACAGACATCAAAGAACAAAATAAAAAATAAAGTGAAAACATTGCCAAGAAGAATAAAACTGAATATTACAAATAGACATTTGAGAAAAATGAAAAGGGTATTAAGCAAGAAAATTGAATTAACAAGAAAAAATATTTGAAGAAGCTGGTGGTGCAAATATATAGAGAGCAAAAAGATGCAGATTATAAAGAATGATAGGAAAATAAATGATCTTTAAATAAACATCACCAGGTTTTAAGTTGGGCAAAGAAGTACATAAAAAACTGATTTCCCAACAGTAATATTTAATAAAGGATGTAGGTGTTCTACTTGATGAATCTGTTGGCTTGTTTAGAGGTTGAGTCCTTCATGAAAATAGTTAACCAACATGACTTAGAAAACAACAGGGCGGAGATGAAGTAATGTTTCAGCTTAGTGTTGTAGGCAGCAAAATTATATAAAAACAATATATAGCCAAAGTATAAGTTGAAAACAAGTTATACATGCAAATTGCTGTAAAGGGATAAAACCTATTTAGTTTCCAAATTTTAGTCAGTGCAAAAAATCTAAAAAGTCAAAAAACATTGAATTCATTTTAAAAATCAAAAGAAAATGAATTATTTGATGTTGGTTTGCAAACAAACTACAGCAAATAAAAGTAAAACAACTAAAACAAGTCAATGAGTGTTTGTCTACATGGATTATGGAGGTCATGAAAATAGGTACTTCTATTCTGAATATTGTAGTAAGAGACACTGAGTAGTCAGTGCCTGCTTGATATTCTTTGCTAATGTATGAACATACTTCCTCACTAACATGAAAGTAGGCTGAGCTAACGCAACAATAAAGATGCCTTGTTTTAATTTCTATTTTAGGAGATTTTTTTTCAACCTGTGTAATGAAGTACATATTGAAGTAGAATGAGAGTTAAGAAATGGATGTATAAAGAGCATGGTGTATTGGTTTAGAGATAAAAGCAAAATTAAGTATTTTTACATGCACTGACTTATTTGCCTTCCTTTTCTAAAGTTAATCATACTTCTTCCATCTTGAAAACATGAAAAAAGAAGTCTTATTTCAATTTTGATTTTCTGCCACTGCAAAAGATTTACATCATTTTGTTAAATTTACAAGACTTTTATGATTTATTGGTCAAATTGAACAGTGAACATACTTACTAAGTTGTGGGAAACTTGTCCTGGCATTCCCACATGAAAGGGTTAAGATTAAAAGTAACAGAATCAATAAAACAACAATTGCTTGAAAGTTTAGAATGGACAATTCTCTCTTTTAGGTGGAAGAATAAAAACTCAAACTCCAACCTGGAGTGTAACAATAGAAGAAAATATTTATTTACATACACAATAAAAAGGTAAAGGGATATACACAAGACATGAGAGAAAGAAAGAGAGAAGAAAATTCCTTTAACTTGAAAGAAGAAAAAGTTTTCATATAAAGGCTTGCTCAAAATATTTCTCTGAGTGCCTGAAAGTTCTTTAAGCAAGTAAATCATTCTTAAGGAGTTAACACACACGGAGAGCTCTTGTTGAGGAGGAAACTGTTAGAAGATTCAAATTTTGTAGTTAAGTGAGTTTGTAGGCCAATGACAGGAATATAAATGGTGGAAGTTGAGTTTGTACCCTGTTGCTCAAGTTTTGCAGCTGCCACAATTATTTCTGCCACCAGCACACCATTCTTCAGTATGGCTTTGGCTTGCTCTAACAGCTGATTGACATTCAATGCATCCATTCAGGCAACCGTGCTACAAATGCACAGACAACACACA
Source organism: Acanthosepion lycidas (assembly GCA_963932145.1). NCBI lineage: Eukaryota > Metazoa > Mollusca > Cephalopoda > Sepiida > Sepiidae > Acanthosepion > Acanthosepion lycidas. The sequence continues at coordinate 39,747,843 of OZ010595.1, read as the reverse complement.
AATCCAAGGTCAGACACCCTTCCATACAATTTGTTTGAATTCAAATACTTAGCTATGAACTGGTCATATGCTACAAATGAATATGTGGCAAAGGCAATGTACAGGTTGTCCCTGATATGACTTACATCTTTTCTTTCTTCCTTGCTGAAAAACAGCAAACGAGCCTCTTATCAATTGAAGTAGCAGAATGCTAGCAATGTCCTTCATACTGCACAGGTCACAAATAGGTTCAGTTTTTTCAAACCATTTAATGATAGAGAGATCCCAGTATGAACCATCAAATTCAGGGATTAGCTTACTAACTGATTGCTCTCCCAAGAACTAGGGGGTAACAGGCAGAGAAGGAAAAGGGAAGGGAGGAAACAATATATCACTACTTCAGAAAAGCACAGCATCTTTTGGAACATAATAACCAAGAGAATGACTTCTCAAGACACTGTCTCACCAAAAGTCCATTGCTGAATGCTGGTTTTCCTGTTACTTTTACTGGTATGAGACAGCTAACAAAAACCTATTTCTGGACAAGTTGCAGAGAAGTCTATATCTTGGAAGCTCTTTTGATGCATATTCACCACATATATTCAAAACTAAATGTAAATTTTATAACAAGCAATAATATTTTTAACAAGTGAAATCCACAGAGTTGTCCATAATATTTGTTATTTAGATCTGTGTGATACTAAAAAAAAATCTGCTTAAAATTATTTCATTGTTTGTTTCAAGAAAGAAGGCATTTTACAACTGAGATGCTGACAAGAAGATGAAATTAAAATGATGTTTCAATTTGATTAAAAGTTTGACATCTCAATTTCAGTCACTTTCTCACTGATGATCTGTCTTTTCTACAAATATTTTTATGACAACTCCTCCAACAAGCTTTTTTCCTGGTGCTCTGACTACATGAATTTAAGTATGCTACTAGATTGGCATCTAAGTCCCATTCTTTTACTGTTGAAATAATTAAATGTAACTGCCACTTCTACCCCAACTGTTTCTTTTCTCATACTTCCCGCCTGTGGAACTAGCTTCCATTTACTTGCTTCCCTGATAAATACAAACTTCAAAAATTTAAATGCAATGTCAATCACCATCTTCTATCTTCTTGAATACCATTCATCTTTTATCCTTTCCTTAATCTCTCCTATACCCAGTCTTTTCTCTCACTTTCATTCTCTGTAACCTCTGCATACCAGTTGCATTCCTGCCTTGCTTGCAGTAAATTGATTAAAAAAAATTCCAAGTATATAAAAATCTTGTTGAGTCTTGGAATTAATTTTTCTGATTGCCTATTATTATTTACTTGCATCTTTCTCAAGGTAAGGTTTATATAATTCTCTTCAGAAATTGATTAATTCACTTGTAAGTCATCACAAAATTGCCAATATTTGTCTTAGAAAAATTGTTTTAGATACATCTTTTCAAAATATTTTTCAAAATAATTATAGATAAAGAGTATTTTGGAAGAGAAATGTATATGAGGGGAATGTTGGAAAGCTCTTGACTGAACTTATTTCCAAAAGTTTGATTGAACAGCACAATTGTTTTGAAGTGATTCTTGATTGGGCTGTATTTCTGCAAGACTTGGATATTAACTTGGATATTAACTTGGATATTAACTGGGAGTCACATCTGGCAGCTTGAGTGTTTCCATTAAATGGTCCTATGTTTATTCATGGGAGGATACAGTTGTAGGGGGGGGTCATGATTTTGAAGACTATCTCTACTGGAGAGATCACTTGATCTGCATGGGCAGCTCATCTATGCCGGTGTCATATCCTCTACAGAGCCCTGTCACAGATCCACAGAAAAAGAGAATTCCTTTAGTCCTGAAATGTTTTAAGGAATATTGCAGTATCTGTACAGACTGAGTCAAATGGCCCAGCATAACACACATGGTCAGTATATCATTCAAAGTGAATGGTTCACCAGATCCAGAGAATGCCAAAATGGCTAATCATCCATGTCAACAACACTTCACTGTCCTCTTGCCTGCCACATTTGGGTTTGTTATTGACTCTACAGCTACAGATATCATATGAACAATGACTAAGCAAGAGAGAAAGATTGTTTCATATGGAAATTCATCAATACACCACATGACAAAACCTCAGAATTAATACGAACACTGGATGAACTTTCCAATCCAACTTTCGTGAAAATTCTTCTAGACTATAAATTTTGTTATTACTGAATTCTTCTTCAATTTAATTCATTATAGAATGCATAATAAAAACTGGTTTGTTGATATTTTCATTTCTTTGTTGCATTACATGCTACAGTCATTTGTTTACTTGTGTTGAAAAGTTCTTAGCTTGACTGATTAAAAAAGCAATTGGATGTTTGATCATTTAGTCAGGTTTTGTAAAGTGGGTCAAGCTTTTCAACACTCCCTTGTATATTCAATTCCTACTTAGTCTTCTTTCCAAGAGATTATTTTAATACATAGCAGCAAAGCGCTATCAAAAAGTATCATACAACCTGATGAACTCTTTGGCCTTGTGCCACAGCTAATCTACTCTTGAAAAATTACTACAATCTGAAGAACTTTAAAATCTAAAACCCAAGTTTAAAAACTGCTAACAGAAAAAAGAAAAACTGCTAAGAAAAAATGCATGCAATATAACAGTATCTCTATAAAATGGTGGTTTTGATTTGACTGATATATATTTCAATTTGCACCTCTACAAAATAAATCGCTTGAGAGTGTACATACTTCACCTTCTGATGGTAAGAACAAATAAATATTTCTATACAAAGACCAATAAAAGCTCAGAAAGTGCATTTTATTCAATATCAATCATGGCCTACAAATTCAATGGATTCTCCTCTACAGAATGTGACATCCAACATTTCTTAGGTTTTGCCAGTCACTTAATGTCACCCTGTTTGTCACATTTCACTTGTCACTTAATGTCACCCTGTTTGTCACATTTCACTTGTCACTTAATGTCACCCTGTTTTTATCATTTTCTTTTTATTTCTGAAAATCATGTTATACATTAAATTCCCTAACTTTTGGGTTTCCTTTTATAAATTCAAATTAAAAAAAACCTTCCATGGTTTGTCTACTATACAAAAGGAGTGCATCAGAGAGGATCTGTGGTACATACAACATCAGGAAACTATTCAAAAATAGTTCAATCCTTGGAATAAAAATATGACCAAGAACTGACTGTATTCAATTCCAATATAAAAAGACCAGCCACTTCTAAAAGGAAAAGTGGAAGAACAATGAAAGGCTGTATTCTGGGAATCAAAAACTGAAATCAGGTATGGCTGATCATATATGGAATGAAAAATGTTCATCAACCACTGTGAAATGATTTCAAGATAATAGTGATAATGGAGGATAAGAAGAGTGAATTAATCAGCAACATTCTAAGCACTGAGAATCTTTTCAATAGTCCTAGCATACTGATGAATATCATCTGGGACCCTCAAATTATGAAAGAAAGAACTCAAAAAATAATTAACTACAAGAGAACACTCATACAATTCCACCACCTGGGTTAGGACATACAGATAGTTCCACCACTTGAGTCTGGCAGCTCATACAATTCCACCACCTGATTTTTTTTTCATTTTATTTGGTTGTTTTAACATTAGTGTACATCCAAATAATCTTTGTACCTAATTGCACAAGAATAATAAAAAGTAGTTTTTTTAGTGGGAGAAAAAAGTTATAAATCAGCATAAGATAGAATGAGTATATATTTTTATAAGATATTATCCACTGATGTCCTTTCAAAATCTATATATATACAGTGACTACAAACTAAGAAACAAAAATTATTTATTATACTAAGTTAAATGGTTGCATGTTTAGATGATATACCAACATTTGATTTTATATATATGAAAATACACTCTTCCTATTGAATTATTGTGTTATATTATACATATGCAAAAGTCTATGAAATAGCCAAAAAAAAAACTGGTTTTTCAAATTTAAAACTGTATTTTCATTTGTCAAAATAATGTCTTTTGTATCATGTTCTTTCATTGAAATGAGAAGAAAGAAAGACTTAAGTATGCAGGGGTATTAATTTTTGAAAAAGTTAAAAGTTGAAATTCTCATCACTTCATCACATGCTACATGTATGGTGTGATTCTTTTGTATATTTGTGTACGTGGGGAGGGGAGCTTTGTAGTCACAACAATTGTTTTTATCCTTATTCACTCAGTGTACGAGTAGTGTCACTGTCAAATTGTTGTGTTCAAGTTAGACAAGCCCTGTTTTCAAGAACCTTACATATGTAGTACACATCCTTAAAATTCTCACATCTGGTGTATCCTCAGTTTGGGTGGAGTAAGTAAGGTAAAAGTAACATAATATCATAAACTTTATCCTACCCTTTTGACACCCTTTACAACTGCTTCTTCAGAAATCCTCAGTAAAGAACACAACATGCTGCCATGGCCCCTTTTCACTGTTATTAATAAAAAAGAGTAAGCAAAAGGAATGTATGGAATTTTAGCAGCAAAAGAAATAAAAAGAATATGTAATAATCATTCTTACAATAATAAATATTCTTACAAAGAATTATTTCTATATCATTATACTCATTATGACTAATAGAAAGCATTTATGAAACTTAACCTGATATACAACACATACTCAGTATTATTATTAATATGAAAAAGAAAGTTATTGATATATCTTGAAGTTTTCTTGATTTGTTTTCACTTAAGGATAAATTATATCTGTTTATATTTCTGAGATGTAGTATTACAATTATTTACACTATTTACATTATTTGAACTGTTGTCCTCATCTTTGTTGCCACATTTACAACATTTCGGCCATTGTACGCTCTGGCCTTCTTCAGGAAGGAATAAGCACATATGCTAGGCCACAAAAATCTACTATGCTGGCCAAGTATAGACATGAATACAATATGAGAACCAATAATATGAAGTGCTAAAGAAAAACAATAACAACAAATTGTAATGAGCTCTGGTAAAAAAGGTTACTGAGACATTATGTTTATAAGTCCCCAGAATTTATACACTGATGTCCTCAAGGACACCTGGATAAAACCATTGGTTGAAGTAATCCAGTGACTTGACCCAAAGAGTTGTGAGTTCAATACCTGGCTACAGAGGTGAACAGAGTTGAGTTAAAGGGAAATAAATGATACATGAAATTAGAATAATCTACCCTGCTGGACAAAACAAAGGGTTTGGTCCAAAATTCCAGTCATCTGAAGAATGCTGGAGGGTAGAATGGCTGAAATGTTATAAATATGGCAATAAAACTGAGTAAATAAAGTAAATGATAAATTATATGTAATTATAAAAGAAGCAAAAACATCCTAAGAAGTACTCATTAAGATTACACATTCAAAATGATAGAGGAATGCTCAACAATTGATTTTTTTTGTTAATGTTAGATTTATTTACCTTCATTCTTATTTTGAGAGAGAGTATTACCATATATTTTTGTTACGCAAATTTGTTTGTTACTACACAGTTTCTGATGTCATAAATATAGCCAATGTATAGCAGAGAATGGGAACTAATTCACATTGAAACAACCCTACATGCAAGCCACCAATAAACCACTGGGTAGCATGCCCCTAAAATATTTTGCTTGTGGCCCACTGATGGCTGCCACCAGAGGACTGTAGGTGTTGCCGTTAACAGCCCACCAGTGGGCCACTAGCAGCTTGTGTCTAGGGAAATGACTTTCCTGTAATGCAAAATTCTCCTACACTTCCTCTACTAATGGTGATTTGCCACTTGAATTTCTTTATAAGCTTCTATGGCTAATATTTCTAGAATATCCTGTATTCAGCCATCACTTGAGACTGGCAGATATAGAGTTTGGTGGAGTGAAGGCAAATGATATTACTTCCAATGGCTGATTTTAAACACCACAATTAAAGAATTTTGTTCAAGGAGAGACCAGGATTTGTATACCCTTCCCTTTATAGGGTCGTAAATTAAATGTTTCTGAAAGACTATAGGAGCTTGTCCCAGGATAATACACATTTCTCTTTGTAATGTTAAACTACAAATGGAAATTTGGCAGCTCTCCTAGGTTTAATCAATGTTCTTAATATTCTGCATATTTTCTCTCTATTTACAATTGCAACTCCAGCTTCTTAAAATATTTTCTTGTTGGCTAATACACATTTCTTTTATATTAGCCTTTAATTTTTCTCAAATCACTTTTTGTAATATTATTAAAGTAAATTTTTTATTTTGTTAATGTTATCAATTGATCTTTTGTAATCTTTGTTTCACTTTCTCTTTTGTAACCATTGTTAACCATCTTATAATTTCTAAAATGCTGTGCTCTCCTCTCTCAGTAAGTTTATAACATTACCTTTATGAGGTTGTATCTTCGAGCCCATGGCAATAAATATATATATATATATATATATATATATATTATATATATATATCTCCTGACAATTATGTTTACCATGAAACAGACTGTCACCTTAAGAAGTTGCCTTCAATGTCCACATTATATATATATATATATATATATATATATATATATATATATATACAGTGCGTGCCAAATTATTAGCAAGATAACTTTTTTTCTAATATTTCAAAAATCGTCCAATCAATTCACACAAAATTTTCACATGATGTTGGCAACACTGAGCTACGCAATCACTAAAATTTTCGTACTGATCTGCACAATGTAAACAAACTGGCGCCATATTTGTTATCAGGACGGTGATTTGAGCGTTCCAAATTATTAGAAAAGTATAAGAATTTAGTGAAAAGACGGGCCGTAAAAGCAGTTTAAGTGATGCTGAAAAGAAAACTATTACCTCAGAACTCTCAAAAGGTAAATCTACCCTAGAAATTTTTAAAATGAAGGGAAGTGTCATCAAACAGTGAAAAATTCACCGCTGACCCTACACAAGTACGCAAAAGGGCATATAAAGGCAAGCCGATGTTTATTTCATGTCTTCTCATGTCACTACTTAAACGAGAGGCCACTAAGAACCCTGGACTTACCAGTCAAGAACTTTTCAGTCATATTGGGGATCCTACTGTGTCTAAAAGTACTCGGTGTCAGTATCTGAGGGAAATAGCAACAGCAGTCAAACCTGTATCGAAATCTCCTTTGACGAGAAATTACATTCAAAATCAATTGAAATGGGCTGAGGACAATATGAAGATTGACTTCTCTAAAGTTTTGTTCACAGACAAAACTCGAGCAACACTTGATGGGCCAGATAGATGGTGTAAAGGTTGGGTAAAGAACGGACAGAATCGTCATCAGTGTTTGAGACGCCAACAAGGCGGTGGAGGCATAATGATCTGGGGTGGTATTATTGGAAAAACATTAGTGGGCCCATGGAGAGTACCAGATGACGTCAAAATGACTGCTGATGCATACATAGCGTTTATGAAGGAGCATCTTGAACCGTGGATGAAAAGGCAAAGAGTTGCCTTCAGAAGGGCCATTGTTTTTTATGCAAGATAATGCTCCCTCACATGCTACTCACAAGACTACTGAATATTTGAAACAGTTAGGCTTCGATGAACCTCGAAAAATGAAGTGGCCAGCAAATTCTCCGGATTTGAACCCAATCGAAAACCTTTGGAGCATCATGAAGTGAAGACTGTACACCAACGGACGACAATTCAGGAGCAACGCTGAGTTGTGGGAAGCAATTCTTGACATATCTCGCGGCATTACAGCAGATGGCATCCTACAATTAACTTAACAAATTCTATGGATCATCAACTTTTTTAAGTAATTTCAAAACAGGGAAAGCACATTCCCTATTAATTTGTTTAAAGCTGTGACTGTGTTTGTATCTGTTATTATTTGTTTGATTATCTTATTTATTAGCTTCTTTTGATCATAAACATTCACGTTCAACATTAATAAATGTTTCGTTTGCTCAATTCTGGGAATTTTACTAAACCTTTCTAATAATAATTTGGCACGCTCAAATCACTGTGCTGATAACAAATATGGGCCAGTTTGTTTACATTGCGCAGATCAGTACTTTGTGTGAATTGATTGGACAGTTTTCGAAATATTAGAAAAAAAGTTATCTCGATAATAATTTGACATGCAGTATATATATATATATATATATATATGAATTTAAAAAATAGACATCAATAACAATTCTATTAAATATATTTATTACAATATGATTAACAATCCCCATAATAAAATCTCACATTACAAACTAATTTATTGCAAATATACCTAATAAAAACTGATATTATAAGATGAAATTTATATGACATATTTATTATATAAGTATCTACTGAAAACTTTACCAACCCCAGTTCGTTTATACTAATTGCATTGTCAAGTTGCATAAAAAAATCTGACATGGTGATTCTTCAACACAACACTAGGGATTTAGTGAAGTTGCCACTCCAAAACAAAGATGAAGAAGATATTATTAGTAATTTTTTGCCATTAAATATGTTAAATAAAGAGATAAAGTTGCGAATATCTTTGCAAACTAAATGCAGATTGTCTAATAGTTTCCATACAGGCATATACTATGGAGCTTCAGATGATCTAATATATAATCTGCTTTTAATAAATACATTCCTATATTAAATGTCAATGTTCAGGCTGCACATCAGTTTAGATTAACAAAAAGTCAATTGACAGGGTTAATCGTCATTTCCTGGAAGCATTCATTAGTGACAAACTTCAAACTGGATTTTTACTTTTGTATTCACCTGTTGTATGCAAAGCCCTGAGCTGTAGTGAAAGTGAATGAGGTAAGATCAAAGTCTTTCATTTGTCCACATTTGTTTGTTGATCTTGTATACTTCCTCTCATGCCGTACATTATTGCATTGGAAGTTTTACTCTGCAAGTTGAAGGCAAACACTGTTTTAAGCAATATTATGTTACCTGGTGCTACCACCTTTGTCAGGTAATCAGCATTACTGCAAAAAAGAAATTTTGCCTGTATATATTTTTTTCTATTTTACTCTTGTTAATGATCTTGCATATTATAATTGCTTGATACATAGTTTGTTATTGAATGCTATACCCATTAATTTATTAATTTTATCATTGAATTTATTTTCTTGTATTGTCTCCTTCAAATAATGAATCTTATTTGTAGTGAATGGATTCAAAATGTAATAACTTTAATTCCCGAATGGTTTTAAGAAATTTCTTAGTATTGGTGCTTGAGGTTAATTGAATTTAGATATTGTCCTTTAACCTTGAGTTGCCTGACTTAACCTTTAGTGCTTTTTGTCATATTCATCTTTGTGGGAAGCACGTTTGAATCATTGCTGTGGCTATTTAATATTAAAATTTTCTTTATTTAATTAATATTCATCAGTAAGCAGTAATTGTTGCATTCTTTTTATGATGTAACAGCTACTCTTCAATTATTTGGCACATTTGGCGTGTTTATCTAAAACACCAAACAGCTCTTACTAAATATTTCTAGGCTGATTTAAAATATGGTTTTTCCGCTACACAGTTCTAACCATATTTTAAATCAATTAATTTATAATATTACTGCTCTGTAATTTTACATTGAGCACTATTTTGTAAAAATAAAAATATCTATAAGAACACCGGATTATATATCTTATTGTGCTTTCTTTTATATATATATATATATATATATATATATATATATATATATATATATATATATATATATATGGATATGTGTATATATATGTATGTATATATGGATATGTGTATATATATGTATGTATCTATGGATATGTGTATATATATGTATGTGTATATATATATATATATATATATATATATATATATATGTGTGTGTATGTCTATATATGTGTATATATATGTATGTGCATGTGTGAATGCATTATATGTGAATGTATATATGTTTATTGTGTATTTATATTTGTATATATGCTTCTAATGATATGTATGTGTGTGTATATATATATATATATATATATATATATATATATATATATATTGTGTGTGTGGTTGTTTATGTGTGGGTATGCTTATATATGTAGGTGTTTATATGTATCTATATGTGTACATGAAAATATATGTGTATATATGTATGTATGTGTATGCACATACATTGTTTATGTGTGTTTACTCGTGTGTTTGTATGTATGAATATATTTGCATATATTTTTATATGTATATGTCACACACACACACACACATATATATATATATATATATATATATATATATATATATATATATATATATAATGATGTATTTTATAATTATGAATACTTCATCTTCCTAACTTCATCTTCCACTATCCATACAGCTTGATTGTTTGATGTCTACAACACTGGGTGAAAATCATATGTGGTTACCCAGATATATATCAACAAAAAATAATCAGCATGAAGCATAGTCTTCAGAATTTGTTATTCTGAAGAGTATGCTACTCATCAAATGTGACATTAACATCATCAGGTGGGAACAGAAGTGACAAAGAGGAGAACCAGAAAAATGCCATGGTCTGCCTACTTTATGTCAAGGGCTTATTGCAAAAGATTCAGAAGATCCCCAGTCTATAAAACATCAGGACAATATTCAGATGCAGTTCCATTCTACAAAATATCTCTGCCAAGGGGAGAATATGGCCAAGAATTGCATGTACCCAATTTCTTGAAGTTGTGGCAGAGAATATAAAGATGAAACAAGCCACCCACTAAAAGTAAGACTGGAGGAACATTGAAAATCTATAGTGAGAGGTGAGATGATGAAATCAGGCATGGTTAATCATGTATGGAGGGAGAGGGATGATCATCAGACTGGAATGAAGTGAAAATATTGGACAGGAAATAACATTGGAGAGTTAGATGTCTGGAAAAATCAGCATATATACTAAGCTATGAGGACCTCATTAGCAGGCCTGGCATAGAAATATTTAAAATATAGGAGCTGCTAATAAGAAAAAGAAAGACAACCACAGCAGCAGTAGCAGGAATAAAACATGGGTAGTGACAGCTGTCAAAACATGACAGCCGGCAGCAGTAGTAGCAGCATTGGCAGTGGCAGCCTAATCAGCAGTGAAGATTAGGTTTCAAGCAAGTTTACTTACAAGACTAATGGCCTAGTGGGTAAAAGCATTGGTTTGTGAATTTGGTGACAGTCTAAATCCAAAGTTCAATCTTTGGGTCTGGCAATGTGTACTTGCATTCAGTGGAAACAGGTGAGCAATAACTGAAATAAATATAACTTGACAATATCCTTCAACATGAGCAGTTGAGCCAGAATAGTCTACCCGTATAGATTAATAGAGGATTCAGTTCGGAATTCCCTGTAGGTTACCCAGATCGATATACTGAGGGAGGCTAAAGAGCACAACAGCCAAAATGTAATAAAAACAACAAAGATGAGGACAATAGTTTGAATATAAATAGTATAAATAATGATATCCCAGAAATTCAGACAAAAAAGTTAAGTGTTAATGCCTTTTTTCCTGAGAAGGCTTAAAAGAACCCATACAAATGGGGAATTTTACAACAATGAAGGTGATAACTTACAGATTTAACAGCTAAGTTCATTAAGAAAAATTAAAAAAAGATGAGTTGGAAATATTAAAAAAAGATGAGCACAATCATATTTGATAATATATCCAAAATTAAATATTTTTTAAAAATCAGCATGACTACTAAAAGTCAGTTTAAATTTCCATATTTTCTATATTTGATTGTTTCTCACTATTAGGAAAAACCTGAAAGGAAAACTAGCAAGGAGATTATGTGAATTGAAAACTATGATAGAAATAGTGAGAAAAGAAATGAGTGAAAAAATATAAAAGAAAAATATGCCAAGTGAATAAATATTGGAGATTAAAAAGTTATTTCTACAGATTTTTTGTTTTTTTTACTGATTTATAGTACTTAAATTTTCTGTAATAATTAGAAGAATGCTGACAAAAATTGGGATAGTGTCAGGTTTTGATAACACATTAATATTGTCATTTATTAATAACATCATTGTGTAAGAGATAATCAATCAATTAACATATATATATATTTTTTCTGTCATGCTTAATAGAAATTATGTTTAAAACTGGAGACTGGTATCAGGTATACATAGAAAAGAAATACAAAATAATTTTTCAATAGATCTGTGATTCTGCAACAGATAATCAAACTGATATAAAAATCCATTTTGTAAAGTATTAAACACAAAGTATGAAATATCAGACTTTATTTTATACAATTCTAACAAATTAGTAGATTCTGATAAAGTTAATTTAAAAAATTTCAAATATTAAAAACTTTTAAGTAATTCAACTTTGAAAAGTTATCTGACTTTCCAACAATCTATCTTGCATTTTCAGCTTAACCTTCTAAATGAGAATATAAGATGTTTTTTATTTTTAAGAATAATTTGTATCATGTAAAAGATAGATGTCTCATATCTCTAATATAAAATTAATTATTTTCAAGTATAATTCATTATTTATGTTTCTTAAAAATTGATAGCCACACAATATAATTAGATAGAAAATAGAGATAAAATTACATTTACCTCATTACAATTATCATAAGTTGTTGACAGCTTGTTCCAAAAAACTTCCATATGTTTTATTAAAGAATGAACAAATTTTAGATAATACTAAAGGATTTTGCAATACAATGATACTATTTCTTTCAAGCAGAGATTAAAAAAATAAAAACTCTCAATTTTTGACTTAATTTACCTGAGCAAGAAGACTATAAGATTTTCCTTGAGAATCCAACTCTTCAGCTTTAATAAAAAATTTGCAAATTTGTTTTAAGTTAAAATATATCAAATTGGAATTCAGAATAATGAAGTAGTTTTAGAATTATTATTATTATACATATTTTATCTATTTTTCTGGAACTTGTTTATTCAACAAAATATCATTAGTGATTTTTGTTTTTATTTCAAATTTGAAGTACTTTGTCTTGTATTCATTTCATCTTAATAAATTCATGAAGCTTAGTTTGCAGTGTATGTTAACAAAAGTTTAAAATCAATGTCAATGGCTTGAAAGTGCATTTGGAACAAATGATAATATAAATCCCTTGGATTGATATTCTTAACCTTCCTATTAAGAAATTTGCCACAGAGTTTTCTTCTTGGGTTAAAACTGGCATTGATGCTTTTGTATCTTTTTGGAAATACCAGTTGAAACTAAAATCTTCTCTATAGTTCACATTGACCTGTTCAGCTGCTATAGCCCACAGGAATCACTTCTTCCAGCTTGATAGTTCGCATCACAACAGATGCCAATTTTTGTCTGCATCTAAAATTGTAAACGTCCTTGAAGGGGTCAAGTGTTTGTTTGCTGATAGAATGAGGTATCATATAGCTTCTAACAACTTTGGCTCTCATGACTACTGGCTGTGTGTTAAATAAGAGTAAGTCCTCCATTCCTCCTCTCTTCACTCACTTTGAAGTGTTAAAGTCTTCTGCTGGTAAAGCAGAATGTTTGGCTTGTAATTTCTCTTCTAATTCTACTTTTGCCTCATCTGGGGTACCTTTGCCTGATATCCCTCTTAGGACTGAGTCCCTACTGAGTGATATGCATATTACTCCCCCATGATTTCTGCAATCATCTCTACACTGGATCCACATAAAGCATGTGGATCTGATGACATCCTTGCAATAGTGCTTCAGAAATGTACTCCTGAACTAGCTCCTCTTCTAAACTCTACAATAAATGCCTGGCTGCCTTTTGCTTACTGGCCTGTTTTTGAAATTTTGTAGTTTCAGTTTTTAAGAACTCAAGCACTAGAGGCCCTCAATTCTGAACTGGTCACATCACAGGGTCTTCTTTTAGATAAGCAATATGACTTTCACTTCTCTTAGTCAACTGCTGACGTTTTAATGATTATTTGTTGAAAGAGTTTATCAAGTTTTAGATAAGAATAGTGAAGCTCCAGTCGTTGCTTTGGACACATCTGAAAGGCATTTCACAGGATTTTGGCATCATGACCTTCTTTTCAAGTCAAACTGTGAAATTAAAGTTATTCTGAACAGTCACTGTTCTAGGTCTTTCTGCAGTAATGCAAGTGTCCCCCAGGTCTCTATCAATGGACCTATTTTGTTCCTAATTTTCATCAATAACTTATGGCATCAATTCATGACTGAGTATGTATGCTAATGATATGGCTATTGAATCCTGTTTTAATAATGTCGGATAAGGTCAAATTGGCAGCTGATCTCAAAAATGACCTACAATCTGCTGTTAATTAGGGTAAGGAATGGATTGCTAATAGAAAAAGTATAGGGGATTGACATTAGAGTGGTGGGAGAGAGACAGAAACTGAGATGCCATTTCAGGACCAATAACATTGTAGATTTTTTGGGGGGTTTTATCAAGAATCTTTAAAGACATAGCAGATGAACCAGATATGACAGTAATATTCAATACATTCAATATATAGATGAATGGTAGATTTATAAGATTTATAAGGGTGTAAGATAGATTCTGATAAGAAAAATTGTCTCGCATTACATAATTGATTCAATATAATTCTTTCACTTCTTGTTAATTGAAAATGTTTGCCTGAGAAGGTGCTGTGAGTTACTCCATGCTGAAAGAAGGCAAAATAGGTTCTTTGAGATGATTAAAAGAGAGTAGTTTTATTTTGGAAACATTAAAATTAACAATGTCTTTCTTGCCCCAGTAATGTAGGTCATTTTTTAAATCAGCTGCTAATTTGATATCATCCGACCTATCAGACTTACCATTAAAACAATAGCAAATAGTTGTGTTATCAGTAATCTATACACAACTGTTTTACTTTTGTTGAAGTTGAAAACTGATTACATCAGGAAGGCCATTATTGAAAATTAAAAAACAAAGTAGGTCCAAGGATAGAGGTCTGGGTGACACCTGCAATAATGTAAAAGGATCTAGAAGAGTGGCCATTCAAGATAATTTTCATTTTATGATGTTATACGATTGAATCAAATCAAAAGTTTCTTCAGAAATATTTCTCAACTTGTGAAGACCAGAATGCCAAAACCCTATCTAATGCCTTTGAGATATCCAAAGAATCAGCCTGAGTTTTACCATTCTCTTATCTAAAGCTTAATAGGCACTCAGTAATAACTGTTAACATATCAGCAGTTGACTTAGAGAAGAGAAAACCATATTGCTTATTTAAAAGACCCTGTGAGGTGAGATGCCAAACCAATTCAGAACTGGTTAGAACCTCTAGCCTCTTCTTTTATGTGTTGTGTCCATTCAAGCTGTAGGTGATCATGACTCTCTACTTCCTCCTGCCCCTTGTAGCCCTCAACAAGTTCTGTCTTTTTGTTATTTCTCCCAGATCCTGTTCTGTCATCCACTTGTGCAAGCCCATTAAATATATCATGCATTGCTTTCCTTTGTCTCCCTTTCCCTCTATTTGCTCTGTGAGTATCAGATTTTTCAAGCCCTCTGTCCTCATTATATGCCGCCAAAATTTCAGTTGCCTCTTCCTGAAATTAAGCATAAGTTTCCTCTTTGTTTGCATCCTCTCCAAAACCTCATTATTGTTCACATGTTCAGTCCATGGTATCTTTAGCATCCTTCTGTAGAAACAAACCTCTGTTGCCTCCAGTCTCTTCATCTTTGAGGAGATCTTCCAATATTTGCTACCATAAAGGGGGATGGATATCATGTAGCAGTTCAGTATGCTTTTCTTTGTGGCCAACAAAACCCTCCTGTCTCATAATACTCTGCCTAGCGTTTGGAATGCATCTTTGGTCATCCCAATATGTTGATCTCAGTGTTGCACTTTCCATCCTCTGTCAGATCACTTCCCAGATATTTAAATTTTCGCACCTGCTTCATTTTAGTGTCCCCAACCTGTAAATCACATTTTGAGCTCATCCATTTATTGATGATCATGCATTCTGTTTTCTTGTAGATTATGCTTAGTCCCTTTTTCTCACTCTCTTTTGCTACTTCCTGTAGAAGGTTTTGTAGATTATAGTTTCTTTTCTGTGTCTGCTATCAGCAATGTGTCATCTGCGTATCTTATGTTGCTAAGATTGTGGTCACCAATGATGAATCCTGGTAGTATTTCCAGTTCTCTCAGAAATGCTTCACAATATAGGTTGAATAAGACCGGTGAGAAGACACATCCTTGCCTTATGCCACTTTCTATTTTTGTATATCTGCTGAACTCAGGACAATGCTCCAGCACACAAGTCCTTGGTTTCAATGGCTGCTGTGTATCACTGTGGCTTTGAATTGGTTGATCACCACCCACTATTCTCCTGATTTGTCTCAATTTGACTATCATCTGTTCCCCAACATGAAAAAGCACTAGCTGGGAACCAGTATAACAGTGATGATAATGATGTCATATCTGCTGCTGATGACTTTTTAACCAATAAGATGAAAGCTTCTTCACCAATGGAATCCAAGCACTACAACACCGATGGTAAGGGTGTGTGGACAACAAGAGGGACTATGTTGACAAATAGACACCATTTGGTCATATTCCATCAAAGTATTTTGGTTAGCCTATGAACTTTTCAGCTGAGCCTTGTACAATATTAATCTATAGCAGTATATACATTTATCTATATAAAAATGTATTTGTTTATGTTTTATTTCTAATTCTTTTTTAATGTATGTTGGAGTAAATGAATCATTATCTAATATACTAATTACAATTTATTAATAATAATAGGAATATAGTAATCAGTAAATAACAGAATATATACAAGCTCAATTTTATTATTCTTGTTATAACTGTCAGAATGTTAATTAATAGAAAACAATTAGTTATACAGAATTAAAGGTAAAAATAAACTGTGCAAAATAAACATTAGAAAAAGAAATACTTCTGTATATTTGAAAATATGTCATCTTTCTTAAAACATATGTTGATACTTAAATAAACAAAGTCAGTCATTCATTTATAATATAGAAATAAAATAGCAATTTCAGTGTATAAATAAATTAGTAAGTATAATCATATAATGTATATATATAGTTTATTAACATTTGTGATAATTCAGAATAATAATAGTATTTTTACATAAGTTAAAAAGACAAATAAGCAGTTATAATAAACCTTAGAAAATAGATGTGAAAAACAGAATTTAGAATTAGAAATACCTCTCCTCCAAAAATGAAAATTATTTTAGTTTTCTTTATCATATAAAAATAAATTTTTTAAAATGTTAAATTATGAGTAAATGAATAAAGATCATTCACTTGTGAAACAAACTAGCAGATATAAAGTATTTCAATTTCTTAATAAAAATTGGAATATTTTTTCTTCCCTTATCAGTATAATCTATAAATTCATCCATATTGACAGATCTGTGAACAGAACATAATACTATTTTTTTTAAATCTTTCAAAAATAACATTTACTTTTCTGAAATGTTATTTGAAGAAAATTAGCAGAATTGAAACAAATATTTCTTACTTTTAGCTTAAAATATTGCAGAAAATAATTTTTAACATGTAAGGAGTGTTTTCTGAAGAGTCATTTATTAGTAGTTTGATATTTGTGAAATTTAAGTAAGGGAGGGAGAAATGAAAGAAATTACTTGACAAATACAACATGAACACCTTCATTTATTTTTTTAACTACCCAGTAATCTTAAAAATTGAATAAAATATTTTAAGCAATCTAATATTTTATCAAATTTTAGGTACTTTGACATAGCCTTACTTACAAAGATGTTTGTTCAGAAACTGTTAGAAAATTAGAAAGAAATTTTAAATTTATTATAGGTATCTCTTATTTTCTGATGTTGTGTATGGATGCATGTAAATAAAAAATAATTGGCATGTTTGTACATAAACAACAAATATTAAAAATTCTTTTTGAAATACATTTTGAAATCATTAAAGTGTAGTGAGCTATTCCATCTAAAATTAAGAAAATACGACTTTAAGTTAAGTTGACCACCATACATCAATATAGAATTTTAAAAGATTTAAAATTTTATAAATTGTGCTAATTAATTTGTATAAATAAGTCATGCTGTCTTAGCCAAAATGGAAAAACTCTTCAGTTACATTCAATAAAGGCACATTAAGCTGAACTAGACTCTGTGTTTTCATTACAATATTTTGAATATAATTATGAACAAATACCTTAAACCAGAACCTCTTGACTTGGACTCTTCAGACCCGTTTTCTACTGACGCCTGGCAATATTGGAAACTATTATCCGAAGGATTCTTACTTGCACTGGAAAACAGTTCATTCACTCCCATTATTGATATGGAGAGACTTAACCTGCAAATGCACCACGTTTCCATATCCATATATACCAATATTTTTCACTGCAAAACTTATCAGAGTGCCATGGACATTTTGAATGGAATTTTTGTGAAGAGACAAAACATAATCTTTGTCCAGTATGTATTAGCAACCACCTGCCAATCCCCTGAGTAGGAGTTAGGACAGTATCTTCAGCACTTAAAATTATTAAAGTTGAGACTGCGACTTTCAAGTGACAACAGCAGATCAGACAGAGGACTGATTTATCAGAGATTCATTTATAAATAGAATCATTTGAATCATTAGAATCAAACTATATCCATCAAAGATTGCTGGAAAATAAACAACTACTGCTCATAAGCAGGCACTTACTTTGGAGATGGCAGAAAAGTAATCTTGTTCATACCCCCAAACAAATGTTGCAGAGCTGCACTAAGTACTCACACTCCTACTAATCCACCAGTTCAAACAACCCAAACGGAAAAAAAAAAGACAGTCGTCTATGGCAGAATTTCTCATTTCTATCTCCACACTGCCAATTTGAAATCTTTTCTCTCTCTAGAAGACACTGCATACACTGTTAGTGCTGTATAGAGATGAAAATACTATTTTTGTGGTCTCAAATTACGTCCCAAGTCATGTTGCCCAGCCAGGGAAACTAAATGCCACAAATGTGGAAAGAAAAGACATCTCCCTAAGGTTTGTCAATCAAGTTTTTTTTTCACCTGGTTCAAATGCACCTATTGTGACTAGTATCATATCAACTGCAAATCCTAAATGTCTTTCAAAGGCTATATTAATAGTAAAAATAAACAAGGTAGAAATGAATGCTCTAGTTGACACAGGAAGTTCAGAGAGTTTTATTAGCATTGATATTGCAAAAAAGAAACAGATTTAAAATTGTACATTGTAATAATCAGGTGGCTATGGTGATTGCTTTACTATTTTTGCAGGTTAGAGGACATATTTTGGCTGCCCTATAGTTGAATCAAACTAACTACACTAACACCAATTTTTTTTTATGCCAAATTTGTGCTATGATTTTCTCAAACAGCATTCTAGTATTAATCTCCCGTTTGGGGACCCTAAACCAGCATTGAACATCTATGGCTTGGCCACTATAAATTTACAATATCCCTCTCTTTTCAAAAACTTAACCAAAAACTGTAAACCAGTGGCCACCAAATCTTGAAAATATTCTCTTGAAGACAAAACATTTATTCAAGCAGAAATAACAAGAATGTTAAGAGAAGGAATCAGCCAAGATAGCAGATCATCATGGAAGGCACAAATATTAATAACATTCTCTGATAATAATAGACTACTTCCAAACCATAAATCAGTAGACCTTCCTGGATATAAACCTTATATGCCATATTGATGTAATGATAAACAAGATTGCCAAATACAGAATATTTAGCACATTAGACCTAAGGAGTGTTTTAATTTCATTTTTTGCTTTATGATTCAGGGCAGATTTTTTATAAAATGCTATATTAATAGCTTTATAGGAAATAAAATATTTCCAACACAATCATATACCCAAATATATACCATATTAAAGTATCCACAAACTTTATTTTCTACCCAATAACAGATAATATTACAAACATGCCAAATGATTTCACAATACAACACACACTTTTAAAATCAAAGTGTCTATTGGTTATAAATTAATCTCATCATGTAAAATATTTGCCCAATAAGAGAAAACTAAAATTCTATTTTTATCAAGTCTACTTTCAGGAACAATTTCTTATAGAAACCCATAGATTTTGACTTAGAGCAGAAATGTAGCTGCCTCCAGGCTGTTTGGATGCAAGAGACATTGCTTTTTACTTCCTCCAGAGCACATACTAAAAGAAACATATGCTAGTAACTTCAAATGAATCATTTCCAACAATAACAGCAGGCATGGCCAATTGGCAACTTCAAATGAATCATTTCCAATAACAATAAAGATGCTCAATGAATCTTTGCTGATGATAAATTCTTTTTTCAAAAACAGCATTTTCTGTTAACCAATTATTTAAAAGTCTTTTTAAACTACAGCCTTTTCTGTGTACCAACTACCCAATCACTTTAACTCAACTAAAGATTATTTTTACATCTTTTTGATTGTATACAGCTGACATTTTAGATATTTCTAAACAGGTTTGGCACCATATATAACATCCATATGAGACTTTCAATCTGACAAATTTCAGGCAAATGTTTTGGTTTTTACTTTTATTGTAGCCTATTCTATGACCAATTTAATTTTCTTCAATACTTTGTCATATGCTGAAGTATTTGAAGTCTTTAGTATTTACTAATTCCACATCCTGAATGTTTATGATGGATTCAGGGAAGGTGCCATTACTGCTTTCATTCCAATTCCAGATTATAGTTTCTATTTTGGAAAGGTTTATCTTGATTCCTATTTCTTGGAACAATTGATAGTGGATGTTTTCATTTTTATGATGGATTCAGGGTAGGTACCATCACTGTTTACATCCCAATTCCAGATCATAGTTTCTGTTTTGGAAATGTTTATCTTGAGTTTTATAAAAAGTTTATTTTTATTATCTTATAAATGTTAGCCTTGTATAAATGTATTTTAATACACATTGTTTTGAGAGAAGTGCATTTTTTATGGCAGCCAGACAGTTTGTGTAAAAATTGTTACATTTTTTGTAACCTTTTTGGCTCAGTGGTTGAAACTACCAAAATTATTTGTTGAATTGTTGCAGATTCAATTTTTGAATTCACAAAGAAAGAAGGTTTCATAATTACTGGCCAATAAGAGACAAACTCTTTAAGCCCTTGTGAAAACCTTGATTGAGCCAGTATGACCCCTCATTATTCAGTAAAAAGGACTGTTATTAGCAGATAAACAGGAAGAAAGCAATTAATGATAAAAGAGGAAGCATTAGTGCACTCACTTCAGAGATGGAGGATTAGTCCAGCTGAAGAGGTCATAAATCAAGAAAGGATGGGGGGGAATAAAGAGCCAACAGATTTAAGGCAGATTCAACCCCCAGGAAAGAACATTCCTTTCTGTCTTCCTAAGAAACATGAAATCCCTTTGTGCTCAGACATCCCTATTGAATATTCAGTTGAAGAACTGAAGTGGGTACACTTTGTATTTTTTCCTTGTGCAATTTTTTACTTCCTCAAAGTTTTTCCTTTTTTTCCATTTTCTAAAGAGTGAAATCTTTTTTTTTTTAATCTGTGTCTTTTTCTAAAAACAGTAATACTTTTTCCTTATATCTGATGGTAATCCCTTTTTTGTAATGTCAAAAATTTGTTATCCTGCCATAATAGGCACAGACAAAGAAATTTTTGTGCAAACTTTATTTGTACCTTTTTTCATAATTGCAAAATAAATGTTTTCCTTCGAAAATTTTGCACAGTGGTTGTCTTGTTTTGTAATTTTGAGCCTATTATTTTGTCTTGCTCTTCCTAATAGACTAAGTTTTTGTGTCTGGCACAAGAACTTAGATTTTGTAGGGAATAAAATTTTATATTATTTCTTGAAATACTTCGTAGAGGATGTTGATTTTCTATTTAAGATCATTTCTATCCCAACTATGAATGCCTATATCATCAGTATAACCCCCTCCAATCATCTTCAGTCAATTGGCCTTGGGAAGGAAAGCAACATCATTGTTTTCTACTGGTAGATTTATTTGGGATGTGGTATGGAATGCTTACATGATCAAAGCCCATCTTATTACATCTGTGTTTGTAAATGTCTCAGAAAAGATTAAATAAACTGGTGTTCTCTTTTCCTCCTAGTCTTACTCCTGATGAGGTTTGAAATGTTGAAATATTGGGGTCCTTGCTAGACATGTAAGATTTTGTAAATTGATATAGTTCCTCTATTAGTTTAATGCATTTAGTGGATGTGGATCTTGAAAGACAGTTTCTAATGGATGATAAGAGGAAGTCTCTATTGATGTGGTCATATGCTGCTATGAGGATAACATAACAGGTATACAAATTCCTATTAGGTAAGCAATTTCTTGGAATTATTTGATGACATATATGTCATTATTGCATCCCTTACCACAACAAAAGCAAAACTGGGTTGTGTGGAGTTGACTTTCATAAAACGATGAATTTCATTAATGCTTTCACTGTGATGGATCTAGTTGAGACACCTCTATATGTGTGAGTGTTTTGAGGTCTACCTTTTTGTTTTCATAATGTGTGATAAATCACATTTCTGGCTTATGCATTTCTGATTTCAGACATCTTTCATAAAATAGAGAAACTTGAATTTGGTGAGAAAGTAAGCTACTTTTGAAACATCAGCCTTCAAGTCGAGTGATGCATTATTATTTCTTATCTTTTTAAATTTTCTTAATTTCCACATCATTAGATTTATTATTGTTTATGCTTCAAGATGGACTTTATAATGATTTGATATATATTGGTATATGTTTTGTTTCTGCATGCATCTTTAGTTTAATGTGGTTGGGGTGAAATCTGATTTAAAGTGTTTTTTGAGGACATTTCTTCTAAAGAGGTAGCGATTTTATGATATTGCAATTTTTGCTTTTCCCCACATTTTAACTTATTGTCTATGCTGTTTGGTTTTATTGATTTCATTTCTGATTTTCCAAAGATATTGGTTTCTCAAAGAATTAACTAATTTTTTAAATTTCCTTTATTGATTGTTTAGTATTTTCCCTTACATTTTTTCCTCTTCTGTTTGATTCTTTCTTGTATCAATTTTTTTGACTCAAGATTGTCATCCCATGGATGTATCCTTTCCTTCTAGGCATTCTTGTAATAATCTCATGTACTTTAGCTAATGAACATATAGCATTATCTGATTCCTCTTTAGTGACTACTACTATGTTTGCCACGCCTACATTTTTCTCAACTGTGATTGGTTAAATAATAAATATTAATTATCACAGGACAATTTACTGATCGCATTCACCACACTGAATTTTTCCTACCATTAATTCACAAAGATGCTTTTGTTATAAAATCACCGATTGGTTAATTTTTCATCCAATCAGATATTTTTGTGTTCTTTCAAAATTTCTCCTGCCTTTGTTCTCGGAGCCTACCGGTAATAATAAAAGCCAGGTTTTGTTCCAAAATTTGACAGTAGAACTCAGGAACTCACACACGTCTACACAGACTATTCATTCTACTCACTGCGCACACACAGACACGGAACTTGAATTACATTCACCATCAATTCTCTGTGAACAAGCCAAGTTGCAACAGCACTGTTAGTTATATGATAACACACAACTGAATTTACTGTATGTTCTTCTGAATACAACATTCTATTTCAATACAGAACTTTGAACATTCTATTCAGAAAACTTGCTTTATTACATTTTACCTTATTCAACTAACAGATAAAGGGAAACTACTTTTTTCTCCTTATTTTTCAAACATTACAAAAATTGTTTTGTATTTGTTGATTTTAATATATATTTTATCATTGAAACAAAAATCGATTTTCCATTGTTTTTCCTTGATTCAAAAACGTATAAATGTTAAATGCTCTTCAACACACAGCCACACTAATCTTTTCAACACAACCAGCATTTACACCTCTATATGTTGATCAAGATTTATTGACATCAATTTGAACTTGAGTTTATTACTGAATTCTAACTTTACCCTTTTATTTTTAAAGACTTTTATGTTATACCTTAGTGTTTTTTGTGGTTTATGTAGGCAGAAGTGAGCTGTTTTGTTGGTTGTTGTTGCCAGTTTAGTTATCTGTGATCATATTCAAAGTAGGACTTGTATAATCTAACATCTGTCACAAAATGCCTAATCCAAGAGTTTGAGATGCTGATGTCAGTAAACATTTTTGTTACATTATTTGGCTTATACCATGTGATGTGTTTTATGAGATGGCAAAACCATATGTTAAAGATGGAATATCTTTTTGAGTAACAAATGTTTAGCAAGAGTTCTCCATTGCTGTTTGTGGTTTCTGTTTCAAACAGTGATATTATACAATGAAAGGAACAGTAGAATTTTAAATATTCTTTTACATTAATTCTATAAAGTAAATATATATAGATTGTTATTTCAAATCAAGTCACCTAATGGTTCTATGTGCAGCATCTATGTTTCTTGATATTTTAGTAGTTGACATCTTTTTTTGTCTACAGACAAATCAGTCCTGAAAATTTCAGATTGATTGAATGAACTGCATTTTCCATTTTGTTCAGATCAAATTTTTTTGAGAAATTTTCCAAAATTCATAAAAGTTTGAATACTTTTGACCATCACTAACCATTATTAAGAATTGTTAATATCAGCTGTGCCACAGAGAAATTTTATTATTTAGCTAGCATTTTTGAATGCCATAGTTTTTATCCCAAATGTTATACATCAGGGGTCACTAACCCCGGAATTGAAGATATTAAATTTTTAAATACATTTTAAAATACTGCTGACTGTGGCAAAACTTATAGCATTTAATTTTTTTTTTTTTTATTATGATAGCTTCAAGTATTTGGGATCTTTCTTACAGTGAGTTCTGTATCATATATTAGTATCATCTACTAATATTTGTCTTATTTTAATGTGTACAAACTGTTGTGTTTTAATGAGTATCAAGTTAATCTACTAGGAAGCCTTCATGCAGTCAATATATGTTGCAACCCACTTGGAAGTATATTTGCATACAGAACACTATCATAGGATCCTTCATGAACAGGCTCAAAACATTTAAGGTGACTAACTGGTAAATATGAATGGGAGCATCTTGCTCTAATGTAGGCAGAGTTATTTATATAGGATAGAGATTTATCTGTTAGTAGGTTGAATTTGCCTATGAGGAATCTACTCAGCATGTTACAGGTTTAGTGTTGACTACTGACTACATGCCTCAGTGAAATACCATCTTTGCAAATTTTGGGAAATCCATACATGTGTAATAACTTACCTTGATAATAATGTAATATATAACTGCAATAATGGATCAGCAGTCTATATTCATTCATCATGAAGCAATTCTTGTTTTTGCTCAGTCTCTCCATCTTGGTTAGTCAATTTTTATGAATATTCCAACTTGTCTATCAACACCATTGCTTTACCCTTATCTGCTGGCAGTATAATGAATTCAGTATTTCTCTTAGCCTTTTTATTCCTTTTCTTGTAATGTTCAATTTGGGAGGCTTGGATTTCTCCAGTGCCTGTCTCATTTTCTATCTAACTTCATCTTCAGAGATCCTTAAATCTGCCTCCTCAGTTGAGGCTATGATATCTATACATATATAAAAGACAGAATATGTTTATATGTTTGATCTGATCTCCTACATTTTTCGACCGATTTCAATCAAATTTGACACAGTTACTGCTAATGGTCCTGCTGAGATTTTGACGGTGCCAAAAATTGATTTAATTCAATATTTAAATCAATATTATCGATTTTTCATTTTTGATCAGACACACACATGTGTAATTATGTGCGTTCACTGCACACAAGCAAATATGGACACTTTTCATGTCAGAATTAATAACGATAGCATAATTAGAAAAATGTCAGATTTAAGTGCTTATATGGGAATAAGAAAGGACAAGAATGGCCATATTTTGGTTTCAGATGCAAAAGTTATAACAATGAAAGATTTCTGTCGCAGCCAAACCTTGCTCTCCAAAAGCCAATCGGATTAGTATTATTAGTCATGCGTGGCTTGTGTGATGCTTAATGCTTGCTGCTTATTGGCCCATTCATGCTCTGGGGTCCTGCGAGATCATGTGTGAATGGGGTGGGTGTCATGTGTGTGTGTATCAAGCATCCCAAATAGGGTAGAGGTTTCAGGTATCCTACTTTTATTTCATGATTTAACACTCATACCATGGTTTTTAAAAAGAATCTTTTAATGTTTCAATGCAGGCATGCATCACTTTCCATGTTTTCTGCATTTGAACAGTAAATGTCAAGGATATTTTAAAAGGGATTTACAGAGCTACATGTCAAATTTTACCAGAAAAATCAGCAAAAACAAGGTGAAACTGCTGCTACAGAATCGGCTCACCCCAAGTGTCCAATTTGTCCAATTTTTCACATTTGATTGCATTTTTTTATTTGAGGGGACACCGGGGGACTGTTATGTCTTTTCATGCTGTTTACGTGCAGCAAAAGGCACCTACTCGTTATAATTTTACTATTGTGCATCACTGCCTAAAAAAGTTCTTGCATATTTTCATCTAAATTCATGCTACTTAAATGCTTTCATCATCCATCAGTAAACGAAATTAACATTGCTTCAAATTTTGTTCGTAAGAAGTGTAAAAATGCTTGTATTTTCAACTTTTGATCAATAAAACTACCTCATATCTCCTGGCTGCTCAAAATTTTCAAAGAAAAATGAAGCTTGAAAATCTCATTTTCTGATTGGCTGACTTTGAGAGACAGCGTTACATTGGTGACAATGTAAATCAAAAAGGCAATGGCTATTTTGGGAAAAGGAACTACATAGCTTTCATATTTATCAATAAAAAACCTGATACAATAAAGTCTCCAGATAATATTTTGAAACGTCATCTGCCACTGTGCATTGCTTTGACTAACCCAGCTGGAGGTTAACCAATCGCGTCAACTGTTCAAGGTTGCTACAAGCTCATTGGCATGGTTGCAAGTGTTTAACGTTGGGCCCATCCAATCATACACATGAGCAGTTCTCTTACGCATGAGTATGCACATGCGTATGTACGTCACCTTACTATGTGCACTCAAGGTCAACTGGCCTCTTTATACCATAACTCGCATGTGTGTTCACACTTCTGGAATTACTGTTCCACACTTGGCTCACTTCATTCACATCTTACGGAAACCGCAACTGTTTTTTTTTTACTTCTTCTTTTTACTTCGTTTCCTCGTTTATCGAATTTACTCCCCAAATTACCTAATACCGTTTTAGCTTTAGTTGAATTTTTTAAACTTCACTTTTTTGTCTTCGATCTCCTTTTGATACATTTACATAAATTTTTTGGATCACTCTAACCTACCTACGTTTAGACTACACATATTGCACTCAAAAAACCTACATAAATTTTAATACGTTTGCCTTTTTAAAATTGGTTAAAATGCCGCCTAAGAGAAGAAAACTTTCTGGACAGCGCACGGCTGCTGCCTCCGCTACAAGAGCAGCAAGGGAAAGTGAAACCACAGAGCAAACTTCTCAGATGGCCTCACACTCTGCTGCCCGCATCTCCACGGAAAGTACCGTTGAACGGACTGAAAGGCTGGCATCAGTAGCATCAGTTATGTCATCACGATGTGCTAAACATTCAACTGAAGAGTGTTTAGTACAGAATTCACAGGAGGCAATATGCGTTTCTAGGGCCAGGGCTTCCGAGTCCCCAACACAGACAATCCTTCGGCATTTAAGGAATGCCATCGCTACAGTATATTCTAGAGCTTTAGAAAGCCCTGAACAAACCATTTTGCATCGTCTTAGAAATGCTAGGGCTACAGCATCTTCCATGGTTTCAGAACAACCTCAACAAACCGCTATTCATCATTTAAGAAATGCCAGTGCTAATGCGTCTGCCAGAGCTTTAGAAAGTCCTGTGCAGACCGATAATTGTCGTTTGAAGAATTCCAGATCTACTGCGTCTGCCAGAGCTTCAGAAAGCACTGGGGTATGGTGAGCATGGCTCAACAACAATGGCCAAATCGCAAGGACAGGCGCTCAGTGTCGCGGGTCTGCATTTAGGTGAACAGTGTTTCACCCATGGACAGCTTTACATAGGCTGTTCCCGAGTCAGGAGTAAGAATAACATTTACGTTTACTCTCCAACAAACAAAGCTAAAAATATTGCCTACGCAGAAGTCCTATAGCCCATGGTTGGTCATGTTTAAACGCAATGTATACATCTTTATGTCAGCTGCATCGTAGGTTCCTTCATTTTTGAACCCGGTTTATTTAAAGGTCGTCGTAGTATCCACTTGTCATTACTAAGACATTTCATTGAAGGTTGTCTTGCTCACCAGATGCTTCCTTATCACTTAAAACCCACCGTAGCTGCATTCGCACTTATTATCGACCACATATAACCATATTCAATTGCAGCACAGAACCAATACGTGGGAAGGTGGATTCGTTTAATTGTCAGAGAAGTCGAGTGCGTCCACGCAATTCAGGGCACAGCAAAAAGAAGTTGGATAATAAAAGAATAGCAGCATGCAGAGTTATAATATGCATTCTCTGCCGTACACCGTTAGTGTGTTTCTCCCCTTACCATAAGAGCTGCTTTTAGGTAACGATACGTGCGCCTCAACTGCCTATTAAAAACTACAAAAAAATGTGTGTCACTTACAAGTACTCGCCCCAGCACCTTCCCATACTTCTATTATGTGGTTCTGTTTGCGGTAGTGGCAGCGCCGTATTTTGGGCAAAAGACACGTCTATCTTTCACACTATTGCATTTTACTAGGTTGCAACTGACACAGGGCTTCATGTAATGTTTTGCACTCAGAAATAATAAAACCATCCCATCGGAATACAAAGCCATCTGCCACTACTCAGCAAAAACTTCCTAAGGCCTGTGTTTCGATTGAACTTGACAACTTTTATTGGAGGTGTCTTAGTAATTTTTAAATCATTAGAATAACTAAAATACTGGAGGTCACATTTTAACATATAATTAAGTCATTTTGTTATTGAAATAATTATCAAATGTTGAAAATATTGCATCTCAAGAGAATAAAGTTCTCATCTTTTCTAATAACCAAATAAAATTAGATAATAAATTTTATTCATTGATTGTATTCACCTTTTCTCTTTGTAAAACAATTGAGCTACTTAGATGTGATTAATATGCTGCACTTCTTAAAAGGTATTTTTATGAAGCAGAGTAACAAAACTGATCCCTGCATCAGTTATTAGCTGGGTTCATTGGATAGTAAGCAGATTTGTAATTATCAAGCTAGAAATGGACTGAAAACAATACATTGAATCATGTCAATTCATTGAAAAATAAACTATAGAGTGAATGACCTAAAGAGTCTTTCATTCTAAGAGTTATTTGGATTATTGATCTCATCAGATCAATTGTCAAAATAACAATTTTTTTTTCTCTGAATGAAAGACTCTATTTTTCTAACAGGAAATTAGTTATTTAAATTGACAGATCTCAGTTTAGATCTCAGTTTATGATTAGAGTGAATACTAATGGAAATTTTATTTATTGGAATTGATACCAAAAATCAGATTAAAATTTTGTAATGGAAAGGACACAGAAAGTCAGAATATTAACCAAATAAGATTAAATTGATGCGAAAGTTTCAAAGTTTCTTGCAGTATTTTTATATAATATTAGGAAATATCTTTGAAATTTACTCTGCAATATTTTTGCTTGTGTAATCTTTAAGTGGTACTTACTTCATTTAGAAGCTTCAAAATTCAGAAGTTAGGATAATAAGTTTCCCATGGATGTTACAAATAGCAACATAAGTTAAATATTTGCATATTTCTTTTCGCTCAACATAGAAAAAATTATAAGACAGCCAGCGATGACTAATGCATTTATTACACGGATTCAAAACAGAAAAAAAAAAAAGAATACCATAGCTAAGTTCGAAGATGCATCTCAAATCAAATCTCCTGAGCAAAAATTTATTCTCTGTATTTGACAGAATTTTAAGGGAATACTCTATTACAAATTTCTGGAACCTGGACATATATTTATTCAGTGCTATGGTGAACAAACTTTTTCTGGAAACGTCAACTGGTAGATTTTATTGCATGACAGCATCTTTCCTAAAAAATAATCATAGAGTTGGGATTGGAAGTTCTTCTAAATGTCAAATATTATTACCCAGATTTATTTCTCTTACACTTTCACTTGTTTCACTACAGGCAACTATTACTTGTGACGTCACCCCGGCCTCTCTCCGAGCCCACCGCCGTGCTATCCTGTGACGACCAATGTGACTTGGTATTGGTCGCGGCACCAAATATGACGTTCTAACCTTTTGCTGATTTGGATGGGAATCTGGTTAGATTCGGTATCAGCTTTGTCGTTCCCAGCTCGCCTCCAACGTCTGGCTACCGAAGTAACTGCTTTGATTTCTAGTCTAACCTACCCACGTTGGGATTTGATCTTAGGTAGACAAAATCAATCAGTCGGCGGGCCGCAATGCAAGCCGAGTCCGAACAAAGGTAATACCGCACAAGTATATGTAAAAGAAAATAAAGTAACAACTCGAAAAGTTCAAATGTGTTAAAAAAGAATAACAATATTTTATATCTGGTTGCTGAATACAGGACTGCGTCTTTCTCCCAACCCGCTTATATGGATTTGTGACACTTTGTCTTTGTTAGGCGAGTCTTAACATCTTAAGTTGTTTTTTTAAGAAACTGGTTTTTGGTGTATCTTCGGGCGATATTCGTAAAACTTGTTTTGGTCGTGTGAGTCTCAGTCGTTCTTCAAAAATAAATTGTTCTTGGTTAGAGGTTGAGGTCGTGATGCGTGGATCTTTCAGTCAGCTCTCTGCGAGGTGGGTCTCAGAGCTCACAGCTCAACTCTGTCTGCGTCTGCCAACTGCGTCTGTGTTACTCACTCTGCAACTCTGCTTATATAGACGCCGACCAAAACTGGGTGTGGGCTTGTCGTGGTTTGGGGGTCCTCGATAATTCTAAATCCACAACAAGGATTTTCTTTGTTCTCGGACAGGAAAATTTATTACTTTCCATTTTTGGAAGTCCTTACTTTCTACTTAAAGGGAATTGTCCTCCCAAATTCTTCCTTTCTCATATTGGTATCTCACACCAATCCCCTCAGTGGGCGTCAACAGGTTCCCCTCTCTTTCACAGTGGCATCTCACACCAATCCCTTCAGGGGGCGTCAACAGGCCTCCCCTCCTTCTTCATAGTTTACCTTCGCCTACCGCTCATGCCACCCTTCAGCCAATGAACGCTCAGCAGCGTCGGTGTTTGCAATTATCGCTCAAAGGAAAAAAAATTACCTTCTTTCCTTTTTTTTCTTTTCTTTCTCTTCCACGAGCAGACCTCCCACGACTCGTAGGATGGTCTCTAATCTCTATCTTAACCGAATGTCACCTGGACTTTATCAATCGAGATTTTCGCCAGCATCAAGTGGGTGGTCATCTGGATGACTTTGCACCCTGTTGCCAATTATTTCTTTCAATAACAAGCTTTCTATCATGGCCAGCTCTGACACAAAACAGGTGTTTTTCCCAAATGATATTTGCAAAGGATAGTTAATGGTTTAATCTTTACTTCTTTTTAACTTGTGGCTGGTCCAGCTGACATTTTTCCCAGTAAGTGCGTGACCTGATTAATATTATCTCTTAGCATTCTGTTTTGTAGGCCACTTGACCAATTTGAAATTTTCATTATTGCTATGGGCAGACGGCTATCTTTTATTCACTCCGTCGTAACATAAATCAAATTAAATCTGAGAGATCTGAGATCTTACTTTTGTTGCTAATGAAAATAAAATCTTTACCGCTTTTCTTTGTTAGAAAAAATAACATTGCTCAGTGTCTTTTCGTGATAGCTTCTTATCACCTTAATTAATTCTCACCCCCCCCCTTTTTTTTCATGCAACCCTAAATAGTGTCACAACTTATCTAATCAGTGGTTCTAACAATCTTAATCTGTTGAAACATTCTTTAAAAAATTCACTGAAATAAAATTAGAATAGCTCCTATATATATACAATTTAGCTGAAAGGTGGCATATGATTATAAAGAGTTGGAAAATACTTTGATCTCTCAATAATGATATTTTGAAATTATATCAAAAAAATATTTTGTTAGAAAAATGCTGGAAACTATTTCATCAACATCATATATAAATTATTGACGAAAATTATTATAATTTTTTAATATACAATCTCATACATGGGATGCAAAGATATTGTTTTGGAGAATCAGCTAATTATTCAAATTGATAAATAGTTTAAGAAACTAAAATCCTTTTGAAGTTAATTTGCTTAATCCTCACAATAACAGAGAAAATATTCTTCCCAGTTTAAATATAGCAGGAATAATGGAAATAAATATTTGCTTTTGTAACATAATTATTTGTAATAAATGAGAAATTATCAATCACAGATTAATTTGTTTAAGACTTTATTTATTTAAGCTTTAAATGGAACCCGGCAAAATGATAGCTATTTAAATTGTTTTAGATTATAAATTTGCCAACAAAATTACTTGAAAATTATGGTATAAAATTATTTACAATCTTAAATTTTAGTGATTAGTAAGTAGCCTTATAGATTTCTGAGGAAATACTTATATGCAAATGAACTTAGTTTAAAAGTAAAGTGTATAATGTCTCCATAATTGAATTCTTCTCGCTTGGAAATAAAATCAATTTAAAAAAGATAATCTTTTTAAAAACAATAAAAATATCATTATCAACACTGCCACAATCAATCATAACAATACAAATGAAATTCAAAACAAATACATATGAAATTTAATACTACAAATATAATTTGTAAAGTCCAAATGTTGGTCAAATAGCATAACCAATTACTTTATCTATTGATAGCAAATTGGATTTTAAAATCATTTCTTGGTTTAGTGCTTTCAGTTCATATATTCAAATTTTGAAATACCACTTATTTCCAGGGTGAAAATAAGTCAGACATCACTATTTTTTTAAAATTAAATATGAAAAGTATAAAGATGCTTGTAGATATTCAAATTTAAATATACAATATACAATATACAATTTTATAATATATATTTATATAAGTGATATCCCATTTACATAAGGTTTTAACCTTATGGAAATTGGGTATCACTTCAATAATGAATGTAATTGATAGCCAGACTTTGAAAAAGTTTAAACTGTTGAGAGAGTTTATATTAATACAAAAATTGCTAAACAATTTGAAAACACTTGTAATTTAGATTTGCTTATGACTAGAAAGTAACAAGCTGATAGGACCAGATTTTATATCAAGTCAGTGTCATGAGATTGATCAAGTTTAATATCTTTTAAGCATAGATACAAAATAGCTGAAATATTTTAATCTTGGTAAGATCTTTTATACTCTAATGTCTCAACTATAATAAGAACATTGATCATATCAAATTTATATGTAGTACACTTTGTAAGATTTCTAAATTCCCTTAAAAGAGAAAAATGTTCAAAAGTATAATAAAGCTATAGATGTTTAAGTGTTATATGTAAAAATGATTCTGATGTAAAAAGTGATAATTTACATCTGTACCATCTTATAGGATCCTTTCATAATATAGAAATGATAAAATATCTGTGAATTTTGAATATAGATGAAATATAATTTTAATAAATATAGTTAATAATATAAAATTCAGTTGAATGAAAGGAAAAGATTCTTTGCAAGAAACAATAGATTTTTTAAGTAAAATTAAAAATAACTGAATTCAATTTGTTAGGAAAACAAAACAAAAACAATATTTCACTTAAGTGAAGTTAAATCAGTTCAAATTTTAAGTTGACAATCCAATGACATTTTACTGTCTGCTAGAGATGATATTTGCACAAATACTTATTAAAATTAATTGAAATAAAAGGAAATGAACCAAAATGTATTACATTTAAAATCAAACTTGTCCCTTCTGCAAATCTTATGGCTCCAGACCAAAGAGAAGAGCAAAGCAAAATTGTTTAAATTATTTGGCTTAGTATAGCATAAAGACTTTGCTGAGATAACTTCTTAGTTTATATCTCATTATATAATAAAAATTGATTGAATTATGCTTGCAGTAAAACCTTTAATTCATACTTTTCTAAATGATTATTACAATATTTACATTATTAGGACTATTTTCCTTATCTTTGTCGCCATATTTATTACAACGTTTCAGCTGTTGTATCCTCCGGCCTTCTTCAGGTGGTTGGAATATTGTTTTTCATTTGTGAACTCCATCCAATGGAACTAGTGTAACTAGAACAGTCTACCCCAGTGAGTGAAATAAAGGGTTCAGTTCGACATTCCAACCACCTGAAGAAGGCCGGAGGGTACAACAGCCAAAACGTTGTAATAAATATGGTGACAAAGATGAGGACAATAGTCTAAATAATGTACATTCTGAGATGCAATACCTCATCTCAGAAATATAGACAGATTATTACAATGGTATATAATCAGCTGCAAATATAACCTTCCTTACTAGTAATATTTAGTTTAAACTTTATGGATAAATTCAGGTACTTTTGCAAACTTTGAACTAGAATATTATATAAGTCAAGCATTTAGTTGATGTATTTTGATGGGGTCTTTTATCAAAAACTTAATTTTATAATAAAAACTTCAAGAAGGAAATAGAATTTCTATACCCAAACTTGCACTGTATAAAGATTTCAAATAACATTATTGCAATTATTTACTTTCAGACTAATGTTCTCATCTTTGTTGTAATTATCACAGTGTTTTGGCCATTTTACCCTGTGGACTTCTTCAGCTATCTTTCAATCCAGGTAGACTTCAGGAAATTTTGAACTGAACTCTATTTAATCTATGAGGGTAGATCTTTTTTGTTTCACTGACCATGTCAAGAGTTATCTTATTTTATTTTGTTCATTTTTTGTTTGACTACTCATGACTATTATTGTCTCTCACTAGAGGATTAAAGTTAATTTGATGTTCAATTCCTGGATAAGGTAGTACAGACTCCAAGTCAGTAAAAAGATGGCTAAAAATAACTGAGTCGGTTTTTTTTTAAAGAACAAATTGAGAATATTAGTCTGACTTTAAATAATAAAAATAATGGTTACTGATCATCCCAGAAATTCAGATAGAACCTTTTAGCAATCAATATTTGTCTTCCAAATATAAATATTTAAAATTTATTTTGGAAGTCAAATTTTGATTGAAAAGTTAAGTCATTTGTGAAGATATTCACAAAAATTAAAGTAAAAGAAGTAGATATTATAACTTTTTAAAATATAATCTTAAAGATAAATTTTCATTTAAAAATTAAAGATTAAAACTTTGAAAATGACTTGGATTTTAGACACCTATTTCTAACAGGATTATCTTTGTATTTGTAGATGTTTTGAAAATTAGCATATTTTGTGGTTTAAAAAATCATTACAAAAATTTTTAATAACAGTTTTCCGGAAAGATTTTTTATTAATAATACATCATCCAGTAGAGTCATTCTCTTTAAAGTCTATTTTAAAACAAAAAATAAATCAAATAAGATATTTATCATGCAGAAAGAATTTAAAGTGCATGTTTTACATTCTTTTTGAAAGTTATCCTTAGGTATTAATTTTCTAAATCTTATCCAAATTTATTTTTTATTTTTTATTTTTTCTATATAATACAGATTATATATTTAGTTGCATAACTGATCCATTTCTTGGAAATTGTTTGGTAATTGTCCAGTTTCAGATCAACCTACATATACATAATATAGTGGCAAATTTTACATGTTAATTAAAACATGGCTAATAAAAATGACAGGTAAAAAGTTAAAGAAAATTTATGTTTTATCTTTCAAAGAAAAAATATAATCTGAATCTAATTTCATGCTGTAATCTCTCCAAAAGTTACACACACACACAGAGAAATATTATCTATTTCTTACACTTACACACACATTCACATGCACATACACACACATCTCTCTCTATATATATATGTGTATGTGTGTGTGTGTGTATGTGCATGTGTATTGTTTGCATTAATCTTTCAAAGCAGATATCTTGAAAACTAAGGATAATTTAGAATGAACCAACTAAAAACAAGACATTTTGGGGATAGATTTTTCCAAACATCTATGGTCAGATACATGATGCTTCCTTCATTTACCTTTTTTAAAAATAAGACATCATACTTCCATTAGTTAAAATAACTTATGAAACTTTATTTGACTTAGTGATGAAAACATTTATTTTATTATAGTGGATGATTACAAGTGAGAGGGGGGGGAGATAGAGTGTGCTTATTTTATTACCACATGGCACAAAACAATTTTTGCTTAACAGTTGACCTTAATACAACATATCTAAAATAAAATAACTGCAATTATTTTAACTAATAGGAGAATGATTTTTGGATTAAATTAAGGAAGAAATTATGGAATAACTCAAAGTTAGGGGAAAATTAGGATATCGAGAAAAAAAATCCTAATAGTTTTTTACTCTTTAATATGAGAACAAAATATTTTGAGGGATGGAGTTCACAAATGAAAAACAATATTCTTCATCAAACTGATTTCAACTTTCTTAAATAATGTTTTATAGATCAGCTTTATAACTGAGATCCAGACTGTCTAGTCACATCATTTCAGGAAAAAATTATTTGAACCATGAATATTTAAAAGATAAAATATGGGCATTTCAGCATCAATTGCATAAAAAAGTTCAAATGTTGATTTACATGATTTCTTAGAAAATATTACCAGATTTAAAAAACTCCATCATACAAGTTTTATAAACTGATTGAAAGAGAAATATTCTAGAAAGTTTAATAAACAAAAAATATTTTAAATATTTCTGAAGCCAATAAAAAATCAGACATTTGAAAATTTACTCTGTAATTATGGAGATTGAATACTGCTAAAAGCAATTTATTTTTTATATTCTTTTGTAAATAAGTTTAGATAATTAATTTTTAAATAATATCAAATATACCACAGTCAATCAACATCTGCTTAAGGAACTTTTATTCTTTAATCTAGTTGTTTGAGGCATTTTCCAGAAGTTTTACTCTCTACATTTGTATCAGAAGTTAAAAAAAAGAAAAAAAATGCTGTTAAATGAACTGGCAGCTTATCAAAAAACAAAATAAGCTTTCTGAAAAAAAGTAAAATATTCTAATTCCCAAAGGGACGTATTGTATATTGAAAGGAGTCAAGCCAATGATAGCAACAGTCCAGTGTTCATGCCAAAAATGAATCTAGCCAAGTGTTATTAATTCTCATTTGTTGTTTAATTTCAGAATCAATCATGAACTAATTAATGAGAAGAAAAGCAATAGATCTACAGAGAGAAGTCTCTGAAAGAAATTACATGTAAAAAAGAAAGATATTTAAATAAAAACCTAAGCTGACTAGTAATTAAAGTATTTATTTTGAAATTCTCTTTCCTGTAAAAAAAAAGCTGGGAAAATTGTCAAAGTATTCTCATGTCAACAAAAATCCATTGAAAACTTAAATACAACAAAGATTCATTAAAAACCTAACATTAGTTCTTTTTTAATTTTTTATTTGATGGAATGTAATTGGCTTAATTTTAGAAAGTAATCATTTGGGATTCTTATAAAAAAGATTTTGATTAATGAGTTTTGAATTTGTAATTTTCTCTTGATTGTTAGAAACATCAAAGTAAGCTATTTTTCCATTTTTGAATAATCAAATTTTGAATAAGAAATCTTCTCAACAAATTGAATTCTTTGAGGAACAAACTCTTCCTTTTTTACTTCTTATTGATATTTTGAAAGGACTGTTCACTCAGACTGAGATCAGCATTTTTACAAAATTGATCCATTTTAATAAAAAAACAAAAATTTTACAGAAGATTTGTCAGTTCTTGTCTGTTTTTTAAAATCAAAATATTTTTTAACATATGAGAAAATTTTAGAGTGCTTAATTCAAATGACTGGTAGGTTACTTTTATATTACAATAGTTTTAGAAAGATTTTACAGTTGCATAAAACAAATTCTGTCCATTGTCTGTAGAACTAAATGCTAAAACTTTAAAAGGATTTATGAAATACAATCACACTGAAATAACTGAAGATTTTTTTACATCATCTTAGAAATTATTATAACTTATAACAAACAAAATGATGATTTGTTTACTTTAGCACAATACCTCTACGAAATTGAATATAATTCTATGATATGTGGTTATTATTTTCACTGTAAATTATTCAATAATTTTACAGACGAAAGGCTAATGCAAAATACATTAAGAGAAATGTAAAAAAGAAAAAGATATAAAAAATAAAGAATTTATTAAATAAAAAGAACTCTCCATAAACAGACAAAAGTTAAATAATTGGAAACATTTTTGTAAATGTCTAAATCAAGATTTAGTTACAAAAATGTCAATTGTAATGAGTTATCACATTGAAAAACAAAGTAAATCTGAATATTTGTAACTATGTTTTGCAAGCAGTTTACTAGGTCAGTATTACATTTTAGTATTGACTGAAATGTATTTATTGTTACTTTATTTATCTTTCCAGTTCAGTGGGTTAAATAGCAAAGTGAACTGGACTCTCTATTGTATTGGTTGGCAATCAGTCTAAAAGAAGAAGAGCAATTCTGAATTCCATGGTGGGAGAGACCATTCCGCTAACTTTCTCAAGAAAAGTCATGGTAGTTCACAATTTAAAAATATTAAAGAAAAAGAAATTGTGGAGTGCCATGATCACCTATATTTTGAAAGGATGTGATGCTTAGAGAGAGAGAGAGATAGAGAGAGAGAGAGAGATATAGAGAGAGAATGTCATGATTTACATACCCCAATTAAATCATTATCATTTGTTTATCATTTTTGTTTTGCAGTGCTGAAAAATTGTTAGCCACAATAAAAAGTATGTAAATTAAATAAAGGGACTGATGGAACTAAGGAATGCAGCTTGTCTGAATCATTTGCCATGGTGATAGAGTAGCAATAGGCTTGTGATGTTTTATCTGTAAGAAAAAGTGTTGTAGAGTTTGTGGTAAACAAAAATAAAAACATCCCATCTCTCCTCTCACTTGTAACCATAATAAAATAAACGTTTTCAGTGCTAATGCTGAATTAGGCAAATAAAGCTTCATAAGCTTCTACTTAAAGTTGTTCAAAACAATTGCCTACAAGGTTGTGCAAATGCTTTTGACATCTGTCAAGACTGGAAAATGAGAATTATGCAGTATCACACCAGATATGACATCAATATTCTATTTTTGAGCTGTTCTGCCTCTTAGAGCATAACAAGAGGAGTCAGGTACTTTCTGGATCAGCATGTGGATCTACCATTTTTAGTGATGGATTGTATATATGAGTTTCACTTGAAGTTTAGGGTGAATTTGATCCATAACAGATATACAAGGCAATGGGCCTTATTGAGAGTACAACCATTCATTATGACTGGAGAAAATTCAGTGTCAGCTCAGTGATCATGGAATGTTACTAGCTTTTTTTTTTAGGTACTGAATGTTACAAGCTCCTATTGAACTAGATCAGAGGAGAGATCAGCTGTCAGGCTCTGATCATTTAGATTTTTGGAGGTGCACCCATAAACTGTAGTATCATCTGAATAGATATTTACTATTGATCTGAGAATGTACTTGGGTAGATCATTAATATAAATCTGAAAGAGAATAAGATTTAGAAGAAAGAAAAATGAATTAAATTTTAGAATAACATTTATCTGCATTAGTATAATTATAAAGAAAATTAGTAGCTAGCTTATACACCATGTTTTGATTTTGTTTGCAGCATTTCAACATAGGCATTGCATACTGCTTACAATAGTGGCCATTTTATTTTACATGTTATCTTATGTCATAAGTGATATAGAGATAGAGAAATAAAAATGTCATAAGTAGCATCAATTCATATGTTTAACTTTTGAAACACGAAAATCTCTACAAGGTATGTAAGACATTTCTTTTCTTTTTTATAAATTTTTAAAACTTTGCACTTCATTTTGCACTTTTTCAGTAACTGTCAAATTTCTCAATGATTAGGCTAATTGAGCAATTTGACTGTTACTGTCAACTTTTTAACATTCCTCAGAAATAAGTTTTTACCTGCAAACAAGCAGACATGCAAAAATTTGACAACTATGTCAACAAGTTAAACAATGTGAATTTTGGGGACCTATGCAATAAAGGAGAATACTAAACAACAAAGAAAATTAAAAAAAATATTTAATGCTCTGAGAAAACCAATATCTCCAGAAAATTGGAAACCAAATTAATGAAGAGGAACAATGTAGACAATGTATTTAAATGAGAAAATCAGAAAAGGTGGAATGTGAATTCCATTTTACAACAGTCATCTGTTGCCCCGTGAACCTAATTTTTTTTTCTTCTTCTCCTCCACTGGCGAGTCTAGTCTTTCATTTCTCCAGAAATGCAGCAAGTCATACTCCTGTCTCTGTTCTTGTTCTTGCATAGCTACCTAGACACTAGTCAAGAATCTTTCTGATCTTGGTAAGTGTGTGTTGAATGTTCATCATGTATTCATTGTATCAGCCATTATAATTTTTAATTATATTTCTGATTTTAAATTTTTACCTACAGTTGTAACATATTTAAGAGGGTGATTTTGTTATGAGTCCTCTGTATTCTCTGAATACTGAAGGAAATATAATGATTTTATTTTTACAAACTTTTTCAGCTTTGATTAGATCATGAGATTCATTTTATATAAATTAATAATAAATAATTAGTAATTTTACCACATATTTCATTTCTGCTCTCTATTTGTTTTTACATCACAGGTTTTCATTATTTAATTATTTGAGAGTCTGAGTATATTTACAATCTTAAATTCTGTATTAAGATGAGGGTTTTTATTTTTTCATTAATGACAACAACCCAAGAATGTTAGTAATGTTCAGAATACCTGTTTTACTAACTAGATGATTACTGTACACAAAGTAGAACATTTTAATAATTGTAATAAATTCTGTAAAGATGATTATATTTTCCATTGTTTTCACTTAAAAATTTAATTACTTCAACTTAAATTAATTTCACAGTAATTTCTGTAACATTAAGTCAAGTGTGTGCAAAACTTCGCAGCAAAAACTGTGTTAATTTCAGATTTTCAAAAACTTTGCCTGGGGACTTTTGCCCATACTTAAAAATGTGAAACAGTGTGAAATGCAACATTTTGGCAAGAAGAGCAAATATTGAAAAGCAGAATAGCCTTTGAACAAAGCAATATAATGTAATAATGAATCATCAAAAATTGTTAATTTTATCAACAATTTAAGTTTATTTTATATAAAAACAATGTTGCCTTCTTTTTGAAGACGTTTCTATAAATTGTGATGTTTGATATATTTTTTAGTTTAGTCTGAAAGTTTTTAATCTTAAAAATGGAAGAGATTTTTCATCCTTCTCATTATCTCAGCATACAGGTTGTGATGGGAAAATTGTCACCATTTTATATTTTTAATTTCATGCATGTTTTTTGCTTTTGTTGACTTCACAATACAGTAGGGTCAGCTGGGCATTATCTGTGAGAAAAAGAGCACCATGATGCAATTTACTCCACCAGAAATTTGGAAACGGCATGTTGTATTGTGAGCTGGGAAAACTCACTCTGATCATTCTGAACACCCAAATTTGTTGGTAAGAGCCTCAGACTCAACATGAAAGCCTACATCAAGTGACTTGAGGAGGTAGTGCTGTCCTGGGTCAAGAGAGTGGCTGCTGGAAGGCCTTATTTCTGGCAACAGAATTCTGCACCATACCACATAACCCAGTCATGGCTGTCAGATAGCTTCTGCAACAACATCACTCCTTACATCTGGCCACCTAACTTCCCTGACTGCAAACCCCCTTGATTATTATGTGTGCAGTGCAGGTGAGTGAGAAAACAACAAATCTCCTTGTGATATCAAAGATGAACTGAAGGCAAGGATTTTGGCAGCATTCAACAACTTAAACAAGGAAACTAACCAGAAGAGTTGCAGGAGATTTTGGATTTGTCTGGAGGCTGTAGTTGAAGTCAATGGTGATTTTATTGAATAAATTTACTCTTTAGTATTTGAAGATATCTTTGTGTAATTTTGTTAAATATATCTGTTAAAATGAGATGTCAGTATTATTTTGATTTTTGCATAATTTAGACAATTTATCCTTCGCACCCTCTATCTTAATACATCAACACAGGTGATTAGAAGAAACTTTAATGACTTAGTTAAGAGAAAAAAAAAAAAACCTAAATTTATGAAAACCTAACTTTTTTTAATATAAAAGAAATTAATTACATTGCTGTTTTACTGTTAGTAAAAAACAACCAGACACTATGTTAGGTTTTATAATGCAAGTTAATGTTTTCACAATAAAATTGGTATTAACAAACTTATGCTGGTTAAATTTTGCTCAAATCCTGAATATCCTATATCTTAGCAACATCATTTGACTTATATAATAAAATCTGATATTGTATAATGTCATCTCTACCATGAAATTAGCATTTCTGCTAAGATAAACCAAATATCTTTATTTCTTTGATTTGGCATTTCAT
Source organism: Acanthosepion lycidas (assembly GCA_963932145.1). Classification (NCBI taxonomy): domain Eukaryota; kingdom Metazoa; phylum Mollusca; class Cephalopoda; order Sepiida; family Sepiidae; genus Acanthosepion; species Acanthosepion lycidas. The sequence goes on along the minus strand of OZ010595.1, from coordinate 39,705,531 downwards.
CATCTTAGATTAATTATAAAATGCATTGAACTTAAGAGGTAACAAAAGCAGGTGTTTCAGAAGAACACATTGATTAGATGCACAACAAAAAAACAACAACATTGATTTTAATAGTGCATTTGATTATCATCACTGAAAAGAAAATCTTAAAATGAAAGGGTTAAATAAAAAGAAGGTGCCTACGTAAAATATTGGAGCAACATCAACTGCTTCGTAAGTAGACATTAGTAGCTCATCATTTCAAAAGAACTTTAAAATTACAGCTTCTGATACAAAGTAAGAAGCTGATCACATATTTCTTTTAATTGCACTTTGGAATTGTTACTAATCAACATGCTGCTGCCTGTGCCAACACACACACACACACACACACACACATATATATATATAATATAAAAATCAGTCAATATATTCAATAAAATATAAAAATTAGTAATTAACTTTATAATAATTACTTAAAGCTATATTTGCCAAGTTTTTAAAACATACACTATGTGGTCCTAATTGACATTTCTTTTCATCTTAATTTCTTTTGTTTATATTTTCAAATTACTGTATTAGAATAATGTGTTTTATATTCATAGTTTTTGTAAAGAAGTATATATGATAATAAAGTATTTTATCACTTCAAATAAGATTGCCTGATTATAAAAATATATGTCTTCAAATTCATAAAACACTCTTTTTATTTTTTGTATTAAATTTTTTTTAAATTGATAGGGACATTAGAGAATTTTATTACAAAGTTTATATGGGATTTGTCTTCTTAAAAAGTTAAATTTGGTGAAAATAGTTGAAAATTTTGTCAAGGTTTTCACACAATATTTTTAGAGAACCAGTTATATAAATTAATTTCATCGGAAGCAATTACAGAAAACTGAAAAAAACTATGTATAGGAAAAATGAATTTGGTTTTATTACATTTTAAAATCTTGTAACTAGTAAATATTTATGTCTTGATTTAAAATGACTAAGTTCAGTTGTCTAAACTGCATTTGGTATTAAGCCTAAAAATTCAAGTTTAGTCAGAAACATTAAATATGGAGAATTTTACCAACAGACATTTTGAGGATAATAGTAGAACAAAGATTAATTTATGAAGGTATGTAAATCTAAAAATTATTATTATTCAAATAGGAAAAAGTTGCTTTACTTTAAAAAACAGTGTAAACAAGATTTGAAATAATTTGAATAGAATCAAAATAATAGCTGGTTTTGCCATATATTATTTCTTATCTATTTTGTATAAAACCATTTGATTTAATTTGGTTTCTACAGAAAATGATTCTGAAAGAATAGTATTATGTTTATAAGAGGTACAATTAAAAAAAATGAAGTCAGTATTTAAGTATTTATCAGATATAAATTAGTGATAAAAAACATACTCACCTTTGATGCTATCCAAGGAAAAGTTCAAATTTTGTTGTCACTTAAGACTACTTTTCTGTTTGTCTTTATTTTTTGCTGATATCTTAGAGTGTCCTTGAAGATGTTAACTGCGACCTTGAATATGATTTACAGAGTCTTAGAGTATGACCAGAAGTGAAGTGCTATACTGGAGGTGTAGCCATGCATCACAGGAGTGACTGAACTATTGTAAGTTTAGCCTGTGTGTCACACAGAAAGGGAAGAATCTATCACATAAAATGTCATTCAGGAAACCAGAATTCAATGACCAATTTTGACAGTGACAGATGATGAAAAAGGCAATAGCAATAATAAATAATCACATTCAAGATGTAGTAAAAAATAAGAAAACAAGATACTGGTATGCTGAAGAGTCACAGGTGGTGGTAGTGGTAATTGTTGAAGGAGAAGAAAGAAATAGAGAAAAGTTTTGTGAAAAAGAGGAAAATGTGTTGTGATGGATCCAGGAAAAAAATCAATGTCTCCACACTTGGCTGCACGAGTGCAATAAGCATGGAAGAGATGACCACAAAAACAGCTGGCTCATAATCTCAGCACACTACTAAAAAGTGGTGGCTGAACCTGCAATTAAAAAAATATAACAAAATTAGAACTTTTTGAGTTAAACATTTGACAAAGTGATTTTCATTTAAGTAAAAAAAAACAAAACGTTTTGCTAAAATAATCAAAAATGTTTAAATGAGAATGATTCAATTTATAAATTAGAGAAAGAACTGCAACATACTTGTTCAAAATAAGACCATATTTAAATCAAAGAGATTGTTTTACATATATACTGAATAAAATCTAAATGAATAAATATTCAACTGATCCTTAAATGATTTGTAAAATAACTGAAAAACATAATGTCTGAATATTATGAAAAGAAAATATTTCTGTAAATAAATCTTGAGATTTAGGAATTAAGTTGTCAATGAAATTGCTATGTAATCTTGCATCAGAAAAGGAAAGATTCATGCAGTACTTTTCAGTGCATAAGTTCAACAAAATGACAAGTATGAGAACCTGAAAAAGAAACATTTATTGTGATAATTACTGAGAAGTGAAAAATATACTTAAGTCTTAGTATAAATATCAATGTAGTTTTTGGTACAAAAATATATGCAAATCATCATTTGTATTAAAAGCAAAATTCTTGAGATAAATTATATTTCTCTTTGTAGTATTTAATTAAAAATGTAATCATTCAAGATGTATGTATATTATTTCTTAATATTCAAGAATTTTATTTATCTTTTGTCAGGATAACAATTTTTGGGACAAAAAAAATAATCTAAGAAGTTTTTCAGAAGTAATAACTAAAATTAAAATAATTTGAAAGAGTAAAAAATATCTGTCAGCATTCTCTTCTTGAAGATCAAAACAGGTAAATTTATTTTTTATGAACATATTTTTCAATATTTTTTGTTTTTACTTTTTATAAACAAAATAAGTTAAACCCAATAAAAGTTCTTTTATACTTGAATATATAATGACCACTTATTATTAGCACAATAAGAAAAAGTATTAAAGTTTCCTGTATTTTAAATTTTTAGAGACCCAAGTGGAAATTGAAAAAATTAATAACAAATAAATTAAGGTAGTTTGCACTCTGTTGAAGAAAGCTTAAAAAACTGCCTTTTATTCACAAAAATTTCTGAAAAAGATTTTGTATTAAATAACACATTTTGGATCAAAAACTTCCTGACAAGAGTAAAACTTTAGTGCAAGACTGAAATTAATTTTAGAAAATTTTTTTATATAGAAATGTTTTATATGCTTCCTTACTAGTGCTTGACTAACATTTACTAGATGACCACCTGTTTGTAGTTGCTTACAATTATATATAACATTTTTGCATTGACTAAAAAAATCCATTTTCAGCAAAATCAGTTCCTACAAAAAAAAAAATTTGATTTTGGGTTCCAATTTGGTTTTGTCTTTGCTAGTTCAGAGGGCATTTTTTAAAATCTGAATGATTTACCCAAATGTTTGGTGTTATTCACAATGTAAATTTGCAATCCAAGTAGTTTTCTGGTTGATTTAAATAAATTCACCTCAATAATTTGATGAAACATGGAATCATATATGAAAGCAAGTATATCTGACCCAGATATAAAATGAACCTTCCCAGAACATCTCAGATCTCTCTTTGTGCTAGATAGATTAGATGTGCAAGATAGCAAGTTCTATTAGTATGTGGTTTTCCATATTTGGCTTTGCAAAGATAAAGATGCTCATTAGGGGCATTCTTTTAGTCTGTAAAAAGCAACCATATTCTCTCTCTTCCTCTTTTGTCTCCTTGCTTTCAGATGTAGTTGCACATGGGTAAAGTGCCCCCAACTGGGACATGTTCATTTTTGTGGTCCTCTGTTAACTGAACTCAAACACACACACATACACACACACACACACAAAACAAGCACATTCTTATAGCTAGTTTAATACTTTTGTTAATACATACGTTAATTGCCGTTTGTTTTGTGTCATTTATTTTTACCCAGACTCGCACGACTTCTTCCTTCTTCAATATTGTTTGTGAAACAAATGTTCAAGGAGCCCATAAATAGTTACTATAAAACATCCACACACTCATATCAAAAGTGTAAAATCCTACAACAAAGTGGTGAGTTAATTATAACTGAACATTATTTGACCATAATACCTTCCACAAAATGCTTTATGAATCATTGATAAAAATGTGTGTTTGCACAAGCCAACATTATGTAGATATGTTTAATTATTGGAAATATGTTTGCAGTCACTCTAAATTTTTAAGAAAGTATCAATGTGCAGAGCTGTGGAAAATGTTAGAGAGCATAATTTAAGTCTAATGTCAGTCTTCCAGTCGTTCAGAGTTATATATATATATATATATATATATATATATATATATATAAAAGTGAACATAGTAGTCAACACTTAGAGGCGACAGTCTGTTTCATGCTATATGCAATCGTCAGGCCACGTATGCTGTTATTTTTCTCGGCTATTTATACATATACGGGTCAGTGGTGCATTGTGGGTAGTCTATTATGGTGGTTATTTTACCGGAAGTTGTTTATTTATTTATTTGGGTTAAATTATTTTGCTTGTTTTTATTTTTTGTTTCTTATTTTATTTATTTATTTACTTATTTTTTTTAATCGGTGTTTTTTTATTAAAACGTAGTAAAGATTTGTTTATATCACTTATTTAATAGTTTTGTTTTGGTTTGAGAATTTAATTAAAGCTCTATCTCTGATATTGAGCACTTTATCCCATAAATATAGCACACCTTAAGACTACATTTCTTCATATATATATATATATATATATATATATATATATATATATATATATATATATATATATATATTGTTTATAAAATGTATAATTGTTCTTGTATAGGAGATTTGTAAACCCAGTATTGTTGAGCAAGTTTTGCATAATTGCTCCTGTACCTGGATCTTTTAGTTCCTGTATATTTGAGCACTCTTTTGAATGATACACAGTTTTGGTGTTCTGGTGATATTTATTTTGTTTTTTTTCCTCCCCACTTTATAAAAGTTAACATATATTGGTTGTTCCATCTTTTGTTGTAGGGGTAGTTTTCCCCATTGATGATTTTGGTTGGTGTGTACACTCTTAAATTTGACTTTGCCTTACTGCCTGTCTCTTCATGGCCAAAGTGATATAGGCACATCAGGCTAAATGTTGACTCTCTCTATCCTGAAAGATGCAGGTTAGGTTCCTGCCAAAGCTTACAATTTTTTTTTTAATTTCTCACAATTTCAGGCTGGTAAGTGAATATAAATAAATATGCTGTTTAATATATCAATGGACCTCCTACTCAAATATAAGTATCCACTATTAATATGTTTAATGTGGTAAAAATCTGTTGGATTAATAAATTCATTCTAATGCATAAAGTATAATCAGATGAAAAATTGCCTTTACTATTTCAGGATTTCTATAAATATACAAACCAGCTAACATAAGCAAGTTTTACTCTGTTTCAAACAATATTTTTTAATTGCAACAGTAATAAACTAAGTTTTAACTCAGCAATTCAACAAGGCACCAGAAGAGTTAAATAGTTTGGCTAAAAACAAAATAACAGGTTTCTGTAAGAGTAGAATAAAGTTAAAAAAATTAGAGTAGGTTGTGCATATATTTGGAGAAAAGGAATTCATCTAAGTCCTCTTTTTGTACTTGGTCTTTTCCTCATGTTATGTTTTAGGTAAGTAAATCTCATATTGTTTGCAGAGATAATTTTGTTTTAGAAAAAATACTACCTAAAGACAACAGGAGTTTATCCATTGGAAATATAGCTTTGAGAAGAGCAATGAAGATGGAAATGCTAATCTGAAGAAACATGTGGTATTTATTTCTCTGACAATAGAGAGAATAAACAGTAACAGAGATAGAAGATGCATTTGCAAAAAAAATTAAAGGTTTTGCAGTAGTTTCAGTAAACTGGGGTAAAGATATATTCCAAGATGAAAAAGAAAGGCTCAGTCAATTTAGGGGAAAGGAAAAAGTTGAAGAGAAAAAAAATGATAGGATAAGGAACAGAAGAGAAGTATTGAGCAAGAAAGAATATAACTCTGAAGATATAATAAAGATGAAAATACTATATAAGATCAAGGAATTATCAGTTTTTGAAAATGGTCAAAAGAATAGGTAAGTTAAAAGAAGAAAAGAAAGTAGTTGGTTAGGGAGAAAAAGAAAAAAAATGGAAATGCAAGAATAGATTTGAATTACATAACAAAATAAGTGAAAAAGAAAAAGTAAAGAATATAAAATCTAATTACATTTATATACAAAAAGTAAAAGAGAAATGATTAAGAGTAAGAGAAAGGTGGAGAGAAGATTGTCCAAAAAGGATAATGATATAGAGAAAGGAAAAAGTAGAGGGGAAAAAAAGGATGATATAAAGAGGAAGAGCTTAGAAAATGGCTGTTGCTAAGCAAATAAAATCCATGATAATGTCTATCCACTTAGAACATTTGAATGCAAAATAGTTTCTGCTTTTTATTTCCACAATCCTCTTCCATCTTTTCCATGTAAACATAACTTCATCAGAGCTAGAAAAGAAATATATTTCCTCTTAATATTCAAGAGAAATGTCTTAAGGAACATTTTATAAGTAAAAAACATATCTATTAACTTCTTATTCCTATCTCTTCCTACAACACACTTTAAAGTAGCAGTTATTGAGAGATTCAGAAATGTTTGACACAATGAATTTTGTTATTTATTCATTTGTTCTAAAAAGTGGATTTATAGGGCCTTGGCATGAGTTAATGGTTAACAGGTTTAGTCTTGTTGACCATTACTACTGTCTACTGAGTTTAGGTGAACCATACAAAATTAAATAACCTAACAAGGATTGACATATCATAAAATCAACCATTCCAACCCAACTATGATATATAAAATAGGTATATTTTTATTGGTACATATAAAATAGAATATATACAGATTATTTACACCACTTATATGCAGATTATTGTCCTTATCTTTGTTGTTGTTCTCACAATGTTTCAGCCATTGTGTCCTCTTTTCATTTTTTTTCTTCTTTTCTCCCTAACCAACTACTTTTTTTTCTTCTTTTAACTTACCCATTCTTTTGACTTCATCAGTTCAACTCAAAAATAAACAAATCTATACCAAATTTGTCTAAAGAAATCTATACCAAATAACTTCTTTTATCCAAATAGATAAGTGAAGTGGCTAGAAATTAAGACTTACTAACAACTTAAACTACATGACTTCTCTAATTCTATATATCTGTACTTCCTTTCCTCCTGTAAATTCTGGTTAATGACATTTATTAAATGCATGAACATGTCCAATTTTTAAAATAATATGAATGTTTATTATGAAATTATACATGCACAGAAAATATACACACTTTTACATACAAATATTTGTTATAAAAATGTTAATGGATAACAGATTTAAATTTTAGTGCAAATATTACTGTATAAATTTTAATGATGACTAATTACTAATACCACTATAGGTCAACATCTTTATAATATTGGGTATAAGCTTAGATGATTGCTTTGGGGAAAATTAAGTAAAATCAATGGATAAAATAATAATAAAGAGTAAAAAAAGAAATTAATGATGCTAGTAATAAAGGAACCAGAAAGAGTTTTGGTCATCTGTCCAATTTTATGACCCCATTTCTGAAAAGGACAGAACTGTGCTCTTGCTTTCCACTTTCCAATGCATATGTTTGAACATATTTTGCAGAACCACCACCAGTTAAGTAAATATGACCTTTACTTTGGTCATTCCAACACTGCACAAAGCTGACTTGAATTTGACCCTTACAACCATTTTATCATTACTCACATTAACTTATGGACCAGAAAAGGAAATTGGACATACCCAAGAGATATTGAAAACTTTGTTTCTTGACAGTTTCTATAAAAAAAGAGAATAAATGGTCTGCAGTAAAACCCAAAGTTTTGTTGCTTCTTCTTTAATTGTTTATATGTGAACACGTATACACTTACAGTACACCAATACACAACCTAAAATCCCATAATTCTACTTATCTGTAGTGACATGTAGAACAGTCATTTAAGCAAAGGAGAAACTCTGATGAGAGTTATAGATAAAGATTAATACCAATCTTAAAACTGAGCAGAACATAAAGCAGAAACTAATAGAAAAATAAAACATATTGTTAATTGTTATTGTTGCTAGTACTTGTAGTTTGACAACAATTTAAAAAAAAAGTTGAGAAAGAGTGAGTAGTAGGCATATAAGGTCAGCTTTGATTTTCTGCTAATCATAAAATTCCTTGAGGCTTAAATGGTAACAGCTGCTGATATGGTTAACCAGGATTCCCCAAAGCAAAAGACACATAAGTCTGAGTCTCACTGGGAATTCTTTATTTTTTCTGATCTGCACTGTTTGCTTGATGAAAAAGTTACAATAAAAAAGTAACTGAAAAAGTTACAATAAAAGTAACTAAAAATTAAGATGAAAGAAACTTACTTGTTAATATTATTAATAATAATGATTAACAACGCTTTATCTAAAAATTAAATACAGCATGAAAAAAGGACAAAAGAATAACTGACAATTAAAAAATTGAAGATGAAGTTCAAGTAGTTTGCAAAATTTACAAGTAAAAAGTTATGCATAGTGCAGAAAAAGTAGAACGCTGTCGTCAATGTCATATGCTAAGTTACACAGTTTTTAGTTGTAAAATAAGGCTTAAAGCAGAGAAAACGAAAAGAAAAATCTCTAGAAATAAATAAAATGAAGATAAAATAGTTTTCAGCAGCTGACTGATCAATCTGAACATGGCACTTACTGCTAACTTAAACACTCACAGCATTAGTTTACAGATATGTTTGTAAGGCTGAGAAGAAAGAACCACAAACATCTGTGCTAATACTGATATCAATACTTGTTGGTTGGTACAGCTTAACCTAACTTCTGTGCAATACTATACCACAAGTAATTCCACACAAGCCCTAGGAACTATGACAACTGAAAAAGCTATAGTAAAGGAAAGCAGAGTTGAAATTGTTTTCTTTATCTGGGGGGGATTGTTTCAAAGTGAACACCCCACACACATACACATATTAATTGCTTATTTTAGTGGTTTCCTTTTTTTTTTCTTTTAGGACTTACTCATGCCTTTGTTCATCAGTTAAAGCATTTTAAATTTTCATCTTGTCTTTATTTCTAATTAGATTAGCCTATCTTTATTAAAAGTGGAAAGTGAAAATATCTCCTACTTCTGCAAAGAAAAAAGTAAGATTTAGGTACGTCCATAGATTTGGTAAAAAGTGGGCATATCATGATGAAAAAAAAAAACCAAAACAAAGATTTATTGTCAAAGTCTTTGTTATTATTAAGAGGAAAGGACAAAGGATATTTTTTTATTATTGAATTGTATTTTTTTAATCCTTTTAAATGTTTGAAATTTTAGTTAAAAATCTTGTTTTTCTTGCATCAATGATAAGTAGGACCAAACAGTATAGGAAATTTTAGTGTTTTTTGTGGTGAAAAACACACTGATTTGGAAATTCTTGCAAAAATCAAATAATTGTCAGATTTTAATGAAACTTTCAGGATTTATTCACAAATAAATGAAATTATTTAGAAATATTTCTTTTTTTGAAAATCTTGTTAAAAACCTTTTTTACATTTGTTACCCCCCCCACACACACACACACTTATTTAATTTTATGAAATTTCGAGAAATTCATTTTTGTAGTACCACTTCTTGGTGAATTTAAGTCATCAGTTTATTTTGTAAAAGTGGACCCCCAGTTACCAAAAATCTGTTGTGAGTCACAAAATAAAAAATGCAATAAAACTACAATATTAATTGCTTTTATGAATAAGATATATTAAGAAAAATATTTTTTCGATGAATAATGAATTTTTACAAGAATTGTTTACATTTTTAAAAAATTTTTATTAGAATAATTTATAAAGTTTTAAATCTTTTAAAATTTTGTATTAATTTGTAGTGATTAGGTTATATTGCTATTAAGTAAAAATTATATTTACTAATCATAAATGGAAAAGCTTACTACAATTCAGTGATCCCAATATTTTATAAAGAATTTTGAATTTTTTTGTGTTCATAAACATGTCAATTTTTGGAAATACGGATATCTATACACATTATTAGAAAATAAGAGAGATAACTATAGTAAATTTTAAACTAAAATACTTAAAATTCAATAAAATATTAGATTATGGAGAATATTTTCCTAAATTTCTAAGATTACTGGATAGTTAAAAATTATATAAAAGATAATGCTCACATTATATTCCTCAAGTAATTTTTATGGATATGCCCACTGTAGAAAAAAATTAGATAAACTTCAATCTGTCAGTTAAGCTGTGAACACCTTAAATAAACACCTATTGTGGCATTAAAAATGCACTTCTGTGATATTTTAAACTTAAAGTAAGTTATATTTGCTTCAAATCAGATTAGCTAAACATTAAATCAGCTAATATTCCTCAAAATGTTTCAGAAAAGTATATTTTATTTTGAAATATTTTTTAATAAAGTGAATTACATTGTGCTGATAGCTGGCTAAAAATGGTGATAAATCAATGATTTTAGTCACTTCAAGACAAAAACTCCTTCCAATCAATTTAAATTAGTTTTGAAATACAGAAAAAGTACTTTGCTTATTGGAAATTTAATCTATTAGCTTAAAATAAAAGCTTCAAGAAAGATTTTTCATTTTAAAAAATGAATTTCAAACCTTAGATATTGCATTTCAGTGGGCATATCAACAGTAATATATATATATATATATATATATATATATATATATATATATGCTATTTTCACTGAAGTATAGCATTTCTTCTTTATGTGACATGTCCCCTCAGGATGTTGATAACCAAGGCTCTCCACAATTTCCTGTCTTTTGTAGTTCTTAAAAAATTTGTCTTTTTGTTATTTCTTCTAAAACCTGTTTTGCCATCCATTTACTATCCATAAGTAGATAAATATAATATTTACATAGTAGGAATAATGAGAATATGAGTGAATACATTCAGAATGTTCATTGTGTGTGTGTGTGTCTCCAACTTTAGACTTATATCTGAGGGATTCTCTAAAAATAACGCCTTGTCTTTATTTCCAGGGAAACTACGACAGATATAAGAAATACAGTAACACTGTTGGATAGAGCAGTAGATTGTGTAGTTACAAAACACTGTTTCTTTGTTTACCACCATTAGTAATGAATTTTCACCAGAAATAAAAAAAAAAAAAAAAAACCTGAATACTACACTTGTAAAATACTGTACCACTGGAGGTGAACTACTTTTTCACTGCAGTGATGTTGAAACACATTACCTATCTTTTAACTGTGCTTCTATCCACTGTTTGGTCTCTGTAAATGTTCAATAAGCACTGGTGAATGTCAAAGGATGTAATTTTTTCCACATGGATGAATTCAGTGACAAACATTTGCATCATATGTACTTTCATGTCAGGCACCATTTTATCAGCTGCTATGTATAACAAGTCTAAAATAGTTCAATCAGAATGGCAAATATCAACTTCTGATATTGTGAGCTGACATAATAAAATTTGATGCATTATTTGTGGAGTGACCCTTACAGTAATTACTATTCTCTATGTAGGAGAAGAGCTTTATGAATGAAGAATAAAAAAACAATGACATATTCCTAATATTATTATTTTATAAGAGATAAATGACTGTGATAAACAATTTTTGGTTATCCTTCCTTATTTTTTGTAGTTTTGATGGATCAAATGTACACAAACTTTGTAGTAGTATCACTTTCTTTACAAGTGTATGATAGTTGACTGCCTATACATCATGCAATGATAGAAACACACTCAAGTGTTATGCATCTTAATTCCATGTTGCTGGTATCTGATGGAAATAAACTTTAGGAGAGAAGTGGAGTGTCAGCTGTGTTCAGTAAAGAGTATAGTTTTATCCATCTTAGGCCTTCATTAAACAACCAGAACATGCTGATATGGGGATTTCTGTTACAGCATTGTAACTAGAGATAGCAATATAGTCTAAAAAAGATAAGGTTTTTCTTACTGAACTAACCATTTCTCAGGAAGTTAATTACTGGTGAACTTGTGAGTAGAAGCGGTTGAAGCTAATATGTTCATCTCTTGTATTTCACTACTGGTCTTTCTTTTAGCCAGCAGTTAATCCTTACCCTAAGTAGTAGAAACTGGGTTATGTCATGGGTTTGGTTGAATAACACTGTTCTCTTTGTCCATCAATTGATTCAATTTGAGGTTGTGGAAGAGATGGTACATTGCTTAGTGTGAATGTGCATTGGAAGTACCTTGTAGAACTATAGAAGGACTGAAAGGCTGCATCTCTTTAAAATCTCTTACTATCACAGGATTGATTTCAACTAAATAATCAGTGTCTGTTCTGGACTTTAAAAGTACTTATGAATTAGAATAAGATCTCTGGTGAATGAATCAGCATAGTCAAAGTGGCAGTGGATATGTAGTCTTGAGTATAACATTTTTTTTGTTTATTGCTATTTCTGATCATTTTAAAATTCTGTATTAAGCAATGGTATTTTATGAATACTGTAAATAGTTTATTCCTTTTACATTATATTATATATTATTATCATATTATATTAGGTTGTAAATGTATTAATCCCAGAAGACATTAAGAATGCTTTTGGTTGATGAACATCAGAACATTAGATGACTCATCTCAATATTGTATTATATTCTACATAATTTGGAGGCTTTGCATGAGCTTGCCCTTTTCGGCGGGGTTTCAAAATATACTGACTGCACCTTTGCAAAGGGTAAAGTCCCCCAAGGCTTGCTGCTGGCGGTGACCCATGTTGTGTGAGGATGGGATCTTGGTGGCTGAGCAGTTAAGAGACACTCCATTTTGGCCCTTGCTTAGACTAGATGCCAGTCAGAGAGGTTCAATCTGATCAATTGGTTGGTCATGTCAAGCCCTCTCATATATAACCCACATCAAACTTCAGCTAACACCACACATCTTCCCCAATCCACTACTAATACTCGACTAATTTATTCCTAAATATCTGATAGAAAGTGGTGCCTAAATGTCAATTGGTTTGAAAGAAAAAGAACATGGCTGATTTACATCTGACTTTCTGATGTACTTAATCTAAGGAAATACATGTGCTTGAAGTCTCTCTCAAGGTGAGTATACCATCTACATGTCCCTATCATGGCAAGGTGAATGGGTTGTCTCAATTTTCAACTCTAAGATGGGTGGGAGTGTGATGATAATGAATATAAAAATTTTATTTTGGAAAAAAATAGAAAAAAAGAAACTACACATTGATTCAGGATTGGAAACAGACTATGAAGAATTCTCTGATCACTTCCCAACATTCATAATACTTGAGTCAGAGGGAGACGCTCCTTAACAAGTATGTCACCCTTTTTAATCCCAAAAGTGATATCTATGACTATCACCCCACCAAATATAAAGAAACTAAAAAATGTGACTCTACTGGTGGAGTTAGGAAATAAAAAGTATGAAGACATCTTACTAAAAATGACTAAATTTTACAAAACCAGTATAAAAAGTTACATACATAAAACTTTGAACACCTGAAAGGGAGTGATAAGAAGTGGAGAGTTGTATCTATGCATCTTGGAAGAGATAAAAAAAATGTGCTAAAGAACCAAGGTGACACAGATGCCTGAAGAGTGTCCATAAAAATGGATGGACAGCTGATCAAGCAAACACTTACATAATAACATTTAATATTCCTCAAATTCCAACAAACATAAGAATAGTGTAATAAATAAACAAAGTGGAGCAATTTATTCCAAACCCTCTGTGATGATATAAATGTCAAACGTTTGGACATCATGAAATTGTGTGCAGGAGAGAGTATATATGCAAAAGATGTGGTGAGAAATCCCCAGACCACAACTAAAATGAATGCACCAAAAATCCCAAATGTGCAAACTGTAGGCAGGATCATTCAGCTTATGCTACATCATGCTCAATATGGCAAAAAGGAAAAAGAAAAAGACATAATGAAGTTGAAACACATACAGAATGTCTCCTTTGCAGAGTCCAGGAAAATCATAGTTACAATCTCAAAAAAAGAGTTATGCTGATATGACTAAAGGGAAAATAATACAAATAAATGAAAATAAGTCTGACAACTACCAAAATCTTGACACAAACCAAATGACCAAATGACTGGGAAATATTCATGTCTCATTATAAAGACCGCACCTATAGATTAATCATACCAATAAGATAAACCAACATGCCAAGTTCCACAAAAAAAGAAAATGAAAAGTCAAAGGTAACCGATGATAAATTAAAGGGATCACCAACCCAAAAATGAATTACTCCCGAACAAGGAAAAGGAAAAAATAAGGAAACTAATATTAATATATATATTAATATCAATGAGGTCCAAACTCAAAACAGATTTGATGTACTGGGATCTGAAAAAAAAGAAATTAACAAAAATAAGCAAGAATATCATAAAAGCAAAATAGAGAGTATGACTCAAAACAAACCAAAGCACTCGAGTAAAGATTCTCAAAAAGACAAATCCAGAGAGAAGAAAAAAATTGGAAAAAAAAATCCCCTAAAATGACCCCCTCAGTAAGCAGAACCAATAGCACAGAAAGTATGTTGCCAAACTTAAGATAATGACAAAAAACATCCTGCAGTGGAATATCCGTGGCATCAAACCCAATCTGTTGGAATTGATACTACGAATTATGAACGTACACCCTGTCATCATTTGTCTACAGGAAAATAAGGAAATAAACATAAGGCATTACACAGCCTACATTTATATAATATAATAATCAAAACAGATAGAGCCTCAGGGGGAAACTCAATATTAATTCATAATAAAACTCCACATAAACAATTAAATCTGCATGCAAACTTACAGGCAATTGCTGTATCAGCAGCAATTAAAAACAAAACAATTACCATATATTCAGTATACATTCTTCTAAACAACAATATTACGGAAACAGAATTGGTAAATCAAACAACTTCCAAAGCCCTATATCCTAACGAGAAACTTTAACAGTCAAAAGATAATATGGAACAAAGAAAATACAAATAAAAAGGTAAAACAATAGAAAAACTAATTAACAGAGAAAACCTTTTCCTATTCAACAATAAAACCCCTGCATATCTACACCCAGCAAATGGATCATACTCATCTATTGACCATACCATGTGTGTTCCAACACTAGCCGTAAATTTTAAATGGAAAGTGCATAAAGATACATGTGGGAGTGATAATTTCCCAATCTTACTTGAACAAAATGACCCTGAACCTGAAGATACAACACCTAATTCGAATCTTCATAAAGACAATTGGGGAAAAATACAGAAAACTGTCAAAATCAGTTAATCCCTGAAGTAAACTCCAACCAAGAAGTTCATATAATATTCTTCACCAAAATACTACTCTTTATTGCAAAAGAAAGTATTCTAAAATTTCAACCTGCAACAAAGGATAACAAACTTTGGTTTAACCAAGAATGCAAAGAAGCCATCAAGAAATGCTACACAGCTTTAAGGAAACTTGATAAAAATCCAACAGCAGAAAATCTGTATAACTATAAAAACTGCAGAGCCTTAGCAAGACAGACAATCAAAGAATCAAAAAGAAACACTTGGAAAAACTTTGTAAATAAGATGAAAACTGACACAAAATTAAAAACGTCTGGAAGATGATTGAAAAAATACAATAATACCCCACTAAAACACCTTATCAAAAACAATAAAATAGCCACTAACAAGAAAGATATAGCAAACTTACTGGCAGAGAACTTTGCACAAAATTCTGCTAATGAAAACCAAAATCAAATATTTCAAAGTATTAAACACTGAAGAAAAAAAACTTTCTATCAAAAAACTAGGAAAACTATAACCAACCATAAATGAACTCCAAGAAGCCCTAATCAAAATACACAACACAGCAGTTGGCCTAGATGAAATAAATTATGGATTCCTGAGACAACTACCACTAATATCCATGACATAGCTACTTGAAATCTACAACAATATATAACTCAATGGTGAAGTAGCAATGTTGTGGAAAAAAGTCACAGTGATTCTAATACCCAAATTCACAAAAGATCCTACAATCAATCTCAATAATCATAATCCTGAGGACAAATCTACTGAACCTTCAACCTACAGACCAATATCCCTGACTAGTTGTATAAGCAAAACATTTGAAAGAATAATAAATAATAGACTAATAACCAACAACCTGATTACCAAGCACCAATCAGGGTTTAGAAACAATAGAAGTACTACAAATCATTTAGTATGACTTGAGACTTTCATATGTGAGGCATTCATCCGAAAGGAACATATATCAGCAATTTTCTTTGATATTGAAAAAGCCTATGAAACAACATGGAGACAAGGTATTATGAAAGATCTCAGTCTGAGAGACAGAATGTCCACATTTATAGGAAGTTTCTTGAAAGATAGAAACTTCCAAGTGCAAGTTGGATTAACATTCTCAGACTCAAAAATGCTCGAAACGGGTATCACAAGGCCGCATACTGTAGGTTACTTTGTTTAGTACTAAAATTAATAATATTGTAAAAAACATAAACCCTAGAATAGATTATATGTAAATGATTTTCTCATCTGCTATCATTCAAAATATATCAATAGAATAGAAAGACAATTATAATTAGGCTTGAATAAATTAACAAATGGTCCATTAAAAATGTATTCAAATTTTCCAAAACAAAAACTAAAAGTATTTACTTCTGTCAACACAGTAAACTCTACAATGACCTTGTATTCAAATTAGAAAAAACTGAAATACCCACCATGAAACAACATAAGCTCCAAGGTATCATTTTCAATAGCAAACTGTCATTCATACCCCACATTCAAAACCTGAAAACAAATGCAACAAAGCCCTACAACTGATTAAAGTCCTAACTCACACTGATAGGAGAACAGATCAGAAAACTTTACTAAAATTATACAGAACACTGATAAGAACCAAGCTGGACTATGGCTGCTTTATATATGGAGCATCTAGAGAATCATATCTGAGGGAACTAAATGCTATGCATCATCAAGGATTCAGACTGGTCCTCAGAGCATATAATACCTCACCTGTAGAAAGCCTATACAGAAAAGCAAATGAACCTTCTCTAAAAGTGAGATGTGAAAACTTGCTTTACAATATTACATAAAACTGTCATCATGTCCACTAAACCCAGCCTACAATAACATTTTTGACTCATAATATACTAAACTTTACAAGAAAAAAAGTAAAAGCTATCAAACCATTCAGTTTACAAATGAAATAATTCGTCTTAAATTACCAGATGGACATAACCCATGTCCACAAATCCACCATATCAGAAACTCCTTTGTGGATTATTGAAACACCCAAAATAATATTAGATCTCACAAGATATCCAAAAACCAAAACTAACCCAGTTATCTATCATTCTGAAATACTTAACATAAAAATGAATCATCAAGATCATCTATTCATCTACACAGATCGATCAAAAAATGAAGGTGTGGTTGGGTGTGCTGATATTCTTGGAAAAAAAAATTGAACAAAAAGCTTGTGGGCATATACAGTGCCAAAATAGCTGCTATCAATTTAGCACTTGATATACATACATGACAAATTCTTAATTTTCACAGACTCCCTATCCATATTTATAGCACTAGAAAACAAAAAAAAAACCCTCTAATCCTCTAATCACTCAAGTTCTAAAGAGAATCCAACACATCTCCAAACAGAAAAGTGTAACTCTATGTTAGACACCAAATCACAATAGTATACCTGGTAATGAGAAAGCATATGCCAAATCAAAAAAAGCAAGTAAGGAGCAACCATCAAACTCAAAAATACTATATACTGACTATAGAACCACTATCAAGGAATTGATTATAAACAAATGCCAAAAGCAATGGGACACTTATACAAACAACAAATTACAGAATGTTAAAACTACTATTGGAGAATGGCAGACTGAAAACATCAAAAGCAAAAGACAAGTAGTACTGACCTGCCTCCACATAGGCCACACCCAAATCACTCACAAATATCTACTGGAGAGAGAAGAACCTCCAATATGCATAGGATGTCAAGAGAGACTATCAATAAAATATATATTGTTGGATTGTCAGGATTTTTACGAAACACAAGAAAGATATTACCAAGTAAACAATATGAAAGAACTCTTCAACAAAATCCACTCTTCCAAAATAATAAACTTTCTAAAAGAAATAAGCCTTTACTCTAAAATATGAACATAATAATATATAAATTACACACACACACACACACATATATATATAATAAAATATATATATATATAAATACATATATAAATACATATATATGTATATATATATATATGTGTGTATTTATATATGTATATATTTTATTATTATTAATAGAAATCTTATAAGTATAAGAAACACACACACACATATATATGTATGTATATATATATATATATATATATATATATATATATATATATATACACACATACATATATATATGTGTGTGTGTGTGTTTCTTATACTTATAAGATTTCTATTAATAATAATAAAATATATATATATATATAAATACACACACATACATATATATATATATATATATATATATATATATGTATGTATATATATATATATATATATATACATACATATATATATATATATATGTATATATATATATATATATATACATACATATATATATATATATGTATTTATATATATATATATATATTTTATTATTATTAATAGAAATCTTATAAGTATAAGAAACACACACATATATATGTACGTATATATATATATATATATAAATACATACATACATACATACATATATATATATATATATATGTGTATGTATGTATGTATTTATATATATATATATTTTATTATTATTAATAGAAATCTTATAAGTATAAGAAACTATACTCACTCGGAAAACCTCCAATGTGTTGATTTGCAAATAAACAAGCCAATACCAAAGGGAAAAAAAGGCCCAAAGAAAAAAACCTCGATACGAGTACGGAAAACAACTAAATAAAGTACTCAATACAATGAGTAGAGCAGATCTACTATATATATATATACATATATATATATATATATATATATATATATATATATATATATATATATATATATATATATATATATATACACAGGGTGTTAGTGCTATTTGAGGACATATTGTTTTAAGTTCACTACACCCTCAAATCATTTATAATATTATTTTTTTTTATTTATTTCAGATAACCCAGTCAGAGGAAGATGTTAACCCAAGAAATGAAAAGACATGCAGTCATTGTTTTTTTTAGCTGCAAAACATAGTGATTTAAAAATTAGTAACTTTTTACATGTTGCCAGATCATTTGTTTATAAGGTTCAGTTGGAGCTAGTGGGATGTGATGGCAATGTTTCCTCTGTAGCAAAAAAAAAAAAAAGTATTCACAGCGCTCTGATACCGTGAGAACACCAGAATTTATACGGAATGTTCAAAACATCATCGATGAGAAACCCGAAAGATCAATAAGTTCATCGCCAAAGAACTCCAGGTATCAGCATGGACTATCAGAACCGTGGTACATCAGGACATTCAGTATGTCACATATAATGAGGAAAGGCCAATTCATATCGGTGAAGACACAGGAAAACCATCTCATGCGTTCAAAACAGTTGCTGAACTAAGTGAAAAATCCCCATGAACTCTGACAAAAAACAGACAGAATGACAGATAGCTATGAGAATCTCCTTCTGAAGTACCCAGGGTGAAGCACACCAAATATCCAGCTACTGTGATGGTTTTAGGAGTTGTGAGCAGTGAAGGTCATGTCATGTCACCTTACATTTTCCCACAAGGTCTTAGGGTCAATCTCTCTCTCTCTCTTGTTCTTGTAACAGCATTCACCTGAGGTGGGTTGAGCCGGCTCCAATATTGGAGTTTCATGGGAATTTGGAATTCACAAGCGGTCCCCAACCCGCATGTATAGCACATGAGATTTGATTATAGTGGTGAAGGTTTCGTGCAGGACCATCCACACTTTTTGAATGTCCAAATACAGAGACCTGGTGCACTATGTGCCACAAGGTCCCCAAATGACCCTCCGCAGGTTTTGAATTCAGAGTTTTTCTTCTCCTAGACCAGTTGCCATCCAAGGCTATAGAGCCCAGTCTGTCCTGCTATTTACCCATAGCTGGAGGGAGAAGAAGAGGATTCACACCTTTCCCAAGGATATTAGCATTTAAGTGAATGTAATGGAATTCAAACTCGGCTCTTCGATTCATCAATCCAAGCTGCTATCCATTACTCCACTGCTGCTGGATACATTAATTTTCTTAAAACGGTTGTTACGCCCTGGATAAAAAAAGTATGCAATGGAAAGCCATATATCTTTCCACAAGACTCTGCACCTTCCCACAAAGCCAATGTAACACAGGATTGGTTATCAGAGAATTTTTACGATCATGTCACCCCCAACATGTGGCCCCCTAATGCCAGATTTAAATCCTATGGACTATTACATGTGGAGTGTCATTGAAAGGGAGACTAATCGACATCCTCACAGTACCATAACTGCACTGAAGGCTGCCACTGTCCAGGTGATGTCCAAAATGAACAGGGACCACTTAATTTCAGCTTGTGGACGGTTTTTGAGCCTGAATAGAAGCAGTCATTGAAGCCAAAGGTGGTTTCATAGAATAATTAGATAAAAAAGTATCATGAATGATATTTGTGTCCATTTTGAATTAAATATATACATTGTTTGCTAAGATATTACTGTTTATTTAACAAATTAAAATTGTCCTCAAATAGCACTCGCACACTGTATATAATTCCCCCGCCCAACCCTCAGAAAAAGAAAGCCTTTTAAACTAAATATTATTTTCACTCACAATCAGTTTTGGCATCAAATGACCTAAAAAGGGTTGACTTGCTGTCAAAAAAAACAAACCAAACCAATTGAAAGGTATTTTGAATTGAATTTTTTATATTATTATTAACTTGTGTGAACAAATAAAATTACCTAAATATTTAAATTTTAATCTTTGATTGAGTTACTTTATATGTGGAAGTATTGAAAAATTCTTGGCTTGATTTTTTTTTCAAAATCTAGTAAATTGACCAAAGTCAGAATTTGTTGGTTTGGGTGAGTTCTTTTAGGTACCACTACCTATAGGTCAATCAATAAGTTTGTAGCCCAATGATGAAAAAAAAAACAAACATTCATTTTACGCAATTAAATCTTGTCTTTTTTTCTTTACCCATTCATAATACTTGAGATAAGGGATTTGACGATTTTTCTCCTCCTCTCCATAAAAATCCATTTAGAACATTATATAGTGAACATTTCAGATCAAAGTTTAGCTAATAATTGTGTCAGGCTAAATAGATTTACCCATATATGTAGCATAATATATTTTATATTATTAAAATTAAAACTAACAAAGTCCTTGGCTAGTTTGGCCAAGATCCTCAAAGGTAAATCAATAAGTTTGTAGCCTAATGATGAAAAAAAAAAAGCATTCATTTTACTCAACAAATAATTATTTTTCAACATAATTTATTGTCCATAAATATTTTTACCAATATACATCATGTATCATGTATTACCTACCAAATAACATTCAGAAAACTATATCTACAGTAGTAAAGAATAAAATCAACATCGGATCCGTTTAAATTTAGAACAAAAGCAGCTGTTTAAATGTGCTTTAGGGGATTTTCAATTGGAGGAAAATCAATAAGTCTCTATTTAATGATGAAAAAGTATTTATTTTAAATAACAAATAATTATTTTTCAGTATAACCTTCCTTGTCAATGCATTTGATTCAATTCCCCTTCATTAATCATATAGAGTGAAATATAAACCTTTATATAAGGAAATTGAAAATTATATAAAAATAATTAAAGAGTAAATAAAAAAAATAATATAATAGACTAATAGTTTATTATACTTTTTTTGAAGAGAGTATTTAAAAAAAATATTGTTAAAAGAAGAAAGTTACTAACATATTCTTTAAATAAGAAACTGCTAAAATGAAGCCAGATAGTAAAAATGGCTTGAATAAAATTTGATGTGTAAAACTTTATAAAAAAAAGGCCCAAATTTGATGATCTCAAAACCCACCCAAATAAAATGTTTTCTTCTGTCTTTTCCATAATCTCTTCATATGTTGCCTAAAATTTTACAAGCCATTCATTGCTTAACCATGAACTCACTTCAAATACGTGATCTTATTTTCAATGAATCAGTATGATTCAAAGTTGTGGGTCCTAGTGGCATCCTTCAAAGCATTTTTAGATCAGAACATATTTAATGCCATTTCTAATGTTTCAATTGATAATAGGAAGAAAAACCAATTGCTGGCAGTATGGTTTACTATTTTAGGTCATTATTGTTTGGCTCTTAAAAGAAAACAGTGGATATAACCAAGCACAAATATTAACAATCCATTAAATTAAGGATACCTGTCTTCATCCACTAAAAAAAAAAAAAAATGAAGTTAATAGAAAAACTTTCAGTCAGTCCTGCTAAAACTTCCATCTAGGAATAATTATCATTTTATCTATTATAACAAATTCTCCCTCCATGTCTTCCATCTTTTTTGGTCAAATGTCTATCAATAATAATAGCAAAATTCTAATAAAAAATAAAATGAAACCACAAAATGGTCAAATATATCTGGTGTCAGTTTAAACTGACACCATTTTCCATATATTTGCAACCATTTAACTTAAATTTCATATTTTCTTTATTTCAGATGAAAACTTGGAATTTTTCCAATATATTTCAGTGGGATTTTCACTTTTCAAAATTATAGTTTATAATAGTTATATGAAAAAAGAGGGCTTCAATTTATGAAGCCAAGAGGATATGGATTTAGATTCCAATAAAACTCAGAAGAAAATGGCACACATTCTCAATCAGAATCACTCTAACCCTGACCACAGGAAAACCAATTCAAGAAAATATTTTCAGGAAAAGACAATCATAATCATGAATTATGTCCTAACTTCTGTAAAGAAAATCCATTCTAGTTTATGCAACAACAAGTGTGTATCTGTGTGTGTAGGCAGGAGGAACTACATTTTCAAATGTTCAAAGACTACTGTAATAAAGCAATCAAAAGGAGACACTGGTATTTTGGACAATGGTGAAGGCTTTATGAAACTAATTTATAAATAAACATGTAATTTTGACTAATGTAGAACTCTACCTACTGAAAACATGACATGCCAGTGCCCCTCTCTATACTTTTTTTGAGCATCAAATCTATCTCTCCTCAAGGATACTGTACTACAGCACTTCATTTCTATACAGCATAAATAGAATTTAAGGCATTATGATTCTGGACATTATTTTTTCTGATAAAATATCAGTGGTCTTGACATTATCCAATTTGAATATAAGAAGACTAAATTTCTTTATATGTAAATCTTTTTAAATGACTTAGATTCTTTAATTAATGTGTGGTTTGCTATAAGAAATTTCATTTCTGACTATGGTAGTCATAATGAGAATTTTTTATGCATTTCTGTCAAAGGTTTTTATAGAGAGGTTTTTCTGCACATCAAGCATTCTTTGAAGATTTATCTATACAAATCATGATAGATAAACTTGCTGAGTGCCCAAATAGTGATTTTCTAACCATAGTGAGTGCCCCCATACTTTCAGCCTTGTGCTCTTGGCTATGCTTAGAAAATCATCATTTGGGTACTTTAACATGGTGTAATCATTAGCAAGCTTGTCTCACTAGATTAATTATAACTGAGTAGTCAGTTCAATCCTCACTGGGTGCTCCACACTAATGGCTTTGTGCAGCATCTAATCTTTGATTATAAAATTATTTAGGAACTTTGACATAGTGTAACGGCTAAATTAATATCAAACAAATTTCTTAATGTGAATTTGTTAGGTTTTGTATTTTATTAAACTTTTTCTTTATTTGGAAAGACAATCAAATTCTAAAACATGCAAATGCTTGAAAATATAAAATTAACAAGAAAACACCAAAAATACATCACACAAAATAACATGAAAATACTATTAATGGTTGTTAGCTTTTTTAATACAAGTAAAAAATAAACATTAGAAAACAACAATATAAAATAATTTTGAAAACATATTCCTCTTTGCTGTTGAAATTAGATGGTGTGAAAATTTTCTACATTGTTTTACAATTGGTTTGATGAGAAAAATGTCAAATTAAATATTTTGTCTCAGGACAAATATGTCCATGTAATGTTATGACTGAGACAAGTCAAGTGAATGACCCTGTAATTTTTTTCTTTGCTCAACAAACAAGCTAGTGAATTTTACCTTTTTTGTATGTTGAAACTAAGTTCAAATGACATACATCTGTCACTGAAAATGACAAACAAATGAAAGCCCCTTCATCAGTTTTAACAACTGATAAAATATCCTTTTTTTTTCTCTTCTACTCATAACACTGTCCAATGCAATCCTTTACAAAGTAGGCTTTTTAAAGTAATTTACATTTAGCAAATGAAAGGAAAATAAAGGAGAGATGTGTATTTTACACTCGATTTATATATTTTAATATTCAAGTGGAAGAAATTGTCCAGAGAAAATTTTATTTTGTCTAGAGCAAATCCAAAATAAGATATAAAATTCTTCAGAAAAGTTTCCTTAAAATTAACTGAGATTATTTTATTTACTTCATTAAGTAATTCTGACACAAAATTGATAGACTGATCTGGAAAAGAGAAATTCCAAAAATCAATTATTAATTTATTCCTACCATCTGTATGTGAATACATTAAGCTATTCAACAATTAAGATGTTGTACTCTGTTTGAGCTCCAATACTTTAAAGAAATGATCAAACCGAAACAGACCTTAATTTTGTCTAACTCCATGGATCCACTTTCAGAATACCTTCCAAAAATACCAGGGTCATAAAACACCTTTTCTGACCAATCGGAAAAAAAACCCACATGGTTTTCTCGGTAACTATTTCTGAGCCACTGACTCATTATAAAGTCAACATTGATTTTACCCATGGAGCAGAACTGATGAGGCTGGTGTTAGTAATGGAGCCCATGGTAAGCAGGCTTAACCTCGTCATCAGCAGCAGCACCATAGGACTTCTCTCAATAGCAATGCCTTTGGTCAATGATGAAACGATTGGTAGCAACAGAGACTAATTCTTGACTGCTACAATGTGATATAATTTATGGAATATTTCTTACACAAGTCTGTTTTAATTGATTACATACACATATGGATTTTCTCCATGTGTTTATCTTGACTATTACCTTGTGTTATATCCCAAACAAACTCTCAGTCTCCCATGACTGATATACACCACCCTGGAATGAGCAAACGATTGAATCTTGTAGATCATAAAAAATAAAACTTCTTTTACTTATCTCAACTACATCTTATCTCTGTTGTTTTGTCATTTTGACTTTTTCTTCTTGCCATTACAAAGAGAAAAAATTATCCAATCAAAAATATTGTACCTGTCCAGCTATTTATGTATTTATGCTACTATACAACAAATTGTTGGTTTTCTTTATAAGGAATTCTTCACTGAAATAGTTTTCTTCAAGTTGATACTGACAGGGAACAACTGTGGTGATAATGAAGTGGTCTTGATGCTTGAAAAAGGGCTAATCCATAGAAGAAAGTGTGACTGATTAGGCAGAATGTATAAAGCTTCTCATTTCAAATGAGTTAACATTTTAAACATCATTTTTTAAATATTATCTTATGAGAGAAAATGATATGTAAATTTTTATATACCAAAACATTGTTAGGAAAGTTAATGTGGATTAAAAATGAGGAAAAATTTCCGTGTGATATGATTTCTCTTTTTGGACTTCATCAGACTAAAGTGAGGTTTATATTGATGTAACTACAGATATACATAAACGATGCTGAAATTTTTAAAAAAAAGTTTAAAATTTCAGTGTTCCCTCTTCTTCATGAGCATGTGTAATTGCATCAACATAAACATCAATTTAATCCAATGAAATCCTACAGGACAAGACATGTCAGTGCATATTATAACACAGCATACAAATATTCATCACCGGTTTGACATTTTAAAATGAAATTTCCCCTTGAAAATCTTTTAAATCAAAATTAAGTAAAATAGAAGATGGATCACAAATTTTGACTGTCAAAATTAAAGTAAAGGTGATTAACAAGTAAGGAATTCCCTAAAAGTTATTATTATTATTTGTATTCCTTGAGTTTTCACATAAGTTACAACTGGTGGCTTACAGTATAGTGACATCAAATCTCATCAATGATTTAGCACTTACCTAGTTTTCAGTCTAGATAGTTTTGATTTTATCTTTATTATCCAGTTCCTCCAGTCTTAATATTAGGCTTACTGAAATTGTTCCCAGTACTCCAACTATGATTGATATTACTGTCACCTACATGTTCTCTAGTGAGGTCCAGCTTTTTGTTTTAATTTTACTCTGGAACGGTAAAATCCCCTATTTGGTATGTTTGTTTCCTCCCTGTTCACAACAACTAGATATGGTCTTCTGGTATGGATAGGGCAATCCATTTACAGCTCAAAATCCCAGAGGATTCTCAGTGTTTTCCATTCTCTAACATAGATTCTAGATTGTACATATACCATTGTATAGTCATTACATAGTCATTTGTACAATTCCCAGTGGATTACTCTTTCTGCCCATTTATGTTTCCTTTTAGTTTTTCTGAATTAACTTGCTGCATTCATTTATGTGACTGATTGATTAGTTCCACATAGCCTGCATTTGCAATAATAATAATAATCTTTTATTAATCTTTCTTTCAATTTATATCTGTTGCTTTTTATTGCAAATTGCATATTGTTAGTATTACTTGATGTTGTAAATTACTGGTCTGAGATGTAATAAAAACAGCTTGACTGGAAGAAAGATTAGTAAAAATTGATAATAAAAACAATGCTTTATTGAAGAAATCTATAGTTTTGAAGTTCAAGAATCAGCTGAGTTGAAAATTAGAAGTGATGACTTTCATTAAATATAAATTATTTTAAGAAATAATATTTGGCATAATTTGTTTTTCTTTTCTGATTCAAAGATTTTGGGTTATATGCAATAAAGAATGTATTATAATTCAAAATAACTTAATAATAATAGCCGTATTGTTTTAAGAATGAATCCCCAATATGGAATCAATGAATTGAGTTTTAATTGTGCCTTAAGCCTCTTAATGTCAATTTGTTCTTTAAAACTCTTGGAAAAAATTCTTCCTTCCCTCTATCCCACCACTAGAAACCTTGAGAAAAGGTCTCAGCACTAGCATCTCCAAATAAAATTGTCTATGCCCATAGAGATGATTAATATGTATATATATGGTGGGTGGGGGATATGTTCTCAGCTTGAAGAAATGGGTGTGTCTGTATGTCAGGTTGGCGGAGGCTGCTGAAATATTCTCAGCTTGACCAAGAAGGAATTCCAGAATGAATCCAGATTCATTTTAAGTATTGTAAAATAAGATTTTAATAATTTTATTCTGCTTTTCATAACAATTTTTCACACTGATTGTAGGTATGTATCAATGTATCAATTTATAAAACTATCAAATATGCCAACAAATTTTTTCAGTAAAAATAAACATATTCACTGAAGAAAATATTCAGAAACATCAGAGGCTATCAAGAAGGAAATTTGCATTAATTTAGATTAGTTATTTTCTTTTATTATTTTTACTCACTTTTGAGTTGAAATTTATTACTTTTATTTCTTCTGTTAATTCTGAGTAATTAGGAATAAAAATCATATACTGTAGTAGAGTAATTGATATTAATAAGAATATAATTTTATCACCTCACTAAAAAGTAATACCATATACACTAGGATTTCACACTTTTAAGTTACACTTTTTATACTAATAAAAAAATAGTTACTGATATGAACTTTGATTGAAAAAGTAAAACTCTTTATCTAATTTTTAAAAATAATTTTTTTAGATATAAAATTTTGTTTCTATGCTCTACAAAAGAAGTTTCATATTAATACAGTATATTTCTAAAACAATAGATAAAATTGTAAATACAATAAAATCAATAAGTGGGAAACTACATTAGCTGAGCTTTTACAGAGAAAGAAGAGGGAAAAGAATTCTCATGTTTAATAATTGATATTATGATTCTATATTTTGCAACTAAAATTCCCTTTAGAAAAATGTCAGCTGTTATTTCAAAGTGCATTACTAAAATGATGATTATTTATACTTAGTAAAAGTGAACTTTCTTTTATTTCTCTAAGTGCATGTATATATATATATATATATATATATATATATATATATATATATATATATATATATATATATATATATATATATATATATATATATATATATATATATATATATATTAGGGAAAAATTTCATTTAATTCAGTTCAAATGGATTATTTTTTTGGAATAATTGCATTTTTAAAACTAGTACAATTATTTTAAAAACTAAAATATTTTTTACTAAAATTCTATTTTCTAACAATAATGTAGTTGCAGTTAGCTGTTTATTATGGAAAATCTTCAAAAGACAATATTTTTCATTTTATTTTTTTTGATTGTTGAACCAATCTTCAAAATGAAGTGAAAGAGAAACCCTTATGTCAGGTAATCTAATAGAAATTGAAAGAGTGAAGCTTTTCAGTCTGTATAAACTACATGTTTTTTCTCTCTTTCAAATTTAGTTTTTATTGCTGAGTCAATATGGATACACACAAATTCTTGCTGTCTACAAACCCACACAGTTGTTAGGTGTAGAAGTGAAAACACAAAACAACATTATAAATATAATAGTGCATGAAGAAATATCTGATCATAGCCCACCAATTCCAATCCATTCTCTTTTTAGTATTTTCTTCTTCAATATGATGAGTTTTATAATTAGACAGGATATTTTTCGAAGACTCACTTTGCAGGATTTTGTATAGTTTTAATTTATTTCTAAACAATATTTCTAGAAAACAAATAAATTTAAAAGATTAAAATAATTTTAACTTGTTTCTTTAATCTTAAGTTTTTCTTTTTTGTACAGATTTTACAAGAAATTTTAAATCTTTATATTATTTAAATTATAAATTAAACGCAACATTTTATTTCATTTATTTTTAGTTAAAATATTTTTGGGATATTTATATATCACTTAATTATTATAAAATATAATAATTATTTCTGTATGACGAAAATGTTTTTGGACTGTTCTTTATTCTGATGTATTAGTAATCAGACAAATGAAGCATTTACAACTCAGTCACTGTTTTTTTTCCCCCTTACTACTAGTCACTATTCAATACACAGTTAATAATTCAAGTCGTTTACAATAATGACGTTTCAGTATTTGAATACTGAATAGTCTCCCTTTAATCTTGCATTGACTAAAAACGACAAATAATTGAGTATAAAAACGTCAAAATTGTCTGAAATATCTGATTGAAATCGCAAATGTATAGGGCAACCAATTAGAGCACTGAATAATCGACATCTAATAATGTGAAACGTATTCAAAACGTACAAAACACCATGTGCCCCTTCTACTGTCAGCTTTATGTATTTTAAAACGCCGGCAACCAAGGGAGGGAAGAAACTAAGAAACTAACAAAACAATCGAGTGGTTACAGCCCTCCAATTCAGTTCTTAAATTGTTTGATTATTATTCCTGAATGTTTTTTGAGATGAAGAGAGTTAAAGAAAAAAAAATTACTGAAAACAATTACTGAGAAAAAAAAAAAAAATAAAATAAAAAAACAAAACAGGAAAGATATCTGGAAATGAACTGGGAAATAGGAAATTGCAAGTTAACAAAATGTTCATATATAAAATTTAAAATAAAAACCGCCATTTACTGCAAAGATTGATTTTGTTTGACAATGTTTTTTTTTCTTTGTCACCATACCTTAAAAACTGGAAGTCACTTAGAACCAAATAATAGGAAATAATTTCCCATTACTTATATTTTTGGCATTATAAACATTTTAATGTTAAATAAAAACATTTAAGTATGTTATAAAAAAAAAAAATTCATAATGATATTTGCAGTTTTTCATCATAGAGAAAATGTTGGTTTATCACTGGGAAAAAAAAGTGAATATAAATATATTTATCATTTTATCTCCCCATTTGATGTATATGATATTAAAAAATACAACTAACTTTACTGGTAAAAATTTTGTTATTAACCCAGTGGTTATAGTTTTTTTTTCTTTTATTAATTAAATGAGCTCTTGTCTCCTTTTAACATTTTAAATGATGTCCAGCTGGTGAAATTAAATATTCAAAGTTTTTGAATTTCAGAAACTGATTTATTATGATTTAGACTTTACATTTTATATATATATATATATATATATATATATATATATATATATATATATATATATATATATATAAAGTGAACATTGAAGTCAACACTCAGAGCCTCTGAGTGTTGACTTCAATGTTCACTTTTATATTTATATTTACATACGCTCTATCTCTGATAGTATATTTTGGGAGCAGTTTTTTTCACTAATTTTTCACTTAATACAAAGTCCAAGAGCCACTCAAGCTACTGGGTTACTGAATGATGTTGTAAGCATGTAAGAGTAGGAGGTAAAAAGTACAGTTTATTATAGATACCGCCAAAAATTTGGTATGCCTAAGGTTTAAATGTATTTTCATAATGAAAAATCTTTCCTGCAGTTTTCTTTTTAGCCTCAATTGAAAGCTAAAGGATTAAATTTTCTAATTCCAAAAAGCAAAATACTGTGCTGTATTTCAACTAGAAATTAAAATGATTTTAGTAGATTCATTTTTTTTCAGAAAAACCAATTGAAACAGCCATTTTTAATTTTTTTGATAGATTGTAAACAAAACTTAATTCTCTGTTTTAAAAATCTTGCAAAAATAAAATATATATTTCTGAAATGTTATTTGCATAAAATTAGCAAATTTAAAGTTAAATTAATTTGTTCTGAAACAAATATTATTTACTTATAGCATAAAATTTTCTATACAAGTATTTCTTGACCACAGTGTTATTCTCACGTCTCCATCAGTAAATTTATAGTTGAAGATGTTGTCAGGTTAAGTATGGTGGACCAGAATTAACACAAATTTACGAATTCTGACTAAAAACAGTTTGTTTTCATTTTTTAACTACCAGGTAATTTTTTAAAATAAACAAAATATTTTAAGCAATTATCTAATATTTTATGGATTTTTTTTAGATACTTAACCTTCTGACTGAAGATGTTTTCTGAAATATAATAAAATTTAGAATACTATAAAAATTTCTTAAATTAATAACATTTCATAAATTATTGAGTTACCTTTAATTTTTTAATCCTTTCTACTATGTCCCAAATTCTGGTTTATTTTTTTGCGTTAACAATATACGCATTTTAATTTTTTGTTTCAAATCAGATTAATTTAACTTTAAATTTGCTTATTTTCTTCAACATTACAGAAAAATATATTGCATTTTACAAACAAAAAAAATAAAAGAATTAATTTTTGCTTATAGCAAGATTTTTTATTGACAAAAATAATTAAAAAACATTCTAATCAATATATAATTTCTGTTTGAAATACACCAGAGTATTTTGCTTACTGGAAATAGTAAAAAATTACTTTTCAATTAAATCTTTCAATTAAAGCTAAAATGAAAGCTTCAAGAAAACTTTTTTATTTTTGTTTTTTAAATTCATTTTTAAAACTTAGTTATCAAGAATTAGTGGAGGTACCTACCATAATTAAAAACAAAGTGAGAAAAGAAAACTAATTTCAAGTGTAAATGAAATAAAGTATAAAAATAATTAAAAAAACATTAGGTTTAAAATGAAATAAGGGTAACCTTTCAGAATTTTTTTTTATTAAAATATAATTCAAAAAAAGAATAAAGAAACTTAAAAAAATTAATAAAAACAAATTATTTTTCTTAACTAAGTAAAGTTAAAAGGTTTATGAGTATGAGAGGGAAAACCCTTGAAAATCATGACTTTCTAACAATGATGTTCCATCTGAAATAGCATACTTAAAAAAAAGAACATTTAGACACACAAAAAAATTATTTTTAAACATTGTAAAATTTTTGATTTGTATTAAGCTTTTCAATTTTCACTTAGTAAATTTAGTCTTCACTTAATAACCTAGCTTTAGTGATGTTTGGAAGAATTTTAAAAAGATTTTGAAACTTTATCATTAAAAAAAGAAAAAATGCAAACAATTCTTGTAAAAATGCATTATGCACCAATTTTTTTTTTCTTCAGACTATTATGTCCTTATATATTATATATAGAAGCAATTAAAAGCTTATCTAATTAAATAATTAGATGGTTTTATTGTAGTTTTTATTTTATGATTTGGAGTAGATTTTAGGAAACTTAGCAACAGTTTGGAAAAAAATTGATGATTTACATTCTCCATATGAAATATTTTTAATTAGTTAAAAGCAGGACACCTGTCCTGCTTTTAACTAATTAAAAATATTTCATTGGTGATTTTAAATTCTAGAAAATTTGATGAAATTAAGTAAGGGTGGGGGAACAGATATAAAAAACAATTTTTACCAAGATTTTCTAAAAATGATAATTTCAAAAATAAATTCATTTATTTGTGAATAAGTCCTGAAAGCTTCAACAATCATTTCATTTTTGCAAGTATTTCAAAATTAATGTGTTTTTCACTGGAAATGGCAGTGTGAAAATGTCTATTACCAGCTCTGTTACATCGTCAACACAAAAAAAAAACAAGATTCTTAACACAAATTTCAAATGTGTTAGAAAGGAGTAAAAAATTTTAAAAACTAAATTTTATTAAGTTTGCAGTCTTTTTCCCTCATAGTATGTTCTTTTTTCAGCAAATTATTGGAGGTACCTAGTTTATTAGTATATGTTGGAAAAATTATGGTTAACCTGAAGAGATTAATGGTTAATTTGAAGAGATTAAGATTATAGTGATCAACTCAAGGGACTGTTCCTTTTTTCTTACAAACAGAATAGAAAGGAAATGTGGAGGATTCATCCCAATGTAGATAGCATGGTGGGTCTTAGCTGTGAAGGTCAGAACTGGTGGGACTAAGGAATGTCATGATACCACTGAAATAGTGACTGATTAGTGAGAGGCTTGTGATGTTTTGTCTATATAAAAGGGATTGTACAGTGGAAAATAATTATCATCTGCATAGATATTCACTAAAGATCTGAATATGTTCTTAGGCAGATCATTAATATAAAACAAAAAAAGGGCTTTGGAAAATGTCTGCATTGATCTCATGGACACCAGAAGATTGGCCATTAATAGAGATCTAGCAATTTTTATTAAAGACACACAGTCAAGTTTGTCTTAATATATTTGTAATTTTCTCTTAGTTTCATAATAGATATTTGATTGTAGTATGGGTAAAATTGTCTGTATAAATATGTTTGAACAATTTTAACCACAACTGCTCATTTTTAAGAACAGAATTATGTTATGGCTTTGAAATTCTAGAAAATTTTCATGTATTGATTTTTTCACCATGGCATTTTGTTCTTAAGCTATAATTTTAAATCATGCATTGAGCACATTAATGATGTCACTTGTAGTATAATGTAGACAGTCTGTGTAATCATTCAATATTGAATATATTTGATACACATGCTTTTAATTTTTCTTATTGTGACTTCAAGTGTTTGACGTTGATTTGCCACTTAAGGTTTTATATTTTTGTGTTGTCTACAAATATTTGATATTATAATTGTGTGCTGATTAATGTGAACTTTTATGACATTATTATCTAATTAATGGCCTTATTAGTCAGTGTGAAAGTATTGTAATCAGTTGACCAATTTATGTTATATTAATATTAGAGATACAATCTTATGGGTAACAGAATATATTACATTGGTTTTATTTATTATTTAATAGGAGTTTTGGTGGGCTTCAAATTATTTGTAACTAAAAGTAAAAGTATATAAGTTTTGATATTATTTAATCTCAGATGCTCATCATGATCATGAGGTGATGAGTGCTTACATATTTTATTGTACATTGATAATTGCCATGAAGAATATGCGTTTTTTATAATTTAAGTAGTTAACATGGAAAAAAAGGCATGTTAAAGGCTATGAAGCAAGAAAATTTTATCCCCTACTATTATGAGTCATGGAAATTAGCATTGTATTTGTTAGGTTAGTAGTAGCAAAATTGTGAAAATTAATAGAGCAAGACCTTTTTGAGATTGTTCCTCCAGGAGCTAATAAATTGGCCTCCTCAATTGTTGTTTTGAGATAAGCAGATGGAGATATATGCATATGTGATGATTATAAAGTGGGAGTAAATCATAAAGTTTGTTCAGACTCATATCCTATTGTTGAAGTGGCCTTACATTCCTTAACAGGAATAAATATTTTACCAAAATATACCTAACAACTGTGTATCACCAGATACCAATAGACAAAAAATTTAAAGAAGTAACAACAATAAACTCTCTGATAGGTCTCTTGAGGTGGAAAAGAATGCCCTATGGATTAAAGATGGCAAGAATCATATTCCAAAATGCCATTGAGAAAGTCTTGGGAAAAAACATAAAAAATATGGTATGACATTTACATAGGAGCCATTAGTAAAATAGAATTTAAAAAAAAAAACTGACATTGTCTTGAGTAGATTAAGAAAGAAAAAAAAAATGAAAAAATCATATACAATAGTGACAAAATATAATTTCTGGGATATTGCATTCCAAAAGGAGTTTCACTGAATCAAGCACTAGTAGAAAAAATACTAAAAGTATTGGTACTCACAAATAAAAAAGAACTTGAATCCTTGTTAGGATTAATGAATCTTTATAGATGATATATATAATGTTATACAGATCTAATAGAACCATTTGCCAGACTGGGAAGAAGGAATGCTGAATTCATGTGGTCCAAAGAGCAACAAAAATGTTTTGATAAGTTAAAGTTAATTCTTATAAAGAAATCAGTGGTGAAAATTTTTGATCCCAGAAAGGAAATTATGTTGACTTTAGATGCCAGTGAACATTAAATATCTGGAATTTTATCACAAGAAGGGCATCTAATAATATAGTTATCAATAATGTTAACAAATGCAGAATTTAATTATTCAAACATCAAAAAGGAAGCTCTAGCCATCATATGGATGACTACTAGAACATGAAATTTATATTGAGGTGTGACCATACTCATTAGAATTTATATTTAATCCAAGGAAAGAATTACCCAAAGTCATGCAATCAAGAATATCAAGGTGAGCAATAAGATTAATAGCCTTTGACTTTGATGTATAATATGCCAAAGGAACTTCAATTCCACACAATCAAGGCTTGATAATGATCAAGGTTTTATTTTTGCAAAGATTCAGAAGAGAATATAAAGGAGACTTTTTACATTGGGTAGGGACAAATGTTTTATCTTTGGATAGACTGGCTGCCAAAACTATATAGGACCCAGTACTAAAAAGAATAACATCAAGAATAAAAAAGAACATATGGGATAATTGTTCTATGGCAGAAAGACCATAGAAGGAAATAAACCACAAACTAACAAATGAAAATGAAGTGATTTGTAATGGCTATTTAGTGATACCCCCAGAAACACAAAGAAAACATGTGATAAAAAGTGTACATGACAACATACACTGTGGAATAGTGTATACACAAAAAAGGCTCAAGTTAGAAGCATGGTGACCAGGATATTCCTGAGATGTGGAGGAATATGTTAAAAAATGCCAAAAATGTAAAGAAATAAAGAACTTTATGAAAAGTAAATTGTAGCCTAAAGTGTTGGAACTATGGAATTACATTCACATTGATCATGCAGATATTAATGGAGTGGAACTCTTATTAATATTAGTAAACTGGCTTGAGGTAATTTGTGTACCTGATAAAAGAAGTGGGGAAAAAAAATTAAGAGTCTTATTCTCTTAAAATGGTGTACACAAAACCCTGGTATATGATAGTGTTCTGGAATTTTGTGACAAAGGACTTAACTTGTGGCTAAGAACACATCTACCTTAACGGGAAGACAAATAACAACTGTTTTAATTATTTCATCTTTTACCAATGAAGGTATGTGGTATAAAAAGAAAAAAGGCAAATTCATAATGCAAAAAGGAAATAATATAGCTATAATAAAAGGAAATGGAGGTAGAATACTTGCCCAAGTGATAGAAAGAATGTACAAGTCAACAGCAAAATCAAAATCTTTGTGTACATCTTGATCTGTCTGTAGGATTATCTCTAGATACTTGGTGTTTAGATATTTTTAATTTTTGTGTAAGTATATCTATATATAATTGTTGTGTTCAGGTCTATATAAATATAATGCAAGCATTTCTTTGTTAAACAAAATTTGTCTATAAAAACAAAAGGAAAACTTATCTTAGCCGACATGTTTCGTCTGCTGATGGACTTTATCAAAGCAAATGAAAGGATTTTATTTTTCAACAAAAGTAAAAATGTTAGTTTTTCAAAATTTGTATCAAAATATAAATCTGCACTCCATATTTTTTTTAAATATCTCCCTTCTTGAAAGAATAACATCTTCCCCAAGCCAACATACATGACTATAAAAATATTAAAAAATTAAAAGAAAATGGTTAAGTTCATAACCTCCTGTTATTGAAAATATATAATACATAAATTTATCTCCTACAAAATATTTTTATATTAATTGCATAAAAATTTCAAAATCATTTACTCACTTTCGTTTATTAGACCTTAAATTACATCACTTATCATCATCCATAATGTACCTAGACTTTTCAGTTAATCTGATGAATATTTATGAGTATTTCTTAAATTTAAAAATTTTGAAAAATTATCAACATTTTTACTTTTGTTTATGAATACTTTTTACAATATAAAATCCTCACTTTTGCCTTGATAAAGTCTGTCAGAGGATGAAATATGTCAGCTAAGATAAGTTTTCCTTTTGTCTTTATTCATATTGTTCTTTTACAGGTATTTAATTATATCCTAAATTTTATATATATATATATATATATATATATATATATATATATATATATATATATAAGATACAAATGTTTTTTCCATGAGTATGTGAACATATAGATGCTTTTGAGAACAGCATGTATGTATGCATAATTTTAAAAAAAAAATCAGAACTTCCCCATTTGCCAAGATGATATGTGAGAGCATCTGAAAAAAATGCTATTTGATTCTTTAAGAGTTTTTACAAGAAAATTAAAAAAAAAAGAACTTGGAGATGAAAAAATATCACCTTGCTAAAGTTGTTGCTCATGTTGGTGATAGTAGTAGTAGTAGTAGTAGTAGTAGTAGTAGTAGTAGTGGAGTTTGTTGTTATAGAAAGTTCACAATATCTTTTTTAAAAAGGTATAGAAAATAAAATAAGAACAAAGTATAATAAATAAAAACCCAGGAAATTTTTGCAACAAGAGACATGACAAAAAGTGGAAAACAACCATCATTACAGCACAGCTGCTGCTGTTAGGCTTGGAAGATTGCTACCTGTATTTATTTTAAATAATGTTTTATGAAAAATTCATATATTTAAAACAAACAATAAACTTGCATAAATTCTTTGACAGAATCATGAATTGTTGACTGAAATGTTTATCAATATGTGAAGTTAATATGACTTTCTACTAACTAATATAAGGAAGTTTAAGTGACTAAAATATAACAAGGCACAAAGTATTATTCTTGTAGCAGTTGGTTATTTCTTCAAATGGTAACACTCTATTAGCAGAATCTGATCTTATTTTAACAGGGACATTTTAGCTTATTGGGTTGGAAAGAAAGTCCTATCACATTTTTTATTTGATTTCTTTGAGGGTACTTTTGCAACACTTATGATAAAATAACCATTTATTTTTAATGTTTTTATCTTTCTTTGTAGACTAATTACTATCAGAGGGGATAATTTTTGTATCAATTTTTCCCCTCTTAAAATAAGTTTAAATCAGACTATATTAGGCACTATATTATTATGCTGCATAAATTCAAAAACGGCTTTTAGCAATGGAGTAGTAAGAAATATTAATTCTGTTTATGGAAACAAAGCTTAAAGTGTCCAACAAAACTGTTATGAAATTTCCTTTGTTTTTTAACTGAGTTGTAGTTGTTAATCTCACATATCGTATTTGATATCTACTTGCAGGATGTGACACAAGTTTAGTTTAATGTGGGGAGACCAAATGCATGCACCCTGGCCAGGTTCCAAAATAGCCCACCCCTCACAACTGTTGGTTGTGATGATATTAGTATTACTCCCTCTCTTTAGTGTAATGAAGGAGGTACTACTGTAGGCAGCTATTCCCTCAGACCAGGCACCTTTCAATTTCCTTGGTTGCACCAAAGTCAAAGACTCAACTGAGACATGATAAATGAGATGCAATAAACAAAATCTTGCAAATCCAACTTCCAAGACTCATGTATCATATTCATTACATAGGAAGGAGAGATACTGCCTGGTGAGATGGGCCCAAGGGTTCAAGCCAATATTATTTGTGGCAGCAGAGCAAACACCTGAGCCGATAGTATTGGAAGAGGAGTGAACTCCTCTGTTGGCCAGAATACAATACTCGTGTATCATATTCTGCCCTTCCCCTTAATGCTTGGCCACTTATATAGTCTCTATATCTTAGCTTTGCTAATTAGGCAGTCATTTACATATCATTACATGGACAGTTTTGATCAAGAAATTTTTCTCTTAAAGATTTCCTTCAATTTGGATGACCAAGTTCTGTCAATATTGATCTTTTGAAAATTGGAGTTAAGAAAAATTCTTAGCAAACTGAACTGTATCCCCTAAAAGCATGTGATCTTGATGGCATGTTTCTAAAATAGTACAATAAGTGCATTGCTGCTTCATGTTTTTCTGCCTGTTGGAAATCCTCTTCTGTACTTCCAGTCTTTAAGAACTCAGGTGAACCATCTGATCTTTCTATTGGCCTATTAGCTTTCTACCTCTTTTCGGCAAAGTACTAGATGTTGTAATCAACTCTGAATTAGTTAAGCATCTCACCTTGCAGGGATTTCTTTCAGATAAGCAATATGGCTTTCACTTCCCTAGATTCAACTGCTGATGTATTAATGATTACTGCTGTAAGAGTGTATCAAGCTTTAGATAAGAATGGTGAAGCTCAGGCTGTTGCTATGGATATCTCAAAGGCATTTGACAGAGTTTGGCATACTAGTCTTCTTCACAAGTTGAAACATATTTCTGGATAAATTTTTATTTTTTCTTATTCGGTCTTTCTTATCAAATTGTGAAATGAAAGTTGTCTTAAACAGCCACTCTTCTAGATCTTTTTGAATTATACTGGAGTACACAAGGGCTCTATCCTTGGACCTATGTTGACTGTAATTTTCATCAACAACTTTCCTGATGGTATCAGCTCTCTACTCAGTATCTATGCTGATGACACAGATATTTACTTCTGTGTTAATTGTAAGTCTGATTGGTTTGCTATGGTAAAATTGGCAGCTGATCTAAAAAAGACCTACATTTTGGAGTAAGGAATGGCTTGTTAATTTTAATGCCTCCAAAATAAAACTGCTTTAATTATCTGAGAGAACCTTTTCTGCCTTTCATCAGAATGGCTAATGCTAACCTCCAGCAGAGTGGCATTGCATTTTCTATTGACATGAAGTGGAAAGCTTATATTGAATCAATTTCTAGGTCTTCTGCTAGGAAAGTTTATTCTCTGTGTTTTGCTAGGCAATTTCTCTTGTGTGTTTATAAGTTTTCCATTAATACATGCTTAAAATGTTGTTGCCATATATGGTCTGGTGCTCCTGCTCTATATTTAAAGATTTTTAATAAACTCCAAAGAAGAATCTGTAATGTCATTGGTCCTGAACTAGCATCTTAGCTTCAATCACTTTCCCAGCACTGTAATGTAGCTTCCCTGTGCCTTTTCTATAAATATTTTCATGGTAAATGTTCTGGTGAATTATCCACTATGGTTCTTCGATTCTATGAATTCAAGTGTAGTACTAAATTGGTGGCAAGATTTCATCATTCTACAGTTGAAATGGCTAGATGCAATTGTAAGTTCTGTGCTAATATATTCTTTTCTTGCACGTGTCGCTTGTGAAACTCTCTTCTGGTTTCTTGCTTTCCTGTCAAGTTTGATCTTCAAAAATTGAAATGCAATGCCAATTGGTATCTTCTTTCTTCTTATTTCCTGTTCTTTTATTGTTCTTAATCCTTAATAATGTTTTTCTTATATTCTTTTCCAATCAGTAACTCATTGCATGTTAGTGGATTTGTTGCCTTGCTTGAGGTGAAATCATTAAAAGAAAACTGCAAGAGAATAAGCAAAACAATTCCATATAAGTCATACTTAGACATATTTTGGCCATAAAACACCTTCATCAACTAAGTAAAATTGGTCATTGGGTCCCTCATTATCTGACTGCTTCTCAGCTTCATTGAAGATTTACGCTCCACATGTCATTGAAGAGTATACTTGTTAGTGAACTTTTCTTGAGTAGAATCATCACCAGTGATGAAAACTAGGTTCTCTATAATCATGTCCAATGAAAATGACAATGATTAGCACCCAGTGAATAAGGAGAATCTATCTCCAAACCAGGACTCTCAAACAAATTTTCAGTACTTTATTTTATGTCATTTCTAGTTGTCCTTAACTAGCTATCAAACAAACAGTAAATTTGTTTTCCAATAGCAAATAAAACAGATCATGACTACTCCTTTATTTTACAACTTTTAAGTGCCAAAATCATGATAAACACTGAATATACCTATAAAAATTATTAAATGAGTGTTTTCTTTTATTATTTGAAATCTTACTTGAAAATTAAAGGTGTGTGAGGCTCAATAGACTTCAATAAAACTATAAGAGTGAGAAATATTCACTTTTTTTATCAACAATAGCACCCCTGTCCAAGATATAATGTAACTGACAAGGAATACTATTGTTAGCACAACATATAAATATTCATAAACAGATTACAGGCAATGATAAGTAGATGCTTCTTGCCTAACCTATCACTGGTAATATCAATTTATATGTTACCATCAGTAATTAATTACATCTTTTTTGTAGATTTGAAATTGGTTGGCTATTCAATCTTGGTTTTATGGATTGGAATCTCATTTATGAATTATGTTGAACAAATTATCTTGATGTTGCAGATCATAAAGTGAAATGGAAACAAAATAAGAAATGCTGTTATTTACAAATATTTTATTAGTAGTTTTCCTTACGGTTGATTTGTTAACAAAATAGCCTTAGATGTTGGTATGTGTGTATATATATATATATATATATATATATATATATATATATATATATATATATATATATATATATATATATGTGTGTGTGTGTGTGTATATATTTATATTCATGAATCTACAAAGTTATGAGTAGGTAAACAAAACAAAAACAAAACATGATTAGTACCATATGAATCATGTGTTATTTTTCTGTACTTATATTATTCTAGTTGATGCTGTACTTGATATTGGAGCTTTTCTAGAATTAAAAAAATCCTTTGTATATGAAAGTCATTGACTAATTTAAAAAATGTAGTATAAAACTGTTTTTATATAGGAATGGAAGTGAATTAAATTTTGTCACATACTGATAATGTAAAGTGGACATTTTATGTGTTTTTTTTTTACTGCTATAGCATTTCAATGTGCGATAAAACAGAGTTGATACAGTCAAACTTACAGTAGCTTGTGAAATATATTATTCATTGGTGATTATAATAACTGAAAATTTAAACTATCAACATGAAATTTATTTGAATCAAAAACTAAGGCAACAACCAGACAGTTGTATTTAATTTATTATTTATAAGATTAAATATCTGCTTATTTATCTAAAATTTATGTTAAAAACATTACTTTAGGATAAATTAATTAAAACATTATACATTTTACATTATTTCTCATTTTAAAAAGGACATTTCTGTTTTTAAAACTAGCAAGGTGAAAACTTAACAACAGTATCAAAGTATCAAAATTAAAGTTTTGATAAGAAAAAATATCAACATATTGAAATTCATTTCAAAACTGGGGACTACATTGCAAAATAATTACAAAAATATTAGCATCGCAATTTTTTTAGTTTTGTTAAAAAGAACATTTGCATTTTTCAATTTTGTTCCCTATTTTTGTGCAAAAAATAAAAAACTTGAAAATGTCTTTGAAAATTTTTTAAACAATTTCAGTTTCAGATGACATTAAGAAGAAATGTATATATTATAAATAACTTGAAAAAATGGATTATAATTGTTTGAATAATGAGAAGGAAAAAATGTTCCTATCATGAAGCTGATCTATTTATTTTCTTGCTTATCTAAACTATATTAATTATTTTTTCTTTATTCTTTTTGTCCTCTTCCAAATTAAAATCTCCATATCATAAGAAATAGAAAGGGGATTTCAATATTGCCAAATAAAGAATTCATCTGTAAAAATCTTCCATTTTTCTCTCAGTGAATAACCAATTAAATATTTATAAGAATTAATAAAAAATGTCAAATTAATCTGCTTGAATACATGTCTGTCAGACAGGGATCTTTGGTTCTTTCTCAGTAAACTTGATTGCACTTATTCAACACAAATTATGTTAAATGAAGTTATGATGGTGCATTAGACAAAATGAATAGTAGGTGATAAAATACTCCTTTCTTCATCTTTTACATATTATTATTGAGCATAGATTATAAATATCTTGGATATTAGTTAAAGGAATAATAAAGATTATTATTTTATTTTCTCAAACTATCTCTCTGGCCTGGATCCTTTATTTATTTTAGAGTTAATGACATTTATAACCTCTGCTG
The DNA here is from genome assembly GCA_963932145.1 of Acanthosepion lycidas. NCBI lineage: Eukaryota > Metazoa > Mollusca > Cephalopoda > Sepiida > Sepiidae > Acanthosepion > Acanthosepion lycidas. The sequence goes on along the minus strand of OZ010595.1, from coordinate 39,662,774 downwards.
CTTCCTTAATTCATTAATCTCATATATAGCATCTTTTATATTCTCAGTCATTTAAAGTGTTTCTACTTTCTTTTTAATTGCTGGATTATTTTTTTATTTTTTATTTTTTTCATATTTTGCCACAAAAAGTTTTCCAATTATCATCTTTTTTCTTCCCAACATACAATTTTACTGTGCTTTATTTTTTTTACAATTTACCAATTCATATGTAAATGTAATTTTTCAACTAATTTTCAAACATTTGTTACAAAATTTCAAAGTTATAATTATTTCAAGAAAAAATTCAAGAATGAAAACATATAATGCACTTGCGCTCATCCTTTTTTCCCACATGTATGTACTATAAACACACACACACGCACACACACGCACACACACACATGCATTCATTCTATATATGTGTATAGTGCATACATAATAAATGATGAGTGCAAGGGCATTATAAAAATTGTAATAGTGCATATCTATATATCTATGCTTTTGTTTGAGTAAGAAATATTAGATTAGATTGGATTATTTATTACAGGCAGAATAAAGACATGGTTGTTTATAAATAAAAGGGAGACAATATTTTCTCTGGGCATTTAGGCTGACTATGAAGGAGTTATGCTAGAGCTGTGAAATCTTGCATGCATTAATTTCAACTCTTCTCATTAATAACTGCTTTGTTTCTTTCCAGTTAAACTGGCATCTGACTGTTCAAAGAAGACTCATTAAAAAAAATTATCAACAGCAGATATGATGTCATTATCACTACAATACCAGCCAAACATGTTTTCATGTCGTGGAACTGATGATAGTCAAATCAGGAGAATAGGGAAGGTGATCAACCAGTTCAAATCCACAGTCAAGCACAGCAGCCATTGAAACCAAGGACTTGCGTGCTGGTGTGTTTTCCTAATGAAACAAGATCCCTTTTGTCAGTATTCCTGGGTGTTTTATCATAATAACCTTTCATAACTATCTCAGCAAATTGACAGTACTCTCCTTTGATGGTGAAAACCCTTTGAAAATAGTTAATAAAAATAATGCCATTTGCATCCCAGAAAATCAAAGCCTGCAAATGAAACGGCCTTGGAGCTGGTGTAGAGGGTTGTTTCCACTGCATGCATTGTTTCTTTGTCTTTAGCTCAAAATGATGAACTCAACCTAACATACATCATGGGTGAGGAAATGTTCAAGGAAATCAGCTGGATTTGCCTAAAAATATGTCAGATTTTCCCATGATGTGATCAACCTGTGCACTTTTGATCACATGTCAGATCTGGACCCCATCGAGCAGAAACCTGCATCATGCTAAGTTCATTGTGCAGAATATTCTCAACTCTTTCACAGGTTATAGTCAATCACCTATCATCCATTATATATATATATATATATATATATATATATATATATATATATATATATATATATATATATCTGTAAGCAAATATATGGATATAGATCCGACAGTATGAAGAAAAATATACGGAAAAAACAAACAAAAATCCTTATATGCAATTATGCTGTTTTAATGTTAATATAATGTCTTTGTCATGTTGAATTGATAATGTTAATTATATTTTATGAATATGTCCTGAAGATGGTTTATTAGACCGAAACGTCTGACGTTGACATTCTATTAACATTAAAACAGCATAATTGCATATAAGGATTTTTGTTTGTTTTTTCCGTATATTTTTCTTCATATATATATATATATATATATATATATATATATATATATATATATATATATTGGCTATCAGAGCTTACATAACAATGTTTTCCAATTTTTTGAACTGTTTAAAATTCTTTATTTTGCAATCAACACAATCAGTTGACAAAACACCAGAAGTGTTGAAATAAAATGGCTATTTTTGTAGTGATGTTATAACATGCTTATGTTATAATTTTTTAATAAATACTATTTGCTCTACTCTGTATTGAGGACTATTTTAAAAATAGTGGTTTTGGTTTTCTGAATTTTATTCCATATACCAACCCTGTATTTGGTTATATATATATATATATATATATATATATATATATATATATATATATATAAAAGTGAACATTGAAGTCAACACTCAGAGGCGACAGGCTGTTTCATGATAGATGCAATCGTCAGGCTGCCTGAGAGTTGCTTCTAACATAAAACAGTCTGTTACTTCTGAGTGTTGACTTCAATGTTCACTTTTATATTTTTATTTACATATGCTCTATCTATGATATTGAGCACTTTATCCCATAAATATAGCACACCTTAAAACTATATTTCTTCATATATATATATATATATATATATATGTACATACACACATATGATTGTATGCAAAGTTATTCAATTCCTAGATTATTTTTTTTTCTGATTGATCATTATGAATTTGATGATTCAGCATTAGTAACACTGTTTAATATGTGAATTGATAATAAATATGAGAAAATTGGTATTATTGATTTATTTTTTTACATAATGACTATAGTATAAGTATTCAAGCACACTCAAATAATGCTTGAGACTGCTTTGGTACCAATTACCTCCAATAGGTATTTTTTGTAACCTTTTCCATAAGGCTTTTTTTCTTGATTGGTATTTTTGATAATACTTTGAGACAGAATCATTCCAAATGAATTAAATTCAATAGCTTCTATTTATGAATAGCAATTTTCAATTCATGCTACAAATGTTAAATTGGAGATTGAGTCAGCTGTCTATTGCCCTTAAAATATTCTTCTTAAACCATTCTTTGATGATTTGCAAAATATATTTCACGTTGTTATTGTTATAGACAGGAGTATGGTTGCAAGAAAGAAATACGACAACAGCAGAACTAGGTTTACGTGGTTTATTTCAACAGGAACGTGAGGGTTTGGGACAGCTACCTTGTGGTATAGTTCATAAGCCGGCTTCGGATCTAGATCGATCTCTCATAGAAGTTCACACATGTTGACGCTGGTTGATGCTCTCTTGCTGACAGCTGCTGACCGCTCGGCCTGACCGTGACAGGTCTGTTCCCTGGCCACCTGTGACTGCCCGTTGAACTTCCGTGTGACCCCTTTTATAGCGTTTTTTATGGCTTAACAAGCGAGTATAATTAGGAGGGAAGCATTTTTATTGGACGAAAAATAGAACACTTTAAATAATATTTTATTTTTCGACCGGAACTCGTGTGTCCGGAACATTTGTAAACGAAGATAATGGTCATTTTGTGACGGGGCTTTGTCCTGTTCACATCCGGCTCTCGCTCCTGAGTATTTGCCTGTAAATCAGCCGAGATATATCTTATTTTATTTTATAACAAGGCTCCTCCAGATCTCGGTCTGATTTACAGTGAGCGTTATTCGTGTATATTTGGGTGATTAATTCATGATAAAGTCTCTGAAGCGTGTGGGAAGTTGTCCTCGTGTTCTTCTTATTGGCATTTGTTTTAGTATGGAATTATTTGCTGAATTATGTGTCCCCGAAGGATGTGGAGGAGAATGATCCTGGTGACTGTTACACGGTGGAGCCAGAGGGATTGTATTAGAAAGATGTGTTGGCCGTGGAGCCAGTCGTCGGATATCCACGGTGAATCCAGATTGTATCACCATCACCGTTTTGCACCTGACACATTATATTGTTCGTTTTTATAATGGTGTAATTTTCTATCCAGGGAAGATGAGAGGATTGGACAACAGTTGAGTGTGGCCGATGAAGTAAAACCTTGTCGCCTACTTGTATTGCGTCCTTGTATGTGAGGCGATTTAAGTTAGTCTCAAGTTTGTGGTCAGATTCATCGTTGGCCAGGGTGACGTGGTGGTGAACCTGCTTTAGCAGGGCATTAATTTGCATTCCATATGCTCCAGGATCGTCGCTTGTGATTTCTTTTCTGTGTAGTGTAGGTAGGCCGATGATGGGGTGACGGCCGGTAATGGCATAGTGCGGGGAGACACCGGTGGCGCTGTTGGTCGTGGCATTCATGGACGTAACGACAGATTCTAGAACGTCTGTCCATTCACAGTTCCTGTCTTCGCATAAAATATAAAGTGCGTTCTTCATTGTGCGATGTTCTCTCTCTATATTTCCTGAGCTTTGCGGGCGCCAAGGACAGTGAAGTTCTTGCGTGATTGACATCTGGTTACAGAATTGTCGATAGACTTCTCCAGTGAAGTGTGTGCCTCGATCAGAGGATACTATGCATGGAATCTCTGTGTCGAAGGAAGAAATGGTACAATCCGCGGGCGGCGTCGATAGCACGGTCTCTCGCGCATGGTATGGCTGTAAAATGTCGGCTGAAGGATGTAGCGTTTTTCCTTTGAGTTGGGCATTGTGACAAAGTCTATAAAGACGAGATCGAATGGTCTCTTTCCTCGTTTGCAGTGGCCAATGGGCCAGTGGGTACGTCTACCGTAGTTGCCCTTGCACTTAGCACACGTGTCGCAAGAATCGACATAGGCCTTGATGTCGCGGTTTTTGAATTCCCACCAGTAACTGGAAAGGAGTTCTCGCATACGGGTAACACCTGAGTGGTTGTTGCCCTCGTGTGCCTGGTACAGGTAACTGGGTCGTAGTTTGTACGGTACAACCAATCTCGGAGAGTGTTTACTGTCTCTTATCATCAAAACGGAGGTGCCTGGTTCTAGAAAAAATTGGTGTAAATGTTCTTTGAAAAGCGTAGCTCGGTGGTCGTCAGGATCGATATGAGGTTCGCTTGGAGTGGGTGACTGGAGGGCGATGATGATCTTTGCCAGGGCGTCGTCCTTCTGTTGTTCATCTGCGGTGCCGAGGTGATTGCAGATTCTCTCAGTGGGAATGGTGTTGTTGGAGTGATAGGCGAAGAATGCGTTGGTGACGCGCTTGTGGGTGCGGGCGTTTTGTGGTGTGTGAGTTTTGGGAATGAGCTGTAAACCGTTAAACTCGCCGAGGCACCAAGATAGGATGTACACGCGGAGGTCTGAACCGCTTACTTCGAATGTCCTGCCTGCCGGTGTAGGGTCGTTCGCGGCTTTCGTTTTCTTATGTCCGCAACCTCTGCTGAATATGTCAGCCCATACATTTGATTCGCCTTCAACATATTCCAAGACGAATTTATAACATGAAATTTCTTCTTGCCATCGTCGTATTTTGGCATTATTGAACTTTCGTTGGTCCAGATATGTCAGCGATGTGTGGTCGGTGAAGATGACGAAGGGGCGGTTGCGAAGGAAATAATCAAATTTCAATATAGCCCACTTTATTGCATATGCTTCTCGTTCCGTCGTGGACCAGTTCTGTTCCGTGGAGTTGAATATATGGGAAGCGACCGCTATGATATTAGGTTGGTGCAAAAATAATGACGTAATAATGTCGTTTTTTGACGTATTTTTAACGTCAAAAAACGACATTATTACGTCATTATTTTTGCACCAACCTAATATCTTTCTTCCCGTTGTCGGCTTCTTGCATTAAGATTGCTCCACATGCGACGTCACTGGCATCGGTGGTGAGTGTGAAAAGTTTGGAGAAATCTGGAAACGAGATGACGGGTGGCGAAGAGAGACGGTCCTTGATTTTTTTGAAGGCTCTGTCGGCATTTTGCGTCCAGACAAACGGTTTATTAACCTTGTTGAGACCCATAAGTTTTGAAAACATATCTGACCTGATTTGTTCTTTTCCTTGTGATTTTTTGCCACATTTCATATTAAAATCTTCCTTGGATAATTCAATCTTGCCTGTGTTCATACACTACCAATTTTTCTCTTTTATGAATGATGGCTCAGACATCCACTGTCAGGATATATCAAACAACTTGGATATTTTCTGATAGCCTTTTATGAATTGATAAGCCTCAAACAATTTCTTTTTCAGATTTGACAAGTGCTTTTTGATTTTTGTCATGATTGAAAATATCAATGAATATTTAATTTCTAAAATAAATTTATATGGGTCATCTAAACTGATAATGAACATTACAATATGCACGAAAAGAATGAATCAATTTTATTAACTCTTGTTATTTTCTTACTGAGGCTTGAATATATCATTAGTTTTAGAGAAATCACGTAATTGATATCAAAAGAATTTTAAAAAATGCATTAGCTTCAATAAATTAAAAAAAAAAAAGATGGCTCATTTAGATGGCTCTAGGTTAAAACTATATTTCATTTATTATATTTTAATGTATCTCACAATGATTCAGCATTGATAATACAAGTAAATAAACATGAACAATTTCAGTAGACTTCTAAGACAGTTAAAAAGACAGAGTTATAAACTTGCATTTAATTCCTTTTGTTTTTGTTATATTTGGAAACAGGGCCGTCACTAGGGTCTCGCTCCCCCCGAAAAAAACTTTGATATGATATATCTCTACTATATGTCAATTTTAAAGTGCCCCAAGCTGGAGGCAACAAACCCTTGAAGGAAAATCATGGAATTATCAATTTAAATGAAAATTTCAGTACATATTCATTATTTATTTTACATTTATAGTGAACAGGTTTTTTTATTTTAAAAAAATCTAACAAAATGTAATTCTTTGTGTAATATTTTCATGACTAAATTTTACTCAAAAACAAATGTTTAAGTCGAAAATTTTTACATTCCATAAAGATTAATTGCTGACACATCTCTGCTGAAAAAAATGTTTTACAAAGATTCCACCACAACACATGGGAAAACATCCCTGACCAACTGAATTAAAAAAAAAATGACAGGACTTGATTTACTGTTTTGCTAATTGTTAGATGGTAAAATTAGGGTCAGCTAGGGAGTGGTAGGCTAAGAGTAGAACTTTGGAAAGTAAAAACGTTTGACAAATGAGATAATCCATAATTTACATTTTTACATGGTTTAACGTCTCTTTCATCAGGTCCTGTCATAAAACTAAAAAAAATGTTTCCTCTAATATGATTCATAGCTAAAAATAAAAATGTATTTGTACATTTTCAGTGAGATGTTCAACTCGTTATGCCTAACTTTCCCCCACTGTGCCTGTGTCACAAAAAAAGGAGAGAGAGAGAGAGAGAGAGAGAGAGAGAGAGAGAGAGAGAGGGGGGGTATTAAAATGGAATTTTTATTGTAATATGTACAATCATGGATCATACCATCTTATGTAAAACAATTCAACTAGAAAAATTGAAAATAAATAAAAATCCCCTACAATGCTGGTTGGACTGGTGATACTCTCTGTTAGTTTCTTCAGTGACATGGGCCAACAATATTATTCATAGGGAATACCCACGAGAACCGCCTCTTCAATGACACTAACATCGTTGCTAAAAAAAAACTATTTTTAAATGACAATAAATATCTGAACTTGTTATGTGGCTACATTCAATGTCATTGGATTGATAACATGTAACAGTCAAAGACTGCAAGAATGCTGAACTTATCGAGTGTAGCTCAGTCTCTTTATCTGCAGATTATTGATGCATTCAATATCATGATAGAACTTTGCATGGTATTTTTTCGATGTTTAGGAAGAGAAAATGCATTCACTATGTCATCACAGTCGAAGGATTGAGCACGTTCATTTTCACTGGAAATCATTGCTAACCTGGATAACCTTTCAATTCATCATTCATTGTAGATCGTAGATAATTTTTTATTAGTTTTAGTTTGCTGAAACTTCTTTTGGCGCTTACAACAGTGACTGGTGTAGTAAGCAACATTAACAATGCAATGCACAAGTTCGGGTAAGTATCAACTAAGTTATTCCGAAAAATTTAATCTAAAAATCATGGGCAGTTCTTAGCTTCGTTTTTTTTCTTCTTTATGATGTCCAATTCCCGTTTAAGAATTGAGGCAAATCTCTTTTAATCTCATTGGGTAATTCTTCTAGTTCAATGTCACCCATTTTTGCGTGAAATTTTTTGCAGTGCATCTCCAGATTCCCATTCTTCACTGCATTTAAAAGGGAGTCTGAATTTTGAATGAATCTGTGGAATCTTCCACAACAAACCAGCCTTTCCTCTTTTAAGGAGATGCACTCTGTATTTATCTATCCACCCACGAGGATAAAATGAGGCACAAGACCGGTTTAATGTGGGTATCTCCGAGCCCGTAGGCTCGGCCAAAAATATAGCCTTTTTGAACCCGCCTAGACGGGTTCAAGGCCTGTCTACCTCCCTGGACGAAACCTTGCCCTTCGGCAAAGCCCCGTCCGGGTTCCTCTCTGCTAATGCATTGAGTTCGACAGTCGATCTCTGGTTGAATCTCCTCAAAGGAAATGCACTCTTCCTATCTGGTAAGTAACATCCTACTTTTATACAAAATATCAGTGAGAAACCATTGGTCAATCACAGTACATCCGACTTGCTGATTGGTCAGTTTTAACCAATCAGATCACTCTCACGTGCAGAGTCAATTTAGGTGCCAAGTCAATTCTGAGCCAGTCACGTGATACAGGCAGACATTCTCTCTCTTCTGTTCTTGTTCTTCCTGATTCGAGCCTAACTCATCTACGTCACTCGTACACTTCAACACGCCGCCAAAATGTGACCCTAAAGGAACTCCGTCTCAACTGATAAAGTCAGACGTTAAATGAACAATACTTAATTCATGCAAGTATTATCTTTGAACTCTACCTAACTTGTTCATATAATTCCAAACACTCAATACGAACTCATTACATTCTATTACAGTTTAATATTACTTTCTCTCATAATATAAACTCGGGTACAACTATTTACCTAATCAAAGAGACACAACTCTGTCTGACCTTTTCACTCAGTATTCATGCATGTATACCAAATACTAATAAATTCATTTGTTATGTTTTGAAACAAGATGTTTATTAATCATTACTTCTCCTTTCTTGTCTAAAGTCTGCATAAAATAAATAATAGGAAAAGAGGTCTTATTTGGAAAGTACATCTGGGGTGGCCTTGTGCCAGCTTTATCCCCAGAGAGAGAGAGAGAGAAATTAACCAAATATGATCAGCCACCCCCCCCCCTACAAATCCTTAAATTTCATTCCACTGGAACAGTTGAGAAAACTGATTATTAATTGAAGACAAACTCTGGTCAAGAAGATAGATAAAAAAAGTCCTAATGAAAACGCTTTTTGGGTGTTTGAACTTTGTCACAGAACTCGTATTCAAATAAACCTCTTTTGTGACGTTGCACTTATGATGCAAACCTTTCATCAATATCTTTTTTTTTTGCAATTTCACGCACTGTCGACATAGCAGAGGCATAAACATTTTCTCGATAATCTTGAAGGAAACTGCAAGTTGCATTGATTTCTGCAATCATAATATCGATAGTAACATCAGAAGACTGCAACAATTGACTCACTTTGTTCACCTCAAACAGAACATCGTACCAAATGATAATGCTAAGTACAAAGTTCCCAGTAGAAACCCAGTCCATCAGTGATGTTGCTTCAGTCGCTGTAGCGCTGTCTCTCTTTTCCAAAGAATTTTCTTGCAGGCCAATAAGCGCTGATCTAATGTTTTTAAAGTGAAAGTGCAATGGTTTGACTGCATTGATTCGTGATTCCCATATTGTTTCGCATTGTGCTTAAAGAAATAGGCACATAATAGTATCTTCCAACGAAACGTTGAAATAGAAAATAAGGTATATAATCGGTTAACTATCCCAAAGAATGTAACCGAAGTCGCCAATGACTGTGAACTATCAGACACAACCAGATTCAAAGTGTGTGCATTCCATGGCATAAATAATGCTTTTTTTATTTATCTCCAGTAATCTTGACTGCACATCATAGTATTTTCCTGGCATATTTGTGCCATTATGTTATCTTTGGCCACGGCAGTCCAATAAATTTATGTCAAACTGTTTAAGAAACTCCTTTAAAAAGTCTCAAAAAGGCCCTTTACAGTCGTATCATCTACGGTGATGAAATCAAAGAAAGATTCACAAATCTTTACACCTTTGTAAGGGTCAACGGTCTGTAGAGATCACTGGATCGCCCTAACTAATTTATATTTTATTCAAATTAGCACAAACTATGAAACAAGAAGTAACACATTCATCAAGAGAAGTTGTACAAGAAAATGGAATTTATATATGCATAGCAACAATCGTACAAAACAGTAATTCAGTTGTGTTCGAAATGCTGAAATGTACTTTTCCTTGGAATTTTGAGTGAGGAAAATGTTCCTGTTGATAAACTGTGGAGTGTATTAAAAGGTGTGTGAGTTTGGAGAACTTTAGTAAGATGTAGTGTTACTTGTAAGAGAATTAAACAGTTTATTAAAAATAGTGCGATAAAACGTGTGTGGTTGTGACACAAAATGTTACGTTAAGAGTTTCTGTTCTTGTGGTTGTAGGAGTGAATGTTCGTACATACGTACGCGCACACGTGCGTTTGTGTGTGGGTGTGTGTGTGTGATGGCGATTTCCCCAAAGGAAAAATGCAAATTCTCCACAGAACTTTACATTGTTTGTGAGAGTAGAAAAAGAGAAAAAAAGAAGATATCACCAACTAATGTAAACCACGTGGTAGGCTTGAGAACACATTTCAAGATTCTGGCGGTTTTTTGGTTTAAAACACTTGTGTGTAGACGTTGTTATGACTTTGAGATATATTAACCAATCAGAAACGATTATTGTAAGACTTAAGTCTGGAGTCTGTGTTATGTTTAACTTGCACAAAAATCTATAACTAGCACATGAAAAAATATACAGTAGAAATATTTTAATATTTGTTATCCAATGAGGACATTGTTAACTTACAGTAATATAGTAATTGGTTTTGATCCACTGGCATGCAGAATTTAAGCTCTACACCTTCACCAAGCTTACATTTTACATATCTGAAAATTACTGACATTTTTTCAGAATGTAAGATATCGGGAGTGCAGTCTAATATTTAGAATATTTTTAAGCCTGAAAGATTTCTTAACAATTTTTTTCAAGATCAGGTTGATCAGATTGTTCTATCATTACTCAAATAATGACAGTTCATTTTACCAGTCATAATATGAATTAATAGTTTGCTGAGGACAGGGTCATATTAAGCCATCAATTTGATCAAACCTAAAAAATTGCCATTGGATTGAGAGCCTAAATTTTCATTTGTTCCCTAATAGGCCAAGTTTCTCTCAGATAAAAAATTATAACATTAACTAATTTCACCACACCTTGAAAATTGCTTCTGCCCCTGCAGTAAATCCATTTTTATCCTATCAATTGTGGATTTGCTTGTCAGAACCAAACTCAAGTCACTGAGATAAGCAGTTTGTGTATTTTTAATCTTTTGGAAATACCTTCCAACACATCTGTTCCTTTTAACAAGAGGCACCGGAGACTCTGAATTACAAAAAGGTCTGCAACAAAAACAATAAATTCAATCAGTTTTCAAAGAACCATGATGGTTTAACATTTTACTTATTTGGCATTCTTCTATAATAGTGACATTTTGAGAAACCCCTTTGAAAGTTGTTGTAAAGATATTCATCCTGCTCTACTTGAGTAGGACCATGTTTAACAATATTGCATTGTTCTTTATCTGAAATAACTAAAGGCTACTCAGAAATGTCACCAGATAAAGGGGTAAATTCAGGGAAATCTTGGTAACTCTTCTGAAGGTTTTTTTTCTCATTTACGATTTCTTCTACAGTAGGTGTCTGTGTCTCCTCATTCTGTGATTGTTCAGTTGGCTGTGTAAAGAATTGGGAAAATCTAAGGCACTTAGGCACTAATGTTGTCATCTGCTTTTTCTCTTCTTTCTAAGACCCACTTTTATATTGTCTTATACTATACTGAGATTGAATATTTCTCATGGTAACAATAACTTGTACCACTGCTAAAATTTAATCCTCAATTTATTTTTTATCTAAAGTTCTTTGCATGATAGAATAAAATTCTTACTTGATGAACTATAAAACATTTACTTTCATACCAACTCCAAGTTCTTGTGCCAGACGACAGTTGGCAGAAACAGCAACTCTCAATAAGAGGTGCAAACTTAAGAAACAAGAGGCCAACTGCATAAAATTTTAAAAAGGAAAAACATTTATTTTACAACTTACAAATATGAAAAGGTACAATACAAGGGTTGCACAAAAATTTCCTTTTGTTTGCCTATTTTGTCAGGATAACAATTTCCTGAGCTAACAAAAAAGGGAGATTATCCACAGAAAGAAGAAAAAAGATGGTTACAATTTGTTTGATAAAGAAACAGATTCAAAGACAAAAAATTAAGCCTTTTAAAAATTGAAAAATGGGAAAAACTTGAGGTAAGCAATAACAAAATTTCACACAGCAGAAATTTTTCAAAGAACACCCACCTTCATTCTTAACAGAATACACAAACAGGATGTCTCAGCTTGAAGGAGCTTTGTGTTTTAAAGTAATTTTCTTGAGTGCTTTTTGAATTTTGCTGCAAAGTTGACTTGATTGTTCTTTTGGTTGGAAATCTTCTCTGGGAGTCTCAGAAAGGAATTTAAGTTTTGGCGTAGAAATCTGCCTTGAATGTATCAGCTCTTGATTTATGACTTCGTTTGCTGGACCAATCCTTTGAAGCATGGGTGTTGACTCCCCACCCTCGTTAACTGGCACATTCTTTTCTTCTCTGTCCTTATCCAGAGTCCATTTTATTGAAAAAGTGACTGTGATATTTGCTCACTTCAAGTTTTCACAAGGGCTTCAAGAAATTGGTCAATATATATGAAACCTTTCTTCAAGTATTCAAAAAAAATATCCGCAATAGATCAAACAATTTTGGTGGTATCAACTGCTTTTGCTTAAAAGGCTATAAAAATTGCAAGAATTTTCATATAAACTGTCTTCAAATTTTCCCTGGTTGCTAATTCACAAGTGTATGTTTTCTGCCAATTGTCACATGACTTTTGAAACATCCTGTATATTATCATTTGATGATTGACAATGTAACACCTGTTTAAAAATAATTTAAAAAGACAGGTGGCCATAAAACAGTGCTGGAAAAAATGGCGGAGACTCCCAAAACCACCTCTTTCCGACCAGGTGCTTCAGGGGGAGGGGTAAGATATGCCAGCCCTGACTGGAAATAATAAGGAAAAACATGATAAATGTTTTAAAATCATAAACTAAACTGTTTTTAGTTTCTGCTTAGAGAAATTAATTGTTTACGGATATTGGTATTTATTTTCCAGTTAGATGATTAGAGATTTAGTAAAATTGATTTCAAGTGTCAACTTGAATCATTCTTTTTTTACTTTAAGTTTACAGATAATCAAGTTCCTATTAATATTCTATTAATATTTTTTATCAAAGATCACAATAACTGAAGATAATTAAACTGATCAACAGTCCTTAGCTATTTTTATCATTGTGCTTTTTTATTTTATTTTATTTTTCAAATACATTTTCAAATATTATCTTATTGTATCCTAATATAATTAGAATATTGAGATTAGAATCTTTCAGACATTATACTTCCTTTGGTTATTCTTCCAGTAAAGAACCATAATCAAATGCCTCATTAAATCTGATTGTTCTATATTGTCAACTTAATTATAAATTGAAAAGATAGCTGATACAATACCACTTTGGATTTATTACCAGTTAAATTGTGTGAATATTTTATTCTTAAATTTTATGAACAAAAATTAAGTCTAACAAGAAATCCACATACAAATAAAAGTTGATAATTAACTTACAAAAATTTATGATTCAAACATATAATTAAAAGAACAGCTGTAAAAACTTAAGCACAGTGATTGAATTTTTACATTTTAGTTGTGTTTTGTTTACAAAATGAATAATGAAATCAATTGATAATTTTGTATTTCATTTTTGAGATGAATTATTCAAACTATTGTTTCCACTTTGATTTTTATAGATGTTATTATGGACACAATATTTTGGCCATCGTTGTGTGTTCAATATTTTGGCTGATATAGGATATCTATTAACTTATATTGTTTTGTCCACTGTGATGCAGGTTCTTATCTAATCATGCTGAAACAGTGTATATGGTTTCACTAACTGATACAGGGATTGAATCAATAAATGACAGCAATAGATATATAATCAATGTCTATATTCACTATGCCACCATCTTCAATGTCATGTGGTATGTTTTGGGGGCCTTTAAATCCACTTTCAGATGGTATCAACATTTGGTTATCATGGTAGGTTTATAATGCATTTGATAATTTCATATTTTATTTTGAAACAAGAATTAAAGAAGAACTGACATCACAAGGATAAAATAATATAATAATCAACAGATATTTGATATCAGCCAAATAATGGACACCTGTAGATGGCCAGAGAGTACTAGACTGAAACATTGTATCTATGCTAGCATCTATCATAATCAAAATGAAAACAAGTTCAAATAATTCTTGTTTAAAGAATAAACTGAAATCATTCGAGTTTAAAATATATACTCTTTGTTTAATTTTTTTACTTATGATTTTGAAAAGATTATAAAAAAACAAAATTTTCTTTTTAAAAATGTTGATTTGTATAAATAAAATTCTTACGAAGAACCAATTTAAAGAATCAAAACAAATATAATATTTAGAGAACTTTGAAAATAAAAACTTTTTCAAGAAGTCGTTTTTAGCATTAAACTGAAGATTAATCTTCAGTTTAAATTTTTAAGTCTTGAATTCTTATAAAAAAATCAGATCTTATTTGAAAATTAGTAAATATATATATTTGTATTTATTTTGATCTTTGAAACTGGTTCTTAAAAATCTTAAGTACTGAATAAAATTTGGTGAGAAAGTTAGAAATTGGCTTGTTTCATATTAGTCCTCTTAAAAATAAAGAGCTAAATAGACATGAAGTATATGTTTAAGCATAAAAATATAAAGTGTTTGTATATACATATTTGTGAAATATGAATTTCATCTAAAAGAGCAAGAAAAATGATAATTGCATTTCTTTGTTTTAGTGCAACACAATGTAGTCAAATGTATTTACACAGGAGACAACTGAATAGAAAGAAGTAATTATTTTCTTGTCTTTAAATACAAAAGAAAATGACAACAGACAAATGATAATACAGAACATTATGAAATAATGTTCTGTATTATCATTTGTCTGTTGTCATTATGGATGCAGTATATTTGATAGAAATGAAAACTGTACATTGGTGGCAGGTTTTCTTTATTTATTAAGACAAACATTTTGCCTGGTAAATGTAGAATTGAAATAGGGATTTGTTTTTCATGAATTCTTTGAAGGTGGGGTGAAGGTGGGGTGAGAGGACTATTTTGACTGACAACATCTTTCTTTGAATGAAGAGTTTAAATATTTGTTTAAACAAATTAACAACTGCATGTTAAATAATGTGCCATAAAGAATGCTTCTGAAAAATATAAATAACATTTTGATTTAAAATTCCTATTCTTCCAAATGTCATTTATTTTAAAAATATTTAGAACTGAGTTGTAAAGGTATCAGCCATCATAATGTCAGTGAACGAAAGAAAATTTGTTGATGAAAGAAAAATTTAAATTTTGGAAATCATTCAAAAGCAAAAGGCTTTTTCTAAATCTTACCCTTCAAAATCTCTTTAAGAACGAAATGAAAATTTGCATCAAAATGGTTTCTACATTAACTAAAAATGAACAGGAAAAGTAAATAAATAAAATATGACAGAAAATTTTAAAGACACAAAAAGTGAATTGGTTGAAGTATGTATGATTGACATTGAATCATTATTGAATGTTGATAATATTTTTATTTATTGTAGTTGATTCTTTATTTTTATAAATGTATTTAGGTTTTCATTGCTTAATAAGTAAATATATAGAGAAATGAAATACATTTATAAAGTCAAGAATCAACTACAATCAATAAAAAGAGGCTACTAATATCTTTTTGAAGTTTAACATATTTCCAACAAAAGTACAAAAGTATATCAATAGACAACATCATTTATCTAAAATTTCTCTCATTGGCAATTACTCAGTTTAAATACAATAATAACTATACAATCCAGAAGAAGTTGTTGAGCAATCCACTTCAACCAGATGAGGGGTGTTTTCATGTTCATTATGTCTGTATTTTGATCAGATATTTCAAGTATATATATAACACCATAGATCATGCAATGCTTATTGTTCCTGCAATTTAAAAAATGGAATATTCCGTCTGTCTGACAACCACTATTATACCTTCCTCCTCATTCAAACTCCAGTAATTCACATTGCTTTGCCATGAATAGCCTAGCCTGTCTTCTCACTAACTAGATGTCAGAGCACAACTGATATAGGTATAGATATTTCCATGCCCTATCAAGGCGCCACCTACTATTACCTTTACATACTGGCATTTTATGACATTTGGCATGTACTAGTATATATTATTTTTCTCTTATTCTTGCTTTATGCATTAAAATTTTAATAACATGATTTTTGAAATGTCTCATTAGAAATTAGTTTATTCTTCAAATATATCATTTAAAACTCTTTATATTAGAAATATTTTGTACAACTTATTGTCTGTTGAAGAGATAGTATCTTAGCTGTTTGCAAATATCTGGTATGAAATTTATAAATACACTCTGTCTGAAGTTATTAAGCAAATTATATAAAGTTCAATAATTCAAATTTGGTGTGAAAAAATTGTCAAATTTTAAACAATTTAGATGTCAAAACAAAGCCTGAATTAAAATTTTAGGTGGTATCAATGTTTTATTGAAGTTATTTCATGTATTCTAAAAACTGCCATCTGAAGTTATTAGGCAAAACCAAATAATCACATTTTACTTCAAGAAAAAGGTAATAAAATCATCAAAAATTAATCAACAAATAACAAACATATATGAAAAGTCTTTGAATCCTTTACATTCTAATTAATAGTGACCCTTCTTAGTAACAGCCAATAATCTATCATCCATTGATTTTGTTAATTTTTTTACTTCAGCAGGTTCAATTTTCAACATGGTAGTTTTAATTGCTTCCCATGGGTCTGCTTTGCTGTTATTTTTGTCACTTTTATATATTAGTTTGGTGCAAAAATAATGTCGTTTTCTCACATAGTAACATATGTGAGAAAACGACATTATTTTTGTACCAACCTAATAATTTTATCTTCACAATTGACTATAGATTTTTGATTGGATTCACTTGATGGTGGTCATTCCATTATCTTCTCTCCTGTAAATCTTTTATGCTCAAATAATTCATGGGTAAGCTTAGAATCCAGTGTATGAGTTTTTACATCAATTATTTTCTTTTCTGTAACCTGTTTCTTTTCTATACTATTTTTTTCTGCTATATAAAAGACATTAACAATTCAACCATTGAATAATAGTTTGTCTGACTTTCTGCAGATATGTTTTTCTTTTGGTGCATTCTAAATTTCTTAGCACAGACTCTCCTCCTCAGCTGTGTCTACATCTTCAGTCGACTGTGAATGGATGGACATCACTTCTGCTTTCTGGAACAAACCAAACACAACGTGGGCAGGAAGCAGAATTAAACCAGTGGACTGGTCGAATGATCTACGGATGCTCAGGGGACCTACGGTCACTCCCTTAAGTTCGGTTAAGACCGAATAGACACCTCAACCCAGTGAGTAAGACATCAGAGGTTGAGGGGCTGGGGTGAAAGTGGTTAGACTGGTAGCTGTGACCAGGATAGACCCGTGGAAATTACCATGACCGTCTGAAAGAGGAGAGAGGGTTGCATTTGTGTTGTCCGGTTGGGACCAAGTAAAACCAGAAAGGACTCTAGTCTTTGTATAATAATTGGTCTAGAAGGAAGCAAAAGAAGGAGGAAAAAGAAACAAAACACGGAGCAGCAGACCTCAGGTAAGTCACTTTTTGGTTTCCTTTGTTCGCTCATTGCACTTAGATCTGCCAGTAATATTGTTGATCTTGTTTTGTCTTTGTCGACTTTGTACGCATTTGAAGCGCCACCACCGTGTTAAGTATTTTTCCTTTTGTTCTGTCGTTGGTCTCTCTTCTCGTGGGAAAGTGGTAGTTGACAAGACGCTAGGATGAGTGTAGCAGGATCAGATGACACAGATGACCTTGGGGCCGTGGGAGTCCCCGAGATATCGATGGGTTTCAGGAGGCTGATAGGTAGCATGAAGCTACTGTGAACCTGCATGAATGGATTCAGAAGAAGCAGGTAATCTATGGTCTCTCAGACCAAGAAATGGTGCTCCTAGCTTACAATGCCGCAGCGGGGCAGGTGTCCAAATTCATAGTGGGGTAGTACAGAGAAAACCTGTCCCTGATGTGGTCCAAGCTTAAATCCGCTCTGGTGCGGCAATACGCAAGTGAGCATATGGCCATTGAGGCAGTCAGGAAATTATTCCGACTGCAGCAACAAGAAGGAGAGACTAATGAGGAATTGGGAGAAAGAATCACGGGGCCAGTGGCGTTAGCTTTTCCAGAGTTGGCGACTCGGGACAGTAGTCCTATTCAGGCCTTTTTGGCCGATGTGTGACAAGGACCTTTTTGACACGCTGAATGACAAGGACCTGAGGGGCAACATTCTGAAGGGGGGACCGGTCAGCCTGGCCGCAGTCATAGAGGCGGCTTGGACCAGCGAACAAATAAGAGGGGGTGTAGGTAGAAACCCCCAAGGAGCCAAAGTAGTGATGAAAAAGGAGGACCGGGAGCAGATCCAGATACGGAACCCAAAAGCAAGTATGGTGGACATCGGGCCTGCAACTGTCCGACAAACTATGGAGGTGACCCAAGGTCTTTGGGGCTGAACTGCATGACTTGTGGCGTGTTCGGGCACAAGGCTTGGTGGTGTATGGCAGAGGGCGACCATAAACTGGGGATAAAGTAAGTTAATATGCTGGTGCCCAGGAAATGCCTATTGGTCACCTGTGAAAAAGTTTGAGGCAGGGTGGCCCCAGTGCAACTAAGATCTCTGAGATGTTGGACATGTGGTGTGGTCGGGCACTTTTCGGACAGTTGTAAGGAGCGAAGGTGTTGGTGCTGTGGAGGAGCGGGTCACCTGAGACAAACCTGTCCTTGCAGGAGAAAGATGGATCACCCCGAATGAAACAACCCTAAATCGAATAGAGGGGAGAAATGGATTGCTAGTCTGAGAAAATAGTCATCCGAGCTCTACCCAACCCAAAAGGGCCCCTATACAGAAATGGGAGCCACTAGAAAAAATTGAACTGTCACCGACTCTCATGTCTTGGTTGTCTTGAAAGCAAGAGGAAGGGAGATAACATACAGGAAGGAGAAAGGCACAGGTATACCGTTTGCTGAAGGAAGGGCCAGACTTCACCTGTAATGTGTTGCTGGGAGACAAGAAGGTGAAGGCCTTTGTTGATACTGGAGCTTCAGTGTCACTGGTTAGCTCTAAGGTTTTTAGACAGTTGGGACTGAAAACGAAGCTTAGTCCTGTCAGGCTGATAGTAGCAGGATGAGGATAGAGGGTATGACGTGGCTACCTTTCCAGTTGGCAAGAACCAGAGGTAAACTTAAGATTTGTGTGGCACCTGACTTGTGTGGTGAGCTAATTTTGGGGAGCAACTGGCTTAGGCAGAATAAAACACAGATTTGTAATTGGGAAGTAATAGCCATTACTGATAAGGGACAGAGATGGGCCCCATGCATGCACGGCGCTGGTGGTGGTGTGGGTCGGTGCTTGAGATATCGCTCTAAGATGTAACCACATGCTAAAAAAAATAAGAGAATGATTGAGTAAGATGAATTATTCTCTCCATCTCTTTGCAGACATGGACGAGAGGAGGCACGTGGTACTGACGATGCAAGTTGTGGTAGCTAATACCTGGGAACACAGTGAGAATACTGTATTTAAGAAGACTAGCGAAGTGATTATAACTAGATCAAAGTGGTTGATAACTTTGGTGACAGACCTCCAGCCGTATGAGAAGTTATTGAGTCAGTTGAAGGGCACAAGTCGCCGTAGACTATTTACAGACTTTGGAATACCACCGTACATTATAACCCTTTGCTCCGGAATCCCTAATACTTGAGAGACAATGGAAGGATATGTGTTACTACTTGAAAGGAATAAAGTTGTTATGAATCAGGCAAAAAAGGGCAGTATTACCTATAGTGGGAAAAGCATTAAGCATGTTGTTTGGTACAGTCTCTGAAGGCAAAGTGAGAGTAATTAAGAGGAAATTAGAGACAACAAGCAATGGCTCAGTCGGTTAAAGAGAGCGTAGCTATACTCAATGTTACTAGACTGGGGTGAAAGTGGTTAGAAATGAAACATCAATTCTTTATGTATATATCTTGCAATTTGCTCCAGTATCTCTACCAAATATGGAGCATGAGTTTTGTGAACATTTGCAAATAACACTTCAAGGTGGAAAAACATATGGAAATGTATATAGCAAATGATTAAGAGATTTTGACAGGGACATTGTAAAAAAATAAACTAATGGAGATTGATGGAAAAGATGAGAAAAAAAAAAATTTTGATTGGTTAATTCTTATCATTTTTTTTTTCTTGGTTGTTCAAGTCCTGTATGCTTTTACATTTTTCATTTCTTCTATTTTCTAATTGTTTCTTTTTCTGTCTGCTCTTACTTGGTTTTTATTTGCATTATTTCTGTACTTGTTATGCTATCATGCCTCTTGTCATTTTTCTACCTTTATTCTTCCCTTCTTATAAAGCAGTTTATCATTTCCATCATTACAATGTACATTTTGTTTTATTCTTCATTAGGATTTATATTCATTAGTTAGCTTCCTTCCATATGTATCTTCAGAACATTTATGTTAGTGACAACTACATTTTGTCGTAAATGTAATTTAATTTACAAATTTATTGATTTCATTGTCTTTATTTGTTAAAAATACATTTTTGAAGGAAACACTATTTTTTTATTCCTCTTTTATAACAATGAAAAAAGAATAAAAACATGCAACAGTTAGTTAATACCAAACCCAAATTAAATGCCAAGCTATTTAGCATATATATAAAAAAAATTTTTAGATTTGCAAGCAGATGCTTTTCTTTAATTTTCTTAACAGTTATCAGTATTTTTCATTTCCCTTGCATTTTTTATACTGAAGATGGTGCTGAAAACTTATGGACTCCAATAAGAACATTTTTTTGTTAGAAACAAAGAGTGCTGGATTGCTATATGATATCAATCCTCTGATATAACAGAGAATGAGGAACAATTTCCTTGTGGATGAAGAGGAAAACTAGAGGCA
This sequence comes from Acanthosepion lycidas, assembly GCA_963932145.1. Classification (NCBI taxonomy): domain Eukaryota; kingdom Metazoa; phylum Mollusca; class Cephalopoda; order Sepiida; family Sepiidae; genus Acanthosepion; species Acanthosepion lycidas. The sequence goes on along the minus strand of OZ010595.1, from coordinate 39,641,745 downwards.
ACAGAAATGTGATTCTACAGAAGAATACTGAGAATTCTAAGAACAGAATGAGTAAGCAATGATAGAGTTTTAAAGAAAATGACAACAAAAAACAGATGCTCAAAATCAGGAAGAAATAGCTGAAATTCCTTAGGCACATAATGAGGAAGGAAGTCTTGGAAAACTTTTAAACCTCACAAAGCGTAATGAGGGGAGTGAGAGAAAGGGGAAGACAGTGACACATCTATCTGATGAACTTGTGTGAATGGATAGTGGAACAGGGTGTGGGAACTTTAGTAAAGGGAGAAAAAAACTTAAGGGCCACAAGGAATAGGAAGTTTTGGAAAGCCATGATCAACCATGTCCTGAAGGGCTGTGGCACAGAAGATCTTAAAAAATTACCTGCTTATTTGGTCCAATTTTGAGAAGTTGGTTGGGGTGAGAACTTTTCAGCATTACCTTAGAAATCATTTATCTTATTTCTTTAAAGATTTAATATTTTCATTGTTCATATATTAAAAAAAAAGAAGTAATTTCTTACATTTTAAATAAAACCTTTTAAAATAGAAACTGCATAAAAATTGATTTGTTTATCCTGTTGAAATATATGAAACTTGCATGACAATGAATATTCATATGTATAAAATGTACTACACTTTGATCCCAGGCAGATTTTTATGGGTTCCATGCTAGTAAATATGTTTCATTGCTGTACTGTTATACTTAAAAATAAAAACAATTGGTAAATTTAAATACCTTGATTATTAAAAGTATATTTCATGCTTTAAATCACTATTGTGGATCAGTTGTGCATATTTAGATGATTTTAAATTGCATCTTTTTATGTACAATCTCCATTTAAGTACAATATGCAATTAATGATGCTTTTACATTGATGTATTGTTGAAAAAAAACATTGACGTACAATCAACAATGGAGTCATACAGTTCAAAAATAATTCTAGGTGTCTTGAATAATTATAAATGATGAGAATTGATAATCACAAAAGAGATAATATTAAGAAATCAAATGAAATTTGGCCATCATTCAATAATAGTTGTGTAGCAAGTCACTTTTGGTAAACCACTTGTAATAGATGCTAACAGCTTTATTTCTTCATACAGTATTATACTATACTATTGTATTGAAACTTATCATTTTATTTTTTATTTTTTTTTTTTCATTTTTTTTCCTTTCGAAATTGATCATCCAGAAATAAATTAGGAAAATGCCAATGTCAGCAATGTCATTTGATATTGTTGTATTCGCTTAAAATTTGATTCACTGAAGTGTTTTATCAAATCAGTTGCCTTTCTAAACTTATCAACTTTTTTCTAGGAATAGTTCAATGTTATCTTTTATGCTTATTTATACTCCATTATATTTTGCAATATCTCTCTATATTTCTGAGATGAGGAATTGCAATTATTTACATTATTTACATTGTTCAGACTGTTGTTCACATCTTTATTGTCATATTTATATCCCAGCCTTCTTCAGGTGATTGGAATTTCAAACTGAACCCTTTATTTTGTCCCCCACAAAGCACATGAAACAATCTACCCTAGATTGTTTCATGTGCTTTGTCTCTTCCGGATGGCTCAGTTATCTCCCTTTAACTCAACTCTACAAGTTTGGGTATTGAATCAAGTCAAATTTGGGTCAAGTCACTGGATTCAACCAACAATTTTATTCACTGGGCCATGTGTCCTTGAGGACATCAGTGTATGAATTTTTGGGACTCATAAGCCTAATGTCTCAGTAACCATTTTTTACCAGATCTCATATTGCAATTTTGTTGTTATTATTGCTTTTCTCTAGCACTTCATATTAATGGTTCTCATATTGTATTCATGCTTCATTTTTGGATAAAAGTATACAATATCAGAGATAGAACATATGTAAATATATAAAAGTGGACACTGAGGTCAACACCAAGTGGCAACAGTCTGTTTCATGCTTGAGTGCAATCTTCAGGCTATGTATGTTGTTTTGGCTTGACTATTTATGCTGATCAATGAGGCATTATAGTAAGATCTATGGTATTATCCTAATGGTTATTGGGTGGACAGTAACAGTTATGTTTCAAATTATTCTATATATTTATTATTTTATAAAAAGTGCTCAATATAAAATGTAAGCAGAATAAGAAATAAAACCAAAGCTACTTGAGTTTCACCCTCAAATTGAAGGATCTTAAGGACAGGTTTAATCTTTGCCTTACCCTGTCTGTGGTACTGGCCTTAAATATGGAGAATGCTTTACCGGAAGTGGATGTCATCCAGGTTTCATATTAGATAATAAATACTTTTATGCCTGTAAGCATCTTGTTATAATCATTTTGGCTCACTTATTTAATAGAGAACCTAGATATGGAAATATCCATATTGCCAGAGTCATTAATTTTTTAAGTTGTTGCAATATCTCTGGCCTTATCAACTTATGCAACTGTCAGGAGCCATTTTATAAAATTTTGTTATTCCATGATACATCATATTTTCATCTACTTCAAGTTTTACTTTATATATTTTAGATGATTTTTTTCTTGTTCACAAGGACTTTAATTGATTTCATAATTTGTTTGTGGACTTCTGTTAATATATCCTGAAATTGCTAGATAATAAATGTTTATTTTTTCAAAACTTGACCATCTACATTGCCTTTTCTAAAAATTCTTTTCAACTTCAAATGCTCAACCATTTTGATCTCAAAAAGTCAAAATGATTGCAACCAGGCTTTCTCCAACCAGACCAGTTTTCTGTCTATTTTATTCCATTATTTGTCACTAGTATGTTCATTAAAGTAGAATGACAAGGTACTTAAGTTTTTTATTTAATTTTTCTTGTATAAGTTTTTTCTTTTCTAGACATAAATTGTGTAAAAACTGTGCAAATCTGCATTTTCAGCTAATTCTTTTAGCCATTATCAAGGATGATTTTTATTTTTAATTGAATGTATGGGTTTTTATGTATGTGTCTAGAGTTATAGGAATGTTTTATTCTCAAAAGATGGTCAGTATATTGTGGACATGTTTGTAGATGATATTATTGACTGTTGGCTTTTTCTTTTTTATTATTAGTGCGTCCATTATTTTTAGTCTTTTTTTCACATGTTGATAAGAATATAATTGTATTTTCTACTAGTATATTGTGGCTGTAGTTTGAGAGGTTTACATACGTGTTTAAATGAGTCCTATTTGAATTATAGTCAAATTGGTGTAACATGAGTCTTCTAGATAGACATGTAGTAATGTGTTCACTATAATTATTCATGAGTTTGGTTTGAACATGAAAAAAATGATTTAAGGGGCAAGTGAGTTCATAAATAATATTGGTTCTCTGTAATTTAGAACTTGCAGGTTTTTATTGTTGATGGTAAAGTTAGCTGTTTTAAATATTTTATAATAGATAATTTAATTTTCTTGTTCTGGACAACAGGGTTGTATATTTCTTTATAATGTTTATAAGAGAAAATTTAAGACTGTGCAAACCTTGGTAATAAAAACCTTAGGAGAAATTTCACATGGATATTTATTTTGGCTAACACTACAAAACCACTTTTAGGATATGATTTCTTAAGCCACTATGGATTGTAAAAATAACAAGTTGATTGACACAATTACCATGCAAAGTGATGCCAAGCTGTCAACTTATATTTTACATGTTTCAATCTATGCAATCCAATTATAGAGTTCTGCAAAATGTCTGAATTGACAACAAGCAAAAATTACTAACCTATTAAGGGGGATGTACAAACTCTTGAATTCCCTTCTAATCACTTAAAATAAGGGACATGGACACACAATATTCATATGCACTATTTAGATAGTGCATATGGATATTGTATGTCCATTACCCTTATTTTTTGCCATATTGGTAACTATTAACCATGATTGACAGAGCTACTAGGTGGATAGAGGCAGCTCCTCTAACTGAACTGCACAGAATGTCTCTTCTGCTTTCATTAACACATTGGTATTCAGATTCAGAGTATCCTTACATATCATCACTGAAAAAGGTTTGAACCCAAGTTGTTTCAAAGTTATCAAAGATCATAGGCTTTCTATAGATTAAGAACAATTTTGTACCATCCTCAGACAGACAGATTGATTGAATGCACACATAATGCTAAAAATAGTGATAACTGCAAGGAAGGAATCATAGTTATTAACTCTACCTATTGTACTCTTAGATATCAACAAATTAACTCACTCACCATATACAGCAGTGTCAGGGTATAATGTGCAAGTTCTGAGACTGTTAATAGACCCATGGGACAAGAGTAATGATGAAGCATCAAACCTGACAATAGGAGACTTGGTGAGTGAAATGTGAAAATTTTACATGGAAAATCAATTCACTGGACATTTACATTCATCACCAAAACTCTATATCCCAAAGGACCTAAATAACTGTAAATTTGACAGAGTTCAGAAATCCCTGGAAGCACCATACACAGTTCCATATAAAGTTGACCGTAATAATAAGTACTTCACTATTAAAACTGTAGAAGATGTGAACAGCAATGTTTCCATAGACAGATTGAAAACAGCAGTTTCTCAGAAACAGTAAAAATACGTAATATTGATAAAGCAATAGCAGCACAAAGAGATATCTCACCAGATATCAATAGGATTATGGAGACAAGATGGCAAAACACAACAAGAACAAACTTTGGAAGATAGGTTACTTGGAAAAGAGACAATAAATACCACTGCTATTAATATACTAAAGGATTCTGTCAAATCTACAAGTGAAGTGATATAGTGAGTGTGAAATAATAACTCCCTTTACCCATTCCCTTGAAATTTATGAGCTTTTGTGAAATTTTCTTTAGACCAATGGAAATCTTAACTTTAGATATATTGGCTAACAAGCTGAGGAAAAGATGGAAATAAATTTGGGCACCTATGTGAATTTGTTTTGGGACCAATGAAGACCTTGTCTTTGCAGAAATTAGACATTGAGCCAAGAAAAAGAAATAAAAGAAAGTACTGAGTCTATGAGAAATTCCTTTTGATATAAAATGAAGAGAAAAATTAAATTAATGAGAGATGAGTGTCTGAAGTCATGTGAAAGGTTTCATTTCTGTTCATCACATCCAGTGTTGAAGTTTTCTCCAGTGTAAAATTACTCACCAATTATATTATTGACCTTTAACCAAGCATGTGGCACTTCAAAGAATTTCTCTTAACAATCCAAGAAAACTAAGTATTTCAAACTATCTCTCTTCATCTACTTTTGAAAGTAAACAACCATATATCCCTTTGGTAAGTAAAAACTACCTTTTTTATTAAACATTTTTTAATATTATTTTGTGCCAGATCATTTAATTTGTTGTATGAAAATTTCCTCTTGATGACAATCCATTAAAACTATGGATTTCAAAAATTTCTGATTTATTTTTCTGAAACAAGCTACTGGCACAACTTCAAGTGTGTAAATTCATATATAAATTCTTTATCTTGTTTTGTTAAAATTACCCATGTGTTACCTTGTCATTATAATCCTTCATTAACCTTCTTGATATGAGTAAATCAACTGTTTATTTTAATCCCTAAGTCCCAGTATATTTTTCTACTATAAATTTTACTATACTTTAAAACTTTTAATAGGGACAAATAATTTTCTTATTTAGCTTTAAAAATAAAATTGTGACAAGTAACAAGTTTTGTTAATCATTTCTGATCAGGTCTTTTGTTATTTTCTTGATAAGCAAATGATCATATTTATAATTAAATTGCTAAAAAAAATCCTGTTTTGAATTTAGTGCAGGCCTTGGAATTATAGATTACATCTTGGATAGCATAAAGGAAAATAACTGTTTTATAAAAGCATTTTTCATAAAATAATAATCTAAGTTATTTGAATTGTTACTTATTTAGCATTAGTTTATTTTAGTAAAAGTCAATGAGATGTATTTTGTGAATCTTTTATATATATATTATTTCAGTATGTGGGAAAATTTGTGCACAACAATGTATAATTAAATTTTTGCTGTTTTTAAGTATTGTTTTCTTAATCATTTTTCAGATGCAAAATAAAGTAATTAAAAATACAACTATAAATATTGTTTAAAATCTCTTTTTACTGTTATGCTGTTATAATTTCTTTCAAATATATTTGAGTTATTTTTAAAAATTTTATGAATTACAAAATGTAAGCACAAAATTACAAACTTTGAAATAAAAAATGATTTTTAAAAATTCAGTTTGGAGATTTTATTTCTTATTTAAAAAATAAATTACAATTATTTTTTCTAAATTCCTGAATTACTCTACTTTCCAATTTATAAGAAAAGGAAAAAAAAATTTGACAGATAACATGATAAAATTTTAATTTGCTCATAGGTTGATAGTATTTGCATTGTGGACAAACTAGGATTATCCTGTTGGAAAAACTTTTTGCTTTATTGAAAATATTTGTATTTAATTTTCTTGAAAGAATTTTAAAGAACATTAAACATTGGTGTATTTATTCAGTTAGTTTGTATCTTACAATTCAAACTCATATAACTATTTTGATACTAGACATAAGATAGTAGAGTAAAAATTTAAACCATGAATTTATTTTTTATAAACCTAATTAGAAAAATGAAAACAATCACTAATCTCCATCTATTCCCATTTACTGACCAATGTCCCAATTTAAAACCATTTAAGTGAAAGAATTAATTCAAATTCAAATCTAACAAAGATATTTTATGAAACAAAAAGTACACTTTCCTAAAAATACATCATTTTTAGAAAAAAAAATAAATAAATAGCTTAGTCGTCACTCAGATTATAAAAAAAGCTTTTGTTTGAATCAATTAAAATGACTCCCATTTTGACACTAGCTTTTAGTAATAAAATTTGTGTCATAAAAATCTATGACACAATAATGCCAGTCAAATTTCTAATTTTGAGTCTAATTCACAGTTTAAAATTTTTTACTTGTCATCAGCTTTTGTTCTTATTAAAAAAATACTTTAGAAAACTTCTGCATCTATTTTTGTTTTATAAATTTATGCATTAAACTATCACCATTTTTATTCAGAACTTATATAGTCACTAATGAATATTTATACAAGTTCTGATTGGATAAAAATAGGTTAGATTTTAAGTTATGCTGAGTACATCCTGGAGAGTAAGCTCATTGTTGTCTCTCTTTTTTTGTCACTGTTATGCCACAGTTGTGACATACCAGTGACAAGACATTTTTTCAAGATATTTGACAATGGAACAGAATACAAAGATTCATAGCTTTTAGAAAGATAATCGTAAAAAATGGAGCCAGTTTCAAGTGAAATTCATATTTTGCTTGTTGATTCTAATTTTCATGCTGCTATCCAACTACGTTGTACTTTTTTACATACATGCAAATTCTTAAATTTGCAAATATATAAAATAATTGAATGTAAAACACTAAAAACATATTCTATTGAAAAAGCTTGTTTTTGAACACTGTGTCAAACTATGGCCACAGAACTAAATTTTAATTTTTTGTGGAATTAAGTGCACAATCTTTTTTTAGATTTGAGTTACAAAAATATTGTTGACTTAATCACACTCAAAATTTATATATATATATATATATATATATATTAAAATTTCATGACATATGAAAGAATTTGAATGATTCTCTTACTGTTGGGTTTTAAATGTAAATAAATCAAATCTGTTTGATCCAACTAAGCATAAACATTTTTTTATATTTCCTTACTGATTAATTTTGACCTGGAGATGGATGGGCTCCACCATGTTAAATTTGCCCAAGACATGCTACACACTGACTGAATCATGGGGCAGATGATGATAATGATTAATTGTGAAACTCACTTGGATTTTCAAAATTAGTTTTTATTGAGTTATCAATGTTGCATTTTTCAAAATCATTTTGATGTAATTCAATTTCTTCGAATTTGAAAATACTGAATTAGAAATAGTTTTTGTATTAATATATGGTTTGGTCATATACATGAGTGATATATAAGCATTTACATATATATATATATATCAGCAAGATATATAACTTGAAGCAAGCCTTAAAGGCCATTTCTACAGCTGTTGCATATAAATTTTTTTTTTAGAATTTTCAACAGAAAACCTAAATTACATTTGAGTCTTTTACAAACCCTGAATAGATCTAAAAAAATATTTTAACATTCAACTAAGAAAAGATGATTTTAGATTTATTTTCTCAAATTCTTTTCTTATAACATGGCTGTTCAGCATTTATGATTCATCCAAAATTGTATGTGGAAATAAGTTGCAACGAAGGAAGCCATTTAAAGTTAACACACTGAAGTCTGACTTTCATTGCATAGAATAAAATCTATAATTTTTAGAGTTGCTATAATTAGATCTTTTCAAAACATTGCCAAAGTAATTAATTTCCAAAGCTTAGGCTCAAGAAAAATATTTATCCAAACAGAAACATAAAAAATATATTAAGTTGAATACTAAAATAGAATGAAATGCAAGCAACTAAAAAAGAAGTGTAAAGAAAATAATCTTTCTAAATTGAAAACAGGGATTTTATCATCTCATGGAAAGAGATAAAAATTGTACCCTATCTCAGATTCTTTCCCAAATTTTACATGCCAACAACATTGTATCAAGTTTAAGGAAAGTGATTTATTTTCTTGTCAGTTTATGTATTATCCCAAGCTTGTCACATTAGCAACAAGTTTTACTGTCCTGTTGGGTAACTGAAAAGTTTGGTTTGGTATATTAAATAGAAATAAAATATTTTTATTTTTAAAGTTTATTGAACAACATAGTTACCATTCTGCTTGACTATCTTCTGCTATCTTACATGCAACTTTATAATTTAATTCTCCCAGAACTTCTATTTTTCTTTTATAAAGATCTGCTTGAGGTATCTTTTGAATTCTCATTGGGAACATAAATATTCTTTTCATAAAGAGAATTCTGTAGAGATTTGAATAAATGGGAACCCAAAGGTACAACATTTAATGAATTGTACCTTGAAAGAAACACCTGAACTCATGTTATCCTGACTGAATAGTATGCACTTTCTATTTAACTAATTTTGGATACTTTCCATGGATTTTTTCTTTCATTTGGTTTGATTGGGAGCAGTAATTGGTCAGTTCATTCATTTAGTTATTTGGACTCTAACCATATTGATAATGACATCTTTGGATGACATTTGAATTTTGCTATGGTTAGTAGGGGTTCATTCCACTTGTTTCGCAATCTCTTGCATTCCATGTTGCTGTAAACTATCCATTTTTCACCACTTGTTACAATTTGTTTAAAAATTGTACATGGAAATTTGACAGAGTACTTTTTTGCTTAACTTATGGGGAAGTCACACATCAAAGTGATTAACATAAACAAACTGTATGAAAATGTGATGGAATGCTTTCAACTTTTATTGATGTAGATAATGATAAAATTATTTTCCTTCAATGTCTGGTTGATAATGATTGTAGATTCTGTAGAAAGCAGAATCAACATCATTCAAAACAAAATTGTTAATTTTCAGGTTTGTACAAATTCCATACAAAACAAAACGTCTAACATTAATTAATATCTATTTTATAGGTTGCATATATTAATCATAAGAACATGTATATAGATTTTGAATAGGACACAGAAGCACACAAATCACTTGGAAGTAAATACAAAAATCAGGTAGAAATTAATGTAGTTGAAAGGATATATAATAGCCTCTTAATTTTTATCTTTGAAGTTATTTTTAAAGAAACTGTAACTTTAAAAACACTACAGGTCATGTTATTCCCTTTTTGTAGATAATCACAGTAGATTTATACACTGTATAAGAAAGAGTGTACATTTAAAATGACATCTAATTTTCTAGATTTCATTAACTAGTTGCAGAACAACTGATGAGGCAAAACATACTAATCAGATAAATTGACCTTTTATTAATAAAAGTTCCTATCGAAGACACTTTCAGTGATGGATATTGGTTAGCATTCCCACATTCTAACATTCCTATGTTCAGCTCAGCCAATCAAAATCAACATCCCTATTTTGTCTACCATCTGACCTTAAAGGTCAGCATCTGAAGGTCTTAATCAAAATACACTACCACTAAAAAATATTTGTCTGAACTTCTTATTTAACACATATTTCATAGACATATAAAATCTGTACGTTAATGTTTCTATATATCTTAAAAATCTAAAAGACTTGTATCTTCAAGTATACAAAAAAGAAGAATATGATAAATCTATCTTTTAATATATGTAAAGATATAAATGCTCTGGCCAAGCAGAAAATTCATTGATTTACATTAATACAGATATTGATAAATGTCCCTGTCTTATGTCAGATATAGATATAATGATTGATTAGTAAGGATTACTATATCTGATGCCAGCATAATTTGAGAACCATCTTCTGATAAAATGTAGATCCTAAGTTATTCCTGTTGGCACATGAGTAAGGTTGTATGATCAATACAAAAAGCATTTACTACTATGAAAAAATGTAGTAATGAAGTACTTTGAAAGTGGGGGATATGATGTCAAGCATTAGATAAGGATATATCTAAGTATCTGACAATAGAAAATTAAAAGTTTTATACATGTTCAAGAGAGTGCTGAAAAGTTCACGGCTCAGCCCGCTTCCCAAAATCTGTTTTGGAAAGGTTTCCTGGTTAGGCCAATAACTTTTCATTATCCACATGTAGATGCATATGCTTATGGAAATCATTTTTATTCATTGTTTTAGTATATGTAATATCAATCAATATGTATAGACGTTAATATTAAGAATATCTACTAGTGATGATTTGAATGATTTATTAAACATTCTGATTCTGATGAAGCATTATTAATAACAAAGTTTTAAATCTGATTTAATTTCTATCCATGTTGTCACAGCAAATGTCAAAAACCAATGTTCTACTTAATTGATAAATAAACAGCTTTCTAAATTGCCAGAGAAATGCCAAAAATTATACTTTTTCTTTAATTCAGTCAAGCCAGCTAAATTCCACACAATGATGTACAAACAGAAAACACATTCAAGAATGTTCACTTGTGACATTAAGATTATCATTAAATGTCTTCTGTAGATTATAATAACATGGTTTACAGTATATATGTTTAGGTGAATGTTTTTTCCCATCTATATATAAAGTTAGAATTGTGTTGAACAAACCAAGAGCCTACTAGAAACAGAAGAAACCTGACTTTCTAAGCCCTAAACAAGTGCAAAGACCAGTGATTGTTATAGTAATATTTACAGTCTGTTTTTTAACAAATCTTGTAGAAATGCATACTAATACTATCTGCTGTTCTGCTGCATGTCTATATTGAAATACTGCATTTTTTTTTATTGCTAAAAGCTCAATGGTGATTGAGTTTAGTCTTTCATAAAACACTTCATATTCTGTTGTTTATATTATAACTGTATTATAATTATTATAACTTACATTTTTGCTAATTTTATGTACATAAAATCGTATTATTATTCTAAAATTTTTTTTAAAGTCAGTATATTATCCATAAGTTATTTTGCAGTATTTGTCTTTATACACTACCATTAAGACCAGTGATATGTAGAAAGAATGACAGTTACTGACTCTTAAGATCAGAAGTATATAAATAGGTAAACCAATCTCAAGTACTTAATTTTCATATGCTGAATCCAAGAAATGAATATAGGCTTTCCCATCTAGTATAGGCAAATGGATGGGCCACTGTAGTACAAATTGCAGGTAATCAAGGAACAAAGACACGCATCACAAGATACAGTGCATCTATCTTTATGCATCAAGTTGTATACCTGCATGCCAGTCAGTCATGCTAACCAATATCCATCACTGAAAGTGTCTTCAATAGGAACTTTTATTAATAAAAGGTCAATTTATCTGATTAGTATGTTTTGCCTCATCAGTTGTTCTGCAACTAGTTAATGAAATCTAGAAAATTAGATGTCATTTTAAATGTACACTCTTTTTTATACATTGTGTATAAATCTACTGTGATTATCCACAAAAAGGGAATAACATGACCTGTAGTGTTTTTAAAGTTACAGTTTCTTTAAAAATAACTTCAAAGATAAAAATTAAGAGGCTATTATATATCCTTTCAACTACATTAATTTCTACCTGATTTTTGTATTTACTTCCAAGTGATCTGTGTGCTTCTGTGTCCTATTCAAAATCTATATACATATTCTTATGATTAATATATTTCATGGAGTTTTACACATCATACACAATAGATGTGGTTATTTTGTGTTTTGGGGAACTTGTGGGGGTGATAGAGCGACCCCACTGACTAGTTAAAAATGTACACATTGACGTATTAATAAAATAGATAATTTTAAAATCCCTTTTGTTGAATTTTACCTCTGAACAAACCAACTAGCTGAAAGAAGACGAGGGAGAAAGAAGAAAGCTACATTATTATTATGGAATCGACCCCATCAACCAAAAGAGACCCCTAGAAGAGAGGGGGACACACAACATATGTAGTGATTTGAATGTGAGAAAATGAGAGCAAATATGTTAATCTATTTTGTGATATATAAATATTCTTAGAAAAGTATACAATTGATGAAACATTTGTGCTTAGATGTATCATCTCGGGTTTTCTGCTTATTATTGCATAAACTTCCTTATTTTTTTATCTTTGTTCTTCAAATATCTAAAATATCAATGTTTCTCTTTTCAGATTGAAAAGAAATCGAAAAACTTCACTGTTATAATGAATACCAACTGCTTTAGTTGTGGTTTGAACCTTGTGTTTTAGTTAACTATTATCCTCTTTCAACATAGTAGTCCAACAGGCAGCAGGAGGTTTGCTAATGAAAATGGACTCAACCATTTGGTTCACTATATATCCCAACAATTTCTACTTAATGAGTTTTCTTCTTATCTCCTTGGGGAAGTTATACTTACCTGAAAGTTGCTCTTATAAAATTTCCAAATATTTGATGGCCCCTTGGAAAGATCATTGTTATTTTTTTCATCATTTATCATTTAAGTCTTTTCTTCTGTTATGTTTTGTAATTCTAATACTTTATATGTTAGCTCTTGAAAACTTCTTAGTAAAAAAATAAAATAAAAATCACTCCTCATGTTGGAAGGAGAAAAATGAATGAGATAACAAGATATTACTTTTAATTATAGTAAGCTAACACTTAGTAAGGATTTTTCAATAAATGTTCATGATGAAACTGAGGATTATATTAGAAAGTAAAGTTCACAAATAATTCAAGAAAACTAATCAATCCAAAGGAAAAAAAAGTAAAATTTAACCTTCATACCAGCAAAAAAATGGTGTCAAAATGACAGTTGTCCTTGACATTCGTATTACTATATACTCCCATTAATCCTTTGACAATGTTTAATGTTTTACAAAGCAATGATGAGAATTTCATTAAAACCCAAAAATGAATATGAAATTCACAACAAAAATATTTAATGCTATTAGATTTTTTTTACTAGATTAATTTTATATTTACATTAAAAAAAATATGCAGACTAAGTACTACAATGGAATATTTGTCATTTACCAATTTATAAAGAAATGTAAGCAATATTTTTAATTACAGATTTATAAATGTTTAATAAATTATAAAAAAAAAAATCTTTATTAATTATCATTTTATAAAGTTTGAATCAATTGGCTGATGTTTTTCCAATCCTTCCAAAGAATGCAATTCATCAGCCAATTGCTTTAGTCAGGGTGCTTAGAGTTCACTCTTCATTTAAGATTTATTCATCAGTTAGCACTTGGTTGACAATAAATAATCTATTGACAGATTTTCTAGGTAATTTTAGAAAAATTAGCAATGTTTAAAAAATTTTCCAAATTATGTTTTTCAAAAAAGAGTGGGAAACAGAGAGTTTCAGACCATGGATTTCTATTGATCTTTGATCTTAGATCATGATTATAAAAAAATTGGAAAATTAAAACAAAAAGTAATTTGAGATATAAAATAATTAGAGAAGAATATGTATAATGTCTGGAAATATCATATGTTTATTTAAATTTTCTTGTTCTATAGTTTGTAGATATTTTAATAAGATTATAAATAAAACTTGTTTTCATAGTTATTTATTTATACATAACTACATTATTTTACATAACTATGTAAATATTAAATATTGCATTGTACTTGGTTTGCATATTTTAATAATCTTGTAAATAAACCTTGCTGAAGGAGTCGAGGTAGTAAACAGTAATGTTGGTATCAATAGAAAAATTGCATTTTTGAAATGCCATTTTATTTATATTTCAGGTACCAAAGTTAAACTTTTGATGAAAAAATATATCTAGAAAAATTTTAATTCTAAATCTGATGGGTGATTAATTTAGAAAACATATTTTGAAACTGGTTAGATTAGCAGTAGAATTTCTGAAAATAAAGGGAAAAGTGAGGCAATATAATATATATTTTCAATGTTAAAAATACATTAAAAATGGATGCGAAAACTTTTTCATTTTTTCAAATTTTCATATTTTATAAAATTGAAATTGAATAAATTTTATAACTGTTCCAATTATGAGAGAAACTGGCTAAAATTTTGAAAGGACTATGATCTTTCTATTGAGATTTCCTTGAAGTTAAAGAAACACAGACACTATGTTTTGTATTTGTTAAATTTTCTTAGCTTTAGTCAAAAATGACAATAGATACTCAAATTACAATTATTCTAATGCAATATTTCTTTTATAAAAACAATATTTTCACATTCAATATCTTCAATCATGGGTACTAGAAAAAACACTTTTTACTATTTCAAAAAATAAATTTTTATGTTCTAAGTTAAGTCTATAGTTTTGTATTTCAAAATGCTCCACTTAATTGTTTCCTTTATTTTTAACCAATTTATAGAATAACAATAGATTTCTTAAAACTAATATTGCAGACCATAAAATGTTTTCTATCTGCCATGCACTCAGATACGTGCACAAACATAAAGACATGAAATCTAATTTTTCATAAGCAAATATTTGTAATAAGATGTAAATGATATTAATTAAAAGTAACGGCTTGAGATTTCCTCTCAGAAAGAGAATGGATGTGATTAATTGTTAGAACATTATATTCAAAATGCGTAGATTTGAAATACACTGCATTTCATTAAGAAATTGTAGTTTTATATAACCTCATTTTTGTAATATGTAAACTTATAGATTATAAAATTTTCATGTTACAGTTGTAATAAAAATTTATAATTTTCTGTTTATTGTCTTTTTTTTTTTTTTGAGAGATGATGATTTTCTGAATTATTTTGTACAGAAAATGGACATCTACTTGATGTACTACAATATAAAGTAAATATAAAAATAATGGGAACTTATCAGAGTGTGGCACAAAAATACAATCTAGCTCATTTGCGTATGTATTGAATATATATCAAGAGTTGAGTTTCTTTTTTTCACACATGCAATAATTTCAGGCAAGTGGAGCTTTTCATTTTTATAAATACTTAAAATCATTGTATATTAAATTTAGATTAATTATACTTATATAAGTAATAAATTTTGCTAAAATGTAAGCTTAAAAATCAATAACATAAAATCAAATTTAGTTCCCAAGTAACCAGAAATGAATCCTATACAGAAATTACTATTTCCCAGTTAAGGTCAGTTAATTCTTCACTATTTTTTTTAATTTATGAGAAACAGACTAGATTTTTTGTGACCTTATTTGTTTTGGACAGCTGTAAAAAAGAAGCAATAGAAACAAAATTTTCCACTGCTTGGGAATCCTATATTCAAAATGACATTAATAACCTTTTGAGGTGCACACTGGTGATAAGCTAAACATTTATTGTAAACTTACATTGAAGTAAATCTCACTGAATACAATAAAAAAAAAAATAATAATAAGCTAGATTTAAATATGTATGATAAAACAAAAAGAAGAATTTATGGTGAGTAGAACAATTATGAAACTTTGAATAATAAAAAAGGTCTCCCTTCTCTAATGACATTTTATCAGGATTTGGAGACAAAATATAATAGTAATTTTTTTGTTTTCAAAGTGATGAAGCAGTTAATTATTCGAAGTAGCAACTAAAAAATAGTCGACTAAAGGAAGTATTTAATACAAAGTTGGCTCAAATGATGTGTTTTTTTTGTTTGTTTTTTTTTTACCATAAAGCCAAAAATACCCTGCAAGTGACAAAAAAAGATGTGTGCTATGTATGGTGAATGTGCTTTAGCTGACAGAACTGTATGAAAATGGTTCACTAAGTTTAGAGTTGGTGATTGTAGCCTTATTGATGAAGAATGCTCAGGCAGACTCTCTACAGATGACAACCAAATCAAGACATTGATTGAGAATAACCCACATTACAGAATGTGGGAATTTTCAGAAATACTAAATTTATCAAAATCCACCATCCATGAGCACTTATTGAAGCTTGGGTACTCAAATCGTTGTGATGATTGAATACCATATGATTGGAGTGAAAAAAATCTTTTGGATTTTATTTCATCTGTGATTTTCTGTATAAACGCAACGAAAATGCACCCTGTTTGAAGCAAATTATGATGGGTGCTGAGAAATGGATTGTTTACAACAATGTTCAGCAAAAAAGATCATGGGGTAAGTGACATGAGTTAACTTAAGCCACCTAAAAAGAAGGTCTTCATCCAAAGAAAGTCATGCTGTGCATCTAGTGAGATTGGAAAGGAATCCTTTACTTCTGTCAATCCTGTATTTCTTGCTGCAACTGGATGAATTAAAGGCAGCAATTCAAAAAAAAAAAAAAAATGTCTAGAATTGGCAAACAGGAAAAGTGTTATTTTCCATCAGGATAATGCCAAACCTCATGTTTCTTTGGTGACCAGGCAAAAATTGTTGCAGCTTAGTTGGGGTGTGTTACCCCATCTGCCATATTCACCAGACATTGCTTGTTCAGATTTTCATTTATTCAGGTCCTTGCAATATAATCTCAATTGTAAAAATTTTAATTCTTTGGATGACATAAAAAAAAACATCTTAATGAGTTCTTTGACAAGAAACCACCAAAATTCTTGGAAGATGGAATCTTTAAGTTGAAGAAAAATGGAGAAAGGTTGTGCAACAAAATGGTTTATATTTAGTTGAATAAATATTTAAGGGTATAATTTTGGTTTCTGTTTTAATTTCCCTTAAAAATCAGTATGAACTTTCTGGACAACCCAATACATTGCCTTTAAATATATACTTGATCTTCATAAAAGGTGTTTTATGCAGTTTTTCACTTTGTAACAACAAAAACCTTAGAATAGGAGGAATACTACCTATCAATAATATGCAGAACTAATAATATATTCAGATATGACACTGCGCTTTGACTTATGCTATAACCATTGAAAGCTCAGGGTGTATGGGATTATGATGAACTGCAGTATTCAATAATTCAAAAAGTACTTTTGTAAAATGTGTAGAAGGAGCAATGCATTGAAATGGTAGAAAAGGGATCGGTGTGAGATGCCACTATGAGAGAGAGGGGAAACCTGTTGACACCCTTTGAAGTTATGGGTGAGATACCAATATGAGAAAGGAAGAATTTGGGAGGACGAAAGACTTCCAAAAATGGAAATTAATAATTCTTCCTGACCGAAAAACCCTTAATGTGGATTTAGAATTATCAAGGAACACCAAACCCCGACAGGCCCACCCCGGTTTTGGTCGGCGTCCATATAAGCAGAGTCGCAACGAGTTGCGGCAGTTGAATTAAGGAGTTCGCAGCTGAGTTGCTGAGCAGTTGGAGTTGCAGTTTGCAGTTGAAGACCTGCCTCGCAGAAAGCTGACTAAGATTCCACGCAATTCTGAACTCAACTTCTAACCAAGAACAATTTATTTTTGAAGAACGACTTAGACACACACCACCAAAACAAGTTTTACGAATATCGCCGGAAGATACACCAAAAACCAGTTCCTTGAAAAAACAACTTAAGGTATTAAAGCTCGCCTAACAAACGCAAAGTGTCACGAATCCATATAAGCGGGTTGGTAGAAAGACGCAGTCCTGTATTCAGCAACCAGATATAAAATATTGTTATTCCTTTTTAACACATTTGAACTTTTCGAGTTATTACTTTATTTTCTTTTACATATACTTGTGCGGTATTACCTTTATTCGGACTCGACTTGCATTACGGCCCGGCGACTGATTGATTTCGTCTACCTAAGATCAAATCACAATGTGGGTAGGTTAGACTAGAAATCAAAACAGTTACTTCGGTAACCAGACGTTGGAGGCGAGCTGGGAACGACAAGGCTGATACCGAATCTAACCAGATTCCCATCCGAATCAGCAAAAGTTTAGAACGTCACATTTGGTGCCGCGACCAATACCAAGCCAGTTGGTCGTTACAGGACAGGATAGGACGGCGACGGCGTGGAGACAGACGGGGTGACGCCACAATTGGCGCCGCGACCAGGACAGCACGGCGGGCGCGGCCAGGCAGACGTCACAGTTGGCGCAGCGACACCGGGGGACGTCACAATTGGTCACGTGACCAGGATAGCACGACGGACGCGGCCAGGCAAACGTCACGATTGGCTCAGCGACACCAAGGGACGTCACAAAGGGGTGATAACTTTTTATCTCTGGCTACATAATCATTTAATTGACTGAATAGAAGATCACATTTCAGTATAAATTACTTTTAAATATTGTTATTAAATTGGTTAAATATGCTTTGTACAAATGATGCTTTGATTTTGTTTTGATAATTGTGAATCAATTGTTTAGGAATTAAAATGATGGATTACAGCTAAGTTCACATATGTCAATGGACAAAAAGAAACTTGAATTACATCTTAGACTTACATTTCCAGATTTTAGTACTCACCAAGAAGAAAAATGGTTGTAATTGTTTAACAGTTGCTAATTACAATTGAATATTTCTTTTAAAAGTTTCATTGATTAAATAATCTGTTGCATTTTTCAATTTAGATTTAAAAATATTCAAAACATATTTCACAAGGAGTGTGTTTTTCCAGGAAGGATTAAAAATAAGTTAACGACAAAAAGAACTCAAAAAGCATGCCGGAATAAATTTTGACTTGAAAAAAATTTTCTGTCAGTATGGAGGAATTTAAAATTGTTATTCTGGAACTATTAAAGCAGCAACAACAAAGAATGAAACAAATACAGGAAATGTGTTTTAAAACGAACAACAACAGGAATACCAGAACCAACAATAAAGAAATGTTGGATTTTTTTTTAAGTCGGATAAAGAAGGAACTGTAATTACTCAAGCAAGATTCTATTGCAAATTCTGTTTGTGAATTCAACTATAATCTTGGCGAAGGAATAACTTTTTTCCTCGTAGGCATTATGAAGACGTATTTCGATGAGATTGTCTCGGATGGACAGATGAAAGGAAAGTTAGGTTACTGCTATGAGAAATATGTAAATGACATACTTCCTAAGAAACCTGCTGATATCACATTTGAACAGACAATTCTGTTAAAAAAATATTCAGTGATAAAAGCTCACTTTTAACGCCCGTTAGAATTTTTTGAAAAAAAGGAGCATGAAGACTACTTAAAGTATGCTACGGTAGTTAATCATCAATGTGAGAAATTCAAACTCAGTGAATTATGCACCAACATGTTTTAAATGCTTAATTTTTGTCCAGGGCCTTACGGCAAATAAAGACGCTGAAATTCGCGCCCGAAGTCTAACAAGACTTGAATAGGGCGCTAATTTTTTAACCCTCCAAAATCCAAAAAGTAGCTGTGGAACATAACAGAATAGAAAATCTCACGCACAATACACAAAAAATTGAAGTTAGAGAAAGCTTCCAAATATACGCAGTACGTCAGGAAACAAATAAGGAGAGAAATTTTGAAAAATCTAACCCTTGTTGTTAAAACTTTTGTTAAGCTATTCCTATTATTATGGCTGTGGAAAATTACATATTAAAAAAGGCTGTCCACGTGGTGGTGGGGGGACATATACAGTCAGAAATCAAACCAAAGAAAAATAAGGAAATTTAGAAATACAGAGAATATGACTTCAACTGAAGAATTGCAAACAGTCGATCCGGGCTTGATTCGCAACACAAATGAACATAAATGTAAATATGTTTAAATAAAATTAATGGAAAAACTTGTAAAGTTTCAACTCGATACATGGTCGGATTTAACGATATTAAATGAATACACATGGATCAAATTGGGTAAATCAAGTTTAATGTTTCCAAAAAAGATTGCTGACGGTGTCATGGGAAAAAAATTCAAATTCAAAGAAGTTATTTGTGTTGCAAAATTTTGGGGTAAACCATAAAAGCAAAGGTATTTGTGATGGAAAGAAACAGTAATCTGTTTGGGATTGATTGGACGAGCCAATTTAACTTATGGCAACTTCCAAAGTTCATATTGTAACGAAATAAACGTTTAGTCTTCTGATTCTGAAAAATTAAAAAAAAAAAAAAACCTCTATCGGAAGTTTTTTCTGAAGGTCTAGGGAGGTGCAAAAAATAACTGCAAAATTTAATACTAAAAGAAAAGAGTACACCTGTGTTCAAACCAAAAAAGGAATGTTCCTTTGGCGACACTCGATGCAGTTAACAGTGAACTTGTTGGAAAAAATGGGAGTAATTTCTAAAATAAATTCTTCCGAATGGGGTGTGTCGTGCGTTTATATAAAAAAAAAAAGTATGGCCTGATTTTAGCTCCGGATTGAACGATTGTTTAGAAAAATATATCGAGCCCAAAGAGATTTTCGCCCAGTTTAGCAGTGGAAAATATTTTTCCAAATTGGATTTTTCGAACGCATGTTTGCAGATACCTGTGGATGACGAATTCTAAAATTTTCGCTATTAATACCCATCGAGGGGGTATACAAATTCCATAGGTTACCTTTTGGAGTAAAAGTGGCCCCAGGTATTTTTCAACAAGCCATAGATGTGATGCTTGGAGATTTAAATTTTGCTATCGCATATTTATCTATTCTATTCTAATAAAAAGCGAGACACGCAAACAGCATATTGAACATATTCACAAAGTGTTTAAAAAAATTGGTGATTTTGGATTCAATTAAGTGAAGAGAAATGCGATCTGCTTATGAAAAAAAAAATACTTTAGGTCATATAATTAATTTATTAATGAAAATGGTAGAGTTCCAGACCCTGCTAGATCTTCAGCAATTAAGAAAATTAAGGAAGGCGCCAAAAAATATGAAAACATAACAAGGATTTTTAGGGCTTGATAACAATTATATTGTACTTATAAAAAAATGCATAATTTACGAGCGCCACTAAACAACTTATTAAAAAAAGATGTAAAATGACACTAGACCAACGAGTACCAAAGCTCCTTTGAAAAAAATTAAAGAAATTTTGATTTATTTCTAGCGCATTTTGACCCCAGTCATGAGACAGCTGTCTCTAGCGATGACAGTCCCTTCTCTCTTCAGTCAATTTGAAGTATTGACATCTACTGCAGATAAGGTAGAGTGCTTTGATCAAAAGTTCTCTTCCAACTCCACTCTTGACTCATCTGGAGTACCTCTGCCAGATTTTCCCCTTAGAATGGAGGCTCTAATGAGTGATATGCGCATAAGCCTATCACTGGTTTCTGACATTTCTAAATTAGATCCCCCTCATTCTAAAGAAATATGCTCCTGAGCTGACTACTGCCTTTTTCCAAACTTGTTAACATATACCTTACTGCTTCCTGCTTTCCAGCCTATTGGAAGTCTTTTTAAGTAGTTGTTGTCTTTAATAATGCTGGGGAACCCTGTGATCCCTTAAAATATTACCCTATTAGTCTCTTACCTCTTTTTGGCAAAGTATATTGATGCCAAATTGGTTAAGCACCTTACTTTGTATGACCTGCTTTCAGTTTCATTTATTTCTAGAAAGCATTTGATTGGGTATGGCATGATTGTCTTTGGCATGTCCTCAGAGGATTCAACATAGTAAAAGGGCTTATACAAGTCATTCAGGCTCTCTATGACCATACCATCAGTGTAGTTCTCTTGAGTAACTGAGATTTCTTCCAGACGACTATCAGCATTAGACAGAGTTGCTTACTCTCCCCAACACTCTTCAACCTGTTTATGAAGAGAATTATCCAGGGAACCCTCCATGACCACAACAATTATATCTCTATTGGTAGTAGACCAGTCTGAATCTTGTGTTTTTTAAACAATGTTGACCATATGACAGGCAGTAACTGAGCTGCAAGACCTGACCAACAAACCTGTTGAAAGAGTTGGCACATATGGAATGGAACTCAACACAGAAAAATCTAAGCTAATGGTGAATAAGACTATGTATGGAACAAGGTCAAAAATCTTGTGGGCCAACAGGAATCTCTCCTTACCACTATTAAGTGTCAGATGTCATTGTTTAGCCACATCACATGGTATAACAGCCTCTGCAAGATTATTAAGGCACTGTTTAAGATAGATGCAAACAGGGACAGCAAAGCAAGAGCTGGTCAGACAACATGAAAATGTGGATGGACATGACAATGCAGAAACCTCTGAGAGCCACCACCAACAGATCATCCTGGAGAGGGTTCTTCTGCCCTTAGATCCTTCCAATGATTGAAGCAATCAAGTGACTGATGATAATAGTTTATGGAGAATGAGAATAGAGGTTTGAATTATTATTATAATGTGTGACTGCAGCAGTAAACTCGACAGCCTACAAGATTTATGTATCCATAAGCCACGCTGGTGCAGGCAATGCAATTCTCCTGTTAGAGAATGAAAGTTGAATGATGGGATTATGAATCCAGATTACACCCACAGTGTTCCCATTGCTGAGCATCAGTACCCTGGAGAAATTCCAAGCCAGCCAAGAATCCAGTGACCCAAAAGGCAATCAGAGATCTACTTGGTTGAATCTCAAGCAGGAACTCTCATTAATACTTACCTACCATCTAAAGGGTCCCATTAGCCAGCAGATCAGATTTTTCTGCAGAGTTGTGCATAAGATTTGAGTTGAGTGATTTGGTGTGGCAACTGCAAGAAGGGATAGGAAAGAAGAGAAGTGACCAAATAGATGACAGATTCAGAAAGGGTAAACTAAGAGCAGAGAGTCCTGAAACATGACTCAAAGAAATTCCAATTCATGACAGGACAGGCCTTAAGTACCTGCTTAAGGATTTTAAAGAAAGGATCTTTGTGATCACTTGAGCTGAGTACCAAAAACAAAAAATGTTGGAAGAAAAAGTGACTGTTTTGGAGATCATTTTATAATAATCCTTACACTATTTACATTGTTGGTCTCATTTTTGTTGGTATATTCACAACATTTGCTCCAGTCTTCTTCTGGTGATTGGAATTTTGAACTGAACTCTTTATTTTGTCCACTGAGGTAGATTGTTCTAGTTTCATATGTCATACCTTTTCTGGGTGTTTCAGTATTGTGGAAATTGAAAAATCTACCCCGGTGGATGAAATAAAGGGTTCAGTTTGTAATTCCAATCACCTGAAGAAGGCCGGAGAGTGTACAATAGCCAAAGCATTATGAATATGGTGACAAAGATGATGACAATAGTTCAAACAATGTAAATAATGTACATAATTACAATACTTCATCTCAGAAATATAAACAATCCTTAAGTTTTTGCTAAAAACCTGTTCACCAAGATCAAGAGTGGCAAACTCAATGTACCACAGGAGGAACTTGGGAACTATCTGAGAATGATGTATTCTGATGCTTGGAAAAATGTACCAATTCCTCCTATGAATGACCTTCCTAGGTCCCAAGGTTATGTTTAATGACAGCGGACTAAAGCTGAGGGAAATTCGGGAATTTGTCTACAAATCCAGCTGTTATGGAAAAAAGCTATTATACCACAAGACAAATGGCAAATGACATTTGGATACCTAAGGAAAAGAATGCAAAAGACATTGCAAATTTCTATCCCATCTCCCTTGAATGTAGAGGGGAAAATAACCCTTACATAAACAGAGCTGTCCAGAAGGCTGGGATACCTAGCTTCTCTGGTTGTCTGAAGCATTCACACATGATTTGGAACTCAATCCTATCAGCTAAACAAAATAAAATTGAGCTTTATGTAATGATCTCACAAATGCATATGGATGAGTTCTTCATGAATTAATTCGAATGTCCCTCGAATTTTTCAGTTTCCCTAGTAAGTTTAGGGAAAATACTTCAGAGTGGTGTTTATGCAAGTTACTGTTGGTAACTACACCACAAAGTTGCAAGCCTTTGAGGTTGGCATCATGATGGGGTGTGAGATTTCACCACTTCTTTTCATTATGTCCATAGAACTCCTATTATGGGGTGCAGCAGATACAACAAAGAGATTGATGACTAAGCAACAAATGGTCCTTCCTCCTTCCAGAGCATTCATGGATAACATTATTCTGGTTTCATCTAAGGTTGGCGCTGATGAACTGCTGCAGCACTACCATAAGCTTGAGCGAGAATGAAGGCCAAAACCAAGAAAAACTGGTACTTATCATTACTCCGAGGCTCTGTCAGGGAGATTCACTTCTGCATTGCGGGGTCACATGATCCCAACAGTCAAAGGGAAGCCAATGAGGAGCCTCGGATGGCTGTTAAAGTTCCACTGATTGATCAGCACTGAGGTAAAGAGATGCAGAAAGTGGTGCTAGATGGACTTCAATCCATCAACAGAACCCATATCCCCAGCAATATGAAGTCTTTGTGCTACCAGTATCAGCCTCTGTGGCTGTTGCAGGTGTATGATATTACTCTGTCTGGCATTCAGCAAATGCAACAGTGTATCAATAAATACCTGC
The DNA here is from genome assembly GCA_963932145.1 of Acanthosepion lycidas. Taxonomy (NCBI): domain Eukaryota; kingdom Metazoa; phylum Mollusca; class Cephalopoda; order Sepiida; family Sepiidae; genus Acanthosepion; species Acanthosepion lycidas. The sequence goes on along the minus strand of OZ010595.1, from coordinate 39,617,071 downwards.
GCAAGTGGCTTGGAGTTCCCTCTTGCTTCACTACAGTGGAACTTTATACCAATGCCAGAAAACTGCAACTTCCCATCTCCTAAGTGGTGGAGGAATCCAAGGTCATAAAGGTATGTCTTCACATGATGACGAGGAACTGATTGCAATGGAGCCATTGGCAATATCATTCCTCTTGCAATCTACTTATGATCTCCTACCAAGTGTGACCAATTTTATTGATTTAATTCATGTGAATTTCTTTATCATCTCTAAATTTGAAAAGATTAGAACAAGCTGAAGCAATTTGTTGAACAAACATTCGTTCATTAAAAATTTACTAAAATAAAATGTAAAACTTAATAATATTGGAGCAAAATATTAGAAAAGTTATAAAAACTGAGAGTAAAATCAGAGTAAGTGAAACAGAAGAAAGTTAACAGTGAGAAAAGAAGATGAAGGGGTCTGTAAAATAATTGGAAATGACAAATAAGATTGGGTCGAAAGTTTCAATTATGGAAAGGAGTGGTATGATAGAAAGAAAAAAAAGGACTAAATTTGTTTTTGAAGGAAAAAAAAAAATTGCTGACTTTATGATTAGGAATGATAATTATATAAAGAAATTTCCCAGATCTAAAAGTAAAAGTTTTCTTGTTTAAAGGTCAGGTTGTTATTTTTCTGCAAATGAAAATTCTTGTATAACTACAGATCTGTAAAGTTTTAAAATCAAATAGAAAAAATATACTTTGATAGAATATTTACATTTATCTTGGGAGCCCAATAAATAATGTTGTTTTAGTTTTCTTTAAAGTTTTTTTTAAAGTATTATCATCATTATCATCATTTTTTTAAATCATTGAATTTTTAAAACATTTGGTAGATAAGGTCTTTCACGTTGAGAAGGAAATATGTCAAGGGATCCCATGACAACAAATTTCCTTCTCAGTATTGCATCTGATTTTAGTCATACCATTATCTAGATTAGTGGTGGCCAATTTTTTGCATTCCACATTTCAGTTTTTCCATACTTAAATTCAAATGCATCCAATATTATATCTATATAAATATATTTTACATTTTATATAATTTTTTTAATACAAAAAACATGATCATTACTTAATGCGACTTTTGATTTAATCAAAATTTTCATGTTGTTAAATTAGGAATTGAGCAAAACACATCTCATTTCATTTTCAGTAATGAATTTGTTTACAAGTCAACAAGTTTTATCTGCACCTTCAAAGTTTTTGCTCATTAAGTAAATATTGGTTCATAAATGCTCTCATTTATGCAGTCTTTTTTAGTAAAATATTGAAAACAACTTTCAAATGATTCTTGAACTAAATTTCAATTTAAAAATTCCATTATATTTAACAAATATCGTTTACTCTATAGAAACTGGCTCAAATCTCCATTTTCTAACTGCAAAATGAACACTTTCATTTTAATCTTGAATGTATTGATATTTATAAATCTAGGAAACAATTTGCTCTTGTCCTGTAGTTTCAAATTTAAATCCTTGAAATAGTTGATAATATTAATTAAAATGTGTAATTAAACAGGCAATTTGTTTTTGCCAAGAAAGACTCTTTCTCTTATAAAATAAATCATTTTTTAATTTCCAGATTTAGTGAACTGCATCTCAAAATAAAGTAGATCTCCATACTTCAAAATGATTTCAAAATATTCTCTGAATTCATGTCAATCCTCTTGCTCTTATTTTATTTCCCAACTCATAACATGATGTTAATTTTAACTTTTTCTTTGAGGTTAACCTAAAAAGTTTTCCATAATAGTTCTTGTCATTTTGTGTATCATCAATGGTGGACATTTTTTGAATCAAGCTGTAAATTTTTGAAGTATGATTTTACTTTGCCAAATAGATCTGATCTTCTTGTTCTTCTATGAAATAATTCAAGTCTAATAACTTCCTTAAAGACATTAAACTTAACTTTGATTCCCCTAAGAAAAATTGGGTTACATCATATATTTCAGAAGGTTCATGCAAACTTAAAGAAAAGAGACTACAAACATTTTCAAATTCTTTCAATTGTATACATACATAATGACAAAGTTATGCCTTGTAAATATTTGTTTTGACAGAGCAATTTCCTTTCAATATTTTTATCACCAAGAAAATCTTACTAATATTTAGAAACAACACTGAACAAATTCTTCTCTATTTTAAAGAGAATTTCAGTTTGTTTTTGTTCAATGCTATAGTAATCTTGTAAGATGTCTCAGTCAGTGCCATACTTGCACAATATCTTTTAACAAATATATATATATATATATATATTATATATATATATATATATATATTATATATATATATATATATATATATATATATATATATAAATAATATATAAAAATATTTTTGCCATACACAATGGTTTTTCCTGAAGGACTTGTTTTGCTATTGTTCATTGAAATCACAATTAATATCATTTTTTCATTTTATTTCATATTGTGATGAGTAGCTGAATTTTAAAAAAGACAAAATTTTCAAAAAAGTAAAAAACTGCAAATATTCATAAAGATTAAATAAAGTACAACTCTATAATATACAACTGTCTATTGAGAACTGATTGTCAAAAAACAGTGGATGTAATGTGCTAGTAATATTAGCAATTAATAGCACTTAGGAACTCCCTTGCTAAATAAGATTAGCTACTTTTAAGGAACTCTCCTGGATGATGAGGCACTCCCTGTACACCATGGGAAAACAAAGACAGACTATTTAAGTCTCTAATAGTAGTTTGTAAAATTAGTTCATTAGTGCTTCTTAAATTGTAATAATTGTTAATTATTAGGTTGGTGCAAAAATAATGTCGTTTTCTCACATATGTTACTATGTGAGAAAGCGACATTATTTTTGCATCAACCTAATATTTTTATTACAGTGCTACTTGTGATGAACATTTTACCACAGACTAGAAAATGCCAAATGCTTGTTTTGAAGAACACCTAAGAAACATTTAGACTTGGAAAAGCCTCGCAACTAACATTGAAGATCAAATAGATTATTTAACAATAAACAAATAGTTAAGAAATGCAGTTTTGCACTCTAAAATATACCCTGGCACTGACTGGAGGAGTGAGCACCTTCCATTCATATACAAAGTAAGAATAAAATTACAAAAATTAAAAAAACCTAAAGCAATGCTATATGACAAACTTCACAGCAATTCCATTTGAAAGCAAACATATGCAGTTAATAAAAATCTGAAACTTTTGAACAGGTTAGAAACTCAGAGTGGAACACTTTAAGAAAACACAACAAAGTGAGAACAAAAGAAGTCATTCAAAGGAATGCAAGTCAGGAAAAAATAAATGTATGATAGATGAAATTCTTGATTTAATGAAATAGAGACAGCAGATAACATCAAGAAATGGTTAATCAAAAAACAAGAAATGTGTTCAAGTGAAAGAGGAATGGTTTAATACAAAATGTGCAGAGACTGAAAACTGTAGAACACAGATGTGTGATGCATGTATAAGAATATAAACGTTTAAATAGCAGGATAGAAAAAAGATGTACTTTGACATTAAGCATGAAATCTAAAAAAGGAACAATCAAAATGGAAAAAGAAAAGCTTCAACAAAGATAGAATGAATACATTGGAGAGCTCTTTCATAACAGCAGAGGAGAAAAACTTACAAGCGATAAAAACTGTGAAAATATCTGCAATATTAAAATCTGAGATTGAGCCAGCACTCGGTAAAATTGAAGAGAAACAAAGTAGCCAGCCCAGATAAGATTGAAATCTAATAAAAATGATTTTGGGACTAGAAATGGTAACTATATGACTGCATCAAAATACTGGAAGACGTGAGCAAAAGCAAACAGATGTTAATGAATGTGATCTCCATTAAATAATCAGCATCATAAGCCACATAACTAAACTAATAATTAGAACTATAATGATTAACACGCATAGCAGAATTGGACAAGAACAATGTGCCTTTGTTTAAAATAAGAAATAACCTCGAACTGAAAAGAAACACTCTGCATTTGGATAGAATACATATGAATACACAAAAATACAGAGAGGAGTGTGACAAGAATACGTTTTCTCATTGCATGTATTCAATTCATATAACAAAATGAGGACAAGAATCTAACAGGATTTATTATCAGTGGACATGACCTTTAACAATATGTAAATCACACTGTGCTGATGACAGATTCAGAAAGTAAACTGAAAGTATGATTAAACAAGAAGAAAGAACTAATTATTTATTGTAAAAAAATACAAACATGGTTGTCAGTAAAAGAAATAATACTAGGTATGACATTGGGGCTATCAAAATGAAACATGCACAGAAATTTAACTAATCTGTGTAGAGTATAGTAACAGATGATAGAAAGTTTGAGAGAGAAATCTGAAAATATGTAGGAAGAGGGAAAGAAGTATTTTAGAAACTGAACAGAGAATTAAGGGTATTTAAAAACAAAGAAATGATTACTGGACTGGTATGTAATATCGAATCTGCTATATGGTAGTAAAATGTTGGATAGTTTCCTCACAGATGAAGAAGAGACTTGAAGCTACAAAGATGTGGTTCTGCCTATGAATGTTAAGAATAACATGGCCTGAGCATGTGAAAAACAAGAAAGTTTTAAAGAGCATAGAGATTACAAAGAAACTTCTGTTAACAATGAGAAAGAGACAAATGAAATTTTGTGGATACATAATAAGAAAAGAAGGACTGAAGAAGTTAACAGTCACAGGACACAGTAAATGTAAAAACAAAGTAGAGGAAAACAGTTTCAAATGTAAATGGATAGCAGAACAAAGGTAAATGAGAAAGAATTAGAGTAGACAGGAAGTTGTTCAGAGTTAGGATCACCCATGTTCTGAAAGGACATGTTACTTAGAGAGAGATCATAGTTTCACCATCCCTGATCTGGATAGTCTCAATTCTTTCTCAGATTTTCAGTTCCTCTAGATATTAAATAGCAATAAATTTCCTCACTAGTCCAGCACTCTCCTGAGTACCTTAGTTGTTTTCAATAATGCAATCATTTGGATGGTTCCAATTCTTTCCTGATTTTTAACTCTTCCAGTCTTTTTTTCAGGCAATTTGGAGCCATTCCATGCCCCAATAACGACTGGTATGACTGTCACCTTCATATTCTGCAACTTTCTCCATTCTCAAGCAGTTTTGAGGCACGGTGGAGTAATGGATAGTGGCTTGGATTGGAGAGCCAAGTTCAAATCTCACTTGGATCCATTACATTCACTTATGTGCTAATACCCTTGGGAAAGGTATGAATCCTCTTCTCCCCCACCCTACCTATGAGTAAATAGCAGGAGAGACTGGGTTCTATAGACTTGGGTGGCAATTGGTCTAGGAGAAGAAAAACTCTGAATTCAAACCTGCTTGGATTGGGTTGGGCTCCATCAGCCTACCTTGCTCAAGAAACACCATGCTGCTGTACACATGGTGCCCCCATGACTCTTTGCTGACTTCTTGTTAGTTAACCTACTTAGGGAGAAAAAAAAAAAATTGAGATACCTATTTATCTTTTCACTTTCTTATAGATCCACTCTTCCTAAATCTTCCATGCTGTCTTCTTTATTAATATCAAATCCAATCTTCTACTCTTGATTAGATGATCCATTTCAATCTCAAAGAACCAAAGAAATTTAATTATCTCATTATTATTATTATTAAATCTAACAGCAGCAAAAATATGATATGATGGAAAAATCATGTTTACACAGTTTTTTTAAAACTTATCACTCTTTCATACTTTCATATAAACCGATGTATTTTAATTAACAATGTTCTTTTTTATGCACTCCCACACATGAATACTTATGCATATTTTTAGAAACCATGCATACCTGTCAAGTTTGAAATATACAAAAATAAATTAATCTCAAAGACATTTGTTTGATAATCATAATTTGATTAACAAACTTGGTGTATATTATATGTATTACTATTTGGATCAAGATGCTAATCTTGAGATACATAGCCAATTAAAACATTGCTTAATAAAACATATTTGATTTCCTGTCAGTTATGAGTTCAGTCCCTGGGTTTGATTCCCTGGAAGAAACAGACAAGTGATACAGAGGTGAATAAGATGTGTGAGTATTAACTGATATGAGTTATCTCTCCTAAGCATAGAAAGTGGAACGAGAACTGTTTAGCTTGATGGATTGCATAAAGGGTTTATTTAAAATTTTTTAAAAAGCTGACAGAGTATGACCAACAGGCACCTGAAAAGATCCAGAGAGCACAATGACTTAAAAATACTGTGATTTTAACAACCAATATAAGCATGCTGGTCCAATAGTAAGGCATAAATTAATGATAATTCCTCATTCTAAAAAAAAAAAGTTTTAACATAAATTTGGTGAATTGTTTCATTATTTCTATTCTTTTGTTTCTTTTAATTTTATTTCATTATAAAAGAAGAATTCAAACCAGGTAGTTTATAATACTAATTATTTGTTTTATGTCTTGCTTTTTCAGACTGTGTTATCAAAAGTGTTCAGCTATAAATAATACATCTCTTAATGATGTATAAGAGTTTCATTGGTTGGTTTATAACCTTCAAACATTATTTTCACTGTGAATGTCAGTTTTTTTTTTTATAGCTTTTAAAACTGAAATATTGTTAGATAAAATTTTGCAAGTAAACATGATAATGTTTTCTGATAGAAAAATGTTAAGACTGTATTCTTGAAGAATAATGATGCATGTTGAACTATCAAAGTTTTATAAATTAATAACATTTGTTATAAATAGTGCTGAACATGATTTCTTATATAGAACTGAGAAATAAAAAAGAAAAAAATATTAAAAAATGAAGCTTGTGATGTATGAAATTAATACTTATATAGTATTATTTATCTTAATCATTTTTACCAAAATTTACTTCATCTTATTGCTGTTTTTTATATTAACTTTCATGGTTAAATTTTGTATCATTATTAAATTAAGTAGCATAAAGAAAAACTTAAGAAATTTTTTCCAATGAGATCTAAACTCAAATGCTGTATTTCAAGAGCCCATCTTTCATAGCTTAATCTTATTGTTTTTTTGTTTTAATTTTTTCTAGTTATCATCCATTTTGACAATTTACCAAGATACAGGATGCTAGTTCAAGTTTTGTATATAACTACTACTTTATTCTTAATTCACATAACTAATCGTAGTAGTAGTAGGAGGAGGAGGAGTCTTCTTTTTCTTCTTTGTCGTCGTCATATCTGAATGCACAAGCCAGACTGAATCTCCTCCACAATGGTCTATCAATGGCAGCCATCGGCAATTCTGGTATAGTCATACCTGTCCATTGTTTGACGTTGTCCAACCATTTTTTGCATTGGCGTCCTGTCTTACATCCACCTTCAATTGTGCCTTGCATGATGGTCTTGCACATGCTGTCATGCCTTGTAATGTGTCCAAACTACAACATTTTTATCTGTTTGACAGTGGCAAGAAGAGTTTCCTTGTGGCCCACAAAACTTTCAACCCTTTTCCACACAAATTCATTGGTTTATGTATTATTTTTACATAATTTAAAATTATTTATCTTTATTTTGATTCAATGAATTATTTTTATACTTTTACTTTTTCATATACAATAATTTCTTCCAAATTTATTTAAAATTACATATTTCATTATTGTTCATTATTAATATATTTTAGTAGTTTATAGAAAATTCAAAATTTGAGATGATATTTAACTCCCATTCCCAAAATATTGAGCCAAGTAACTAACATGAGACTTATATGAAATAATAATTAATCACTCTGAAATAAGAAATGATCTTTCTTATTGTATGTCTGTTAAGATCACCAACTTGCTCTCAAATTATAAGGAAAAATGTTTATATGAGGTTATTCCTTGATTTATCTTGCTTAAAAGAAAATATTATAAACAGTTTTAAGGAGTAAGTGGAAAATTAATTGATTAAATATTGTCATGTAAAGGTGAAACCATCTGATTAAAAACTGAAATAAAATTTCTGGATATATTTTTATGAGTTAGATATTTAAAAAAATCGTAAATAACAAGAATGAGATTTACCAAATTTTGGTTAGAAAGTTAATATACTATATTTATTTATTGGCAGTTACTACTCTATTTAGTAGAATATATAGAGTAAAAAAAATTTGGATTGAAAGAAATATGTATTATAAAAGAAAATCTGTTCATCACACACAGATAGTGTGTAAGTTTTGTATGTATATATGTAATATATATATATGCAAGGTGGTATTATGCCCTTTTGGTGCCCCTAGACTAATGAAATTATGAGACTCCTACCCTCAGATGGAGCCACCCTTCTAACTCACTTGTACTGTTTTTAATATTTTTTACTCATAATATATTTTAACAACATTTACCTAGATTGAAGTAAATTTATTGCAAATTTTTTAAATAAACTAGATTAGCTATCTTTTGTTTGTCAATAAAAATATTCTTTCGGAAATATCACTAAAGGATAATCTGGCCTTGTATATAAGTATGTCTGGGTTGTGCATGTACCATTTAAATGTACAGAAATGCATACACATGCACACAGTGTGACTGATTTTGAAATAAATCATTAGATGTGGCAAATGTGCATCAATACAGATGCAAAAGAGGCTTTGGATTGCATACACACATGTTTATCAACGCCATTTACATCCAGATTTTTCACCGTTAGCAGTGGGACAGTTTGATATGCCTAGCTAGATATGGGCCTCTCTGCAACTGGTGAAGATCTGGGTCTTTGTAAGATGCCTTGTGCCAATAAAAGCTGGGTGAAAACAGTAGTGTCTTGTGAAGTCAGTCCTGTAGGCATTTTGTTTTCAATTTTTTGTTACCTCCCATCTCTTTCCCTTCTCTCCCTATATCCCCCACCCACATAGTGGTCAGGAGGGCTATCGATTAGGTGTTTCTCCCCAATCTTAACAGACTCGTTGCTTACATTACAACATTAGAATAATGCATTCCCCTCCTACTTTGTCTGGAAAACCTTTATCCTGGCCTTAGTAATAAATAAAATCATAAAGTTGGAGACCAAAAAAAAAAGGATAAACTTATCAACAGATTCTTATATTCCTCAAACTGCCACTGATTTTTTTTATTTTTATTTCACAGCCATCATAGCTGTGAAATAAAAAAGAATCAGCTTTTCTTCCTCTTACCTATAGCTTTAGTATCATATCAATAATTATTTAACTATTTCTGTCTATTGATATCAGTCTATTCATATCTATCATTTATGCTTAGAATCTGACAGTATAGAGATAGGCACAAAATAATTGTCTTGTTTTTATTACTTACGTTGATAAAGTGAAGTTAGATTAAAACTTAGTTTTTAAAAATTAATGGTAAAAAATGTAATTTCAGGTAAAAATTGTACAAGTGATTTGTGAGGAAAATATGGTGTGACTAATTTAAAACATAATTAAAAGATTTTATTGAAATTTTCGGAAATTATTTGGTAATAAAAATTATTTTTTTAATTTAATTTTGTATAAATATTATTTTATACAAAGTCCATATACACACAATTTGAATGAAACTGAAATGGACAAAGCAAGTTAGAAATTTAAGAGAAAAACTTCTCTTCAATACTTCAAGCTACTAAAATAGTGAACCTGTATATAATTTAACATTTTTTAATTTTTGAAATATGTCACTATATACTCCATTATTATCATGTCTTGGAATTGTTTTGATTGAAGATTACAAGATAATAAAAAAGGGTTTATTTAAAAATTAAAATTATGAAACAAAGTCTGTCAGATTAGATTTATTTAACCTGAAATTTAATAGAATATATGCATGTTGTATTTTATTCAAGATTATAAAAATATTTTAATATATTTGTAAGTCATTCATTTTTGTTGCAAGTAGAAAAATATCATAGTTGCAAACATAGAAAAAACATTTAAAAATACTTTTGGAAATAATATTTAAAAAAATGACCTTCTCAAATTCAACCTTTTCCCCTATTGAATATTACCATACAACAACACAAATGCTCTATAAGTCTATATGATTTTAATCATATATATTGGAAATCTTTTACAGAAAAGTGCTTGTAAAAATTAGCCAATTTCATATTTGATTTCAGTATAACTGTTCTCTCTATTAGAGTAAAAACATGGGGGTGGCGATAAATAAATAAAAATAAAAATAGTGGGGACTAATTAGTCCAATTCTTATGGCAGCATAACTTTTTATTTTAGAGTAAGAAATGCAAATGTGGAGGAATATATACCTATATTTATACCTATGTTTCATAGACTACACAAAAGCATTTGATTACATATGACACAAATATCTATTTGATCCACAAGGATAACTTTATTTATTTGAGAAAGATATTAAAATAACCCAGAATATCTACTTGGAGCAAACTGCCTACATATGCATAAAAAAGGAATTAAGTACATAAAAAGAAGCAGATAATAAATGTATATCTTCTCACTAGATTTATTTAACTATTACAGTGGGACAATCTGAGGAAAACTAGAAGTTTTACTAACTAGGGTTTATTGTTGACAGACACAATCTTAACAAAAAATACACAAATAATACTATGATGATGTTAGTCAAAGATATAACAAAAAAAAAAAAAACTGTAGGAATTACTAGACAAAGTAGTAAAGGAAAGTGGGAAGAAAAGACTAAGCATCAGTTGTAAAAATACAATGTTTGGTCTAGAGAACAGCTGTTATGGTCTAGAATGTTGATGATATTTCACCATTCTAGAAATAAGCTTGCCATCAGTGATGATAGAAAAGAAGGATATTTCATCATCCTACCTTTATCATTATAAAAATGACCCTTCCACCACAAGAGAGTCAGTAGAATAGACTTGGGTACTTTATAGCAGTAGTCAGTAGAATAAAGTAGAGTAGTGTAAACTAGGGTACCCATAGTAGACCAGTAGACAAGTAGTAGTAGTCAGCATTCCGGAAGATCAAAAACAGATGATTTCAAACACCATCTTCATAAACGAAATTCTCAGAACCAAACCAAATAAGTCACAGTGAGTACATTTTTACACACTCCCTACCAATGTTCTGTAATTCACATTACAAAAAGAAAATACAAATTCTTGCTATTTATGTCAACATGTGTCTCAACTTTTTATTGTTGTTATTGTACATTTATGTTAATTTCGTTTTCAATATAAAAAAAGATTCCCCCTACACTACAAATACATATGGGGTAATTACTTTAACAACACTCAAATAATATCAAGTCAGGATTACTACTAAACCAACCCCCAAAAATCATGCAAATATTGAAATTTAACCATCTGGAAAGTGATTTAATAGACGGTCTAATATATAACACAAATTTTGAAGGTACATTGAAATAGTGAAAGATGCCTTCCAAAAGCTAAACACAGTATTAAGAAACAAGAAATTTTAATTAGAAGCAGAGAAAAGTGCTGAACTGCTATATAATATCAGTCCTATATGGCAGTGAATGCAGGACAATTTCCTCACAAATGAAGAGTAAACTTTTGATAATAGAGATGTGGTTCTACAGAAGGATGCTGAGAATACCATAAATGGAACATGTGAGCAATAAGGAAGCTTTAAAAAATCTTGGAAATAGGAAACAAAAAGTGTACTTATATTTAGAATCAGAAAGAGATAGTTGAGATTTCTGGCATACATAATGAGGAATGAGGGCTTGGAGATTTTGATACTGACAGGAAATTTGAAGGCAAGAGGGAAACAAGTAACTTGCCTAATGAGCTGGTGTAAATGGATAACAGAATAGAGATCAGGAGGGATAAATAAATATTATTTAGTGCTACAAAGGATAGGAAGTTGTAGAAAGCCATGATCATCCACATCCTGAAGGGAAACTGCATATGAAGAACTGATTATTAGTCAGATACATATTAAAATAATGTTTTTCTTAACATTTTGACATGTTAAAATTATCTTTTCAAAGATAATTTAGCATGATCACAATGTTTATCACCGACCTGAAATGGAAAAATGTCTGTGTGTATCAAATTATAACACATCAAGTAGTTTTGTTGTCTATTCAACTGACACACACAAACACACACTTTAAGAGATGCAGAGTTTGTAGTCATTTATACTTCTTAGAATATTGTGTTTTTGAATTAATTATTATGAAAAGAATTTTCAAATTTGATAAAAATTGGGATTTTCCTCCCGAAGGAAACAAAATCCAGCCAAATATTTGAAATTTCAACAGTCTATTCTTCAAATGTAACTTAAAACATGCTGAATTTCAATAACCTGTTCTAAAACTAAAAATGTAACAGTCAGTGTGTTTGAATATTGATGAAACATTATATGATTATCAATAAATTTTTGCAGTCACCAGCATAGTAATTGTAGTGATATGTGAATAACTGCCTAATTAACATAGTTAAGTGCCCAAGCAGAAAGGGCAGGAGTAGAATATGATATGCAAGATTAATGACTATCACTGGACTGAGAAAATATGAAGGAAATCACATTTCATAACAGTAATATTAGATTTTTTTCTTTTCTCTACATTTCAACAGATTGTCTCTGCTGTTTGTCTTCATTAATTTGGTTTCCAGTCTTCTGGTGATATTGGTAGAAAAATTGGTAGAATTGGAAGAAAAATAGAATTAACAAAGAAAAAAATAGTTAATGTTCTAATATTAACTATTTTTTTCTTTGTTAATTCCATTTTTCTTCCAATTCTATTTGTTTTTAATATTAATCTTTTTAAATCAGGATTGTTCTATGAGAGGCTCTTTCAAATATAAAGGCCTAACTAAGCAATATTTTCAAAATAAGCTTTATAATAAATGATTTAACAAAATTGAAAATAGAAAACTGGGATTGTTTTCATTCTTAAATATAAAGTGCCAAAGAGATGCTGATATGAAACGATGTGTCTTCTCAGAAGCAAAAAAACCTTAAAAGAGATTAACATTTATCATAAATGGAGTTATTTATAAGATGAAAATCAAATGCAAATTACATTGTAACATTTGTTATGATAAGAAAATTTACTCAATATATTTTAATATGCAGATATTTAAAGTATATTACACTTACCAATAAAAGATGCAAATTTGGTTTTCATGACATTTTACAAGCTATGGCTGACTACTCACCTGCAAGCAAATAAAATAAATTATATTAGAATTTACAATTCAAATTTATGTATAATTATATATATTGTCGATGAAAGGAATTATGCATTTTCATAAACTCTTAATTTTATTCATGAATGTGAAATATGAAATATTTTATGTACATATGAAATATATCAACATTTAGTAGATAGATTTAAACCATATCAGGTTTTATTTCTTATTTTTTATGCTAAGCATTTCACTCAAAGCAAGGTGATAATGCCACTAGGATGCAGGAGGTTACAGGGAGTTAAAGAGAATGAGAAGACTTTAGTGAGGAAAGGACAATAAAGGAACAGGCTTCAGGAAGACAGAAGATGGCAACTGACAATGCATTGAAATTTTTGAAGATTTTAGCTAGCAGGGAAGTAAGAAATCAGAAGGGAGTTCCACCAGTGAGAAGTGTCAGAAAAGGAACTATTAGAATCAAAGTGATGGTTGCATCTAGCTAGTTTAATTGGTGAAACATAATTGCCAAACTAGTAGCATGATTAAATTCATGTATTTGAGGCACTAAGGAAAAAAAGCTCATCAGAACAGTTACAATGAAAATGTTTATAGAAAAAACAGTGGGAAACCATGCCATATCAGTGAAAATGTTAAGTTGAAATGCCAGATAAGGATCAATTACATTACAGACCCTTCTTTGAATTTTGTCAAGAACCTCAAGATATACAGCAAGAACACCAGACCAAATGTGGCAACAGTTTTCAATGCCTGGACAAATAAATGGCAGATTAATAAATGTGCAAGATGGATTCTGATGAGAAAAAGTGTCTGGTACAACACAGTGAACCAACTTTCCTTGCAGTAGACCTAGCAATGGATTCAGTATAGTCACTTCACTTTATATCAGTGGAATGTGTGAGCCTAAGAAGGCATAGAGCATTGCTTTTCTGGAGTTTAGTATCAGCTATGCTGATGGCAGACAGGAAAGATTATCTGTGGTGATTAAATGAAAGCAGTTTTGTCTTGAAGGTGTTTACAAGCCATTTCTTGTCCCTGTTAACCACTGATTAGAGGTTCTTTTCAAGAGCAGTTGCAAGGTTTACTTTGTCAGTTAATATCAAGGTACATGGTAAGAAAAGTAAAATAAATGTATTGAAATTTATTTATATAACAAAAAAGAGATCAAATAGAAACTAAATAAATACTTTTGCAGTGGTACACAATTTTATTAGAGCAATAAAAGCATGTTAATGGTCCCTAGAAATATCCCATCTATTTGCATCTACCATGGATTGGTGAAGTGAGTGTAAGATTTGCCAACTAAATCTCAGTTGGTGTAAGAAATTATTTTTCCAACAATCCATATATTGTTTTTGAGACTGATCTGTAAGGATGTTCTGACTACTCATCATATTAGGTCCGTAAATTACAAATTCAGATGTCAGTGTGATGCTGACTATGTCGGAAAAACAGGTCAAAGTTTGGAGGCATGGATCAGCCAACACATAGCAGCCAATATTTGCAGGGGAAAGATGGACAATCTATATGTCATTAATGTATCAGGTTCAGTAATAGCTGAACATTTGATCAAAAACCAGCAGTGTGCTGCAGTCTTATAGTCCAAATTTGTTCTCATACTGGTTAAAGCTAATACCAATTATCACTTGAAGGTTTTGGATTCAGTACCCTTTAAAATATCTTTCTGTAAGCAGAAGAAGTGGTTCATGGGCTTAAAGGTAATTTGCCTTTAATGTTATATTTATTTTTGGCATTAGTCTGGTATTTTTGAGTCTGTGTGCACAATTTTTTTCCTCTGATGAGAGAGAACTGATAAAGTGGTTTTTATTCATTATATTTTAGTCTTACCAATTTATGGTAATATATATTTTTGTTGTTTTGTTATGAATTATTTATTTAAAAAAAATTATGAATGACCTTTTAATATTCTGCTTTTATTATTTTAATAATGCATTACTCTTATATTTGCATTTCATTTAATGGAAGTTGAAATACCTTTAAAACATTTAAAATATTAAATGCTGAAATTTCAGGTTAGATATTTGGGGAAAATGATATTTATTTCTGTTTCATATTTTATTTCTTTTTCTTTATAATCACAGATTGAGTCCAATCTTCACATTAAAAATAAAAGATAATTCATAGAAAGTAACCATTCTTATACTGAGATCAAAGATGCCAGATATTAGTTGTAGTTAGAAATCAAATTCTATTTTGGTAACTAACAATTTAAAGCACATAAAAAGTTGATTCTAACATCAGTTCCCCTTTTAAGATTATTCTTGATGTTTAATTTCCCAATAAAATTGATCTTAAAAAGAAAATTGAAGAATCAAATTCAGAAATATCATTAATTTTTGTTGAAGAATTTACAGGAGTAATGTGACAGTAGCATCTCAAATTATCATTTGCTATTTTTTTTATTTCAGATTTCAAACATGTAAAGGAAATAATGCAAAAACAAAAAAAAAGATAACAAATAAATTAAAGTTTCACTGATAAGAGATTAAAATATGAAGGAGTATTCAGGAATCTTCATTTTTTTTAATCTTGAAATTTTTAAAATCTTTATTTTTCTTTTTATATTTTTCAGTTTTCTAGCTGATTTTGATGCAACCAAGGTTCTCTTTATGTCCATGATGTTTTTGAGAAAGATAATATTACACAAAATTCATCAGATATTGTAGAAGTGAAAAATGCAGTTAAAAAGATTCTTCACTGAAAATACAAATATTTTTTTATTTGAGAATATTGTTTTCTGGAACTTGTCATGAATACTTGGTTGTTTGCCATTTTGAGAAAATGGTATGATAACATGTTGTCAGGCAGTAATGATTAGTCATAACTTGGTGTATGATCACCATTGAAAAGCATATTATAGTTGACAAAATATCATAGTAGATAAAAAGAGGTATATAGAAACAAGGTAGCTTTTCAGATGGGATTATGATGGCTTTAATGATATACTCTCTGGGTGTGTTTTTCTATACATTTTGTTTATCCTTCCCATTTCTCACTCTTATATATATATATATATATATATATATATATATATATATATATATATGTATATATATTAGTGTTTGTGTGTATATGTTCTACCAGAATTTTAAGCAAATGACCAAAATCATGTGTTGTGTTTTTGCTTGCACCAATTTTTTCCAATACATTTGAGATAACTGCTTCAAAATAAAATGCATTTAACATCATATTTAGCATCATATTCTATTCTATTTATGCTCACATTTCTTTACTATGATTTTTTTCACACTTGATAAAACTTATGCACATAAAAAATTATAAGACAAATGAGAAAATAACTCCATAAAATAACACACACTCATACATATATGAGGAGAATATAGATGAGAAAATATCATAGAGAACGATAATAGTGGAATAGGTGCTTATGATAATTTCAGAAGTAATAATATATATTTGTGGGTGCCTTGTTATGGTGTAATGTTTAACAAGCTGGTTTATCTTCATTGGATGCTCCATGTATGTGGCCATGTGACAAAAAAAACTAAGCCTATAGCTGTAAATGGCAATTGTATACATTTGTTGCAAACTAATGAAGATGACAAAAATGAAATTGTTAATCAGGATTCTTCTGATTTCATTTAAATGGAAATGTTTTTCTAAAAAAGCATTCTAAGAGAATAAAAAAAAGAAAAAAATATGTGTTTAACTAGTAAAAAAAGGAGAAAATGTAAAAGAAAGTCAAATTAAAACAAAAATAAATGCAAAAAAAGAAAATGTGGATATAAATGTTTTTTCTTTCTCTTATAATCAAAGAAGGTGTTAAAAATGTTATAAGAAACTCAAATATTTATTGAATTTCTGTAGTTTTAATGGTTAGTTAATATTTTTAATGACTTTTAAAATAACTGTGGCTTCATGATAATACAAAATAATCTGCAAAGATATTTTATTCTAAATAAATAATCTTTCTTATATTTCTCACAAACCAATATTTGAAATGTTATTAAAGCATCATTTTTTTCTTTAAGTTTTCTGACAAGGAAATCTGAAGGCAGCAAAAATATGTCAAACATGGAAATCATATCCAGATGCTATACAATATTATATTCAATTCCATTAATAAATTTGATTGTATATGTAGATCTATTTTATATACCCTTAAGTTGTATGACAAAAAGAACTAAGAATATTGCTTTTTCTCAGTAATTAAAGAAAATAAAATAACTTTATTTCCAAACTATATTCTTATTTTTCAGGATTGTAAGGCATTAAAATTTTTATTCATTTTGCCAGTTTCCCAAAACAGCATGCAATTAATTCACTAAAGATCCAAGCAAGTGTGTCAGAAAAATGTGTAACTATTAATAGAAATATTTTAGTGAATATGTTATAGGCAAAAAATATAATTTTTCTGTTTTTGTGATTTGATCATTAATTGACAATGCTGATATTCTATAAAGATGTAAGTTTTACAGCCTATGAAACAAGTAGATAGATTCTCTAGAGCAATGATTCCCAATGAGGGACGCATGCTCTACCGGTGGGGCATGGCAATATTTTGGTGGGGCATGTGTAGGATGTACACTCTTTGGCTTACTATACTGACAGAATAAGGGATAATTCAAGAATGAGTTATTAACAGTGAATTGTTTTCTAGTGAGTTCAAATTTCATTTTGCATTATTATTTCATGATTAAAAGTATATTACAGAATAAAATTTAATTCAAATATTTTACATTTCTGTCTTTCAGTTCTCTATTATATGTTTTGAACCTATATATATTTAACTATCTCTTTATTTTTTTAAATTTTTCTCTTTTATGGATGCTGTAGTCTTTGGAGGCTTGTCTAGAGACCAAGTTAATGGTCTTTTAAGCTTCTTTCATATGAATTGCAGTAAAATTTTCTCAGGCAGAACTTAGATACTGACTAATTAACTTTTAGTTTACTTACCATAACAAACATATGAATTAAAAGAAAATTATAACCCTAATATTAACAAACTATTCTCCATATATTGTCAGTAAGATATAGATGTTTCATATTTTAGTTTATTATTCTAAGTTTTACAAGTAAATAATGAAGATTATATGATATTATACAGATTATTTAATGAGTTATGTTTAATAATTTTGGAGCTATCTATATTGACATTTTTTTAATAAATACAAATGTATGTTACTCTCCCTATTTCACACAACTGCAATTATTTAATTATTTAATAGAGATGATATAACCCACTCAACACACATAACTTATTTAATAATTAATATTATTAGATTATTAAATATTATCACAATCATTTACTTGTACAAATATTATGGTGAATAGATTAAGACGTATAGGAGAATTATTTTTTCATCTTTCATACTTGATCAGTAAATACTAAATATTAATCAAGTTTCTCTAACTTGAGAAAGACTGAATATTATTGTTATTATTATTATAAAAGTATCTGGAATATTTAAACTTAAAATAAAACCCCACAAGGTTGAATATGTATTCATGTTGTTACCATTTGATTTGTTTTTTTTAAGTCTTTCTACAATTTCTGTTAAGATAAGTTTTATAAATGCCCTGTAAAGTCATCATTTTTTGTATTTTGGAGAGTTAATCATGAAGAGTAATCTATATACAGATTTATTTTATTTTTTCTTTGGTCAACTTTTTTTAGGCTTATAAGCAGAGAAAAACTATTTGAAATTGTTGTTAACTTTATAAATTAGGTTAAGTTATGTTTGTTTTTGTGTGACAAAATCAGAAATGATAATATTGTCAACTTTGATCTAATTTGATTTGTAGATTTTTAGATTATTTTCACCAGTTAAATGTAATTATTTCAAAATATGTTTATATACTATAATAATACTCATAAGCATCCTGTTGCCACAGAAATGATGATTTACCTCTTGACTTTTTGTAGGTTAATTTAATCATCAGTATTTTTCATGCAACAACTCAAATGAAAAACATTGATAAACTCTAACATAAGTTTTCTTCAAAATATAGAAATTTCAAGTCTTGTAATAAAATAGTTGAGTATTGTGAATTGAATTTTGAAGGATTTCAATTTAGATTATAAAAAAATATTTGAGAAAAGAAAATATTTATAAAAACGTAATAGAATTTATAATAAAGTGTATGTTAAATTTTAGTATTTTAGTATCAAAACAATTTCTTGAAACATTCAATTCCATTTCAACATTGTATTACAGTCATCAAAACACATTTTAATAATCAAAATAGTATACACAAAGCACTGTCATTTTAATAAACAGTAAATACAGATCAATTTCTGTGAGTGTCAAAAAATCATTCATTTCTTAATAACAAAAGTGGAAAAACAAACTCAAATACAAATATACAAAGGGTTATAAATATTACATATTTAAAAAAAATGCAGAAATTTATTGGTCTCTTGCTACTTTTCATAAATTCTATTGATTGAATATGTGGGTGTGTAGTCAAGTGGCTAGAACTGTTAGGATTCTGACCATTAGACCTGGATTTGAATCTCACTATGGTTGATTTTTCAGGAAGATGATAATATCAGGCTGGGGAGGCAATCCCAGGATGCTGTTGGGAAGGTCCTAAAAACCATTCCAGGAAATTGTGTAGATGGAACTATTCAGAAACAATCAATGAATTTTGTAGCTATTGTGACTGAGGGTTTGAGTGTACTGACCTTGTTCAAGCACTTGGTCACACCAGATTATATGCTCCCTCTCCAAAACTGTAACTAAGGTATGCTCAGCATAGTTGCAGTATAAATCACAGATTGACTCTGCATGTTGAACAAACATAAATGTGCCTGTGCAGACCTTTCAACAGAAATTATCTAGCCATCCTAGCAGACAGGCAGACTCAGATGCAAGTGGTTGAATAAATGGATTTCCTTAACTAATATTGTTTTAAAGAAAAGCAGTTTACATGAATGTCAAAATCTTTAGGAAGGTGAATGAAAATTGATAATGTATTCAAATTAAGATTAGAATTTAAAGATTTACTGTACACTGGACTCAGTGTAAATCACTGAATATTAGAATCATCATGACAGATGTGAATGCCAAAGTGGGGAAGGAGCAAGATTGTTGGAAAATTCTGACTAGGAACCTGTAATGAATGTGGAGAAAGATGTGTCCAAAAGTGCACAGCTAATGACCAGATAGTAACCAACACCTGATTTTAAAAACACCCAATGCTTATTGATATTGGGAATCCCAGAAGGAGGAACAAAATTGACTACATAGCAGTCAATAAGACATACACGAATGCTGTCTTGCACAGTAAAACATACCCAAGTGTTGACTATGGGAGTGACAGTGAAACTCTGCCAGTTGAATAGTGCAATGACAGAACCCAGATTTTAATATGACAGACTCCTGAATGACCTATATTGTAAAGTGAAATATACTGACAGCATTAAAAGCAGATATAATGAACTAAATGAGAATGGAAATTCAAAATAATATAAAATAATGAGAGGATGATGGATAAAATTCTTAACATGAGGAATAAGTGACAACAACGCAAAGGTATGGTACAGAATATAAGAAATTACACAAAGAAATTAGAAACAGATACATATAGGAAAAGGAGGAATGGTTCAATGAAAAATGCACAAAAATAAAAAGAATGAGCATCCCTGATATGCATAAACGAATATAGCAGAAGATAACAGGACAAAAAGATATGTGCTCATTGACAGTATGCATAAAATCAAAAGATGGAATACTGATAATAGAGAAAGGAAAATACTTAAAAGATGGAACAAATACACTGAATAACTCTTTAATGACAAAAGAGCAAAACCTGCAATACACAAAAGTATAGAAGAACCAGAATATCAAAATCTGAAGTGAAATCATCACTGGCCAAATGGAGTAGGAACAAAGCAGCAGGACTAGATGGGATTGTAATAAAGATGCTGACAGCCTTAGATGATTTTGTTAATGACAAAATGACAGAAATAATCAATGAGATATATGACAGTGGTGATATACCAGAAGACAACAGTAGATTCCTTTTTTATAGTACTGCTGAATGAATGCAAGCTCCATCAGACACTCAGCCTAATGAAACATAACGAAACATATAATCCAAAATCTGATGAATAAAGCATATAGGAGAATCAAAGTGAAAATAGGACAAAATTGTGCAGTTTCATAAAAAACATTGGAATATGGAATGTGATATTCATGCTCAGAATGTTATCAAAAAGAGCAATATAAATGCAGAAAGATATATACCTGTGTTTTATAGATTTTGCAATAAATTATGTGTTTAATAAGAACTGCTTTAACTGCTAGGTAAGCTTGATTTATTTGGGAAAGATAGAATTATTCAGAACTTATAATGTAACAAATCACCTGCATATTGATAGAAAAAGAATTCAGTAAATATACAAAAATAGAAAGTATCATTTCACCTGACTTAATCAACATTTACAGTGAGGTGATCTTGAGAGAATTACAAGTCCTACCAGGATTCATTATTGTTGGCCACATTCATTACAACATATAAAATTGTGAGCTGTCAACATTCCTAGAAATATTTCAAGTCAAACCAACATAAATTAAAAAAAAAAATAACTACAATGCTGAAACACTTATAAAATGGATATGAACAACATTACCACCAATGGACAAGCCAAAAAATTGTCCCACCTGAAATAGAATAGAGATGTTGTCTATTTTACATCAGGGACAAAAAACGGGATATTTATTTTTAGTTAATAACAGTGCACAAATCAGTTTTACTCCATTGAATACCAATGGTCTGAACATTTGAGAATTTTAAGGAAAATGGAAATAAAATGTACATTTATACTTAGAATCAAAATGAGACAATTTAAATTTCTAAGGCAAGAGAGCTTAGAGAATTTGCCACTCATGGGACATATTGAAGATAAGAGAGACAGAGGAAAATAGTAAATAACATGCTTATGCAAACATTTGGACAGTTGGCAGAACAGGGACTAGGTAGCATAGTGAAAGACAAACTTTACTCAGGACTACAAAAGACAGGAAGCTGTGGAGTGCCATGATCGCCCATGTCCTGAAGGGACATGGCACATAGAAGACAAGATTTAAGTTTGAAAGAGAAGTATGCAAATGAAATATAAAAGCAAGAAAATTAATTGAAGAAAAAGAAAAAAGTCATAACTAAGAAAGAGGGATGTATATAAGTTTTATAAATCATTGATAAACTCAGTTTAAGAATCCTTTGAAAATTTTCATTTGCCTGAAAATACCTGCTTCACAAAACAGTTCTTTTCTTGAATTTTCTAAATGTATTAAAATGAAGTAGTTTTTTTTTATTTTGCTTGCTTCATAATTGTTCTATTTTCTGTCCTTGCATTACATTTCTTCCAAAATGGAAAGTAAAATGTTGACTTTCTAACAAGTTGCTACTAACTTTAGTTTTTAATGATTAATTGACATAAAAAAAAATTCATTAAAATATCTAGAGTGAAAAATTCTCAAATGTGTTTTATTTGTTTGGGATTCTGGTCTATATTAGTTTCATTTTAGCCAAAGATTTAAAGCAATTTTATCATCTATATGATTCTTAAACTAAATAATGAAGTATCCAACACAACAGAACATTAATAAACATATTACTTTGTGTGTCTGCCCATTTAGTAATGAATATGCAAATATAGGCAATATGGCCAAGCTTTTTTTGTTTACTAAAAAGAGAATGAAAAAATTATATTTGTTTCTGTCTGAATTTTTGTGATGATAAATTATTATACACTGATTTATTTGAACTGGTATACACATCTTGTTATAATCACAATATTTCAATCATTGTATTTTCTAGCCTTATTTTCATGTGCCCTATGTGGGTTGCCAAGGAACATGTCTCTCCGTGACACACCAGGTTGAGGTCAAAAAATCTTCTACTGGTAAGAAAAAGTTTAGTCAGCCAACTAACCTATTACGAACAACTAGAAATCTGACTACAAAATCAAAACTTAAAAAGTTCTTCAAGTAGAAAATAAGACAAATCAACATCCATGGAAGATCAGATGATTTCAGAGTGTACTTTGTATTAGAAAAATGCAAGAAAACAAACTTTGATGTTGTCTGTATGCAAGAGGTATTGCACATTTAAGATACATTTTTTTTTATTTCGGACTGGCCATAAAGAAAAAAAGACAACATGGAATTTCAATACACAAACAATCAGATATTGTGAGAGAAAATATATTCCTGATATCTGCTGACATTGTTGTTCATGACCATAAGATCTGAATAATATCAGCTTATTCTCCAGCTGAAAAAAGTGTTGTTTCAGAAAAAGTTAAATTTTACACGGATTTAAGTAACCTTTGTATATTAATGAAAACTGTGTATTAGTAGTGATTTTAATGCTATCTCAAGTATTTCTGAATGCTATTGCTCCTTTAGTAGTAAAAGGGAAATTCTGCCAACATGCAAGCGTGCTGTCGTTGTCACCGCCATGATTACTTCTCTTGTCACAACCATGACCTTGTCCAACACTTCACACTCGGAATGCGACCAACAATACCAGTTTCGACACCACCAGGCTCCCAGTGCCAACCACCGTGATTTCTAACACATCATTCCCATCACCATCCAGGCCTCCCTCATCATTACAACCATGACCCCGTTTCGTTGATACAACATTTGACCAAAAATTAACAGAAACATTCCACTTGATCCTCTCCAGGCCTCCTTCATTGTCACCATCGTAACACTGTCTTGTTAATACCAATTCAACCAGAATCCAACAGAGACATTCCACTCGACCCACTCCAAGCCTCCCTCATCGTCAGCACTATGGCTCAGTTTGTTGGTTTCTGATTCGATCAGAATTCAGCAGAGACCTGCTTGATCAAAGTTCACTATCTGCACCTAATCCCACATCGCCACCACCGTAACCTCGGCAACCAACGCGCTTTACCATGAATCAATCCACCACCGTGGCCTCAATTAACCATCCCGCTAGCCGACCTAACCAGACCACCAATCGTTTTCAACTTTAAAGAAAGGCGTGCGTCAAACCCCATCAACGACTAATCCGCTCCAGACCTATCCTTTGACCCCTACCTCGGCCAACCAATCCAAGAAATCGGTCAATTCCCGGCCCTACCAACAACACTCTTATACCTAATCAGTTTTCTGGCCAACAGCAACTGGAGAACGACACAATTTTTGCCAAATTTAAAAAAAATATCCGTATATAATGTATATTTGATACATACACACTGTTGAAAATTTAATCCTTGTTTGTTCCTTTCCTTTGCAACTAAACACTTGTTATAACGATAGTGATTGTGAGTTCAATTCTGGGGCCTGACAGTGTGTACTTGGACTCAGTGGAAATGAGTGAACAATAACCGAGTATTACTAAAAATAAGAACTAGCTAATATCTCTAGACATCGGACATTGAACAAGAACAGTCTCCACATGGAGATTAAAAAATAAAGAGTTCAGTTCAGAATTCCCTGTAGGTTACCTAGATTGATATACATCTGAGGAAGGCCGTAGGGCACAATGGCTGAAACGTTGTGATAACAGCAACAAAGATGAGGACAATAGTCCAAATATAAATAGCGTCAATTAATCTGAAAACTCATGCCATGTTCTTAAAATGCCTAATCAGTTCAAGACTTTCATATAGATGTCCTGCATGGTGCCAAACTGAATAGAGAAATATCTAAACTGTCAGCTGTATACAACTGCTTTCTTAGATCAGTGGTTAAAAAATCCCCACGAATATTGAAAAGAGCATTTGCAGCTACTAGACTTCAGAAACCTATTTTCCTGAAAATTGTTTTAAGAAAAAGATTTTATAAATTTCAACCAAGAGTAATACTGGCTGATCAGTTAATGAATGCCAAATGTTTCCTTATAAGGAAACAGTTAATATTGCCATTACCACTGGACATCAGAATTAGGTAAGTGTAAAACATTGAACTGCTGTTCAATCCTGAAATTTGAATATGACTTACATATTCTAAGGTTCAGTGAAATGAGCAGAAGTATCACTAAATATTAAGCTAGAATTAAATAATGAGTTGTCTTCTCTAACATGGACTGCATAATGATAACAATATAGCATGATGTATTGAATAAAGTGTTCAGTTTGAAATTTCGAGAAAGTTACTAAATAAAATTGGTATCTGAATAGGTATAATAGCTGAAACAAAGAAAGGACACTGATTCAAATAAACCAGGGGCTAATCATTTGCTTGGTTTATTAAGTAAAAATAATGAACAATCTTTTTATTTTTTATATTAACTCTATTGGATAATACATTGACTGTTTGGTTTCAATATCATCGATTATTTTTCTGACATAATTCTAGCCACAGATATTTTTATTAGTAAAGAACTGCAGCGTTATTCAATAAGAGAATTCTGTAAACATTGGAATAAACGTTAATCTCAATGTCTTAAACATGTATTTAAATGCTATTCCAGTGGAATGTTATAGCATTTCTCTTAACCGTTTCCAGGTGCTAGTCATTAGTTGCTGTTTTATTGGAAGTAGAACTTATTCAAAAAGTGTTTTTTTTCTGTAAAAAGCTTACAGTAGTCGGCTTCCCTCCAACAGCATCATATATACAGTAGTATCGCGGTTGCTATGTTTTCCACACCCACATAAACTCGAAGTCATTTTATTCGCCTGCGATTGGCTAATAAAATTACTACTACCTTTGTATAGGACAATTTTGCCATCGCAGTCGTTCCTTTGAATCTTTTGGTTCTGAGCATACTTACTTATTCTGTTTAGTATGTGTGTAGTGATTGGTTAATTTTTAACCAATCACATATTTTTAATGTAAGATCAATTTTTCCCGCGATTCTGTGGGAGCCTACATCTTTTCCTTAAATAGGGAGACTTTTCGCAAGTCACCAGTAACATCCCCGCCGTCAATACAAATCTAAGATCTTGCTCATTACACTTTAACACACGCACTGTCAGAATTTTGTAACTACAAACTTACATTTTCTCTCTGTAACTTTCGCCAAGCACAATCATCCAGAACTTTGTTGATTCAAACCAGTTTATTCACAACACATTTCAAGCAATTGTATTCTTGATGTTATTCATTCTTCACATGCAAACTTTGCTCTAACAATTATTTCGGAACATTTATCTTGCAAGAGAACTTTCTTCCAACGGTTGATTACAATCTACAGTCGAAGGGAAAGAACTTCCTTCTCTTTAATCTACATTGTGAATACGATTTTATTTCATGCTTATTGTATTTTATTCAATATATATTAACAAATTGGAGTTGTTGTTATTATTTCTTGAATTCTGTACGTGGAAGAACCATTAATATAAATAGTAGTAGTACCTTTATATTTCGTGTTTTTGCTACATTTAATGAATCGACCCGACGCTATTTGGTACGTACGTTACAGTATCATGTACTTTGTATGAAAACTTATATTCGATATAATTAATTGTGGTTCATTTTGTTTCCCTCATAACTCCTTGTGTCTCAATTTTACTCCTTCCTTATATATTTCATTAGTTAGTCACATGATCCAGTAGGTTTGTCTTGCTTAAATTATGTGGAAGTCATACATCAAAATGACTAACATAACCAAGTTGGTGTCAATAATTTTCCATGCTTGCTTTGGAATTGTCAGTATGTTGGCTATCTATCTTAATCCTCTATCACTCTCTTAGCTCATCCGCCGCCAGGCATGTGATCTGCAACTACTCAGAATTGTAGCTATTTTAATGGCATTCCCTCTATTGACTATAACTATTTTAATGGCATGCCCTCTATTGACTTTAATAGTTCTAGTTTCAAGGCCGATCGTCCAACTATTATCCCCATTTTTTTATTTAACAAAAAGAAAGAAAAAACAGTGGTCAATTTAATTTTATTATTTCCAACAATTAAAAAGTTCAAAGTCCTTCGAGAAACAAGCGTCTGGTTTCTTAAAGAATTAAATTAAAAATTTAGTACGAAATTCTAAATATTTTTAAATATTAGAAAATATGGCCAATTGTATTGATTTAGGGATCCGTAACATAACCCGTTATCTTATTCTTCTCACCTGTCTTCGCAAATACATCAGCAATCTGTTTTTAGCATGGACTTCCTAAAAAGAACCCGAAAAAAAAACATTTCAAATAATTTAAATGTCTTTGAAACTAAATGTTGATTTTATTTGAAAAAATATAGCCCAACTAAAGCTAATACGTATTTAAATAAAATTTTTAGGCATTTTTAAATATTGAAACGTTCTTACTCGTCACTCATTGAACAGTGATTATAGATGAAAAATGTAAACAAATCTCTTAAAAAATCCAATATTTTTCTTAGAGATGTATTTCAGAGACATTTAGCAAATTAACTGGATTTTGCAAACATAATGTTTACTTTTTGCTTAAAACATAATTAAAATAATGTTTATTTACGTACAGTAGCCTGTGATGTTGTGGAATCTTCTACGTCTGCCAGTCACTCCTGCGGGGGAAATGTACTCTTCCCTGTAGTGATTATCGTAACCATCAAACATACATACGTAGAAATAGTACAAGCATTCATTGGTTAATCTACTCAAAACTAGCCCGCTGATTGGTCAGTTCCGACCAATCAAACCACCTGCACGCGACAAATCTGTTTTCCCGCTCAATATGCTCTGAGCCGATCACGTGATACCCAACCTTATATAAACAAAACACGTGTAAGCTCTCTCTTATTTAAATATTTAATTTGAATTTAATTTCACACACAAATCTTAATAACAGTTTCACACACACTGAAACTTGGGATAAATACACTACATAATTCAATTCAACCATTCACACTTATTTAACAACCTTTGATTCAATTGTGTATTTTTATTCTATAAATTCATGTTATTGTTATATCTTTAACTACGTTGATTTCGCTTTGATTTATTTTGAATGATTTGTCTTCAATAAACATGTTTCTAAATTTGTTGTGGATGAATGTTTAAGAACACCAACATCATTAACCCTATCGATAAAATAACCTTCTGATACCTAAGATACATTCGCCAGCCTGCGACAATGTCATAGGTCGCAACATTAAGTTCTACTTTCATTCCTAACTTCAAAAGCGCGCGAAAAATTAAAAATAAACATAAAAGAAATATGCAACACCAGCAGTGCAATAACCAAGAAATTGTTCTTTATGTCTAAAAATAAATCATCTTTAACCTTATATAACCAATAGTTTAAGAATATAATCTTTTATTCTATACATTTTTATGAAATTTAGTTGAATTAATAATTTTATTTTTTCAGACTACATTAGAAATATAAAAAAGAAATTAATTAATACATAGTTAATTGATACTCCTGAGTTTAAGTTGATTTTATTTGTTTATTTATTATTATTTTATTTGTTTTTTATTATTATTATTTTATTTGTTTATTTATTCGATGTCATAAAAGGAAACTTAGTGCCATCGCAAGCAAACAGAGTAGGAAGCATACTACGTGTGACCTTTCTCAAACAATGGGAACCGGGGAACACTACAAAAAAGATTTAATTTTGGCTTTTTTTTCATATGGAGCCTATCTCCGGTCTATATTAGAACGGGCCAATAGCCACAGCAAACACACACGGCACATTCACTTACACCACACGGAAGAAAGATTTTTCATTCGGGCACTCACAGAAGGATCACACAAGTGGGATAAAATACTTACCCAAACAAACACCGACTAATCGACCTCAGAAAAAGAAACTTCTCACGTGATTTTCTGTCTATAAATATATATACGCATACACTCTCAAACACATATCTTCACAACTAATTCCGTTTATTCATTTCCCTAAAATCTATTTCTCTTTTACGAACTATCTCTAAGTCTTCTAAGAAAACCTTTTCTTTCTCACTTGTCACCATTGTTGTTATTAACTTGTGTTTAAATTTATTCACCAATTTATGTGAATAAGCGTCTGCCCTTTCTTTCTTTGACCTCTCTTCCGAAACATTATCTTCCTTTATACCCTAAAGAGATTAGCAGTAAATAGGTTCAAATTTGAAAATGACATCAGACTTTACATTTTTCGATTCACCCAACAATAAAAAATATCTTATGAACAGGAAGGGGACGAATTTCAAAATCGCACTGAAAAATTACAAGTAAATTACACACACACATGCATACATACATACATACATACATACATATATATATATATATATATATATATATATATATATTCAGTATAAATCTTTTCCTGTCCAATCTGAAATAAAATAATGTTTTATTAAATTATGCAAGCACGAACTCTCAAAAAATTATTTTTTGAATCTTACTGAATTATTATTTTTTTTTTTTTTGGTTGGGGGACGAATTCTCAGTATGTTCACACTTGATATTACATAAATCTTTTATTGAAATAAAACCTTCAGGAATTTTTCTTTATATAACTAAAAAAATTCGCCCCACCAATTTAAAATGTACACACGAGGTATCAAAAAGAGTGCGAAACATCCCTCAAATATTTCCCCAAAACTTCCTAATAAGATAATCTATCCCGTATACAATTAGTTCATCAATGAATAATTACTGAAAATTTCGTTTGAATCGGATAATTCCCTGATTTTTTACGATTTAAAAATAAAAATAGTCGGGTAGAGATTTTTTGCTCTCATTTCAGAAAAAAACGCATCACTTTTAGGTAATACGTAAATTTTACACGATCTTATGCATCGTGACTGCCAAGAAAGTGATAAGTTGTCCTCAGTTTCCTTTTCCGCTCTAATATTAACTTTTACATTTTCTACAGTTGTTAAAATTTGAAGTATTCTCAAAATAAGAGAACTAATGTAAACAGCTGCTAATATTTCAGAACTGTCCTCAATTCGCAGTTTTGTTATCACATTATTTTGTGTCTAATGACCTATGAGATGTAATACTTTTTTGATTTCTTTTATGTCTGTAGCGACCGTCTTGTGGCTCAAGTTCGACCTTATAATTGTATATACGGATATCATATGTTACGAGTGAACAAACAAAACAAGTACCGTCGGTGAGTCAAAAGGAAAAGACAAGAATTGTCAATATAAAATTCTTTGTATTGCCAATACAGTGAATGTGAGTGGAAGGTCTCTTTGTGGACAAGGGCAACGACTTGGAGGAATAGTTGAATTGGTATGGTGTGTATGTCGGATCGCTTGATCACTGGTGGTGACGTCAAAAGCATGCCGGTGTCAGTCGTCCCAGTCGTTATGAATGGCGTTTGTAAAAGCAAATGTGGTAGATCATGAACTCATTTTTTTCATCTTTGGTGGCTGTGATTGGCTCCTTTGATACTGTTGTTTATGTCTTATTTTAGGATTTGAGACGGATGTGATGCTCGACTTTTTTAATTCTTGGTTTTGCTTTCTTAGCATTCACATCCAGCCGACATGTAGAGTGAATTAGAAAGAGATTTAATTTGAAGCAGTGTATAACATTTAGAAGGGAAACTAAAGCATAATTTTAAAATCACTGTCAGTAACTTTTAAACTTTACACCACGTGGGTGACTAAATTTGCGATGTAATTTTTCTGTAATCTTTAGTTTATTCTTCCTAGTAGCGTTAAATAACTTTTGACAAACAGTACTTCATAATTACGACCAATATCAAGCAATGGGTTAATCATGGAGGAAAATAGCATTTCAAATGGAAAAATTCACCAAGCATCTTCCCAGAATCAGTAAAGGAATTTAATTTCGTCTCCGCCTTCTTCAATGCTGGTCAACGGTATTTCTGTTTCAACTGCATCAATTTTTATATTTACCTTTTTTTTTCGGTCACAAAGTAAGAAGTCATGTTTTATCGATGGTAATTCTTTGTTACAAACTTAAATTCATTTACTCCTCCCCACCATTATCTGTTACTTTTACTTGTTTTCTTGAATTTTTTAAAAATTACCCGATTATGTTTTTCAACACAATTTTGGTACAACCTGAATCTAGAATTACTGTTCCAATGATTTGGCCCAGTAATGTCGTATCACAGTTTCCATTCCTTAATACACGGCCAGTGCTGATTTATAATTTTATGCTGACAAGATCTTGCTCAGGGAAAAGTAGACTTGCATATGAAGCATTGTGGGTTTACCCCACCTTACTTCACAAGAAACCGTCGCTAGGGGACGCTCCTTAAATCTATAAATAGGAAATGACATTCATTGCTATCCTCTCTTTTCTATTTTCCTCTTGCACGTTAAGGCGTACGTCGCACGTGGAGAAAACGTCCCCATCAGGATATGCATGAACGCACATACCTTTCACTTCACTGCCATTTACTTTTCTCTATCACTACTTCACATACACAAACGCATTCTGTAGTTTTAAATGTTTTCTTCTTTCATATTCATTGTTTTTGTCTCACGTAACAATCCTCTGTTGTCTGTGTATACCTTTGTTTTGTTAATATATACATTATCGTTCGTTTGTATATAGTTTTGTTACTTTATTTATTTATTACTCGGACTCACATTCGTGTCCGCAATCATTGTTGTGGGGAAAATACATACCAGGAGACACGTGTTTTCTACCTAAACACAACTAGCATTTCTATAACATCTTGTTCGGTTTTCCAACCTAACTGGCAAGATTGTCTTCTGATATTTTGTTCTTTGACTTGCAAATAGACGTTGGCACTAAGGACGTCTGGTCTTCTAGTTTCGACTATAAATAACGATTCTTATCGCATACTAATGAGAGGTATAGTAGATTTCTTTTCTATTCTCATCACTGTCATAAATATTGTCACTCTTCTTTTCGACTTTAACTCTAGTAAAGTTATTTGAAGAGCTGAAATTCTTCACTTTTTTTAACTGCATTGACTGAGTCTAGAATCATTTAAATCACTTTTACCAGTCTTTCATTCGCTCCCGATATGTTGGGACTATTTTGCACTCTGTATGCCAACATGGGTTCAGGCAAACATGTGAATGTTCAAACCGGTTAAAATCAATCATTTTTGCCTCTTCGGATCTTTCGAATATGCCAACAATACTGAAATGTTCAAATTCTCCAGAAAGACAGGCAAATTACAAACGCTACCCCCTCCTCCTAAGCAGTCATTTGGATTTAGCTCAGTTTTTTATTCATTAGCTTTTCCAATCAACGTGAGAAGGGCGAAGGATTTTCCCAACGCCTTAACTATTTTCCAATGTACCATTTCTTTCCTTCATACTTTTTGGACCTAAAACTGGGAGATTAATGGATGCTTTTTTTACCAAATAAAAGCAAAGTATCGGTTTAATTAAAATATTTGCCAAAAATCATGGAATTATCCGATTCAAACGAAATTTTCGGTACATTCATTAATGATTAATGTTTTTACTGAATAAGTTAGTTTGGGAAAATATTTTTGTTGCTGTTTCACTCTCCTTGTTGATATCTTGTCTACTTTTTAATTTGGGGTTCGTCCTTTTTATTTTATATTTATATAAAGAGAAATCCCTGAAGATATTATTTTGAGGAAAAAGGTTATGCAGTATCAAATGCGCAAAATTTTTCCTCGTATCTTACCAAAAATAATACAATAAAAGTAAAACTCAAATATTTATTTTTTTTTTCTTCTTACATAAAACCTGTTATTTTCTTTCCGACAGAACAGAAAAAAAATCTAGATTAATATTTATTTAAAACCATTACTTATAATTTTTCAGTGCGATTTTAAGATTAATTCACAAGAGTTTCTTTTATTAAATAAAGACATGTTTGAAGATTTAATGCCATTTTTGAATGTAAACCTTTTTAAATGACTTTTATTTTTTCCTTTTAGCAACTGTTAGATTATTTTGGGTATGCATTTATAAAAAAGGAAATAATTCTAACATCTCAGTTTGAATACTATTCAATATCGGAAGAATATGTTATGGTCTAGAATGATGATGATATTTCATCATTCTAAAAAATAACATTGCCATCAGTGATGATAAAAAAGAAGGATATTTCATCATCCTACTCTCATCATTATAAAAATGACCCTTCCATCACCAGAGAGTCAGTAGACTTGAGTATCCAATAGCAGTAGTCAGTAGAATAGAGTATAGTGTAGACTAGAGTACCCATAGTAGACCAGTAGACAAGTATTAGCAGTTAGTAGAAATACACGTCTGCCAGCACTCCGGAAGCTCGAAAACAGACGATTGTTTAAAATCGTCTGTTTTCGATCCTCACAAACGAAATTCTCAGAACCAAACCAAGTAAACACCAACTTTTAAACAAAAAAGACAGAGAACATTTTTACGCACACCATACCAATATTCTGTAATTCACATCATAAAAAGAAAATACAAATTCTTGTTATTTATGTCAACACGTTTTTATTGTTTATATTATTGTTGTATGTTTTATTTCGTTTTCAATATAAAAAAGAGAAAAGAATTCTTCCTACATTACAAATACATGTAGCAATGAAGTAATTACTTTAACAACACTCAAATAATATCAAGTCAGGATTATTACCTCATCAACCCTAACTTACCAACATATTTACAGTGGTGACCCGACTAAAAGAAATAAACGCACTAAACAAAATAATAATAATATGGAGGAATCTTCTTACGTACAACATGTAAATATCAAAGCACCAGAATTTATAGAAACAGCCGTAAATGACTGTTTTTCCATAAATGAGGCACAATTTTATTTACCCCAAATAACAAAGCCAACCAACTTTTTGACTACGTGCGTTGGCAGAATATTTTTCTCATCATGTGCGTTTTAAAAGGAAAAATTAGTAATATTTGCCTTGCTATTCATATATATATATATATATATATATATATATATATGTATGTATGTATATATATATATATATATATGTATATATATATATATATATGTATATATATATATATATATATATATATATATATATATATATATATATATATATATATATATATATATATATATATATATATATATATATATATATATATATATGTATGTATGTATATATATATATATATATATATATATATATATATAAGACAAACAACCGATACTAACAACTGGCATAAAAAAATGAACTTGATAATCGCCCTGCAAATTTGAATGAAAAATGTACCTATCCCAAGTATAACATCCAACAGAATATAACAGTTAAAAGTTACCAACAAAAAAAAAAAGAAACATTAAACAATTTTCTGAACATATCATTCCTCAAT
The DNA here is from genome assembly GCA_963932145.1 of Acanthosepion lycidas. Lineage (NCBI taxonomy): Eukaryota > Metazoa > Mollusca > Cephalopoda > Sepiida > Sepiidae > Acanthosepion > Acanthosepion lycidas. The sequence goes on along the minus strand of OZ010595.1, from coordinate 39,582,842 downwards.
AAAGGACGGTTATATTCAGCTAAGAATCCTCCTGATTCTGGATACTATACCAAACATGAAAAATACCTAAACCACAGGAAATTCCTAAAAACACCTCATAATCTTCATTGAGAGATTAAAAATCAGTGATACTACAAAACGAACAGGTAACATTTCTTACCCCCACCCCAAAAAAAAAACCCTAAAAAACGTAAGTAGCAGTTCTTCAGATTCTACAGATGAATAGAAAACATCAGTGACACCAAAAACTGTTTTAAAAGGTCTTCAGAATCTAAGAAAATTGTCCTAAGCCAAAACAAACAAAAAAAAAAAAAAATGTAAAGTTGTTCCGCCAACTATAGTCCCAAAACCAAAGCACAGACTCACCAACAAGCAAGTAAGCAAATCTAACTGAAAAAAATTCGACTCCGACAGCATACAAATCCACTTGGTCTACCTGTTTCTCAGAACAGGCCCGTTAGCTGTACAAGAAAAAAAACAAACAAAAAAAAAAAAAAAAGAAACCATAGAAATGAAAAACAAGATAAAAATAAAATGCAAAATTTGCAACAAGAAATAGCGACAAAAGAAAAGTCAGCAATCAGAGCTACAACTTCAGGCGAGATGATTATTTTATGATTTTAAGACACTCCGTTTTTATGGGCGAACTTCTGTTATGATCTAAAATGATAGTGATATTTCATCATTCTAAAAATAACATTGCCATCAGTGATGAAAAAAAATAATGATATTTCATCATCCTACCCTCATCACTATAAAAGCGACAGTAGACTTGGGCACCCTACAGCAGTAGTCAGTAGAACAGTGTAGAGTAGTGTATAATAGGGTACCCATAGTAGACAAGTAATACCCTGCACGCAAGCCACCGATTTAGCACTGGGTGGAATGCCGCTAGCGTTTACCGCTGGTGGCCCGCTGTCGGACTGACGGCAATGTTACCACTGGCGGACCGCTAGAGGCCCATCGGTGACCTGCCGGTAGCCTACTGGTGGCTGTGACCGGAGGACCGCTGGCATTGCCATTGGCGGCCAACTTGGGGCTTGTGTATAGTGTAGTAATCTGTAGAAAAACAAGTCTGCCTGCGTTCCGGGAAGATCGAAAACAGGCGATTTCAAACGCATCCTCAAACGAAATTCTCGGGACTAAACAGCACCAACTTTTAAACAAAAGACACACTGAGAACATTTTTACACACACCATACCAATATTCTGTAATTCACTTCACAAAAAGAAAATACCACATTCTTGTTATTTATGTCAACACGTGTCTCAAGTTTTTATTGTTTATGTTATATCGTTGTAATGTACAAAAAAATTTATTGTATTTTAATTTCTGTCATTAATATCCTACCCCATTACAGTTAACAAATAATAACTTCGGAGAAAATAATACATCAACACCCAACATCCGTTACAAATATTAATTTCATATCCCCCGTTCCGTTCAGTTTTGGTGTCTTGAAAGCACTATTCTTTTTCTTTGCGTGTCTCTATTTATTTATTTATTTATTTATTTTTTGCCTTTTTTTTACAGATTCTTGTATACAAGAACCAATTCTTACTTTTTTTTAGTAATTAAACGTAAGTTGTTCTTCTAGGTTTTTACTATTTTTCCCGCCTAATTTGTTACCCTCGTCAGCAAGAAAATTTTCATAACTACGTCGAAACTATTTCATTCACATAGAAGAATACTTTACTGTTAAATTTAATTAGTTTAATTTTACTAAAATTTACTCTTACGATAAATGTTTTTCTTTACATATTAATTTAATGCAAATTGCATTTACTCTATATTTTTGTTTTGGTAACACCTTAATGTCCTCAAATTTATTCATTATACAAAGTTTGTAGTGCCACGCCTACATTTTCTCCAATTCTAATTGGTCAATAAATACATACTTAAAAATAATAGGACAATTTATCTATCGCATTCCACCATAGTAAATTTGTTCCTACACTTTGTTCAAAACAAGCTTTGATACAAAAAAGCTGATTGGTCCATTTTCCGTCCAATAGGATATTTTTCATGTATATTCAAAAATGTACTATAGCGTCTCTTCTTGGAGCCACTCCAGATAGTATAAATATTGGATGCATTCCAAAAAATCAGCAGTAGTAATTTCAGAACCACAGTCGAGGTACCCAGAGACAATAGTTCTCATTTACTCGCTCGTGTATTTCATCTTACTCACTCCGCACGTACATACACACTACAGAACTTTATGTGACACACCACCAGTTCTCAGTGGACACACCAAGTTAAATCAACTTTGTAAGTTGCAACTACTGAATAATTTTCTGAAAGAAATATTCTATTTTCAACATTGAACTCTGGACATTTTTCTCAGACAAATCTTCTATAAGACATTTCCTTCAAGGGGAAGCTACTTTTTTCTCCTTTTTTCACTCATATTGCAACTACTTTGTATTATTGTTGAATTTAATATACATATTTCTTCGTTAAACAAAATTGGTTCCCATTGTTCTTTTTCCTTGATGTTTTAAGTATTACTGTATTATGTATGAATGTTGATTACCTTCTCAACACGCACCCGTATCTATTTAATTTCAAATTAGGTACCTCCACTTTTTCGGCATAAATTTCGATACCCAAGTTTAAAATACATTTTTTAAAATGAAAAAACATGCTTGAAGATTTCATTTTAGCTTTACTTGAAAGTTGAATCATTAAATTTATTATTTCCATTAAGTAAACAATTCTGGTATATTTCAGATAGAAACTATATACATTGGAATGTCAAATTTAATTTTAAATTTTTAAATTTTCAAAAAACCCGCCATTTTCTTAATTTTAAGAAATTTGTAAACAAACACAAATTTATCGATTTTAAAAATGTTTAAAAAAATTTCTGACACGTCATTTTAGTAAAATTAGAAAATTTAATGTTAAATTAATCTGATTTAAAAAAAATATTACTTAATTATAGCATAAAAAAGAAATATACAACGAATTATTAACGATTGGTACCGTAATTTTGATCCGATACTTGATCCACGTGTCGATTGACAAGTGATGACAGCTATGACGGATGACCATAAATGAAAATTACTAGAAATCTGAGTGAACCCTTTTATTTTTAGTTTTACTGTTATGTCTATTTATTAGAATAAAGGGACAAAACTCTTTTTATAATAATGGCAATTTCAGTCTACCGTACATGGAAATAAGGAATGTATTAAGTAGAAAAATACAACATAAAAAATTATTTGAAAAAAAAGTGGAATCAATAAATTTATTAAACTTGGCAATTTTGAACTCGTAAATTTTGTTTCTACTTAATTACTAATTATCAAAAGGAAATAAGCTAATACAGAGTTTTGCACGATTTTTAAACTATTATAAATTATTATAATCAAAATGTAAAACAAATAAAAAATTCTTGTAAAATTTAATTATTCATCAGAAAAAATTTATTTCTTCAGGCAATAATGACCTTAATATTACTTATTTACAAAAGCAATTAAAAGCTTTTCTAATTAAGTAATATCATAGTTTTATTGGATTCATTATTTTTCTATTCAAAGCTCATTTTACAAAAGTTGGAACAAATTAGAAAAATAAAAGTAGGTGATTTACCATCTCCAATGACTCTTACTTTAAACAAAAAAAAATTGTAAGGAAATAAAAAGAATTGAAAAAAATTTCGGGAAAATAAGTAAGTGGGGTGTAACATATTAAAAAAAAAAATAACCCATTCAACACTCGAGAAGCAGTACATTCTATAATTGATCAACCCGACGTACTAATCAACACTTTACATTACAAGTTTAATAAAAGCGTATAGAATCCTTAAAGAAAAAAGTATTTTTTAAAAATAAATAACTATCTTCCTTAATTTTTTAGGGTTTATTTTTATTTTTTCGCACGCTTTCTAGGACAGGGGAAATTACGTGATTTTGTAAAAAATAAAACGTTTTCATTATGTTAGTTTCAAGTAAAAGCTAATTGCTTTAGAAAATCCAGTTAATCCTTAAATTTACTAGTAAACTTGGAAACATGTCTCTAAAACAAATATTTGATTTTAAAGAAATTTTAAAATTTGTTTACATTTTTCGTATACTACGGCAGTTTGATGAGTGACGAAAAAGTGTACCAATGTGTGGGGATGAATTGCCCTTACTAATTTATATTTAAACACAATGCCACAAAATAATAACAACAAGAAGAAACAAGAAAATTCAGACAAGAGAAATTGTACAAATAAATAGATTTTTAAATGTACAAAACAATGGTTATGAATGTTGTTTAAAATGGTGAAATAAACCTTTCTTTTTAGATATTTGTGCGTGGTAATGTTTCACTTTGATAGACTGCAAGTTGTAGGGTAATTTGTGTGAATTTGGAAAAAATCAGTTCTATGTAATATTGTTTGTATTCAAATAAACAGTTCAAAGTTTGTGGGAAAAGCGTATGTGAGTGTGACTTACGTTGTTTTTGACGTTTGAGTGTCGCTTCGCTGTTTTCCGACGCGAGTTTAGTTTGCATTGAATGAAGGAAATAGACCGTGGTTATGTTAAAAAGGATTTTTAACTTATAGTCTAGTTGAAAGTAGTTATTTTATGATGAGTGTTGTCGCGTAGTGTGTAGCTTTTACGGCTGATTCCCCCCCTCTCTGTTTCTTAACCGTTTGTTGTTTATATAAGCTATGCAATAGGCTCCAGAAAATATTTTTAAATTTCGGCGCAACTGTACCTTTGATGAGGTCAAATTAAGGTCAGATGTGCAGACATAGTCAACGAAATGCCACGTGATATTTTTGAATCAATTAAATTACACTAGTTGTGCAATTCAATTTGGAGCCTATGTTTTGTTCAATTTTTGAAGTTTTGAGAACAATATAAGATCTGGATCATATGAATGCATTTAAAAATGTTTAAAAAGTTTATTTACATGCAGAAATTTTTATAAAATTTGCATTAGCTTTTTAAGCCATTTTTAATTCAGATAGAACCAAAAAGTTCAATGAATACATTTAAATGATTTAAAATGTATTCTTTGTTTTTCATTTTTTTAGAAAGGTTGTAACAGTACCTATGCATCAGGCTGACATTATCATTTTGCAACTATGCTTTTCTTGTTCTATGCTTGTTAATTCTTTATATCTTCTTCAGTTACGTGTTCTGGAACTACTCAAAATATATATGTCATAGAGAATATTAGTGACTTTATAATCAGCCCATTTTATGACATTAATAGTTCTAGTTTCAAGGATTATAAATCAAATATATATATATTATAAATCAAATTAACCTCAACTGGTCTACCTGACTGCAGAGCCCTGTTCAATGAATATTTTCCATCATGAAACTGTAGACCACCTTAGGCATCTTTTATTATTTACAGTACCTTCTCTATAAACTACACTAATCATTTCTTTTTCCACTTGTTCTTAAAATTAAAAATATGCAAAATATGTTGCATACTTTCTTTCATCTTCAATGATGATTTTTTTTAATAAAAAATGAATGTTGCTATGGCAATTGTTACAATTAAGTCAAAATCACTTTAATGCTCTCACTACAATTTCACTGCAAAAAATAAACCAAGTTTTTTTTAACATTCTCATATCCACATATCTACTAGAAGAGACTAATGGCCTCTATTTGTTTAATAAGTAAAAAATCTTCTGTAATCTCTACATAAGAATGTAGAGAATGAAACATCATTTAATAATTTAACATGATAAACAAAACTTCCAAACCAAAAAAAATAATTTTTAAAGTAAATATTTTGATAGATTTAATGAAAATTCCATCAAAATTGTATGCTACAAATATGCTGAGAGTGAACCATTTTTCACTGTTTGCAGCTGACTTTTCTTCACAAACCAGAGAGTGCAAACTTACATTTCCAAATTTTACATAGTTAATTGTTTATTGTATTTAGATTTCCTTAAAAACTGAAGCATCTTTTAATGTTTTATAATTTTAACTTCTGAATACTTATAAAGTGTGCAGCAAGTTGACTTGAAATAATTGTATATATTATTCTTAAAAAAACACATATATGACTGAATCTAATTTTTGAAATATTAAAAATTCATTAATGGCATGAAGATAAAGATTTTCTTATGAAACCCAAAATAAACAAAATAATCATTCACTTTATATTCAAACTGATTGATTTTTTAAAAATTCACAAAATATACAGATTTGAAAATATTTCTTTTAAATATAATTTATTGATTTAGTTGTTAAGGTTGTGAAAAATCAAATATTTATTAATTTTTTGTTTCTTGTAATACATTGAAGGCATGAGTTCTGTTTGATATTTCTTAACTTACATATTTATATTATGTATTTAAAGAGAATAAAGTTAACCTTGGGGTTAACTTTTATTCTCTGCTTGAAAATTAGAGGCAAAAGAGATTAAAAACTTTTATTCTTAAAATAAAAGGCTCATAGGTCTTAATATAGTAAAAACTTTAGTTTATATAAATTCAAATGTTTGTGTATATTCAAAAACCCCAGATTTCTATAATTTGATCACAAACATTGAAATGTTTGAAGAAAAACTTTTAAAGAATCTATGAATTAAGATTTGGTAAAATAAACAAATTAAACAGATTTATAAATTACAGCAGACACATTATTAGAACATATTCTATTAAACAGTTACAGACAAAATGAAACCTCTTTATCGAAAATATTAATAAGATATGATATTCCTCCTGAGTAGAAACCAACTTAAAATTTAATTTACATATAAATTATGGGGAAAGATAAAGATTACACAGCATTTAAAACAAATATCAAATGATTTCTGTAACGTTTTGACATTTTAGCATGTATATTTATTTATTAGACATAATATACTCTTCAAGTAACACACTTTAGAATAAAGCCAAACATTTTTCTGTTAAATATTCATGCATATTCTTGTGTTTAATACTATGTTGTTTATAAATATTCACATATTCTTGTGTTTAATATATATTGTGAATAAATAAACGATAATGTATGAAGAAGACAGTTCAAGTAAAAGTCTGAGTCAAAGTAGAAAAGGAAATCATTAAGAAATCATCCTGTATCTTGTCTATTTCTAGTCATACAAAAACTGATGAAGAAACTGCACCAAAAAAATAAATTTGTTTTTTTAAAAAAAAAAAGAAAAAAAGTGTATCTCAACAATTTCTTCATTATAAAAAATGTTATATTTTCATAAAAGGAAGAGAAAAAAGTAATCAGGAGGACAGTAGATAGCAATTGAAATTGCCTTTAAATTTTTGGAGATTAAAGTTAGCTGGAAAGCATGGAACCAAAAGGGAGTTCCACAAACGAGAAGTGTGAGAAAAGAAACTGTTAGCATAGAATTTACAGCTCAACAGTAAATTGATGAGATCTTGATGCCAGTCTATTAAATTCAAAAAGTCTACAGAAAAGAGAAAATTTTATTAAGAAATTAGTTTCATCAAAGACAAAAAATATTTTATTCTAATTTGCTCAATTTCTCTTATAAAATTAAATTTTCTGTGGCAAACACACATCAGTACAGATGCAAAAGAAGCCTCAGATCACATGTGAACATATTTGTTAACACCAGTTACATCCAGGTTTTTCCTGCTAGCAGTGGGCATATCTAGCTAGATATGGGCCTCTCTACAACTGGTCAAGATCCTGGTCTTTGTAAGATGCCTCATGCCAATAAAAGCTGGTGGAAAACAGCAGTTGGCAGTTGGCAAGACATAGTGTCTTGTGAAGTTGGTCCTGTCGGCATGTTGTTCCTCAAGTTGCTGTGGTTTCTGAGGCAGTATTATATTTTATTATCTCCTGCCTCTTTCCCCACTCTCTGCCTATTATCACCGTAGTTGTTGGGAGAGCAATTGGTTAGGTGTTTCTCCCCAATCTAAACAAACTTTTTGTTTACATTGCAACATTCATTTTCACTATAATATAAAATGTTTACAGATATATCTCTTTATTTTTAAAAAAATATTTATTTTTAATTTGTGCAAAAAGTGTAATTCAAGGTAGTAAATGATGATATGAGTGTGGAGGTAGTTATTGTTTGACATTTTTCAAACAGTGATGCTGCAAAAACTGAAAAAATAAAAAAAGAATTTTAAAAAATTGATGAAGGGAACTAAAATATGTTATAGAATATTTGATAGAAATCTAATCAATGTTGTTTATGATGAGCTGAAAATTTCTTGACAAAAATAATTTTTTCTTTATTTTTGCTTGTAGTTTGGAGTTATTAATAATATTTAATATTATTACATATTAGATTCATAAGAAGTCTACAAAAGTTGCAGTATGTATTAATAAAAGTGGTTGAACACTATCAAAGAAAGAAAAACGAAGAAAAGGGGCAAAATAATTTTCTTAGATGATGGTCTTATTTGTTCAAGACTTTCATGTGTGGCACTCAGATATCTTTGTCGATTAAGTGATTGTCTTGCTTCAACTTGGTCTTAAAATAGGCATCGTTGTCTTGTTGATAATCTTTTTTCTGAGATATTTCCATTTCACTGTTATATTGCACATATAAAATTTTTAAGATGTTGAACAAAAAGTGATTTATAGGATACCAGGAGTAATCAATAAATTATAAATACTATTGTAAATCTAAAAAAAATATAATGGGAACTGATTAATTAAATGGTTCATTGGCCTTTATTTTATTTGTAAATTTTGTATCTCTGCATTATTGAATCTTAATAGATTGTTTCAAGACTTTTGTCTATCTCACTGTTAAAACTTACTAAAAATTGCTGTCATTGTTCTAGTTTTCTTAAAATTGCTTGCTCTACGGGTTAAATAAATCCAGTGAGAAGATACATTCTTGTTTTATGCACCGCTTTATTTTATTTTTTCGTGTGTACTTTCCCAAATCATTTTCTTTCCATATGTAAGCAGTTTGTTCTCAGTAAATGTTTTGGGTCATTTTAATATTTTTCCTGGCTAAATCTTGAAACTGGAAATTGCGATAAACATGTAATATTTTTGTTTATATATAAAAAAAATAATTGTAGGCTTTCTTTTCTATAGATTTGTGAGCAACAATATATTTGAAACAAGAATTACTGCAAAATATATCTACAGTAAGTTATTAAAGGCACTATACAGTTTTCATGAGTTTTAGAAGATAGATTTATTTATAAAAGGTTCTAAATTTGAACTCATCACTTTTAATATCAAAATAAAAAAAACATCTGGATTTTAGCCTTAAGCATATAAGTTTTGAACTTTCCAGACAGTTTAAAGCCGGAGAATGTTTTAACAAAAAATGATACCTTGACATGAAGTTGTCAAATTGTTTGCTGCTGATATTTAAAATGAGAACACATCATGCATATGTCAACAGATGGAGTTGGGGGCATTCTACTTATAGATTAAAATAATCCTTTCAACCTGAGAAAAGTTTTCTGTGTCCGAATGAACTATTTGCTTTGTTTGATTTTTGTGTCAGAACATTTACAGTTATGAAAAATTTTATTACAAATTGATGTGATGCCTTTTGTAGGAATAGATACATTTCTTTTGTGTTTTGCATTTTATAAATATTTAAAAAAATCTCTAAATTGGTAAATAGATTTTGATGCATGTATATATACATTTCTTATAAATTTGTGTAAAGTTAGATTTTGTTTGTGTGTCTTCACCTTACATCAGTAGAATAAAACAGCCCAGACCATACTGCTAACATTTAATGATTTTATTATCATCTTGTTTTATATATATATAATCAATTTAGGTAAGTGTAGCTTAGATTGGCAGAAGGCAACACAGATGCAGCACCCAGTGAGAACTGAACTCGCTACTTGGCTGTAATTAATTTAGCTTGTTAATCACTGTACTATGCTGAAGTATCCTTAGCGGTTCACTATGGTGAGCTTAGATGTGATACAAAGCCATAAGTCTGGAGTACCTAGTGACAATCAAACTCAATACTTGGTCATAATTGATCTAGTGAGACAAGCTAACCATTACACCACTTTGAAGTGCCCAAATATATATATATATATATATATATGGTGCAATGGGTAAATTGTTGTTGAAATTATGGAAAAATGAAAATAACACTGATATCTCATTTTAACACATATATTTACCAAAATTACAAAAAAACATCTTGAAATACTAAAGAGTAAAGCTATTCAACTGTGGCTGCCAGACGACTTTGGAATCTCCTGCAACTCTTCTGGACAGTCTCCTTGTTTAAGTTTGTGAATGCTGCCATAATCCTTGCCTTCAGTTCATCTTTGGTGTTACAAAGAGTTTTGTTGGTCTCTTGCTCAACTGCGCCCCACACATAATAATCAAGTGATTTGCAGTCTGGGGATTTAGGTGGCCAGATGTAAGGAGTGATGTCATTGCAAAAATTGTCTGACAACCATGACTGGGTTCTCCTGCTTGTGTGGCATGGTGCTGAGTCTTGTTGCCAGACATAGGGTCTTCTAGCAGCAACCCTCTTGACCTAGGGCAGCACTACCTCCTTAAAACACTTGATGTAGGCCTCCATGTTGAGTCTGAGACCCTGTGGGAAAATGAATGGGGCATAATATTGCCATCACTAGTGATCCCTTCAAACACTAGGATGTTTGTTTTCATCACTCTTGGTACCTTTTTGGGGACACAGCAAGCCAACGGTTGTTCTGCATCTGAGAAAAACTAAGGTATTTGGTTGGAGAGGGATGCTTGAGTTTGCTCAAAAATTTTGTAGTGTGGTCTTTCCTCATGTCCTTCATGACTTGGAATTGGCCCTTTTTCATCTTGTATGAGAAAATACCAAATGTCTTCATGCACTAACTACCTAAGAAACTTGGATACTCTTGTGTCCCTGGCTATTGACTTGGAGGGATCATTGTCAATCATAGCCTGGATCTCACCAACAAATTTAGGAGTTCTTTTCTCATCAGAACAATCAGAGTGAGTTTTCCAAGCTGCTGTACTTTTGTAATCACCATTAAACTCATCCAACTCTTTCTGAATCCTCTACACTGTCCTTAGATCGACACCTCAAACACTTTGAGAAGTTTATATTGGAGATTCTGGTGCAAATGCCAAGCAATATAGTATTCTGTTTCCAAATTTCTGGCTGAGTGAATTTCTCACAGATGGTGCCCATCTAACCTTACAGTCAGTTGCAGTCAACAAAATCAAAAACAATGTACATATATGAAATTAAAAATATAAATGGCGACAATTTACCCATCACATCCTCTGTGTGTGTCTGTGTGTATATATATATATATATATATATATATATATATATATATATATATATATAGTGGTGGTTTCTCGGGTTTGACAATGGCTTCTATGTGCAGGAATGAACATAAATGTGGAGTCCAATGTGGGAGCAGGAAAAACATCTGCAATGAGGACAGGGAGAATGGACTGGAGATTTGGGTGCTTCCACTCCTGCATTCCTTTTTGCCCAGGCTTCATTCATGCTCTTATGTTGGTTTGCCATAAATGTCTATGTTGCTTTGCATGACAAGGCACACCATTCAATTTGATCCTGTGTTCATACTTCAAGCTGCTTGGGGGCTATTCCAGTGTGGGTGATGCTGGCCTTGATGCAGTCTTTGAAAAGTTTTGACAGCCTATCAGACATTCCCTTTCTCGTAGAGAACTTGCTTAAGGATTATGTCATTGTCCACTTGGATGATATACTCTGTCCATCTGAGTTGGGCTTTCAAGATCATGGAGAGGTCAACACCAGATTCTGTAAGGTAAGTTGAGCCCTAGCCAGATTGCAGCCTTGTTTGTTGAATCAACACAACATCCAGCAATCTACCAAGCTCAAGGTCTACAAGACAGTTGTCCTCACAGCCTTCTCTATAGATATAAGACCTGGACATTGTTGAAGCACTTTCCCATGCTAAACTTGTGCTCTATCCTGGGCTTCAAATGGCAGAATAGGATAACAAACCTTGAGGTCCTGAACTGTGGAGAAACCACATAACATGAAGCCATGATCCTGATTTTATATATATATATATATATATATATATATATATATATATATATATATACACGCACTCACACCATTTTACTCAGTGTAGCTTAGATGTGACCCAAGGCTGAAAGTATGGAGCACCCATTAAGGATTGAATTTCCTATTCAGTTGTAATTATTATAGTGAGATAAGTTTGTGATACACACACGTACACACACATACACACTACTAACAAATTGCATTTATAACATAAGTGGTAATATTTAATTTGCATAACAATTTTTAAAAGCATATTTCAATAAATATTTCATCTGTGTTATTTATTGTTAATTTAAATTTGAAAGAAATTACATATATAAGCAATATTTCTGTTGATAAAGTTTTTTTTGAATATTAATCATGTATAAAGAATTTATATTGCTACATGCAAGCCACCAATCTGCCACTGGGTGGTATACATCTAGTGTTTACTGCTGGTGGCCTGCTGACATATTCTTCTCAGCAATGTTGTCACTGGCAGACTGCTAGAGGCCCACCAGTGGACTGCTGGTGATTCCACCAGACTGCTGGCATTGCCATCGGCGGCCTGCCAGTGAGCCACTAGTGGCTTGTGTATAGGGATCTACCATGTCAAAATTCAGTTGTAAGTTAGAAGAAAAAATATCAGTTTTGACATATAAAATAAATATAATATTGGCTTCTAAATATGACTTTTTTTTTTCTCAAGAAGTGGATATAAAGGAAATAATTATTCAAATATTACATTTTTTATAGAATTCTATAATTTTACATCTGGCAACATTAGTTTCAATCTTATTTCCTACAGCATTTGTCATAACCATTTTTGTCATTTGGCATTTCATATTACAACAAATTAGACAAGTGTAGCTGAAAAAATCTTTTATGGAATTATCTAAAAACATCAAAATAACCTGTTTAACTAGATTTTCATAAAATTGTACCAAGTTATTTATACTAGTAAAAAAATAGTAAGTTTGCTGAATTAATCATTCTTATTAATACAAGCATTAGAATATTATTAAAATGTTGCTCTGGTCAGCTCTATGTAGCTATGACTACAGTAAAAAATTCAAGTGGACTTATCATAATGACAAGAAATTTTCCTCTTCTAAATTTTCCATTTCTGAGCTTCCCCTGGCAATTAACTTAAAAGTAACAAAGTGAATTTCTACTTTTTTGTTTACTTATTTGTGAGGAGTTTGTATCATAGTTTTTTTCATATTGTAACAAATATCTGAAAATTTCATATTTCTTGATCTTCCAACACCAGATAATGGAACATTTCATGAGGCATTGTATATCTAGTATCAAAAGAAGAAAAAATATTTCTTTTAAATAAGAAAAAATGTTATCATATTTTATCATGATTCAGACTCAAAATTGAAATAGTTCTTTGTTTTATAAATAAGCTCTATGACCTCCTTTAATTATTATGAACAAAATATCATGTTTTATCCTATTTTCATTCTGTTATAGAACTTACTAGAAATATATTTTTATTTGATTTAACTGTATTTTCAGTTTGTGCAATGAAATAACATTATTACTATTCTTGTTTTGTGAGATGAAAAATAGAATTTAACCAGATTTAAAAAGAGTAACTTGTAAATTTCTCTGCTCATTTTATTTACTTTGAAATCTAAAATTATTTACAATATTCATGAAAGGTGGAGTTTTAATCAAATACATGACATCAAAAGTGAATTTTAAAAAGTGTTGATTCATTATTTGTATTTGATATTGAAGCACAGCAAAACAATGCAATATTTGGCTAAAATAGAATAAAGAAAAACTGTAATACTTTTCATGATGACAAATAAGTAAGTTGACTGCCAAAATATTGGTGAAATTTGAAAAGAAAGAACATTCAGTTTTGGTTCAATTTATCTTTTTATATTAATACTTAAAAAAAGAATGAATAAAATAAATCATTGTAAAGTGAACAGAAATAAAACAATCAGAGATTTTAAATTGGCACGAAATAATTATACTATAGTCACAATTATAAGAAAATAAAACTAAATAACTATGATAAAATTTAAAAATTCATTTTATTTACATAATTTTTTATGTAAATGTGTATTTTCTCTGAATCTTTTCATAGTAATCAGTCTTATTTGAAATTATAAGAAAAATAGACATGTCTGATATAGAGAATGTATATACATTTAGTCATGACTCACAATCTACAGGAGAAAAGGAAGTAGAAGCATATTCAAGAACCTGGCACATCACTTCAATAGTTGGTGAGTTTTTTAATCTCTAGCTATTCTGTTTCCTCCTTTTGGTTAAAGGAAGTCACTTTGTATAGATGTGGTGGGAATTTTTAGTTGACTGACTGCAACCTATTGTGAAATATTTATCTATTTACAGTAGTTTGCTCATACCAAAAGTAATTGGTTGTATTTTTTTTTTTTGCCTATGATCTGTTTAATCCTACACCCAACAAATTTCTAGTCTTATTTTAGATTTATTTATTTATTTAAAAAAAAATTTTTTTTCCTGGAGGCTATTGTGTTATATATATATATATATATATGTGTGTGTGTGTGTGTGTGTGTGTTACAGACTTTAGTGTTGATTGTTTCTCTATTTTGTCTTGGTCATACTCATTATATCATCTCAAGTTTCTAGAGTCCCTATATATTAGATCCTGCAAGCCTTCTCTCTGTAAACAGAAGGATTGCTTGCTGGGTCTGAATATTATTGATTTCTAGTTTTCCTTGAATATTTTTTTCTTCCCCCACATTAGTCATCCTATAAATTAATTTACACTTTTGTCTTTTTAATTTCCAGAATAAAACTTGATAAGCTGGGATGAAATTTATTTTCATTAAATTTATTATTAAATTTACCCCAATATACATTGTAATTTAAATAAGAAATTATGCTTGTTCATTGCTTATATATATGTGTGTGTGTGTGTGTGTGCTGTATGGGGGTAAAATTTCAGATAGAATATATCTATAAAAGGACAATATGAATATAGACAAAAGGAAAAGTTATCTTAGCTGACGCATTTCGTCTTCTGAGGGACTTCAATGCAAATGCAAAGTTTTTATATATTTAAGGTGTAAATTGCTAGTGACACACTACTATAAATATTGAACCTGGCCTGACAATTCCTCATTTTTAGGGTGAAACTCGAATTGCCTTCATTTTATTTTTTATTCTTCATTTATCTTACATGTTATATATATATATATATCTTTAGATATATATTTGTCAGCTGTCAATATACCACATAACATCCTTGCCTTAGAGCGGGTAGAATGGAGATCAACGTGTTTTAGTGGTATTAGTATGGTGGTATCTGCCACACAGAGTTTACCGACTATTTTGTGTTAGGAAGAATAACATGTTTTAGCCTTCCAGTAGCACACTGATACTAATATTAGCATTACTGTAGCCATTGATCCACTAACACTGAATACGAATATAGAAAGACGAAATACATGGGCGTAACAAACTAAACATTTAATAAGGCAAACAACTTACGTACATATATTAAAAAGATTTACATATGTCCCAAAACAAATGATTGTCCATGTTGTCCCAAAGAAACGAGGAGGTTTACATAATGAGAAAAAAATAACATACCAGCTATATGGCCTTTGATAGTCCGCAGATAAGTGAATGGAAATTACTTTTTTCTTTTGCTAGGCCATGCATATGTTGACCAGTTTCAATGTGTGTGGACACCCTGGTGGTCAGGAAGGTAAAGAGGCCATTCCTCCAAAAAATGGAAGCAAAGATAAAAAAAAGGACAGAAGAGTTCTACTCTCTAAAGGGGCCAAACTCCCATGAGCTCAACCCAAGGGAAAAAAACTGTGGTCTCCCTACAGTGGACTCAGCAGTTTTCAATCTGCTTGTCTGTATCATCTTCAAGAAGCGAGAGCAAGAACAAAAAGGTCAGCCAGTCTAACTGTGATCTCATCTCACAATCCTCACTCTTGCTGCATATGTGGCCGCCTTTGTAAATCACTAGCAGGTCTTAAATGCCACTTAAGATTATCGCACAAAATTTCATAACTGAATCAACTAATCTGTCAGATTCTCATATGCCGAAACTGACGGGAGAGTCTGTTATATATATATATATATATATACACACACACACACATGCATTAACTCATATCATGTGGATAGCCTCAGTCAAACTGGGACATATAGTACGCCTCTCTTTAGCAGTCAGTTGTGTTTTGAACTCAATTAAGTGGTACTGGACATCTATTGAGCAGGTATCTATACCATTTTTAAATACTTTCAACAAAACTGCAAACAGAATAAATTAAATTTTATATCTTCCATGAAATGAAATTAAAAAATAAGTCCGGTTGGTCTTTTGTGAATGATAGTCTGAATACAACATGAACTTGAACTCGGCCTGTCGATTGCATTTCCCGCGTTGATAACTGTTGTAACGTTTACTCGCACATACAGACACAAAAAGGAACGTATTTAATTTTTTTGAGCAGTACACGTACAGACAAATTATACACAGAATATCTGCATATTTTCTTTTGATAAATTAGCAGCTGGCTAAAAAAAACGCAGTTCTTTTTTTTTAATTTTTAAATCAGATTTTAAGTAATCAGAAATAAACAGAAATTGTATTTTTTAGTCATGAAAGACATTTTTTTTGTAGACGGTTTTCTTGAAACTAAAAGTAGAAGAAAATCAAAATTGAATTTTTTGTTATTGTGATAAAGTAAATAAAAGGAAGAGCGAGCATTTTATTTTTTTTAATAATGTTTCTCTTGCTTTTAGTTTTCATACGATCATTGGACCCACGTCATTTACTTCTTCAATCAAACATTTGTTATTATATCGGAAAAATTAAACATTTTGCAAATGGAAAGTAATAAATAGAGATTAATTAAATAAAATAATTGTGAATTTTTATTAAAAAAATGAATATATTTCTAATGATTCAACATGAATTTAAAGAAATACAGTTATGGACTGAAAGTGAAAACTGAAAACAAAATGAAAAACATTTTTTCCTACAGAACATAATTAAATCATATGTCATTATGACTCCGGTTTTTGCAAACAAAAAGAAGAGTTTTTTTAAATTCACTCTAAATCTGCCTCTAAGAGGAAACCCATTACTACTCACGACTCGAATTTTTAAACATCGTGTCGGTTTCATGTCTACTCGCATTTCGATGCTTAGAGACGGCAAAGTAAGATGCGTTGCGTTGGTATAAATTGAATAAACAAAATGTAAAGGAAAAGAGGGGAAATATATATTTTTGCCTGCGACAAAAAAGATGAATGCGGTTTCAGAAAGCTAAGTCATAGCTCTCAGGCTAAAAGTAAAATGATACTATAGTAGTAATAGCAATTCTAGTAGAATAGGACTAGGAGTAATAATAGTCTCAAGCACTAAGGTAGCATAAGTTATGAGTCACAACATTGGTGAAGAGAACATTTGAGTTCCTGTGTGGGTGTGCACTTGTAGAATTTTGTTCGTGTGTTTGTGTCAGTGATATACTTTTTCTTCTGTTAATTTATGAATTTGTGTCTAATTTTCACTATAAATGACATATTTAATTTATTTAGACTATTTTTACTTATTGACTAGTTGTATAACATTTCAATTGTTATAGCGGCTATAGCCTCTCATTTTTTTTAGTGACACTAACAGTGACTAACTTATTAACTTAAATTCCTAAGTTAGAATTACTTAGAATTGTAACATGTCAATGTCAAGTCAGTCAAACACATGAAATTTATATAGATTCATCCAGTAGACTGATATAAGGTTTTAGAGCATTAATCTTAGTTTCTTAATTAGATTTTTGTATATTGAAATCTAAATTAAATCACAATGTAATTGCCAAATTGCTTTTACAATATTAAACAAAGTTTTTTTATTTATTATGTTAAAATGAATAATGTAAAATTATTATTACTATTTTACAATTTTTTACATGAAGATATGTAAGTAAAAATACAAATGTTACATTTAGTGAAGAAGAAAACAAAATAGCCCAGAAGATCAGTGACCAAATTATAGTTATGTAAGAAATGTTTTAAAAATAATATCATTGGTAAAAAATCATTTTTGAAAATCAGAAACAAGTCAAAACTCAATTCAATTTTTTCTGCCACAAAAGAAAAAAAAATCCAAAACAAAACATTCTGAATAAATTCTACATTAATGTCACAGTCCAAGATTTGAGATAGATGAGATTTTGCAAACAGTTCTTTACTTGAAATTAGCAAAGATACATGTATCTTAGTTAAACTACGAGTAATCATTGGTAAATTTTATTTTAATTCATTTGAAAAAATAGGATTTCTTACATCTGATTTGTGCTTAAATTTTCACTTAATTATCATTAACAATAGTAACAGAATATTTTTATTAAAACTTTCAAGAAAATAACAAAACAGTTATTTTGAGCTTTATTTTCTGAAATAAAAAAATTGAATTGAATTATGTTTGCAATAAACGGGAATCCATTTCCATTTAAAATTTTTTTGTTGCAATAAAATATTATAATAGAAATTTGAAATATGTCATAAAAAAATCAAAAACTATCAAAACAATCCTTTGCAGAAAATAAAATTCAAGATTATTTATCAACTTGTTTCATTATAGATTAGCTGATCAAATTCATTTTGATTAGATTTAATTCCTACTGGACATTTTATTTTATTTCTACAAGTGCTTTTTGAGTTTTCTGTCTAACTTTTGTTTTTACTATCAAGTACAGAGTATTAATTAAAAATAAAGTTATGTTTCTTCAATAATAAAACTAATAATTTTAATAATACTAATAATTTTCTAGTAAATTCTGAAAGTAGGAGGGCAAATCCTTGGACTCATTTTGTTTTCACTGCCATTATCAGTAGCATGATCTAGACTTATTTATTAATCACATAAAAAGTTTTTTAATTTAAGATTGCTTGCATTTGAAATGGATGAAGGTCAACTGAATTTGATTAAGCTGACATTACTTCTAAAAATGGACTTGTGAATTCAGTTTCTGAATAGTCTTTTCAAGAGAATTATAATGCTAGGTCCATACATCTACATGCCTCTGTTAAATTACATTCTAAAGAAATTGATAGGTAATACCTGTAGAATTGGTAAAGGGACAATGATAGATTGTCTAAGAAAATTGACAATACTTATCTTATGTGCTGGATCCTATCAGCATTGACAAAGAGTATAGAAGATTTTTATTTCCTGAGTAATTTTTATTGAAGGGTGGTTTTGACTCGCCTACTCTCTTCCCTGGCAAGCATCATGACAAAGCCATATTTTTTACCAAAATATCTGACAACGGGGACTCCTGTCTTACTTGGAGACATTAATATTACTGTTAATTTAACATAATCTGCCTCAGCTAAGTTAATGTATTTTCGTATTTAGTTTTTATAACAGTAAACCCCTAACTTTGTACGTGTCTATCTATCTATCTATCTATCTATCTATCTATCTATCTATCTATGTACATATATATATATATATATATATATATATATATATATATATATATATATATAATGGACTCTCCTGTCGGTTTTGACGTATGAGGATCTGACAGCTTACTTGATTCAGTTATGAAATGTTGTGCAATAATCTTAAGTGGCATTTAAGACTCGCTAGTGATTTACAAAGGAGGCCACATATGGAGCAACAGTGAGGATTGTGAGATGCGATCACTGTTAGATTGGCTGACCTTGCTCTTGCTTCTTGAAGATGATTCAGACAAGCAGATTGAAAATTGCTGAGTCCACTAAAACACATTGATCTCCATTCTACCCACTCCAAGGCTAAGCGCTCAAGGGTGTTATGTGGTATATTGACTGCTGACAAGTTGCTTTTCAGTCTGTCTTTGTATCTTAGCCATGGGCGTCCTACATTCCTGTAGCCTTGATCTAACTGGCTGTACATTAGGATCTTGAGTATCCTGTCATTAGACATTCTCAAGACATGACCAGTCCACCATAACTGAGTCAGTATGATAAAAGTCTTGATTACTCCAATATTACACCTGTTAAACAGAGCTACGTTAGATGTCCTATCTTGAAGGTTAACTCCACAGATTGCATGCAGACAGCTTTTATGGAAAACATCTATCTGGCATATATGGTACCTGTATGGAGTCTACAACCTCTGAGCCATACAAAAGGATGGCAAGTACAACAGCTCTGTAAACCTGAATTTTCGTATCCAGTTGAATACCCCGCTCATTCCACAAGCGACGGCGAAGTTTGCCGAAAACACTGGTAACCTTGCAATCTGATGCATGATTTCATCATCTAAAGTTCCACTGTAATTGACTTTGCTACCAAGATAGGTGAAAGACTTTACATAGTTCAGTGTTTTGTCTTCTACTTTCAATGGTCTCTCTGAAAATTTGTAGACTGGTGGTTTTTGTTTCTCACCATGCAATTGCTTCAGAGTAGGACAAGGTTGGTGCACAACTTCAGTTTTCTTTATGCTTTAAATGCAGCAGAGAAACGGTTTATTAGATGTTGGGCCTCCTCAAAGCATTTCACTACAAGAGCCAGTTCATCAGCAAACCACAAATCACGAATATTTTGCATATGAAGGTGGGTCTTGGCTTTAAAGCGCTGATGATTGAAGAGACCACCAGTTGTTCAAAACTGAAACTTGACACCACTCTCTGTGTCTACAAATATATGTTTCAGCATCACTGAAAAGAAAAGGGCAAAAAGGACAGGGGCCATGACACAACCTTTCTTGGTGCCATTTGTGACATTAAAGGATTCTGACATCATACCATCAGACACGATATTAGCTTTCATATATGGTGAACTCTCTCGTTGCAGGCAACAAATGAGGGCTCAGTAAAATAAAGAGGTGCTCAACTTTTATGAACACTTTTACATGTGTGTGTGGATGTACACAGTTCTTATCCAAGATGGTCTCATATTTTGCTTTGAAAGTATGTATGTCTGTTGTAACATAATATTAACTTGCTAGGAAATGAAAAAAATATGATCAATTATAAAAAATGTGCATTGTATTTAGAGTAAAATGAAAGCTATTAATTACTAAAGGAAAAAAATTGTTTGCTTTAAATAATATGACAAGAGATTTAGAAAAGGAATCATGTGCACTACCTAAAATAAGATTTATCAAATTATAAATCTCTGTCAATAATTATTCAGGTCTTTATTCATGAAGGTTTCAAACGGTCATTCATTGTTTATTAAATTAAACAATTGCTGACCACTTCGAAATATCTTTTATATCTTAGAAATATTATTGTTTAACAAACAGTCAAATATTAACAATGATTTGTAGTTTTTAAATGCACAGATCCAGAAAGAGTATTTCTCATGGTAGCTATATTGTGGAGGCATGAAGCAGCACTGTAAATATGGTTTGTTTGCATTCATTGACACCTTTAGAATAAAGCATGGATCCATTTTTGGCATAGAGTTATGCCAGGTATTACTTCTGGTACCATGTAAACTGTCTCATGTCATGTGGAAAGGAGATGGACATAGCTATGTAATCCCTAAATAACTTGAAAGACCCTGAATGATGCTCTGCTAGTCTATCAGGTCATAAAAAGAAAACACACTTTATCATATTTTTTATTTATAGAAATAGAACTAGATGAAATTTTCAAATAACTCTAAATAACATTAATACTCGATTATATTTTTTATAAGTATACAAATATTTTTCATCAATGCTTTTAGATTTAAAAGTAAAAATATCAGTTAGCAGGAAGTAAATCTAGGGGAGATAAGTATTTATTTTTCATTCTAAATATTGAAATTTTAAATTTATTTCTTGGTATTGCTAATTTTTCATTTTTATTACCGACAATACTTACCTCCCTTGGTCTGTGCGCTAAACCTTATATTATGATATTTTTAATCAATTTGCTTAACAAATTACTTAAAAAATAAAACTGAACTGATCTGTTGTTCTCCTTATAGATAAATATAATGGTGAATTTATATCAGATTAAAAAAATGAATCATATCTATTCATGTCTGGCATATTCCTTCTGTTATCATAGGTTGATGCTACAGTGCTGAAATTTAAACTTATCTTTTGATACAGCTGTTACAATTCAATAAGGTCATTATAAAACCACTTTGTAATTTGTTTTATAGCAAACACATGAAACATTAGTATACCCCGGTGAAGTTTTGTTGTATTTTTCTTTTATGAGATTTGAATTCAAGTAAAACTTTCCTCAAGTTTGGCATTTCTCATTCTAAATCATGTTACATGTCTCTAATATTGTAGCAAACTTTTAAATCCTTTTTTAATGAATTACAGTTATGTGTTAATGTCTTTATGTTCAGTTTCCAGTTCAAGTTGAAACAATTTCATTTTTGTCATATCATTTCTTGAAACAACTGTTTTGATAAAAATAAAAGAAATAAAACAAAGTGATATAACTATCTAATACAAAAATATGATCCAAGATTTTCATCATATAAGCATTTTCATGAGATTCTTTGCTTATTTTTTAAAATTTTTGATTGACAGTTTTTATCAAATTTTTATTTCCTAATTAAAAGAGAACTCAAACACTTTTAAAAAAATAGGTAATTAAAAACCAAAGTGCTAAACAAAATAAGTGAAAATGTCAGTGAAGATATTTTATGGGGAACTGTTGTTTAAGCAAATGATAACTGTCTTTTAAATCTGCTTTTGTCTCCAACTATTTTTATGAATTATTTTCAAACTAATGCTGAGAATTAAGATCATTTTCTAGTAGCCATGGCCCACAATAATCAAAATAACAATAATGGGGCCCAAACATTTGTGATTTGTTTATAAATCTTTTTTATTCTTTTATAATTTGTTACATTTTTCACTTACATCTGGTTCACTTATTGATTCTTAAAAATATACATTAGAATATTTTTTGAAAATATTTCTTTCTGATAGTTGTTTTTCTTTCACCTTTGCATTTTTCTTTTGTAAATTCTAATGTAAATAAAATCAGCATAATTAATATTTTGCTATGTTCTCTCTCAAACCACTTCATTCTTGTATTTAATGAATACATTAAAAAAAATCTAAACATAAAAAAACAAGAGTGAAGAGATGAAATATTTGTAACAATTCCTTATTAGACAAATGGGAAAGTTATGGTAAAAGAAAGCACCTCAGAAATGCATAACTGATTGAAGCTATTTACAAGAAAAATTATTTACCTTAAATTTTTTATATACAAAGAACAGGGAGCAACAATGCAGGGGTGGGGGAAAAAACAGAAAGGATTATAAAATTTAACTTTTACTTTCTCTCTTTTCTGTTATTTTTTAAAAATATTTTCTTTCATTTTGTTTTAAAAAAAAAAAAAAACTTACAGATATTCTTTAATTTATCTCTGTAATTCTAGTCTATTACATTCAATATACTACAGTATACTTCAACAAACACACACACACACATATTAAAAAAATTGTACATGAAAAATTGTACATGAAAAATTAAAACGTTAAAAATTGTTAAAAATTAAAAGTTAAAAATTGTACATGAAATTTTAAAAATATCCTTAATCCATAATATGTCCAGGTAAAATAATAGTGACAGTGATTGCACCTCGAATAATAATCACTTTTTTGCCATGTCTTATGTAAAAAACAAAAAATATTTTTCTTACTTGTTGCTGGTAATTTGTTACACAATGTTGACAACTTTTTGCTTTAATCTTTTCAATTATTGTTTTGTTTTTTAAAGAACAATAAAAGAAAATTGTAGGTGTGTGTATGTAATTGTGGTGGAAAGTGTGGGTAGTGGAAATCACCATGATCAGATCAAATTCTCACCTCCATGCTGCTTTCACAATCTATGGATTAAACAGCTAGGTAAAATGGGCTTTTAGCCTTGGATGGTGGCCAGTTTAGATGGATTATTCAAAATCATGGAGAAAGCAATAGGAAATCGCTCTACTATAGCTATACATGCATATTAAAAAAATGAGCCTGTAGAGAATGATAATTGCCTGTATCCTGAAGAGGCATGGCATTTAAAAAATAGAGAGAAACAGAAAGATCATAAATATAGAAGCCCAAAATATGTAAAATAAGACCTTTTATTAATATAGAATAATGAAATGATATATTCCATATGATAAGTGAATATCTTAGAGAGATATCTATACTTTCTACTTAATGACTTTATAAAACTATTCTGGAATGTTTTGCTGTCCAGTCGTATTAAAATCACATTTTATATCTTGTAACACTAACAGTTAATAACACTGATAATGATTTTGAATTAAATAATTGTGTATTATCATTGTCTTATCACTGTGATGCTATATACATGCTTTCCCCACTCATGGCATGAAAATATCTATCAAACAGGCTGCAGTAGATGAGATGGTTTCTTCCCAACCTTCAAAAACCTGATGGTACCTACACAATTGTTTATAATCATACCTAGCTTGCATAGCACTGTGGACTCTCAGCATTAGACAGGGTTTTGATCCAATGACAAAAACCAGTCAAGATAATTGGACAACTGCCTGTACTGCATACGATTTGAGTAGACTGTTGGTAAGACATTGGTGCGTTTGTTAAAACAAGTGTTATATAAACAAAATTTTAAAAAAAGATGAGTGTATTAATGGTAAAAATACATTTCTACAAATTTATAAATTTATAAGATAAAACATTTGTTTAGTGATTTTAATTTTACATTGTCATTTAAGTGGATTATCTCACAATATATATATATATATATATATATATATATATATATATATATATATATATATATATATATGCACACATTTGTGCATATGCAAGTAAATATGTGAATACTTAGAAAAATAGTTTCTTGGCAAAAACAAAGAAAGTGAAAGAAGAAATGTCAATGACCTCTGTATGTGCACATGTGCACACCCACTGAGCAAAGAGCATTCTAACAAATGAATGAAATCAGAAAACACCAGAACAAACAAATGAAAATCTACAAAGAAAAAGAGTAAAGGTCTGTGTGGCATAATGTGTAGAATAAAGAAATTCATAATGAAAGGAAATGTAAAGTTATGAAATGTTAACATTTTATAAATTAAAAGAAATGAAAAAGTATACATTTAGAAGAGAATTAGAAAATAGAAGAATGAGAAGAACAAAAACAAAATAAATGATCTTAGTGGCAAAATTGAATGTGGTTTAAATAAATTCTATATGAATGATTTTTGTTTGTAGGTAAATAAAATGTTAGTGAGCACCAATTAAATGAAGTGTGAAATAGTTTACAAACATTTATACCTGTATATAATTATAATATGCATATTTTATAATGTAAACTTATTTTCTTAAATAAACAGATCATTTTAAAAAATGATTGAGTTATATATGACAAAGTAATAAGTACAGCCTCATTAAGTTTAAGATTAAGAGAAAAAAAACAGAATAAGCAAACCTTTGAATTAATGCCCAAAAGTACATAGAAAATTTGTTAAACAAAATAATACAGATACTAATGATACACACACAAAAAAAAAAAATTGCTCCAAAAGTAATACCTACAATAGGAGCTACATATGTTGGTAGTAGAAGTTGTACCTTCCTAACAATGACTCATAATTTCTATTGCCTTGTTACAGACAGTAGCTGAGCATCAGTCTAGGAAAATGGCATTCAGCATGAAAACATGCCTGGAGCAGATTTGTGTTATTGAATTCTTCCATATAGAAAACATTCCACCCATTGATATTCATTGATATGTGTCAGACATTTATGGAAACCAAACAGTGGTTGCAAGCACAGTTAGGTGGTGAGTAATGTGTTTCAATAGGGGCAACAGTGAGGTGTGTTACAAGCCACATTTGAAGCACAGAACAATGTGAAAAGATTAAAAGTGTGTGATGATATAAGTAATATGCAAATGAGATTAGCAAAAAATGAATCCAACTGCAGTAGAAGAAATTATATGTTAGTACAGAAACAACTTTACATTTTGTTGTGGATAGTTTAATGAATAAATATTCAAATGAATCAACAAGAATTTATGAATTAATAACAAATCATAAATAAAAAAGTAAAGAAATACTTTTGAAGTTAAGTAGACAAGGGAGAAGTTGTAGATGGGTATTTAAATATAATCAAGATATTGTGAAAGAGAAAGAAGAAAATCCCAAAGCAAGAATATTAATTTGTTAGGATGTAATAATTAATAGGAGTGGGGAGGGAATTGGTGATAGAAACACAAAATCAGAAATGTGAAAGAAAAAACGAATAGGAAAAAAAGAAGTACTGGTGTTAAAGTGAATAAAAGAAAAATGAATATAAGAGGGCAAGTAAGAAAGAAAAAAATGAAAAAAAAGTTAATAAAGCAGAAAACAAAGGGACTTCCCTCAGTTAAGATAACAAAATTATTTCTTATTATTTCATTGAAATATATTCTAAAAAATTTTTTATCTTGGACATCATCACAGAAAAAAAGTTCTTTACTGAAAATCATAATTTATTGAAAATATTTGATATTTAAAAGTTAGATATTTGCACTTTTAAATACTGTAAAAAATTAAGATATTTAAATTTTGTTTAAAAAGCACACTTCAATATCAACATAAAGTTTGTGTGCGTGTGTTTGTTAAAGAATCTGATGACTGAATGATGGCTAAAACAATACAGCAAATGTTTTCTTTGCTGCATGGAATTTTTGAACTGATTAGTCTTATGGCATGAAATTAAATCAATATTTTACTGTTTTAATTTATATATTTTGGTAGAATAATGCTTTTAGTATGTTCTTATGCATCTATTTGATCAACAAATTGTATCTTTCTCTCTTTTGCACGTACATATGTGTCTGTGTGTGTGCATGCACACACTTACATATTTAAGGAAATACATATATAAGGACAGATAAGTATCTTATATGTACTGTTTCAAGATAAAATTGAGTCGACTATATATGAACTGTAAGCAATAGATAGTTATCAATTGAAAATGGTTTTTGCAAAAATTGTGACACATGTATTCATAAGTTTTATGAAATTAATTTAAAAAAAATTCATACTACAATGTATGTTTCCAAAAATACCTCTTGAATCATAGCAAGAGAAATATCCTATGTAAGTTAGAAAATGTATCCTAGAAGTAATAAACAAAATTCACAGATACAAATATGACACAAAGTTGATTTAATATGGGCTCCTATATATATAGGCAAAGATAAAAATTTTCCAATCCCTATGGTCAGTGCATTTTTTCTTGTGAAAGAAACAGATGCTGCCCTGGATTTGGGATTTCCACAATTACTACAAAATAGGAAATTTTCATTAGAAACAAAGAAAAGAGTGCTATGTGATATTAGTTCTCCTGTATGACTGAATCCTTGGCAATTTCCTCACAGATGAAGAGGAAACTGGAGGCAACAAAAATTTGGACAGAGTGAGTAAGCAATGAAGAAGTCTTAACGAAAATGGTAACAAAAAGAACCCTTATAATCAGAATTAGAAAAATACAGCTGAAATCCCTTGGACACTAATAAGGAAGTAGGAGGTAGGCTTGTAAAACTTACCATGATATGCCCTGTGAGAATCAAGGGAGATATGAAAAGGCAGCAGGCCACCTACCTGACAAGTTTGTGTGAATTGATAGCAGAACAGCAGGCAGGAAACTTTGTAAATGGAGAAATTTTACTAAGGGCCACAAGGGATAGTAAATTGTGGAGAGCCATGACCTCTGACGTCCTGAAGGGACACAGCACACAGAAGAAACATAAGCATGAATAAAAGAGTATCCATTTAGAAACCAGTTTTCATCAGGTTACTTAACAATACATAAACCTTCAGCATTGTTTAAAATGTTGCCATATGTGACACACACACACACACACTGTAAATACTCTGCAATTAAAACAGGAATGGTTTATACAGTTCTGTCAAGTTTCTGTTTGTATATATCCTTAGACAACTTAGCTGAAATTAGATCTGAACATAATAATTTATATAAATCAAATGGAATTGTCTGATATTAGAGATTAAACTTTATTGAATATTTTTCTATAAAATTATTTGATTTCAAAGATTAAATAGTTTTACCCACAATTTTAATGAACTGAAATCATTTTATGAGCAGATTGATAAGCATATTCAGGTGAGTTATATATAATTAGTTCTAAAAAAAATTAAAAAAATTCAAGTTGAAATAAAGTACTGTTGAAATTATATGTAAAACTTTTGTATAAATCCTTATAAAACCTGCAGAGGAGTTTAAAATATGTAAATATAGATTAATGTATAAGTAGTACAATTTACAAGATGGAAATTAGAAAACAATTTCAGTAATTAAGGAATTTATCTAAACTACACACCATATAAAATTGTATTCTAGAACTGAAAAAAAAAGGGCAAACTCAAGGACAGAATATAAATATGTGCAGATATAAACTTTAATCAATATCGCCTTTTATAATTTCTGGTTTTAAAATCAAGTTAAAAATAATTCTTTCTGCTTTATTTTGACCATTTCAGCTCCCAATTATCATATTTTGAGTGTCATTTTTCTGCTTTAACTAAGAGCCTGCATTCACTTCATAAAATTAAGATTAGACAGCATTTGATTTGTGGGTGGAGATATATATCAGTGAATGGATGGCTTGGGATTTGTCAAAGTTGTTTCTGCAAAAAGAAATGTTTGAAAGACAGTGGCATTAATTGAGCATTCAAATTATCAAATCTTATGATATCAGAATGGAGGAAATGTATGTTTTTATTGAATATTCATTGTCAATAAGGCATTACTGAATATAAATATTTCAAAATATTATACAAATGTAAATGAATATTCATGCAAAAAAACTTTCTTTTTCCTTCCTTAATATGTGTCAAGCAACAAGAAAACTTGCATAAAGTTTAAACTTGTAAAGAGTGTGATTTATATAGAATAAGAGAGGTAGTTAAGAGCTTCTTTAGTGTTGTGGAAATTAACCCTAAAGTTTAAGAAATGCTATTAAATGTAGCTAAAAATATTCATAACTTTTTAAGAATGATGCATAATTTCTTTTTAGCCACATAGAAAAGAATGTTTAGTTGAAGATTTAAAAAATGGTCTTTATAAAAAAGCACTAATATTATAAAGAAAATTATAATATATATATATATATATATATATATATATATATATATATATATATATATATCATGATAGGAAATTCAAAACATAAAGATAAATACATAACATGTCAGAAAAAGCTAGTTTCCTTTTCTCCTTATTTTTCTTGCAGCTGTTGGTAGCCATTGAAAATAATTAAGTGTCCAGAGCATCTTTTGAAATCTTTTATTTTGTCATAAAATCTTAATTTGAAATCAACATTGTAAAATTATCTTGACAAAGATGCATGTTCCTATAAAATACTTTTCCTAGATTTATTCTTTAGACATGTGTCTATTTAATTTTATGTGCATTATCAGCTGCTAATCATAATGAGTGTATGCATGCATAAAGTATCAACTAAATGTTAATATAGCAATATTTCAAACCCTTCCCTGTCTTAATATATTTAATCATTTTACCAAGATATAGCTTGATTTCTATGAAAGTAAGCATACACCCACATATGTAGCTTTTAACACAGATGCACAAAGTATGTGTGTGTGTTTCTGCATGAATAGATTCAGTAAATATTTGTTTGGACATTGAATAGATTTCTTGATTTAGAGAAATTTGTTATAACAAAATTGATTAGTTTGAATGTACCTTTCCCAGAAAAATGGATACCAAAAATAAATACATTATCCAGAGATATTAATATAGCTTACATTCATACTGAATATAAGAGTTGAATGCATATCTAATTGTATACATCTATTTACAAAGACCAGTGTTCACTAATATTTTACCTGTCCGCATAAAAGATAAAAAATAGCAAATCTGAAAAATTCACATTAAAATATTAATACACTCACAAAAATTAAATTCATAATTATATACACAATTACATATAGGAATGTTGATATATATATATATATATATATATATATATATATATCAGAATATATATGCATACAATACAGCAAGTACACATACAGTTTATAGATAAGAATTTACTATAATCATGTATGAAAAATACACAAGTGCTTATTACATATCTTCACATATACCAGTTCATCAAGATCTGTAATACAGCTCTAAATATGGGATCAAATATGAATAACCACACATAAGAACAGAGACATTGCATCATATATAGGAACTATATTGTACATTATGTGTATAGATGTGTGTGTGTGTGTTTGTATAAGTGCATGCCCCAACTTATTGTATGAATAAATGTACAAGTCTGTTCATTATATATGAAATACCATGCATAAATATCCATTAGTAGCAATAAGAAGGAATACAAATAAGTAAAAATAAGACAAAAGATAGTAAGTGACAAAAATATTTTCCCTTATTATATGTATTGTAAAATTAAAAATACGGATAAACTTATACAGATAGTTGACTGCTGTTTCAATGGGTAGGGTTTAGATCCAGGTTTGAGTGAGTTTAAAATTTTGTGGAAGTCAAACAACATTAAAAATACAGTAAACATTCCTATGAATATACATTTATGTGCTTGTAAAATTTGTCATAACCTTGATGTACATATAAACTAATAAACATCATATTTAATTAGTATAATATTACAGATAAGCATAGTCAATTTAAACATTAATAGAGTAATTAAGACCTATTAAAGAAAAAGCAAAAAAAATCTTTTTAAAAAATAAAGACAAGTTAATCAAATCATAAACAAACAATAAATAAATTGAGAGAATTTAAAGGGAACAAAATAATTCAGCTATTTTGAGTTAAATCCATCCTCATTTCAACTGGTTGTTAAATTCCAATTTGTATTCAAAGAATCTGGACAACACAGATTTTTCAAGTGAAGACAAATCTGTTTTCTTTATATTGATGCTGTAGGTGCTGTAAAGCGGCTTTATTGGATAAAATTATTCTTTTTACTTCCTACAGAAAAAAGAATTGGTATTGATAGCAAAAAAGAAAAAAGAATGAAATTATAGAGACTGAACTGTAATAGGCTTAATTAAAACAGAAACAAGGAGTATTTTCTCTTCTAATTATAGTGATTATTGAATATAGGAAGACTAAAAAAAACAATCATAGCATACATTAATCTTACTTATAAAATATATCTTCTCACAAATGATTGTAGCAATGACAGCAAATAGAAATGGAAGAACAAAGTCAAAAAGGAGTCATTTGTTAATGCCTGTTGTCTTAATTTGTAATTTAATGTAAGAGTTGATTATTTAGTGGTGAAACACTGACAAGTGAAGAAAAAAATTGATGTTATTTACGTTGTGGCATTTCAAATGAATTTTAATACATTACATAAAAGGATTACATTAAAAAAGACAAAGAAGCTTGATTAAAAAAAACAAAAATATTACATGAAAAACTAAATTTTAACTAATTTGTACTCTTAATACAGGTAATTATTTGCATAAAGTTTTTTATTGAAACTAAACACACACACACACACACATATGAAAGTCAAAATACCTACATTTATATACACTGGTAAGCACCAAAATTATTTTTAAAATTCCTAGTAGCCTTTTTCGTATAAAAAGTGTGATGTTATAATGAGATCATCTGAATGAATGACCACATATATACTTTCTCATAAATATTCAACTTGTCTCATATATACATCATCAGTTTTATATCTACACTTTGCACACACACACACACACACACTGCATTGTGAAGTTTGTAGAAAAAATGAAAGAGGTACAAAATTAAAATATTGGGCAGAAAAAGAAATATAAAATTAATCTTGCATAGGAATTCAAAATAATATGTATATATTAAAGCATAACTTTGCATTATTGCTTAATATTTCTTTCAAAACTCTAAGCCTCAAAAATTCTATGTAAATATATTGAATCTGATGGAATAATTCATTTTAATCAAGGAAGAAAGGGTATTTTAAATTGTAAAAAGAGAAAAATGAATGAAAACAGAAGTAAAAATATGGGATAAATAAAAAAAACTTGTGTGAAAATGAGGAGAGAGAAAAGAAACAAGAAACAAAATTACAGATTGTTTTCTTGAACATAGATGCACAAGGTATTTGGCAAATTAACCTTAATAGCTAAAAATATAAGAGAAAACAAACACCTGTCCAGATATATAAGGATCAGAAAATTGTATTTGCAAAGCAAAATAATAAATACTAACCTTAGTCTATAAGCATAAACATTTGTGTATATGAAGGTAAATAGTGAAGAAATCCACAAGAGAAGTTATTGAGATTTGACTGTCTATCCACCTATAGTAGAAATTGCCTGGGCATAGCATATCCTTTTTTTTCCTTTTAAGTGGAGATAAGAGAGCTTTACTTTTTCAAAGCTGCTCGTAGGCATGTATATTTGTATGTTGGTAATTTTATCCACTGATTTTAGGTATCCTATTTTTTCTTCCTTTCCGTTTTTTTGTGCACTTTCCTTCTTTTGTTTTGGCTCTATTTATCCACTGATGGTAATGAAGGAAAAATGTTGCAGGTAGTCCTTGCATCTACCTGTGTTCCATGGTTATCCCACGTGTTGGCAAGGTACACCAGCTGTGAACTTGGTTGCTATCGATAGTAATAATATCTAGTATAGGCCTGGCATGCTTGGAAAGGCACATAAAAACAAAAAGATTGAAGAAAAGAAGAAAGAATAAGAGAGAGAAAGAAATAGATAGTTGCTTAAAACCATAAGAGAGAGAAAAAGAAAACAATAATGAAAAGGTGTGTATATGTGCATGTATGTGCAAGTCTATCAGCCGTTGTAGCAAAAGCAAAGAGTAAAGAAAGGTAGGTGGATAAGAAAATAAGCAGAAGCAAAACAGAAAAGTCAAAAGCTGGAAGAATAATTATGAAAGTGAAAGTAGAAAAGAAGAGACAAAGTTAGATAAGAATGGGGCAGAACACAGAGATTGAGAAATGGTACAAGTTTGCAGAGGTGGCACCACTGCTGCCTCCAGTAGCAGCAAGAGCAGCAGTGATGCTAATGTCAGTAGCAGCAGTAGCAGTTATAGTTTTATTGTTATTATTGTTACCATCATTAGGAATAGTAGCTATAGAAGTAAAAGCAGGCTGTACTGGAGAAGAGGCTGTAGGAATATCAGAAGCAGTAAAAGTAGCAGCAGCAGCTTAACTGACAGTGGAAGAGGCCCATAACATTAATGGCATATGCTTTCAGATAGATAGATAAACAGAGAGAGAATGCATGCATGTGTGTGTGTGTGTGTGTGTGTGTGTGTGTGTGTGCGTGTGTTTGTGAAAGACTAAGGTTAAGAAACATGTGTCGGTGATAGGAGAGAAAAATATATAATAAAAAAAAAGAAAAAAATGAAGCAAGTTATTTAGAAAGAGAAAAAGTGAAAGAAACAATCAATAAAAAATTTGATAGTGGTAAGGCATGTGTTCGAATGTAAGCACCAGCAGTGGGGAACATACTAAGCAGCTGAAGCTGAAGAGGTAAAAAGCAGTAGTTGTAGCAGTAGTAACTGCAAAAAAAAAGCAGTAGCAGCATTTGTAAGTGGGCATCAGTCTTTTATAAACTCTTTCACAGAGCAATCTATCCATCATTTCATTCACTAATTATTCTTTATTGTTACCTTCATTACAGTAATGTTGATTTAAAAAATAACATCAACAGATTACACACTATAACCATCATTTATAAATAGATATACATTTTACTGATAGAAAAAGCAGAATAAAAAGCATTAAGAAAAGAAAAGCGTTGATATTGTGCTAAGTAAATTATTCTAACTAGATTTATTTAAAAAGCAAACTTTTTAAGCTACAACACATTGATGATTTGTTCTATTTTTAGATGAAATATCTTAACAAAAGGAGGTATAAGTATTGATGAGTAATAATTTGAAACAAAATGATGAGTTGATATAATTTCTATTTTCAGCATTTTCAAAAATATTATTACTTGTACTGTTTATAAGAATCCTAAAGAGTAATCAAGAAAAAGTGGTAGAAAAAATATCAAAAGCTAAAGAAAAATTTATTAATTTTCACAAATTTGTTTTTATTTCTTTTCCTTTATGAATAGAAAATAAATTGATATGAAACAAAGGAAACGTCATAATTTTTATAGCTTATGGATATTTGAACAACTCACATATAAGGACAAGGATAAGCAACAGGTGGTTAAACAATAGTTTGTGCCTTTATTTGCAAAATTGTTTGTCTTCATATAGACTTATTATATATCCAAGTTTGGCTGACACTATCCAGAAATGTGTGTGTGTGTGTGTGTGTGCGCGTGCATGCCGAAAATTTGATAAAGCTTGTATACTTATCAAATGAATTCAATTTATGAAAAAAAGCCTTAAAAATTTGTATCTAAGTATGAATTTTCATATGAAGAATGGTCTCTTTGATTTTTGTAATCATATAACACATTAGATTATCATTTTGAAGAAAATATGATGAATAAAACAAATTAATAAAATTCAATATTTCAGAATGACAGTGTAAAATATTGTAATGTAAACAATGGTGTCCTGTGAAATGCTCTAGAAGTCCTTTTTGTAGTGATTTTCCAAGCATAGCTTAGATGTGGCACAAGGCCAAAAGTAGGGGGCACCTATTGAGGATCGAACTCATTACTCTGTTGTAATTGTTCTGAGACAAGCTTGCTAACCATTACACTGCCTGAAGGTGCCCAAAGAATTCCTTTTTGTATTTACAGTATGTGTATGTGTGCGTGTGTGTGTGTGTGCGTGTGTGTGTGTGTGCGTGTGTGTGTGTGTGTGTGCGTGTGTGTGTGTGCGTGTGTGTGCACCTAATTTGCAGTGCTACTACTGCTGATATTGTACAAATTTAGATGCATGAAGAAAATGAAAACTCACTGTGTGTGTATTTTGTATTCTCTAAGGGAAAATTGTTGAACACTTTATCTTTGAGGATTAAAGGGAAATATATCTAAAGGAAATGGCACATGTTAATGAGTTCCACTATTCATATTTGTAATTTATTAAGAAGAAAGAGTTATGTTTGTTAGTTGTATATACAAAAATGTTTAAAACAAATTTTTGTGACACTATTTACATTATTTGGACTATTGTCCTCATCTTTGTTGCCATATTTATCACAACATTTCAGCCGTTGTATGCTCTGGCCTTCTTCAGGTGGTTGGAATGTCGAACTGAACTGATGTCAGTTATCAGTTATCTCCTGTTAATTCACCTCTCCAAGTTTTCTACTGCCTTAACCAGGTGTTGAACTCACAACTATTTGGGTCCTGTCACTGGATCTAACCAACGCCTTTATCCACTGTGCCATGTGTGCTTTAAGGTTAGATCCAGTGACAGGACAGCGAGCGAAATAAAGGGTTCAGTTCGACATTCCAACCACCTGAAGAAGGTCGGAGCATACAACAGCTGAAACGTTGTGATAAATATGGCAACAAAGATGAGGACAATAGTGTGAATAATATTAGGTTGACGTTAAAAAATACGTCAAAAAACGTCATTTTTTTTGCACCAACCTCATCTCAGAAATATAGAAAAACTTTTGAGACATTTTTTAGAATGGTGTCAAAATTAAAGTAAATTATAATCAATGGGTGCATATTGTTTCAGTAGCAAATGAATTTTAAGAAAGTAGAAGTGCAATCCTAATGTTCAAGATGAATAACCTGACAAAGTTAAAGGGTCCCAAATGTTTTATTATTTATCTAATAGTTGAGAGAGGTGAAGTAGATTTATGTTGTACTCAAGTGCAGTAGAATTAAACAAACATAAAAAGCTGAACTGACTCCTGTTCTTTCCAAACTCTACAACAAATTTCTTGGTGCTTCTTGCTATCCAGTTTTTTTTTTTAAATTCTCATCTGTAGTTCCAGTCTTTATAAACTCTGAACCTTCTGAACCCTTTAAATTATCATTCTATTAGTCTTCCAACTGATTTTTGGCAAAGTACTAGAGGCACCAATCAACACTGAATTTGTTAAGCATTTACTTCACACAGCATTTTTTCATTTCTCTAGGTCAATCACTGATGTGTTAACAGTCATTACTGAATTTGTCTATCAGTTTTTAGATCAGAATGCCAATGCTCGGGCTTTAGCTTTAGATATCTCAAATGCATTTGACTGGGTTTGGCATATTGGCCTTCTTCACAAGCTCAAGGGCTATGGTGCTTCAGGCCAAATATTTGACAATCCAGTCATTCTTAACAAATCATGTAATGAAGGTTGTGTTGGATGGCCACACTTCTAGATCATTTCACACTAATGTGGAGGACCCCCAGGGCTCTATTCTTGGGCCTATGTTGTTTCTTATCTTTATCAATGACCTTTCCAGTGTTATCAGTTCCCAACTAAAATTTTCTGCTGATGACAATTATTTACTTCTGTCTTAATAGTAAGCCCAATAGGTCTGACATAATAAATCTGACAGCTGCTCTTGAAAATTACTTCCAATCAATTGCTAACTGGGGCAAGAAATGGCTTGTAAATTTTTACACCTCCAAAACAAAACTGCTATCCTTTAATAAGAGAACCATTTTCCATCATCATGGCTGATGCTAGTCTCCAAGAGAGCAACTCATTGAACCATCTTGTTTTTTTCTGACATGAAGTGGAGTGATTATATTGAATCAATTGCATAAGTCTGTTGCTAGGAAATGTGGTTCACTGTGTCATACCAGGTAATTTTATCCCAACAGAATCCATATTTCACATTTATAAATTTACCATTTGTCTGTACATTGAATATTGCTGCCATATCTGGTCTGATGTTCTTGCTATATATCTCAAGATTCTTAAATGTTAACAGTCCTGACCTGGCATTTCGACTTCAGTCTTTATCACACCACCATGATATGTCTTCCTTCTTTTCTATAAATATTTTCAAGGCTGGTGTTCTAATGAGGTTTTCTTTGATGCCTCAAGTGCATTAATTTAAGTGTACTACACATTCCCACTGCTGTAATATAGCTTCTTTGTGCTTTTTCTATAAATATTTTCATAGTAATTATTCTGATTGGCTTTCCTCTTTGGTACATTGATTTTAAAAATTTAAGTGCAGTTCTAGATTAACTGCTAGGTCTCATTATTTTATTGTTGAAATAGCTAAATGTGAGTTCTATTCTAATATTTTCTTTTCTCACACTTGTTGCCTGTGTATCTCTCTTCCAGTTTCTTGCTTCCCTGTCACCTACAATCTTCCAAAAATTTAAATGTAACAGCAATCACCATCTTCTGTCTTATTAAAGAAACTTATTATTATTGTCTTATTATTATGTCTTATTATTCTTTTATTGTTCTTTTTCTTCACTATAATCTTTTCACTCCTAGTAATCCCTTGCATTTTAGTGGCATTATCACCTTGTATCGGGTGAAAGTATTAAAAAAAAACTGTCTCAGCCAGAAGTTGAACTTGGGTCTTCACTTTCATTCTCCTTACCAGCTGCAATACTTTCTCTCTCTCCCCACCTCTCTCTCTCTCTCTCTATATATATATATATATGTATGAGTGTGTAATAAACAAGTCAAAGCAATACAAAAACATCAAACAACCTATACGATCTAAGCAAAATCTGAGATAAATATATATAGGTGCATATGTGTGTGTAAATTTAAACAGAAATATATATTAGGAATCAGAACTGCATGGTGATTGTCAGTTTCATGCTTTAAGCAATCATCAGACCATATGTTATTTGTTTTTGTTTAAGCTCTATCTATAAGCTACTGAGAGCTTATGAAAAGTGGAGTAACAGGTAGAAGAGTGTCTTTTCCAGTTTTTTGATCAGAGCCAATGTTTTAGATTATTTATAGTCCTCACATTGAGTTTGCTTATTGTTATATTTTATTTTTATCTCTTATTTTATTTAATTTGCAGAATGATATGATTATATCACCTTGTGTAGAAAAAACATTCCTCCTTGACATCATGAACAATCTAACAGTCACCAATAAAGATATTTTGAATTTAAAATGGCTTTAGTATCAAAATATCTTAGTAGACAGAACTTTGTATAGAGATGACTCCAATATTCCAAGTCAGGCATTTAACTTGTCAAGCTTTTGAAAAGCATGATCCCACTATGAAATTAAAACTGAGAGTGGTTGTCTGTGCATCTTTGAGAGGCTAGATGGCCATTTTAGAGAACTGCTATTTATGTTGGATGTGATATGTCTGTGTTGCTTTGATGTGGTCAAATGAAAATTCATAGATCAGGTTCTGGATAGCTATGTAGTAAAGACACTTACAAAGCTTGATACATAAAAGGGCAGTAGTATAATCCCTTAAGGTAGAGATTTGTTAGGCATCGTTTATTTGAGGCAGGATTCAGAGCATGTGTACCTCTAGCCAGGTCATGAAAAAGTTGTGCATGTCTACAGTGTTGTCAAAAGAGGATCTTCTGCAGGATCAAATGCTATGATGAGAGTAATTCTAACTTCATGATCATTTGCATAAATGTAAACCTGGGGAGTAACATCAAAATGTAATTGGTCATCATGATGTGGGATGACAGAAGCTACAATTCTCACACATTTTTGGTATTCATAGAGAGAATGTCAATGTCCCATTTCACAGGATGATCATTTGGTACAACAAAGTTGCTTGGGATAACTTTCAGTCTTAGTTTGCTGAAGCTTCTGTCTCTCAGAATTCTTCAAAAGTGGAGCTTTTAAAACAGCCTTCTTCATCTATAAATGGATTATTTCTAGCATGGAAAATTTTATCCTAAACAAAAGGTATTACCAGAAGCCAAACAGCTAGTCTTGGTTCATGAAAGAATGTGCTTCTGACATAGCTTACTATAACCACTACTACCATCTCTATCATAAGGCCTTGTATAATGGAACCCTGGCAACATTTAGAACTACCCATAATCAGTGCAAGATAATACAAAGAACAGTTATGCACAGTCAGTCCAAGCTAAGTTGGAAACAAAAACTTGGTTCCCATAAGTTCTGATTCTAAACAGAGGTAAACTCTATAATAAATGGTCATGAGGTAATCTTGTCTTTGTTAGATAAGTCTAAGCTTTGTGCACTGTTTTCCCTCTAACTTTACATTAGACAACAAGGGCCATCCCCTACCTGATTTCCTACCTCTCACAAAATGCAAACTTTGTAGTATTTCTATGACTGCACTGGAAGTTACCAAACTCATCAAAAACATTGATTCCACAAAGGCTACTGTTCAGGATAAGGTCCTGGTGGTTGTCTTGAAGGTTATTTCTAATCATGGGAAAGCTGTTTAGCTGCTGCTTGAAGGAAAAATGTTTACCACACCTATGGAATGTGTCAGCTCTCTGCCCTGCTTTCAAGAATATGGTCAAGTACTCATTTCTGTCTTAATATTGACTTGGAGTATCATCAACAAGAATGTTGTTAATCACCTCAGCAAAAACAAACACCTGAGTGAAAAGCAGTATGGATTTTGATATTCTAGGTGATGTCCTATCATAGTACACAGAAACAGTGAGCTAATAAGAAATAAATTCCTCATGAGAATGATTACCTTAATCTCAAGGTGGCACAGTGGGGTTGCTACAGAAACTTTTCCATGTATAGAATCTCTGGAAGTGGCCTTACATTCATCAAGTTCTTCCTATCAGGTTAGGTCCTTGAAGCTTTGTTGGCCAGGTTTCTCAAGATTATGAGATCACTGCAGGTGATCCACAAGAGGCTAACTACTTGGTCCTTTCCTCTTTCTGTTTTATAATAAAGATCTGCTTAAGAATATTGTCAGGTCATTAGTAAATACATATAATGCATATTTCCATGTATAAGGTTACCTTTAGGTAAGACAAGGTAAAAAATATAGCAAATTTTCATGAATTTATCCTATACCTGTAGTATAAATCAACTAATTATTGATTATATAAAGATGATGTTATTGGAAATATTGTTATTTAGAAATTCAGAATAAGCAAATAACAAAGCAGATTCTATATCATGTTTTTCCTACACACGTCCTCTAAAAGGGAGGCCATTGTTTTGTTTATGTTTCATCACATGATCTCTTGTGAATTCTTCTTCTTCTTCTTCTTCTTCTTCTTCTTCTATATCTAAACACTTACAAACTGCCTGGTGTTCTAATGACCATTTACTTATACTTCACGGACCATCACAAAATATTGCTTACATCTTCTCAGTTGTCCTGGGTATTATAATAAACTACATCTAACAGCAAGGTTTCTGATCAGTAGATTTGAGGAGCATAGAAACATCTCTTAATTGCTGCTGTTCCCAGGTCCAACTTGACCTGGGGTAGTAGCACCTGTTAGGGTCCCAGCTATGGGCAAATAGTTAACTGGGGTCAAGACACTATGAAAGTATAAAAATAGATTTTTATAGTAAAAATACCAGCAATACATTTTTGAAAAAATAAAAATATTACCAGCAATACATTTGACTCGACAAAACCACTATTTACAAAAATATGTCAATGAAAACTGATTTCTTACAAAGAATATATATTCTATTCATAAGAACATATCCTAAAAATCTTGTCAGCATTAAATAACCCATTGAAGTTGATATGCTGTAAAACAAAATAAACCAAATCAAAACAATTTCTCAGCTGAGCTTGCATGGATAGAAATTGATTTCATCGATATGGAA
Source organism: Acanthosepion lycidas (assembly GCA_963932145.1). Lineage (NCBI taxonomy): Eukaryota > Metazoa > Mollusca > Cephalopoda > Sepiida > Sepiidae > Acanthosepion > Acanthosepion lycidas. The sequence continues at coordinate 39,542,295 of OZ010595.1, read as the reverse complement.
TTATTCTTCAAATAGGCAATTTATTATGAAGTTATGCCAGTAATATATAAGCTAGAAAAGGTTTTACTACTTTTATTATCAATTTATTTGATGATGTAAATTTTTTCATGTACATTATTGGTTACTGCACTGAAGCCAAGGTTAGCCTACTGACAAACATCATTTAGAATTTAAGGTTTCTTTTTAAGAATTGTAGTATGAGACAACCACCAATTTTTAAGTGTGAGTTTTGGGATTTAAAGGTCATCTTATAGGTTGTAATATATGGTGTATATATATATATATATATATATATATATGAAATGAGAATGAATTAAAGGTCATCTTACAGGTGGAAAAATATGGTATATATATATATATATGAAATGAGAATGAATCGAATATAAATTACAACATTCATAATATTAATTTAAAAGAGGGCTCAATACAATCCAATAGTAGAACATTATACTTTATTATAGGATATTACATTCAAACATGTAGATAGATGTTACACAAATGCACTCATGTTTTGATGTGTATTAACACATCTCATCAGGCATTAGTAAATGACTGATTAGTACAATTTATTTGGATTTCAACCACATACAACATCTTTTCATGTGAAAAAAGGAAAGAAAAGAAAAAGAGCAAGAAAGACTCAAGCTACAATCTCTTTTTGGAGAAAAGGAAGAATAAAAAAAAAGGAGTACAAAAGCATAGAGGATGAGCAGCAGAACTTGTTATGTTTATAATCAGTTAACTTGTTAATCAAAATGCCCTATGCTAAATAAGAGGTCATGAAACACAAATTTAAAATTATAGCAAACTTTGACATGAATTTTGAAACAAATCTTATGTTTGCTAGAATGTTAACAAAGGCAGCTGACATTTCCGATGAGAAAGAAAATGTAATATACACTAGACAAATAACATACCTTGTAAGTTAAAAGTTAGAATTCCACAATTTAATTGTAGAGAAAGAGTGAACAGTGAGTGAAATAAAGGGATCAGTTCGACATTCCAATCACCTGAAAAAAGGCCGGAGCGTACAATGGCCGAAACGTTGTGATAAATATGGCAACAAAGATGAGGATGATAATCCGAACAATGTAAATAGTGTACATAATACCTCATCTCAGAAATATAGACAGATACATTCACAATAAATAAAGATTTAAACTGCAACTTCAAAAATGTGGTCTATGAACACAAATGCACAAAATGCAAGAAGTCATATATAGGCATCAGCTAAGCACTTAACAACAGAGTTACCCTTCACAAAAACAACATCAAATTACCTGACAACAGAAAAATCTTTGTATCGCAATACATCTATGAATGCAATCAAAGCAAATTTAAAATTATGCCAATATACCAAACAGACAACTACTCTTTCTTACAAATTCAAGAACAAATTTAAACCAACACACACACACACATATATATATATATAAATAACAAACCAGAAACCTCAACAGAATGCAGAAAGCACTGGACGGCCGTTTCATCCTATATTTGGGACTCATCAGCAGTGTGCATCCACTACCGAGAATTGAAACCCTGACAGTTAGGTTGTCAAGCAAACATCATACCAACTGTTCCAACGGGCCTTGGTGATGAAGAGATTGCAAATCAGACTCAATATAGCGCCGCTCACTAATTATCAAATCCTCCTAATAATTTCTATCGTATATATATATATATGTGTGTGTGTGTGTGCTGATTCATGTACAAGCGAGTGAGCACATATACACACACACTTACACAAAAATGGATTTGACAGTCTTAGGTGTGATGTGGAGATAGGGGGGAAACTATCATCAACACATCTGTCAGCACCACCACTAAAACCTAATGATTTAGGCAGAAAACAATTGAAAGAATGAGATCAAGGGGGATTAACAGGAGATTACAACAAATACAGAAAATGAACAATGAAACATTAAAAGAACATAAGGAAATTTTATTTCTGTAAAAAATGATTCCTTTAATTTGCCTGAAGAAAGTCACAACACCGGAAACTCGTGTAGCAAAAATATGAAGAATAAAATATATACACTAAAACAAATCCACATTATAACCAAAAATGTTTGCGGATTCTTTCTATTTTTAATATATATATATATATATATATATATATATATATATATATATGTGAAAATATTGTAGAAAATAGGAAAGAAACTGGTTTGGTAGATAATCCAAAGTTCCTTAGTATTTTTGTTATTATTTTTAAAAAATAGTGCTCGATACGAAAGTAGAGCATAAATATAATTATTTATTTAAAAATATGATTCCAACTCGCTACATAAGAGGTCTCATGTTTCAAAACAAGAGCCGAAAAATTCAAAATAATATTTGAATTAACTTGAGTTAAAGTAGGCTCTGTTCCATCATCAAGCGAAAAAATTTCCCAAAAAAATTTCGCTTGATGATGGAACAGAGCCTACTTTAACTCAAGTTAATTCAAATATTATTTTGAAGTTTTCGGCTCTTGTTTTGAAACATGAGACCTCTTATGTAGCGAGTTGGAATCATATTTTTAAATAAATAATTATATATATATATATATATATATATATATATATATATATATATATATGAAGAAAAATATTCGGAAAAAACAAACAAAAATCCTTATATGCAATTATGCTGTTTTAATGTTAATATAATGTCAACGTCGGACGTTTCGGTCTAATAAACCATCTTCAGGACATATTCATAAAATATAATTAACATTATCAATTCAACATGACAAAGATAATGTTAATTATATTTTATGAATCATGGTGGATAGATCCTGGCACCTAATCTCTGATCTGACCTACCTCTGATTGCCAAATGTAGGGAAAACTGGCATGTAATTTTCAATATTTTAAAAATCAATCTCATAACTTTTCTTCATCATCAGACTGACCCTAAATTTTCACCAGTCACAATGTTGCACTCTCATTAAGGCTCTTTAGTATGAGTATCTTTTGAGACTAGATCACATATATATGATCCATGTCTAAAAGATGCTGGAAAGATTGTTGACTCCTTATACTATTCTACAAAGTAATCTGACTTCATCTGCCATGCTCTATTTTTACAGGATTCAGATCAGATCAAAAAAGGAGTATTGATAGTTAAGCCCCAAACTAGGGTCAAAATGCTATGAAAGTATAAAAATAGATTTTTATAGCAAAGAAAAAAAGAATTACCAGCAATATATTTAAAAAAAAAAATATTAATACATATTCTATTTATATGAACATATCCTAAAATCTTGTCAGCATTAAATAATCCATTGAAGTTGATATGCCATAAAACAATATAAAGCAAACCAAACCAAGGAGGATACATAGTGCATTAATATGGAGTTCATACAATGATTTATTTTAAAACCTCTGCATGTCTTGATCTTTATATTAACCCATCTATAATAACATGTACATTTAGTCTTGAGAAAATTCAAATATATTCTGGGTATTGCAATTTTATTTTAGTATATAGTAATATAAATAAAAAAGGAAGTAAATGCTGATTTCCCATTTCCATTTGTGTCCATCTGCTACAGTGGCTAGCTAGCTAATCCCTGTTAATCTGCAGTTTATACTGCAACTATGCTGTGCAAACCTTATTTTCAATTTCTGGGAGAAAGTGCATAATCAACAATTTTGAACAAGTTTATTATGTTTCAAAATGACTTGTGACTTAGTGCTAGCACAACCATCAATGGCTTCCAAACAATTCTGCATACCTAATTTTACTCACCAGGTTTTGATCAAACCATACTAGGATTTTCTTGCAAATCCCAATGGTACCATATACTGTGATTATCTTTCCAGGCCAATATTATCAAGAAGTCATGACAAATTGACCATGGTGTAATTTGAACCAGTATCTCATGGTCACAGTGCTAAATTTTATTAACTCACCCACTATTTTAGCATATATGCATACAGAAACACATACATACACATATATGCTTTTTTGCATATATATCTGGTTATATATCCATGCACACATACTGAATATATATATATAGGGTGTGATGGGTAAATTGCCGCCATTTTATATTTTTAATTTTGAGAAAAAGAGCACCATGACACAATACATTCTTTAAGATATTTGGAAACACCATGCTGTACTGCTTGGCATTCATGCCAGAAGCTCCAATATGAACATTTCAGGATTTTACACAATACCTCACAAGCCTGAGGATGCAGTCATGGCTGTCTGACAATTTTTGTCACCACATCACCGCTTACATCTGACCACGTAACTTCACTCCCTTGATTATGTGTGGGGTGCAAGTTGAGTGAGAGACCAACAAAATTCTTTGTAACACCAAAGATGAACTGAAGGCGAGGATTATGGCAGCATTCACCAATTTAAACAAGATTTCGAGGCTGTCCAAAGGTTGTTGTTTAAGCCAATGGTTATTTTATTGAATAAGTTTACACTTTAGTATTTCAAGATATTTTTTGTGTAATTTTGGTAAATATATCTGTTAAAATGAGATGTCAGTATTATTTTCATTTTTTTTTTCTTAATTTAGACGACAATTTATCCATCGCACCCTGTATATATACTAACACATGCATAAATTCATACATATATATATATACACTAATATTTACAAGCTGGGCTGTTGAAAGTCCAAATGAAAAGGGATTGTATACAAAATTCTGATGTTTGGGAAGTAGGTTAGGTCAAGAACTTTTCTGCTTCCATTTATATATATATATATATATATATATATATATATATATATATATATATATGCAACATTTATTTATTTACTTTCTTATGAAAATTTCAGTTGCAAATGATATTCTAGTAGATAAGTTTTGAACCTGTATAAATCTTATTTTATTTATTTACAATTATATAAAAATTGCCACATTGGAAAAAGAGAGTACAATAAATAATATAAAACTGATTAATTAAGAGTGAAAATAAGAAAGAAATTTTGAAGTAATTTATTTTGTATATTTGATTTTCTTTACTTACTACTGTAGCTAAAAACCAAAATTAATACATAAGTTTCATGATTGGTATAACACCATTGAATGAGAGAATGTAAAGAAGCAATCACTATCAGGTGGGTTCCATACTTATATAGCTTCAGTAGAGGAGGTTGCCTTGAAGGCAGATGAACTAAGATGAAAAGTTAGATAAGCACTAAAAGAAGGCTATGTTGTCTAAATCAAACATCACAGGGAAGAAGTTATCCTGAATGACCACTAGATCCTTTTGTACTAATTGCAGGTGTCTCCCAGGGCTCTATTCTTGATCCTACTTTGTTTTGAATTTTCATTAATGACCTTCCCGATAACAGCACTCAACTTGGTATCTGTACTGGTGACACAACCATTTACTCCTGTCTCAGTTGTAGTCTGATCCATTCGATAAGATCAAATTAGCAGCTGATGTAAAAAATGACCTTCAGTGTTGTTAACTAGGGCAAAGTATGGCTTGTTAATTTTGTTACTTCCAAAACAAAACTGCTCTCTTCTGAGAGTCTGTTCTGCCTTCCATCAATATGGCTGATGCTAACATCCAGGAGAGTGCCTCATTGTGCCTTCTTGGGCTCACATTCATGGCTGGCATAAAGTGGAAAGACTATATTGAATCTATTGCTAGGTCAGCTGCTAAGAAAGTTGCTTCACTGCTAGACAATTTTTTCTCTCCAGAATTTATTTTAGGTATTTATAAGTCAAGTGTTTGTTAATGATTAGAATGTTGCTGCCACATATAGTCTGGCGCTTCTGCTATATATTTAGAGATTCTTGGTAAAATTCAAAGAAGAATCAACAATATTATTGGTCCTGACCAAGCATCTCAGCTTCAGTCACTTTCACACTGCCATTAAGTTGTTTAAAAAACAAAACAAAAAAATCAGTTAATTTTACATCTAAATTTTTGAAGATATATTGTCAATTGTTATCTACTGTCTTTCTGATTATTCTTCTATTGTACTCACTCCTTAATAATGTTTCTCTTTCCTAATTCTTCCACACCCAATAACCCCTTGTGTCTTAGTGGCTTTTCAGCCTTACTTGGGGTAATTCTGATTTAAAAGAATGAAAAAAGAAAGCTTGGCAATCAAGTGCTTACAGAGTGACACTAGTATCATTATACTGCTAGCTGACAAAAGCAATGCTTTCAGGAGAGATGAACAAGTTGGAGTACTTCAAGCAATTGGTTACAGCAAGATGAAAAAGGATCTGACTCCAAAAAGTGAGAGGAAGCTGTTACAGATTCTAAATAAGAACAAGGACTATTTCATACTGAAGACAATAGACAACTAGCTCAATGTTACACCAAGCTGCCATATATGTATGGTTTTCTCAAGATTCACAAAGTTGGTATTCCATTGAGACCTATAGTCAGCTTCCATCCACTGAGCAGATTTCTAGCATATATAATCAGTGGTGTAGGAACAGAAGGGGTGATTGTCTCAGGCACTAAATTTTTAGGGGCCAAAAATTTGTTGAATGAAAAAATTACAAAAATTTATAACAGCTCATGGCTAAGAAGGTGACAAAATAATTTAAATTACTCTGGGCACTCAAAACCAACCCTATGTTACTGCATATAGTCAACTCATTAACAAGGAAATCCTCATCCTATATTAGAAACACAGGACACTTTGTGGAATTGATCTGAGAGACTTCTATGCATAGCCATTAGAAGGTAAGCTTGGATATGCTGGGCCTGTTAAGCAGAGTTCCTACAGATGAGAGGCCATGACAGTGGTTTAAAACTGATTGAAATCAGATTTCTCTCTGAAAAAACGTACCAATATTCCAATAGATAATCTGATAGAAATTTTGACAATCTCTGTACATACAACATTCTTCCAACTAGAGTCTGACATATACCAAAAAGAGAAAGGCTTGGCTATTGTCGCCAGTAATGGTGAACATATACATTAAATACATCAAAATAGCTTCATTACTAAAGCCAACAGTATAACTAAGATATACTGATGACATCTTCATACTTTCACTGCATTAGGAAGCTGTACAAATACTGCTGGAACATGTGAACTCAATAAGAACTTTGATCCAGTTCACAATAGAAGAAAAAAAATAGTAATCAGCTGTCTTTCCTGGGTGCACTAATAACTCACACAGAGAATGTGTTCAAGAAATCTGTATATTACAAAGTAACCTTCACTGGACAATACATCAACTTCAATTTCCACCATCCATATAGTGTGAAGAAAGAGATTATCCTATGCCTACAACATTGGGCAAAAACCATGTGGCAGCCCAGACACATACCAGCAAGAAATGATCAGCATCAAAAATACACTTCAGAACAACAACTACCCTACAAATATAACATCACTGGGTGGTGGGAACATAAGAGTCAAGGAGGAAGACCAGAAAATATCAACAGTCTGTCTGCCTTACATCAAGAAAAGATTCAGAAGATCTGTAGTCCATATAACATCAAGTCAATATTCAGAAGCAGACCCACGCTACAGAGAAATCTTTGCCTTTAATGCCTAATATAGAGGAAAACATGACCAAGAACTCTCTTTTCTTCATTCTTTGCAGTTGTGGTAATATAAAGCCCCCCACCTAAAAGTAAGACTGGAGGAACATCCAAAAGCTGTAGTAGGGTTGAGACAATGAAAATGAGCATGGTTGATCATATATGGAGTGGAATGAGTAGACATCAAATCCTGTGGAAGGAAGTGAAAGTACTTGATAAAGAACAACTCTGGAGAGTTAGATGTTTGAAAGAATCAGAGCATATACTAGGTTATGGGGTTATGAGGACCTCTTTAGTAACCTAAAATAAATACAATATGGGAAACATTAATAAAGTAAGAAAGACAAAAGGCAGCAAGTTTTCAGCAGCAGTGAGCATAGTCAAGCACTCATCAGCAGGCAGGTTAAGTTTAAGTTCTACAGAGAATTGCCCTATGGTACAACTGCTTAGTGGATTAAAGTGTTGGTTTGTGAATTTGGTGAGATATTAATTGTGAGTTAAATCCTTGAGCTGGGAATTGTGTACTTGAACACAGTGGAAACAATACCTGAGCAGTACTATGAAAATAAGAACGTGACAAGATACTCTTAGACATAGGCAGTGGAGAACAGTCAACCTCCATGGATTATATAAAGGATTCACTTCAGTATCCACTGTAGGTTATCTGGATCAACATATACCTGATGAATGGTTGAAATGTTGTAATAACAACAACAAAGATGAGGACAATAGTTTGCATGTAAATAGTGTAAATAATGACAGATTCATTTTTAATACAACAGAAAATGTAAAATCATTTATTGATGCTTGTATTTATTTCCTATATATGCAATAAAATATTTGGATAATATCCATGAAAGTTTTTTTTAATGAAGATGTGTAAATCAATACTAAAATTATACATTGGTAAATCATGCCTCTTATTTATAAGGATAGAAAGATTGTTATAAATATTATGAAATTGTTAAAAAAAAAACAATGATTATTAGTTGCTGTTAGCACTAAAAGAAATTAACAGTCTAATATAAAAACAGTTAAAAAACTGATTACTCTTTAGTTGCATCTGTAATGTTGACAGTATATAATAACAACATTTATTTTTCATCTGTTTACAGAATAGTAACAGAATAGTAACAGAAGAGCATAAAGACCCATACGTAAAGGGATTTATCATAAATTAACAAATTTGTATTTTTAATAATAAAGTTGAATTGATTTCCACTATGTCATGATCAAAGTGTGTGAGTAATATGAGTGAATTTAGAGACAGTAAAGTGAGAGAACAATTCTGTGTCTGTGTGTTATATACTGATGCATTACCAGTGCATTAAAGTAGACGATGTCTACAGTTCATAAAAAGAAACACATGCTGTGAAAATAAATTGAAGTTTACCTAGATATTTTAAATGACATCATAAGCTCAGAGATATGATATTAAGTTAAGATGAAAAAATAAAATTCAGAATATGCATTTCTATAGAAAAATTAACAGCAACAATAGATGAGTAAATAATACCAATGGAGTTAGCTATTTGATAAACCTTCAGCTATGTCACATTTTATCTTGTAAATCATAATAAAATTATCAACCAAGTAAAGTTTGTAAAATGTTCAGGCTATATTTATATGATAAGTATACTGTATGGATTTCTGCTTATAATGTGTGTTTTTATTAGAAATAGTTTCAATAAATTATTTGGTTGTATGAATTTTTTTATGCAACTTGATGGTTAGTTATGATATGTAAATATATATATGTCAGAAATATTTATATTTTAATTGATATGCCATAGGAAAGCTATAACCTCAAAAGAAATTATATAAAGTTATTGGAAGATGAAGACATGTCAGAACTTGAAAAAGTTGAATAGTTAAAAAAAATTGGAAATACTGGCAAGATAAAAATCAGAAAAATAGTTTTATGAATGTTGTAAAAACTGGACAAAATTAAAATGACAATCAGTGAGAAAAGTTGATTGATCAACAAGAAAATATTTGATGTTATGATGAATGTTCTTAATATTCTGCATGTTTTCTCTGTTTATATTTGTATATAAACAGAGAAAAGATGCAGAATATTAAGAACATTCATGAAGGACATGAAATCAACCAAACTACTACCTTTAAATTAATATCACAAAAAGAAATGTATAAGGTAGATGAAGTTCATGGAAACTGATTTCTCTACAGTGATTTGTAATCATGAATGCAGAGTTACATTGGATTTACCTGATGCCAGAGCTAAAGGCTTTCATGACATCCTTTTTATTAATTACTTCTGGACTTTTCCAACAAGGACAATAAACTGAGTTACATTGATATTGGGCTCCCTAGTGAAGAATTTTTAAAGTATTTTTGAAACCCTTCACACATGCCTTTATTTGTAGTTAGTCATAGTCCATTCTTGATGTGCTACTGGCAATATGTATTGATCAGATGCCCTTCTAATCAATCCCATGCATAATTCCAGTACGATGGTCATTACCTCTGAAAGCATGATTTTTAACCTATCTGTAATTACCAAGTCCTTATAATTATTGATCAGCAAGCAGAAGATTTGTGCCTTAGCTATTGCAATGTTCTCTTTGCATAATCTGTCTTCAAATGTTGCTTGTACTTGTTCTTCCATGAATAAATTTATAAATTTCTTCACAGCAAAGATAATTGCTAGAGCCTCTTTTTCTATCTGGCTGTAATTTTTCTCAGCTAGTAGAAAAGAGCATAAAGCATTGTATTTGTGTAAAATCACCCCCATCTGATGCGACTACAATTTCTGCTTTTGGATCATAGTGTGCTAATGATAAATCTGAAGTAAGTATTTTTTGTATTTTGCCAAACACAGTAGTCATTTCAGTTCCACTTTACTCCTTTTTTAAGTAGATTAAAAGGATCAAAAAGGTAGTCGAGCTCACAAATTATGAATATTATGTAGATATATGTGATAGTAATTAGTTAGTTCTTGAGGAGCTTATAACATAGTCATGTTTGTTGGTGGGGGCATATTTTAAATTGCTCTTGCCCTTGACAGATTTGGTTGATAACCATTTTTATTAATAATTTTACCAAGGCATTTAATTTTTGGCAAAAACATTTTGCATTTTCCTTCACTGAGCTTGAATCTAAACTCTCTTAGCTTTTCCAAAATTGTTTTCCCATGCCCAATATGTTGTTCTTTAGATACACTTTTGATGAAAATATTGTCCGGATACCTTCTGCAAAATCACAATCTGCAAGTATAGTATCCATAACATGTTGAAAAATAGCTGGTGCCACCTTTATACAAAAAGAACGTTGGTTAAAATTATATAATCCTTTGTGCATATTCATGGTTGTTAATTCTGAACATTCATTTTCAGTCTCAATTTGTAAATATGCTTCAAAGATATCCAGCTTTGAAAACATTCTTCTGCTATTTAACTTCAAAAAATTTTCCTCTGGATTTGTTAATGGGTAGTCACATGTTTCTAAACAACTGTTTCATCCTGTTTCATCAAGAAATCTGTGCAAACACAAATTTTATTATTTTTTTTCATTACATACACTGCTGGTGCAGCCCATTTTCAATAGTTAATTTTTTCAATTACACCAATTCTTCCACCTTCAATTTTAAACACTGACCCAGTTCATTTGACAGAGCATTGGAAAAACATTTTTTAAAAATTCTTTCTTAAGATTTTCAGTTCGAATTTTTAAATTGGTTGCTTGTCCACTTATGCTTTTACAATAAACGTTTCAATCCCGAAATTCAAATAGTTCCATCCAGTCAGTACTGAATAAATTCATAGCATTTTTTAATACATAAGCTTTAGTTTTTACATGCTTATTATGGAATGAGACATTACAAGTCAATTCATCTTCAAAAATTCTTGCTTGAAACTGAAATTTGTAACTTTGGAAATCCTTTTTAATAAAGACTTTCTGATTTCTTTCCATGTGGTTTCACTGATTATTAAAATATAACTACCAGCATCCAGTAGCATTTTCACACTCAAATTATTTATTTTCACATTTACAAATTTCCTTTTGTTTTCAGTGACCCTTTTTTCCATTACAACGCTGTGTACAAATTTCTTCCTGTGATAATTTTTTCTGGGCTTGGTTTTGCAGTGTGACTTTATATGTCCAATTTTTACCACACTTGTAACATTCTACATTTTTAAATGGATAATCTTTTCCAAGATGTAATTTACCAAATCTGAAACAAGGATTTATTTTCCTTTTTGTACATTTGTCTTTTGATTGTACCAATGCACATTCTTGTTTCTGAATTTCTTCAGCATTGTGTTTGCATTTAGTCTGGCAATCATCCATTATTTCTTTCAGTGTAATATTACCTTTTTGTTTAATTTTCATTAAAATTTTTGCACATATTTTAGCATCTTTTTTAGCTTTTAAATGAAAATTAACCCTTTGAACATATTTGGAACTCAGTTTTTGCTTGATTTTACATGATCATTGAGTATTTCCAGTATAAAATGTTCTAATTATATGGCAAGGGTTAGTTAACATACTTTAATTTAAGTTGTACTCTTAGTTTCTTATCTGAGGTTACAGTATCCATGTATATTCTGTTATAAATCTGTCTTCAATGTCTTTTCAACACATTTATTCATATTCATCAGTAAATCAGGAAATTAGATTAAATTTCTTAAAAACTTTTCATATAAGATGTTAGAACATAAATGTTTCTTATCAGTTTACTGTGATTTTTCTATTTGTTTAAAATAAAAATTAAAAAAATAAATATTTGTTCATACAGTATCTAAAAGGGGTTATTACACTGAAATATTTTCTAACTAAAGTTATGAAGGCATTCATCTAAGTAAAATATCAATTTGTAAAATGCATTATAACATGTCAGAGTTTATTGTAACTATTTTTACAGAATTTGTATATTCTATAAAATGTTTCATTATTTAATTTTATTTGATATTTCAAAGGTATTTGTTAGTCTCTCAATTAAAAATAAAAATTCAATTGATGATGAATAGAATCCTCACTACCTTTTTCTAGTCAGTCAAAGAAGAAATTAAGGATATTAGATAAATTCCATATTTACCAAAATTATGAATGATATATAATTCAATGACAATTTATTTTGTTTTCTTTTTAAATAATTAAAATTATATCTTGACTATTTTTCCAGTATTTCTTGAAATTATAGTTTATATAATGAATTATTTCTTTGATATGAAGTTTAGAAACAGATTTAAAAAAAAATTTCAGATGAAAATAGTCGTTTGGTAATGAAGTGTAAATCTGAATTCTCACATATCAGGTCATCCCATAAGTTCTGTCCGAATTTTAGCTTTTTGTTAAAATGAACGAAATTTAAAGAGTATTTTATAATGTCTAATGGAGCTGAACATTATTTTTGTGTTTAAATGCATTTAAACTGATCAAATTTTATTTCAGAGAACAATAAAATTAAATTTTCTTTGATTAAAACCCTGCTAACATGGAAGTACCCAAGAATCATTTGAAGCACATAATGCTTTATGAGTTCAAGAAAGGAAACTCAGCAGCCAAAGCGGCTAGAAACATTCACTCAGTTTATGGAGAGGAATGTGTGAATGAAAGAACTTATAGAAGATGGTTTGCAAAATTCAGAGGTGGAGATTTCACCCTTGAAGATGAAGATTGAACCGGATGTCCAGTTGAGTTTGATGAAAAGCTTCTTGAAGAAAATCCTGCTTTATCAGTTGAGGAATTGGCAGTGGTTCTCAGTTAAAACCATACAACTGTTCATCATCATTTCAACAACTTGGAAAAGTTCCTAAACTTGGAAAATGGGTGTCTCATGAATTATCTGAAAACAACCTCAAATCTTGAGTTGACATCTGTTCTTCTCTCCATTCTCGCCAACTTTTTTCACCTTTTTTGGATAGACTTGTGACTGGCAACCAAAAATGGATCTTTTATTAAAATGTTAAGCATCATAGACAGTGGCTTGGTAAAGGGGAAGGACCCCAGCCACAGCTGAGAAAGGAACTTCATGGGCAAAAGGTTCTTCTTTCAATATGGTGGGATCACCAAGGAATAATCCACTTTGAATTATTACCACCTAATGCAACAATTAATGCTCAAATATACTGTCAGCAATTAGAGTGTTTGAACCAAGCTTTGAGAAAAAAAAGACCTGCTCTAGTGAATTGAAAAGAGGTGATGTTTCATCAGGACAATGTGCAACCCCACACAACAAGAATCACATCACAAAAGATCAAAGAACTTGGTTGGGAGAAAATTCCTCATCCACCTTATTCTCCCAATCTTGCTCCTTCAGACTACCATTTGTTTCGTAGCTTACAAAATCATTTGGAAGAAACAGCTTTTGTAACACAGGAAGAGGTTAAAACTGACATTTGTGAGTTCTTCGAATCAAAGCCAAAAGAATTTTACAGTAATGGAATTAGTAAGCTTGTTAATAGATGGAAGGAAGTCATAGATAATCAGGGAAAATACATTGTTGATTGAACCTGTAATTAAATGTAACATTTGGTCACTTGTTTTCTTTATTCAAAATTTGGACAGAACTTATGGGATGACCTGATAGAATATCTATCAATAATAAGAGTCAATGAATTGTGAAATTGGTACCAGAAAATTTAGAAATAACCATTTTACTCAATAATAAATTCAAACTCAAGAGGGAAGCTTAATGCGCAGTTGGATAAAATAATTGAAAAAAAAAAAATTTTGATATCAACAGCTGTAACTTTATTTATTTTCATGTTAATTTAATCAACCTGATTTCAGTCATTTAAATGTAATTAATTTTAATTTAAATTATTGGGCAACTTATTTACTCTATTAGTCATGTTCAAAGTTCCTTGTAACCTATTTTTGAAAACTAGTCACTAAAAACTGTAGACAACTGTTTCCTTTTGTTTTTGTTTAAATAACAATGCTGGAATCTTTTTTGCACACCTAATATTGTTTTTATACAGTGAGGCTCACCCCATACAATTCCCGGGAACCACTTGAGGTAGAGGGTTACAGAGTAAGAGGCACAGTTTATGTGGACAGGTGGAGAAGATAACGGTTAACCCTAAACTTGAATAGGATAGCATTGGAATGATTGGGAAAACATCATCTTGTGTGTTTATTCTACAGAGCAGTGGTTTGTGGGAAGAAGCTGCTTGAGTGGAACTTACTTCTCATCAATGGAATACAGAGGGAATGAGGTTTGTTTGCTACAATGTGTGTAGCATGGAGGCTCCTAACCATGAAGGTTAGAACTGGTGGAACTAAGGAATGTAGTTTGAGCACTTTCCATGAAAATAGCGATAGAGCAGTGATCTCATCTGTGGCAAAAGAGGTTTCAGCGTGGAAAATATTTTGTCACACACAAGGCCACAGAGAGAGTTTTGGACTCTATTGTGTCTAGAAAGTGAGGACTGGGCAGCTCGTGCACATATATAAGAGCAGTACGCCATTTATACCTGATCTGCAATGCATTTATAATTTTAATATTAGGTTTAATATTATTCTTAATTATTATATATTTTTTAAGGTAATTTATTTTTCTTAAGCATGTTATATAATCTTGAAAAATGTATAACCACTGAATATTATTTATTCTTATATTTCTGTGTGTGTGTGTGTGTGTATGTACTTGCACCCATCTACAATTTCTGAAGGATGAATATATAACATTTTAGTATAATGAATAATGCTGTTGCTGAGTAGAATCTTGCTTAAGATAGGGATTACTTTAGAAGAGAAGAAATACCAGAAGAAATCAACAAACCAAAAGAAATTTTGACTAAATTCAAAAAGTATTTAAAAATTTTATTTTTAAAGCTTATCTGTTGTACTTAACTTTTTATATTAGTATTTATTTAGTATTATATTTTGTTAATATTCTTTTATTGCATATTGTTTAAATTTTCTTTGTTGAGTGTTTGATAAATTCATTTATTGTTTTTTTTCTGAAGCAATTGTAAATTTATGTTCATGAACCATTTTTTTAAAAAAATTGTTCATCATAGTGGATAGATACCAAGTGTAGAAACTGGTTAATTTATATTTGTATTATGAACAATTCAAAGTAAAGGCAGAAGGATAATAAAATGGTTCAGAGCATAGACACAGAGAAGAGGCCAGCAATCATGATATTTCATGACATTAATAACAAAAAACACTTCAAGATTTGTAATTTGCTAATTGCTTAATTAGTCATTGCTTAGAACTATTATCGTTGATTTTGTGAGCTTACTGTTTTGTAACATCATTTTCAACTATCTATCAAAAAATAAAAGATTGAAAAACAAATACAAATTGGCAGACAGTTAATATGTGCAAAATAAATTTTTATAACATATATATATATATATATATATATATATATATATACACACACACAGAAGGATAGTGTGATAAATTAAAAGTTCAAGAGTTCAAAGATAAATGTCTCTGTGCAGATGAAGTGAGTCCTGGAGTTGCATAAATTAATTACATTGAACTTAGTATAAAAAAAAAAGAAAAATTAAAAAAATGGCAGTGAATTGCTGAAATCTCCTGATGAGTGGACTGAACAATTACCAAAAGTTTTTGTTTACAATACACTGGAGTTGTGGTGCTGAATATAATATCAATCATTTAAATGTGAAGTTTTTTATTTTGTATTATTCTTATATATATATATATATATATATATATATATATATATATATATATATATATATGTATGTATGTATGTGTGTGTGTGTATGAGCATTTCATCTGAACACATACATGCCTTTATATATATATAATATATATATATATATTATGAAATAGACTAAGTCCAGCAATTATTTTAATATATTTTTTGTTTATATGTTATTTTTATTGATACAAATATTTAAGTAAATGCTTTGTTTATAATAAACAGTATTAACAACATTTACTGGCCTGAATCATTTGTTTATGTTAAGATATACTTTGAACAGATATGCACGTTCTAGAGAAATCATGGGAAATTTGTAGTTTAAAAAGAGTAATTTGAGCTTGCTAACCAGATACTTCCTCTGTAGCTAAATGGTATAGCATGTTAGGCTATATGACCATTCTGTGTAGGATACAGGTTTGATTCATGTTGGAGGACACATATTTTCTTTGATATTTCTTGGACATTCAGGCAAGTAAATGTTGTTAATACTGTTTATTATAAACACAGCATTTACTTAAATATTTGTATCTATAAAAATAACGTTTAAACAAAAAATATATGAAAATAATTCTTGGATTTAGTCCATTTCATAATATATGATGTCATATGTTTACATTAAAATAAGCTTTGAGCAGATATGAGCATTCGAGAGAAATCATGGGAAATTTGTTGTTTAAAAACAGTAATTTGACCTTGCTAACCAGATGCATCTTCTGTAGCTAAATGGTATAGCACATCAGACTATATGATGGCTCTAGGCAGGATATAGGTTCAATTCATGTTGGAGGACACATAATTTCTTTGGGATTTCTTGGAAATTCAGGCCGGTAAATGTTGTTAATATTATAAAAAGAGCTTTTACTTAAATATTTGTATCTATAAAAATAATGTATAAACAATATATATATATATATATATAAAGAGTGTATGTATTAAAATGTCGTACTTACCTATGTAAATTTTCATGCAGGGCTGTGTGGGTCATGCATAAGTGAAATATTTTGATTGTTTATTTTCTGATGACAGAAGCATTGGAGAATTAATCAAATTAATTCATCTACATTATTTTACTTCAGCCCTCTATCTCATCTATCTGGTAATCTGTTTAAAAATTGCCACTTTGCTTCTTTGGTTCATGAGCCATAACATATTCTGTTTGGGAACAGTCTCTGATTAGTTTACCAGACTATGATGTCATAGCCTTATTAGAAACTTATCTGATTAATTTATCGAAATATAACTTCACGGCAGATTAATTTTGAATTTTTATCTATTTTGAGAGATGGTAAAACTTGGGTTTCCTTGCTATTTTTGCCATCACTACAGCATTTAGAGGAATGTTACCAAATTTTACTATTATTGTTTTCATCTTAGTGAGTTATATTAATTCTGGGAAAACAAGAATAACATCATTCCACATTCCCTCGTAATAGCACCAAAACATTGTTTTGGTGTGAGATGGTCGTAACTATTATGAACATTCTTAGATAGCTGACATGTTATTGACACCTGCAGTGCAGGACATTTCTTGACTATGTTTGACTTATCTCTTGCTACTAATCACATCCTTAGTTGCTGCCAATATATTTAGTTCTATTAGCACGATGCTAATGGTTCCATTAATGTCATGTGTGCAAATGCATAAAAGTAGATAAGAGTTTTTCCTCATTTTTTTATGCTAAAACTTTTCATAGATATAATTACTTCTTTATTACAGATTGACCCTGGGTATGTATCACTAAATTGGAGAATTTTAGTGGAGAGAATAAGGAAAGGAAATGATAGGAATGATGGGAAAAACTTTGCAAAAATATAAACAGACTAACCTGAGAAAGCAGCAATGATAAGGTGTCACATGAGATTGGGGGAATGAGGAAAATGATGGATTTTACGGATGCCCAGCAGTGAAATACACCTAGAAAGATAAGAAAGACAATAATGTGTGTGAGAGAGAGAGAGAGAGAGAGAGAGAGAGAGAGTTAAAAGAAAAAGAGATATTTGTATGCAAAGAAGAAAGTTCCTGGTAAGAGTTTTTGGTGTATTTGGGGAAAAGGCAAAGCAAAATATTTTTATATTTTTTTGACATTTTAGGATGAATATGGATATAAAAATGAAATTTAAACAGAAGACAATGATATTTCAAGGAAATTAGTTTAAGCAAAATATATCTGAGAAATAAAAGAAAATACAAAGTGCACAGAAAAATGTAACAGACTGAAGTGGAGGATTAGGGAAAGTGATTAGGGAGCATAACTTGAACATCAACAAATACATTCTAAATATGAATAAAGCCACAAGAACAAAACTTAAATTATTTTTAGAAGGAAATTTAAAAAAAAAGAAAGAGATAGATTTAAGTAAATAAAAAGAAATCCTAAATGAAAGATAAATTACAATCAGTTTAATGTTCTCATCCTTGTTGATATTATTGCAGAGATTTAGCCTTCTTCAGATGTTTTCAGCTATTATTCCTTGATCAGGATAACCTTTAGGAAATTTTGAATTCAACCATTTATTTAATCTATTAGTGGGTAGATTATTCTTGGAATATACTGACACTCAAGATTTCAGATTTTTCTTGTAATTTGTGTAGGACAGATTGCGGCTATTTTTAGTTGGGCATAAAATCTATGCAAGTAGATTACAACAGAATATGAAATTCAAAATTCATCATTTCTAACCAATCAAAAGAGACATGACTATTCAAATGACAGACAGCATGGAAATGGATGTACATGAATTTCTGTGAAAGCCATCAATATTTCAGTTACTTTCTAAGCAAGATAAAACATCAGATTCATTCAGCATCATTGTGATTGAGTTACTTGTCTTTAACTAAGACAATACAGAATGTATATTAATTTACTTCATCAAAATATACAGAAATCTTTGAAAGTTTTTTTTCTTTGCCATTCAAGAAATCACAGCATATATTTAAGCCATTTATTTTCACATTTCTACTTTGAAAATAGATTCCTATACAATCACTAAGTCAACAGCTATTCATGTATTTAAGGTTATGATTTTGAAAATATTTAAAACATTTTTTGTCATTGAACACTAAAGTGATGTCCTCAAGGTGTGTTTTCTACTGCTGATATGATTTTATGCAAACATGTACATTCTGGTCCTTTCAATTCTACAGAAATTGTAATTTTTATACAGTATTTACATTAGTTGGACTATTGTCCTCATCTTTGTCGTCATATTTATTACAACGTTTTGGCTGTTGTACGCTCCTGCCTTCTTCAGGTGTTTGGAATGTTGAACTTAACCCTTTATTTTGCTCACTGGGGTAGACTGTTCTAGTTCCATGTGCCATGTTTAATGGATGTCAGTTATCAGTTATCTTCTGTTAATTTCCTTCTGAAAGTTCTCCACTAGAGTGTGAGTTCAATACCCGGTTATGGTATTGAACTCACACTCTTTGGATCCTATCACTGGATCTAATCAATGCCTTTATCCACTGTGCCATGTGTTCTTGAGGCCATCTGTGTATGAATTTCTAGGTATTATAAACCAGTAATAAGGAGTGCCAGAGAAAAGTGATAATAACAACAAAAGTCACAATATAAACTCTGGTAAAAACATGCAATGATAACAGCAAAAAATTGCAATATGAGCATTGGTAAAAATGGTTGCTGAAGACATTAGGTTTATAATACCCAGAAATTCATACAAGGACACATGGCACAGTGAATAAAGGCATTGGTTAGATCCAGTGTCAGGTTCCAAAGAGTGTGAGTTCAATACCCAGTTAAGGCAGTGGAGAACTTTCGGATAACTGATAACTGACATCCATAGAACTTGAACAGTCTAAATATAAATAAAGGGTTAAGTTGAACATTCCATGTGAAGAAGCCAAAACATTGTAATAAGTATGTAAAATAATCAAATAATGTAAATAATCCAATAGTAAAACATTTCAAATCTCAGTAAGAATATGAAAAGGAAGAAAGGAGAGCCTCAAGACTATGCCTGTTCATAAATGTGAAAAGATGATGGGTGCTGAACATTTAAACATTCCATATCACTTCCCAAATTAATCAATGAATAGAAAGAGTGTTTCTGCTTTCTCTCCCAAGGTTAATATACTTATAATGAAGGGATAGTAATACTTATGACATAGGTATTCATAGATGGGATAAGAATATTCTTGAACAAAAGATCAATATCCTCTTCCAAGTGTTCCATGAAATAGGACTCAAAATAAACCTTCCCAAAACAGAAACTATGATCTGGAATTGAAATGAAAGCAGTGATGGCACATACCTTGAATCCAGTATGGAATCCAGTGTGGAATTAGTAAATACTAAGCACTTTAAATACCTTGGTGTATGGATCGGTTATAACAAATTTAGTATAAGAGATAAGGAAATTTAACATAGAATAGACTGGACTAGAGGAAGTTTCACTCAACACCACAAATTTATACAAAATCAAAACATTAATGTAAAAACTCAAATAATGTTTTTAAATAGCCTAGTCAGATCAAAACTTTCATATGGATGCCATTTATGGCACCATACATCTTCAGAAATATTTAAACTATCAGCTATATACAACAGCTTTCTAAGGTCAATAGGTTAAAATGGCTTTGAGCAAATGAAGCATGTATATCTTAGAAAGGAGAATTCTTCTTTGATTGTTTATATAGGTGAAACCAGGCATGCTTTTAGATTGCTTAAATATGAAGAACTTTCATCATCCTTCTTTGAAACTTGTGGACTAGTGCCACAGAATGACAAAGAACTGTGCCAAATAACAGAAGCCACATCACTTGAGGACTTTTAACAGCAGTAATAACTAAAATGAATATCACAATTAAATCAAAGAGAAAATGTTGATAAAATCAAGATGTTGATATTCCATTCTATTTCAAACAAAAGGAAAGGAAGGAAACTTCTATCAGTACTGGAAAGAGTGGTAACAGTTACTGGACTTGAGAAACTTATTTTCTTGAAAAACTGTTTTAATAGAAAGACTTATAAATTTCTACTGCAAGTAGCACTGGTTGATTGGTCAGTGGATACTGAAGGCTTCTTTATACAGAAATGACTAATGCTACCATTACCAAACATCAAATGCAGAATAAGTAAAGAAAATGCTTATATAAATATCAATTATAATGTCATGTAAAAAAAAAAGAAATATTAAGTAAGTATTTCATCCTAAAATGGTGACAAGTGACTAGAAAAACAAGAAGCTATTTATAATAGATTTTTTTTGTTTAGTTTTAAATTATCTCTTTATTCAGATCAGAAAATATGAAAAGTTAAAAAAAGGAATTGTTGTAAAGTGATCATCTGCTCATGGAATTCTTCCATCTTGAAGTGTCTAATAAAGTACTAAATATTACATACACAAAACAGTAAATCTTATAGGCTAAAAAATTAATGAAAACTACAAGGATTGATTGATAAGTAAGCTACAATGCATTATATCATTTATAGCAGAAAAAGAAACATATTTGAACATGTATTCAGTCATATATAATGTCCTCTTTGCTGTGTGATGATATTGAGTTATAGTGTTCTTTAGTCACATGTATTATACAACAGAAATATATATATATATATATATATATATGTACAGTGGGGGAAACAAATATTCGTACACATACAAATTTTTAACTTATTGAATTTCCAACTAATGTGCTTTTCATATAATTAACTGTACACAAATGCATAATAACTAAATATGTATAGAAAACAGAAAAAAATTTAATTTAATAGAAATAAATCCCATTTAATCCATTTTAATGGTTGAAAAGTATTTGTACAATACAAAAAAGAATAGACAATCTTCATTTAATATTTTGTAGAATAGCCATTATTCACTTCTGCAGTGACCAACCTGTTCTTGTAGTTCTCAATAATTTGCAAATTTTAGTTGGTATTTTGTTCCATCCTTCTTTGCATATGATCTTCAGATCTGGAATGTTTTTGGGAGCTCTCGAATTTGAATTTTCGAATAGTGCCACAGATCTTGAGTGGCTTTAAATCTGCAGACTGACTTGGTCATTGCAGGATATTTACATTATTTTTCAGCAAAACATTTCTTTGTAGATTTTGCATTGTGCTTAGGATCATTGTCTTGTTGGACGATCCAATGAGGAGGAAGTTCAAGATTTTCAACTGAAATCATTAACATTTGCTTCTAAAATATTTTGATATGCTGTGGCATTCATTCTACCATCTATTACTGATATGTTGCCAGTACCTTTTGCAGAAAGACATTCTCAAACCATGATGCTGCCACCACCAAATTCAAATTTTGCAATGAATGAACTAATGGTAGTAAATGGAATTTTCTTCTTTCCAGAGCTTAACAATCAGTTCCTTTTGTGAATTTATCAATTCTTTACCTCTTGCCATGATGATAACCTTCTTGCATGAATATCAATTACAGAATGTTCTGTTTGTATTTTTTAGGCTAAAAATAACTACTGATAACATTATTGGAACATTCTAGAATATTCCACTTGAATAATCTAGAGTATTAAAACAATTTAAAAGTGTAAAAATCTGAAATTTGCATTGCATAAATACTTTTTCATCCATTAAAATGTATAAATGGGATTTATTTCTATGAAATCTAATTTTCTTTATGTTCTATGCATATATATTATGCATCTATATAAGTTAATTATATGAAAGTTATGTTTATTAGTTGGAAATACAATAAATTAGATATTTGTATGTGTACGAATATCTGTTTCAAAACTGTAAATGTAATATAAAAATAGCAATGATCAGTGAAAGAAATTTTGGCCATGAGATGGTTGCATCCTTGTCAAAATTCCCAGATGTATGAAAGCAATGGAATTTTACAACCATGCAAACAATGCATCTGCAGAATAAGGCCTGAAAGTGCATTATTTTTGCATCACCCCATTGTAAAACCACAGTACAGTTAACAAACTGTACAAATGTTGAGAAGCCTAAAATACACACCCATTTTCTACAGCCTGGTTCTTGAAATTGAAAGATCAATATTTTTCATATGATAATGAAACTGAATTGGATCAAAAGTAAACTCTTGTCATGGACAGACTGAAAATGACAAAACATGTAGTACTATATGGTGAATATTTAAATATAAATATATACTTTGGAAGAGAAATAAATTTACTTTATTTTTATACAAGGTTTTTTATACTGTCTGGCCTAAAATTTGTTCCATTGCATCAAAGATTTTATTTATCAATCAATGTTCATAAAAAATATGTAAATTTGTAAAATTCATTATCAAGGGAAAGAAGGAGTTTAAGAAACAACAAATAAACGTTTCTGTCATGGTAGAAAAAATGAAATTGATAAAATATAATTTTGTAACCAATTTTTGTAAATTTCCTCTTATTAATAATCTGAGTTGAAAAGAGTTTTTTCAGTTGAAAATTTATGAAGTGTTAAAAGTTTTACAAAATCAATGATTTCTGATATAAAAAATTCTAGTTAAAACTGCAGGAATGGCTATATGCACATAGACATGGTCTTTAATCTGATTACCAAAGGCATAATATAAGAACACAAGTTGCTAGAAGGAAGCAGAAATCTATTGGAGAAGTATTCAAGAATGATTACCGTATATATATATATATATATATATATATATATATATATATATATATATATATATATATACTGATATGTCCCGGAAAAGGGATATATTTGTTCGAAGTAGCAAAGTGGTTTACTTAATGGACTACAGTAACAAGGTAGGACAATCTAGCAATTAACCGTAATGAACTGGTCCTCGTCATAGTGGTAGGCAATAGGTGAGGACAACAGGCGTAGACAATAAGCGTCGTCCCTGTACCTCCACATCAGTCTGTATTTATGGCTGACACAAGCCAATCATATTATCGTGAAGGGGAACCTAGGTGTATGCATATTCATTACATCATATACATATCTTTATATATTTATATTTCTCTCTCTCTCTCTCTCTCTCTCTCTCTATATATATATATATATATATATATGTGTGTGTGTATATTAATAAAAAGAAAGAACAGTAAGATATATAATCCGGTGTTCTTATAGATATTTTTATTTTTACAAAATAGTGCTCAATGTAAATTTACAGAGCATTAATATTATAAGTTAATAGACTTAAAATATGGTTTTTCGCTACACAGTTCCAACCATGTTTCAAAAATGGAAGCTAAAAGCCCCTAATTTAATTTTGTACTTAAATTAAAGGCATCACTTCCATTTCTTCCTCAAGCGAATTTTGGAGTAACTTTAAAAATTACAGGGTTTTAAATACACAGCTAAAACAAAATTCATGTTTCCAAGGTTACAGATAAATCTATTTTGCTAGACTAGGGGTGTCAGTATGTTCAATATGTTTATATTTTAATGTATCAGTTATTGTTACGTTTTGGTAGTGGGTAGGGATGTATTTTTCAATGAAATCTAACATCCGTTAAAAGCGTGTCTGGATTTTTTTTTTATTTTTATTTTTTTTTAACGGCTAAAATTCTAACGGCATTTTTTTCGTTCATATATTTAAAGATTTTTGGGAGGTGTCTACGTCAGATTAATACTTTTTATTTAACTACGATTTGAAATATTTTTACTTTTAATTTTTAATATACTATATTTCTATCAAGAACAATTAAATGTAATTAGAATCCCTTACAGTTTGTAGAATTATTATCACATCAAGTTTTTAAAATAAAATTTCCATTTCTCTGATAAGTAAACTTTAGTTATTTATTTAATTACGAATTAAAAGGAATTTTAGGTAAGAATTCATTTTAATTAACTATAATTTTAATTACAACTTTAAAATATTTTCATTATTTTTTTATTTTTTTTTTTATTTAATTGAAGTAAATGTATTAGGCCGGAGCAGAAACAATGACGCAATAACGCCGCTCTTTGACGTTAAAAAATACGTCAAAAAACGACATCTTCGCGCCACTACCTCTGTACCAACCCAATATTTGAATCACTTACAATTGAATAAGTAAAATTATTTTTCTATATCCAATATGTTTGTATTACTATTTATTTAAATTTTATATTTAAATATTATTTAAGTAAATTTTTTTTTTTTTTTTTTTTTTTTTAAAGTAGCTAATTCATTACAGTGACTGTGACACTGATTTAGTACACTTAATTTATTTATTTAATTTCAATTTAAAAGAAGTTTAGGTTAGGATTCATTTTAAAAATTAACTACAATTTACAATTATAAATACAAATTTAAAGTATTTTCATTGTTAGTTTTTAGACTATATTACATTTAATTTCTATATCAAGTATAAGTATATTACGATTTTTAAAATTTTATATTTAAATATTTATTTAAATATTTTTTTATTTATTTTTTTATTTTTTTTTATATATATACCCTTACAGTTGAAACTATGACATGGGTCATCCAATGGTCCACATCCTCTAGCTTTTCGTCATAATTACATTTTTCTGTAGGTGTTTTATAGGAATCATTTGAGTGTCGGTATTTCTTTTGGGTGGGTGTTTAGGTTAGAATACGTATTATTTAACTATGTATAATTTTAAAAGATGTTTAGGTTAGAATTCGTATTACTATTAACTACAATTTTAAATACGACTTTACAATATTTTAATAATTATTTTAATAGAGTAGACTATTTTTTAGGAATAACCAATTAAATATAGAATTACTTACAGTATATAAAATTCCTTTTAATTCGTAATTAAATAAATAACTAAAGTTTACTTAATCAGAGAAATGGAAATTTTACTTGAATAATAATAATATTCAAGAATAAAAATTTTAAAAACTTGATGTGATAATAATTTTACAAACTGTAAGGGATTCTAATTACATTTAATTGTTCTTGATAGAAATATATAGTATATTAAAAATTAAAAGTAAAAATATTTCAAATCGTAGTTAAATAAAATAAAAAATATTAATCTGACGTAGACACCTCCCAAAAATCTTTAAATATATGAACGAAAAAAATGCCGTTAGAATTTTAGCCGTTAATAAAAAAAAAAGAAAAAAAAAATCCAGACGACACGCTTTTAGTTTTAACGGATGTTAGATTTCATTGAAAAATACATCCCTACCCACTACCAAAACGTAACAATAACTGATACATTAAAATATAAACATATTGAATGAACATACTGACACCGCTAGTCTAATAGATTTATTTATCTGTAACCTTGGAAACATGAATTTTGTTTTAGCTGTGTATTTAAAACCCTGTAATTTTTAAAGTTACTCCAAAATTCGCTTGAGGATGAAATGGAAGTCATGTCTTTAATTTAAGTACAAAATTAAATTAGGGGCTTTTAGCTTCCATTTTTGAAACATGGTTGGAACTGTGTAGCGAAAAACCATATTTTAAGTCTATTAACTTATATATATATATATATATATATATATATATATATATATATATATATATTTTGAACAATAAAAAAAAATAAATTAAAAAATTAAAATCTTCAGACACACTGGGTTGTAGATTAATATTCTTTCGTTTTTTTTTTTATTATTATTCCATTTAGATTCCTCGACTAGTTTCGACCAAAATGGCCATCATTGGGAGGAGAAATATTTCTGCTTGCTGCTAGCACTAAACTACAGAAATGAATCATATATATATATATTTATATTTTATATATTTTATTTTATATATTTTATATTTATATATTTCATATATATATCTTTATATATTTTCACTTTGTTAAAAGTATGTGAATATGCACATTTTTTATATTACATATATATATTGGATTGATGTGAGTTTGTGACCCTGGGTTTCATGCTATTTACAATTGTTTCACGAACTCAAAGTTTGTCTGACAATTGCAAATAGTATCAGACAAACTTTTGGGTTTGTCTGATGATTGCAAATAGTGTGAAGCCCATGGTCACAAACTCACATCAAAATAAATATGTTAGCTCTATCACTGATATTGAGTGGTTTCCAATAAATACTGCATATAGATAATATATAAACAATATATATAATAATTGCATATGTATATATATATATATATATATATATATATATATATATATATATATATATATATATATATATATGTATATATATAATACGACTGATGTGCATATTTACATGCTTTTGACAAATTTAAAATATATAAAGATATAAATTTTGTTTTTGATATGAAAGCATAGTCAACTTCATTGTTTTGATTCAGTGACTGATACTGATTATTTTCAATGTAAAATTATATTCATATAAACAGACATTCTCAAATATTTTTACACTTAGACATTATTCATATATATGATAATCATCTTTATCTGCAAGGAACTTTTCCAGCATTTATTGCCATATAAGATTATATGTCCATTTATGTGTCAGTGAATAACAGGACTCCAGAAATCTTTTCTTTATTTCTAATAAAAAATTTTTTATCATTTAATACTTTGTTTAGATTCTAGAAATCATTTAACTTTATTCCAATGCATCTTGAGAATTTCAGAATTCTGTGTTACATTTCCTGATATTTATTACTACACCACCTGGATAGTTCCATTTCTAAACCTGCTTAAGTATGACATCTCCAATTCACAGTTCACACATTGGGCTGAAAACCATACATTCAATTAATAGTCTTGCTTTCCTTTACTACCTTTTCTAAGAGTTTTCAATTTTCCTTCTGATTCTGCCATCAACACAGTCTGCTTACATTGTTAAGATTGTGTCTGCAGATAATAAATTCTGGAAGTTCACTTAGTATTTCTATAGCTTATATAAATATGGCTAGAAAATGAATCATTATCTTAAATACTCTTATTTTTGTACACTTGATCTCTATTCCCATGCAAGTGTTTTCTTCCCAGTAAATATTACAGATTGCAGATAAATCAAGCTTTCCTAGCAGTTCAAATAATCTTTGTGTCATATCTCATCAAATACTTTTGCATAATCTATGAAACATAGGTATAAGTCATTCTGCATTTGTGTTGCTCACTTTGATAGCATTCTGATCATAAAGATCCCATTTCTTCTTTGAGTGTCAAAGCCACACTGTTCTTGTCCTATTTCTGGCCTAATTCTGCTACAATTCATTAGAATCCTAATGATAAGCTTGGTTATGTAGTTCATTAAAGTGATTGTCTGATGAAGTTCACATTAATTTTCATTTATTATTTACTGTGCACTGATTGCTGTCTTTTCATCTGCCTGAGAATTTCATCTTCCATCTAGTTTCTCTTGTCTCTCTTATTTATATTGATAAAGAAACACATAAATTAAACATCCTAATTTCTAATGTTAGTATGTTTATATAAATGCACACACTTAAAATTTTTTTATTTACATGAACAAGTAATTCTTATTTTTTAAATTGCAATGCCATATAATAATAAATATTGTTTATTTTATTAACAGCAAACAATTTATTATACAATGAAAATCTTTGAATTACTTGAATTCAAAAATCAAAATCAGGTTTTTAAAGTAAATAATTTAAAAATTTAAATAATTCAGAAGGGACCCATATGTTTATGTTCTTTTAACACTGAAATATTTTTGTGTTCACTTGCTTTTTGTAGACTTAAGTAACTTTTGATTTGTTCACTAATATTAATTACTCACTCATAAAATTATGCAAAAACCTAGTAAAAGATATAAGGAGTTGTTAAATAAAGGAATAGTTTGAAATCTACTCAATCTACAGCTCAAACTGGTAAACAACAAATACTTTTTTAAAACATAGTTTTGGAGAAGTTGCTAAATGTACAGACAAGATGTTAAGGATAAGTAGAGAGTGCAACAATGTAATGTTGCTTCATTTCTGGTAGATACTAAGGATATTTCAGATTGAACAATAGATGAATTAGTGTGTGTACCTTTAAAAAAACAAAGAAGAATTTTACAAAAGATTAACACGGTGTTTATCAAAAATAAGGTGTCACAGAACTTCTATCTAGTAATGGCAATTCTACTTTATAATAAGAGATAATAAAGATCTTGGCAACTACTATCTTATCACATATCAAAAAACATATAAAATATTACAAACAGACTAACAAATAACTAAAATGAAAAATCAGCCATGTGAATTGGCATGTTTGAGGAGTGATTACTCAAAAATAGACCATCAACACATTTTAAATCATCTGATTGAGAAAAGAACAGGACAAACTACTTTAGTTGGCTTCAGTTTGTCATGAAAAAGCATTTGAATAATGAATGTAGAACTGAAAGAGGTCCAGAAAAATTGACTACTTTAGGTAGATGATGAAATACAAGAAGGATGATGAAAATGAAATAAAGGGACAATAATAAATTTTAGACAAACAGCCTATAAAATGTTTCTCATCCCTAAATCCTGGTAGTGTTATTTAATTCAACATAGTTGAAGGAAAAACAGAAAACTGTACATATACTCTTATAAACCTTAAGGGATTTCCATTTCACCTAAGAAGCATAAAGTTTATGATGATATAAATATTTTATATTTAAATAAATGAGAAGGAATACTAGAGGGAGATAGTTTGCTTGTATGTCTTAGTGTGACACAGATTCAACTAGTTCAAAATGTTATGTTAAAATATCACAATCATTTTATATTGGAGGATGAATTTGATAAGAAAATCAAAAGAATATCAAACAAACAACAACAAAAAGAATATTTTCAATCTCTAGTAATGAATTCTTTGCCTGAAAATCTTTCCAAAAGGCTTGAGCATTAAAATATCCATTTATACAAAATCAAAAGTGGATATATAATGAGGATAACTGTTGTCTATTGTTGAGAAAAACATAATGGTAAAAATGGCATCTAAATCATGATAATCCTAAAGTTCTTAATGCTGCTGATGAAAATGAAATTTTCTTTTATAATTTACTTTTTTTCATTTCTCATTTATTTGTCTTTCTTTCACCATAATTCTGTTTCTCAATCTATTTTCTTTTCATTATATCTGAAATAGTAAATCTATTCTCTATGGTGTCAATTTACATTGCATATGCTGTTCATTGAAGCTTGAATTTATCAATCTATCTTTCTCACTTGGTAGCCAACCATGACTGCAAAATATCATTTTAATATGTTTCCCTTTACTGTTGCTCACTATCTTCTCTTATCTTCCTAATATTTCTCCACTCTTTTCTTCATACTTATGACACAATTAGAATTCTCATTGATTTGAACAACAGAAATAATTTCAACAATGTAGGTTCTGTATTATAAAATTTGTCACTAGAAATAACCATGTTTGGCATCCACTTAGCGAAGAGAGAAAAGCAGAAAATCTCTATTTAGCAAAAATAAATGGGAAGAGATGGGAAAAAAAGGAATATGAGAATAATCCAGAAATTTATACTGTGAGCAAACTATTTGTATAAAGATAGAAAATTTATTCAGTAACTACCAAAAAATAGGGGTATAAGACAAGAATGTGTCTTTTTTTACAGATTTATTAAACCTTTACAGTTAAGCAATCCCAAGAGAAATAGAAATCCTACCAGGATTTGCTATTGGTGGACAAAACCCTTAATAACATAAGATATGCAAAGGACACAGTATTGATAGCAGACATGTATAGGAAACAGCAAGAACTTTTATAGAAGGTAGTAAAGAAAAGTGTGAAGAAAAGACTAAATGCTAATTGTAAGAAAATTCATGGTTATCAGCAAATGGAACAACCCAGCATATGAACTACAAATTGGAAATGCCAAAATGAAGCAAGTAGGAAAATTTAAATATCTGGGACGGAAAATGTGACTCCAAAATCTGGAGGTGCATTGGAATAGTGAATGATGCCTTCCAGAAACAAGAAATATAAAGAAACAAATTTTGTTACAAGCAAACAAATGACTACTAAACTATGTAATATAAATCCTTGCATATGGCAGTGAATGTTGGATAATCTTCTCAAGGATGAAGGGAAGTTTTGAGGCAAGAAAAATGTGTTTCTACAGAAAGATGCTCAGAATATCAAGAAAATGGAAACAAAAAGGACACATACTCAGAAACAGAAAGATTCAGCTGAAGTTTCTAGGACACAGAATGAGGAACAAGAATTTGTCACAGCCAAAAGGGACAGGAGGAAGCAGTTGGTCACCTACCTGACTTGCCTGCATGAATGGGTGACAAAAATGGAGGGGGAGGTATGATAAAAAGACAAAATTTACTAAGAGCTATAATGGACAGGAAGTTGTAGAGAGCCATGATCCTAAAATGACACGGCACATGGAAGAAGCAGAATGCTTAATCCATAATTAAATCTTAATATTTGCTGTTTTTTCCTTGATAAATCTGTAAATCGATAAAACATTTTTTTCTTTATCGTTATGTGAATTTGTCTCTGCTTATCAACTGAAAAATGTATTTCAACAGTGATAACATTTTAAGTGATTGTTCCATGTGAATATATAGAGTTTATTGAAGAATCACTTGAAATATTTTCTATGTTGAAATCCATTTTTGGAGGGAATCAAACAGAATATAGTGTCACATTAATCCAGAAAAGGTCTTGTAAGTACATATTAACAGGATGAATGAAGGTGTGTCTAAAACAGTGAAAGTTTGTCATGTAATCTTTATATAGAAATAGTACAATAATGATATTCACATAAAAAAGATAAAGTGAGAATGTATTGTTTATGAATGCATTATTAAGTGCCTAGTTCAGCATAAATTTCAGTATAACATTGTGTCATGAATGGCAACCATTTTAGATTAACTCATTAATATTTATTATCATTGCCCTATAAAATAAACATTTGATTTCTAAAAGGAAATGTGCATTTTGATTGAAGAAAATCTGTTATGGTGTCTCAGCAAAAATATGTTATGACAGAGAGAAACTCACATCTTATTTAAAAGCAATAATAAAAGCTGTTTGACTTTTATCAAATGAATATTAATTCCCACTATTGCGATATCCTAAACTACTTTCCCATATAGAGGTTTGTGCTTCATATATAAAAAAAAATAATCAGTCATATTAAAGTTTAAAGTAAATATTGATAATATTTGAAAATTAACAAATACTAAAATATACTGTAATGAATGTTTGAAATGAATCATATATCTAAGTATTTGGATAATGAATATTTTATATCTGGAATGCTCATGACTACATTGTATTTAAATTTAAAATAAACAGTAAAATTATTAATCACACACAAAATAAAAGGAAGGTTAATGATTAAAGAAAGGATTGTAAGAGTTACATAACCCTGGCTATATAAGCACCAAATTCAAAAACCCATTCTCTTTTTCTTCTACAGCAGCGTGAAACAATGCTACTCCTTCACTACAAGGCCAGTCAGTGGTATCAAGTTACAGAGGAATGGGACCAGCAACCTGAAGAGAAATTGTTATTACTTAAAGGAGCTAGCTAAGGACTAAAAATATTTCTCTTTCAACCAAGATTGTTTGACAAGATAACCAAATGCCTTTCTCCTAATCACATTGTCTGTAATCCTTTTTTCCTAATTTAACCTTTTATTATTTGCATATTAAATAGTAAAAAATTTAAATAGTACAGGTTGTTAAGTTTTTTTCTCTTCAAAAGCTGTTGAACATTTCAGTTGAGCACCTGAGGACATAGCACTTATTCTCCATAAACTTGGGATTGTATCTTGGCATAATATTGTAGATTTAATCACCACAATCAAGATCTCTGTTTACCAACCACCTAGTCATTCTCCTGCAAGCCTCATTGATGCTTTGGCTGTGTAAAGCTCCAGGACATCCAAATATTGGAGCTCTTTTGATTATCCATTGAAAAGCAACTTAATGATTAATCAAATGTGGAGACAATCAGTGGGAAATGGACAATCCTGTGTGATTCAATGACATCAGTAGTTAAAGAAACACTTGGGTTTCAGAAAAGGAAAAATCAGGACTAGCTTGAGAAGTATCAGGAAGAAATTGACCAGTTGATCAATTGAAAATGAGAAGCACACCAGGTTTTCAAGAACTTTCTCTCAGTTGAAAAGAAAAAGATCTATCAAGAGGCAATAAAAAAAAAAAAACTATCAAAGATGACTACATGCAATCCAGAACACCTGGTGTTAGGCATAGAAAGTGGAAATTCAACAATGTGTGGACTAATGGTATATGCATTGCTTCTATGCATCCACAAAGGAAATCTTTGTCCCCACCAAATCAATGGTGGCAGGCTTTAAGGACTGGGATGTACCATCCCAGTCCTTTGTGTGAATACTTAAAGCCTGCCACCATTGATTTTAAAGCCTGCCACTATCCTTACTGATCTTGAGTCCATTCTGAACTGCTGGTAAAACTACTTCCAGAGCCTTCTCAACAACCATGCTACCACACCAGAAGACCTCCTGCCAAACAACCTCCAACTCCCTGCCCAACATTGGATGTCACTACCCATCAAGCTTCCAGGAATTGAAAGAAGCACTCCACTTCATGTAACCTGAAAAAACTCTCTGACTCGAAAATGGTAGCCTCAAACTGAAAACCTTGCTAATATTCTGGATACAGAAAATCTTAGAAGATAACACAAATAACAATGCTAATATTGTGATGATTTTTCAAAAAAGGAGACCACTCACTCTGCAGAAACTATCATGGTATCTCCCTCCTAAGCATTACTGGCAAAATCTTTGTGTGAATACTTCTGAATCAACTCCTCCCCATGGTTGAAGAGATCCTTTCAGAATCCCAATGTCATTTCTGGCCTTTGTGAGGCAATGTTGACATGGTCTTCTGTGTGTGACAGCTGCAGGAGAAGAGTCGTGAACAACAAAAACCACTGATGTTCATCTTCTGGGATCTCCAAAAGGCCTTTGACAAAGTCCCAAGACCACTTTGGCTGTCTGGACTGCTTCTAAAACTGAATGAAGGGACAGGTGAATCATCAGGATGTCTTCTCTGACCTGTTTCCAATCACTGATGGCCTTAAACATAGCTGTGTGTTGACTCTGACACTCTTCTCTCTGTATCTCAGTGCCATGAACTAGGAGATCTACTCTAGTAGCACTGGCTTGACATCCAATACATACTCGATGACAGACTCTTCAACTGTATCTGACTTTGTTTTTACACAAAGAGTACCATCACCTGCATGCAAAAATTTCAGTATGTTGATGACAATGTGGCTGGACCAGTCAACCATTAACCTCCAGAGACCGGTAAACCTGTATAATGAGGCCCTCAAATGCTTTGGGATACAGGTCAATGTAAAAAAGATAAAGATCCTCATACAGCCAGCCCCTGAACAAGCAACATCACATATCAGCATCAACATCAATGGACAGCTGGTAGAAGTCAATGACAAATTTTCCTACCTTGCAGCATGCTCTCAAATAGTAGTACCCATGAAAGAGACCATGACAACAGGATCAAATCAGCTCAAGCTAGATACAGAAAGCTCTCACACTGGGTCTTCAGCAATCATGGCCTTACACTAAGAACTAAAATGATGGTCTTCCAGGCTGGGATTCTCTCCACCCTTCTGTACACTTGTGAGACATGGACGTATTGTCAAGGATATCAAACATCTGAAGTGGTTCCAGTAAATGAGGCTCTGAAGAATCCTTCACATCAATTGGGAGGACCACATAATCAACAACAATGTGCTCCCATGGACATTTTTCCCCAGCATTAAAGCTACCATACTTCAACATTACCTCTGCTGGGCAAGCCACATGTCCAGAATGCATCTCACTTGACTCCCTCCTATCCTATTTGAAGAACTTGCCAGTGGCAAGAGGCTACATACACAGCGTGCCAAATTATTATCAAGATAACTTTTTTTCTAATATTTCAAAAATCGTCCAATCAATTCACAGAAAATTTTCACACAATGTTGGCAACACTGATCTGCACAATCACTGAAATTTTTGTACTGATCTGTGCAATGTAAACAAACTGGCGCCATATTTGTTATCAGCACGGTGATTTGAGCATGCCACATTATTAGAAAAGTGTAAGAATTTAGGGAAAAGATGGGCTGTAAAAGCAGTTTAAGTGATGCTGAAAAGAAAACTATCACCTCAGAAGTCTCAAAAGGTAAATCTATCCTAGAAATTTCTAAAATGATAGGGAGGTGTCATCAAACAGTGAAAAAGTTCAGTGCCGACCCTACACAAGTACGTAAAAGGGCAGATAAAGGCAAGTATGAAGATTTCAGTGATTGTGCAGGTCAGTGTTGACAACATTGTGAGAAAATTTTGTGTGAATTGATTGGACAGTTTTTGAAAGATTAGAAAAAAAGTTATCTCGATAATAATTTGGCGCACAGTGTAGAGACCAAAAATAGTGCTTCAAGGATTAGTTGAAGACATCCTTGACACAAGCCAAAATGAGGCTGAGTCCTGAGAAACCATTACTGTGAATCAGCCTTCCTGGTGGAGGCCAATTTGGGTTGGGGAGAACAAGACATTCGAGTCCAACTATTGACATGAAGAGGATCTGTTTCATGCTGTAACGAGGGCCTGACTTGCCCAGCCATGTCCACCATCCACACTCCTCTGTGAGTCCTGCTCACAACTCTTTAGGAATAGGTTAGACCTTCACTGCCATCTCAACCACCACCACCATCAGGAAAGAAGAAAAGAATAGGGAGAGGAGATGATAATCTCAATGCTTGGATGTAAGCGGGTGCTGATGAATTACCACATTTCCTATATTTTCTAAATACTATTATATTACTTTAGGATCAATATAATACATTATTATTGTAAATATATTACAATATTGTCTAGAAAATAAATTTTCACAAAATTGTTTTTGTTATTTTTAAAAAATTAATATGATTTTCTTGAAGAATCTGCATTCTTCAAATATGAATTTCACTTGTTTGTTTTACTTTTTCATAAGAATCAAATATGTTGTATTTCCAATATTTTTCATTTAGATTTAAACAGAATCACAGCCATTTCACAAAGAAGTTAGTTTAAAAATTAAAACTCATGAGTAAAACAATTACAACTTTTATCTATTAGGAAATTCATAATTTTATATTTTAGTAGGAACTAATTTTATTTGGGGAGAAAACCAAAGAACACATTATACAAATGAACACTAATGATTTTCTAGCATAATGTCATATTTCAGTCATGTGGTATGGGGGTTAATAAATATACAACAAAAAAGAATATTTAAGCATTATAATAAAAATTATCAAAGAGAATCTGAATCAAGGATATATCCAGTAGGTTATCCACCGCATGTATTAAACAAAAAAACAAAAGAAAACATGAAAAGAATGTTAAAGGAAGATGTGAATGAAAAGAATACAAAGCTTCTTCTCCAAACAGATTTTCTAAAATTCTCCAACTCAGTTCTAGGAAATCTGCAAGAATCAGAATTAAAAAAGAAAAAAATGTACCAATATCAATAAGGTAGGATATACAAATACATATGCTTAAATGATTTTGAGGGAATAAGAATAGAACACAAAAGGAAAAAGGATTTAAATATTAAATTTCACATACATATTATTTTCTTGCTTACATATCTTTGTAAGAAAGAAGAAATACACATATGCTCTCTCTCTCTTTCTCTCTCTCTCACACACATATCTGCTTCTATATTCTGTTCAAAAATTTAAAATGCTTAAAAATATTAGGGGAAAGTACACAATGCATTATTTCAGAATTTTTATTAGACTTAAAAAGTGTCAGAAAACCATTGACAGAATAATAGACAATGCCAAAAATGCAAATAGGTCAGACAGAACACATTTCTCATAAGAATCTTCACAAATTGAATAAAGAAGGATATATTAAACAAGATTAACTCATTTTTATTTCACTTCTTCTATTACAGCTTTATTGATAATGATAAAAAATACTGTATTAAAATCCAGAATTTATTACCACCCCCAAAATTTAATTTATATATGATTCACTATTTACATTATTTGGACTATTGTTCTCATCTTTGTCGCCATATTTGTTACAACATTTCAGCCGTTGTACGCTTTGGCCTTCTTCAGGTGGTTTGAATGTCGAACTGAACCCTTTATTTCGCTTACTGGGATAGACTGTTCTAGTTCCACATGCCATGTCTAATGGATGTCAGTTATCAGTTATCTCCTGTTAATTCCCCTCTCCACTGCCTTAACCAGGTATTGAACTCACACTCTTTGGGTCCTGTCACTGGATCTAACTAATGCCGTTATCAAGGACACATGGCACAATGGGTTCAGTTTGACATTCCAACCACCTGAAGAAGGCCAAAGCATACAATGGCCAAAATGTAATAAATATGGTGACAAAGATGAGGATAATAGTCCAAATAATGTAAATAGTGTACATAATACCTCATCTCAGAAATATAGACAGATATGATTCAATATTGAACTAATTTACATTATGTTGAAAAAAATGGCATGTTGATCTTACTCTAAATAAAAAAGGAAAAATGGGAAATCCATGGAATATTTTATCATATTGAATTTTTGAATAAATAAGTAAAAAAAAAAAATAACACAATAATAGAAATTTACAGTGGCTATAATTTGATGACACAACATCTCAGTTTCTGTTAAGACATGAAAATATTTTTATTCATTTTAATACATTTTTGCACCAATAAATTGACAGGAAAAAATAATAGTTGGATAAAAATACTTATCATTTGATTAAAGTGATTTGCATCTCAAGATCAGAATTTTTTCAAATTTATTCATTATATAAATAATTCACTTGTTTTAAGCATATTTAACTTGAAAACATAGATTTCTACAGTTTTAAAAGATGTTTCTTCCTACACACAATGTGGCCTTATTGCAATTTGTAACCAGTTAGCAAAACTGTAAATATTAATGAAATTTAATTAATTTAATTCAATTTAACTTAGATTTACTACAAAAATATACAAAATAATTTCATTAGCAAAATAATAAATCTTTTAAATATAGTCAGTCATAATATACTTCTTAATATTTAATGGAATTTATCTAGCATGTTTTCCTGTTTTTTGTGCATGAATTAATTTGGTTATGACATCACTAATTGCAAATCAGGGTGAGTCAGTCACAAGAAATTATCATTATTATGGGAAATATAGGAAATCAATAAGATAGTGAAATGCTTAGCAAGTATGGACTTGGATTATGTAACAAATAGGGATACAAATGTGTTCATTAGTGTATAGTGAATGGCTAAGTAATAATCAACACTTTTAAAGAATATTCAAAACACTTGTGGACATAGAAAAGCCTGGCAAGAGAATTAAAAACTAGATGAACTGCATAACTATTGAGAAACAATTTTGAAATGCATTTTATACTCAAATGATGACTGGGTGGTGAATGTTCACCACCCAGTCATATACAAACTAAGGGTAAAATTACAAAAATAAAGAACCCAAAAGCAATGCCTAAACTGCAATATGACAAACTCCATAGCAATTCCATTTGCAAGCAAACATATGTAATTGCTAACAAATATGAAAGTTTAGAATTGAGAAGTTCAAAGTGGAGTACCTTAAAAGAAGCTCTAGTGACTACAGAAAAAAAAGATTATCCCAAGAGAAGAAAAATAGAAATGGATAATAAGCAAAATTTTCAATCTGACAGCATATAACACCAAGAAATAGCACAGAATCTATGATATTAAACAAAATCATCAGACGCAAGTGCAAGAGGAATAATTTTCCACCAGAAATGTGCAGTGATATAACTTGCATACATAAAAAGTAAAAGAAATAGGATAGAACATGTGCTCTTTGGTAGAATGTATAAAATCTAAGGATGTAAAATGTAAGAAGGCACAGTGTAGTAATGGATAGTGGCTTGGATTGAGGAATTGGAGTGCCGAGTTCAAATTCTAGTCAAATTCATTACATTCACTTATGTGCTAATACACTTGGGAAAAATATGAATCCATCTCATCTCCCCCCAGTTATGGGTAGATAGTAGGACAGGTTGGGTCTTATAGCCTTAAGCCTTGGTTGGTGACTAGTCTAGAAGGAAAACTCTGAATTCAATCTATGCTGGAGAGGGTTGGGCCCTGTCAGGCTATCTTGTCCAGAAAACACCACAGCTACTTTACTACAAAAATATATACCAAATAATGTCTGTACTCAGTACATGTTGTGTCCCTACAACCTTAATGGGTTACAGGTGATTGTGATAAAATATAAAAAAGGGATAATCATAAAAAAAAGAAGTTCTACAAAGATTGAATAAATACATCAAACAGCTTTTCCATGAAAACAGAGAGGAACCTACAATAAATAAAACATGGAAAGACCTGTAGTATTAAAATCTAAGGTTATAGATCAGCTCCAGTCAGTACAAAGAGGAACAAAGCTGCAGAAGCAGAAGAAATTGTAATAGTGATGCTGAGAGTATGCTGGGGATTGATAAAGTTTTTGAAATGATAAATGAAATATATGAAATTGTCTAAATGCTGAAAGATTACATTAGATAAATCTTTATAGCACTTCATTGCAACTCATGCATATGAATGCAAAACTCCATGAGACAAATGAACTTGATGGGCAACATAACTAAATTAATCATTAGGATTGTAATGAATGCTGGACTGTTAATGTAATATCTAATCTCTTATTTGGCAGAGAATACTGAAAAATGTTCACATAGATGGAGAGAAAGATGTTCAACCAGCTGAGATCAAGCATATGGGAAGTGAGGGATTTTAAAAGACAATAATAAACAAACTGCTGCAAACAATCGGAAATTGAGGGCTGAATTTTAGGGGAAAGGACTGAAAATTAAAAATTTGAAATTTAAGGAAAAAGGATTGGAGAATTTAACACTGACAGGGAAACTGACGGTGACTGTAATACTGTGAAATATCAAGTAACCCACTTGATGAGTGCAAGTACTACAAAGATAAAGTAAACAGTAAAGATAGTAAACAGGTAAGAGTTACTTTGAATGACAATAGAGGAAGTTGTAGAGAGCCATGATCACCAACATCCTGAAAGGATATGGGATACAAAAGAAGTAAAAGTTTGAGATTATATTATTAATAAGGAATAGAAAATCATAATTCTTATTTGTCTCTTCTGACTGAAATATTTTAAAAATATTTGTGATAGATATTGCAAATTTGATAAACATTTTGACATTAATATAGTG
>OZ010595.1:39434630-39497130 GCA_963932145.1 Acanthosepion lycidas | reverse complement strand
ATAACTGCTTATGTCCCTTTTGTTTCAAACCTGTTTGAAAAACAAAAAACTAACTTGGTACATGATTTATTATACTTAACTGGTTACAGAATATACTTTTAACACAGCAGTAACCATATTTTTAATGATCTTACATCAATATTTTAATGTTCTTGTTCATGTCTTAACATCATCCATATTCAACTTATATTATTGTAATGAATTAAAAATCTCATAAAATATTATCTTTGACCCAGTCCTTACAATAATTATCTTGTAAATCAAGTGTTTATTTACAGTTGAGAAATGCTGAAATATAGAAAACAAGCAATGGTGATATTTTTTTTATACAATATGCTTTGGTTTTATGAAAAGAAGAATTTAGATTATAAACATGTTGCATGATGTAGATACAATCAGATTGTAAATCTATTCAATAAAATTATTTAAAATAATAGGAAATTTGTAGGTAACTTGTATATTGAAATAAGAATTGTATGCATAAAAGATAAAATCTTTTATAAAATAGGACATTTTTAAACTAACCCAGTAAAAGTGTTGTAAAGAACAAATGATAATATAAACTATTATATTTTTAAATTGAAAATACAAAACCGTCTTTATATGCTAATATCAAATCAATTTACTTTGAAAAAAAAACATCTTTCTTGTAACTTTAAATGAATCTTACAACAGAAATATTGTTCAGCAATTCATTTATTTTGCATCATTGAAATAAATGATAAAGTTCAGAAAACTCTGATTTTTGATCAACAGATGGAAAAATGGGACTATTTTTTTCTTTCAAATGTGAATAAAAATAAAAGTATTGGAGTGAAATTAAACTTTAAACTGTTAAATTGATTTTAGAACTTGGTAGAGAGAAAACCCTTGACATTCTTAAATTGCAAATTCAACAATAAAGCTTTGCCTCTTCTTTGAGAAAATCTGTCAACAAAAGGAGAATACAATAACATTTTTATGCTAAGAAATGGCAAGAAGTTAAGATAATAAGTTTGTTCATTCATCAAAACAATGTCTTGCTATTTCATTTGTTACTCAAAATAGAAAATTGTTAATTATCTAAATGTCAGATCAACTGAGAAAATAAGATGAGAAGCAAAAATGGCTTTTCTCTAGTTCACACATCTACCTGGGTCCCAAAAGCAGAGAAGAAAAACAATAGGCAAAGAACACCATTGTCAACTAGTTGATGGTATAAGCCATAATTTAAAAAAAGAATCATCCTACTCAGAAAGGAAGAATCAATTCCACATCAGTTGACAGAAAACACTACAAATATACAAAATAACATTTAGCAAAGGAGAAAGGACAGTAACCTAAAAATTGTATTCTTCAACAATCATGCAGATAACACTCTGATTATATCCATTTCACATTAGAGTTCATTTTTGTTTATTCATTGTGCAACCTTCTGTTGCACAATGAATATTCAAAAAGAGAGGGAATAAACAAACATTCACCTTAATTAACAGCACAGAAGTTATATTGGAAGTTATATTGGGACAGAAGAATTTGTACCTTACCATTTCTTATAAGAAAATGGCTAATATTACCATTACCATTAATTTAAGTGATGTTCATAGAGACCTGCCAGCTAAAGGAGTTGCTATGGATCTAAATGTTTAATGATGGTATAGTTGAAAGTAAAAACATTCTTATAATAAGTTGTTTTGGAAGTTTTAGGTTTTATTAAGCAACCAAAGTACAATATAAAGCTTTACTTATAAATTAATCTAACAGATATTTAGCATATGTATATTATGTTAATTAAATATGATTAGATTAACCCAATATAACTTATAAGTGAAGAAATTATTATTTTAAATGGTGTGAACCATTGATGTTCTGGAAGCATTCTGACAATTTATTTTGGTAATTTTTCAAATGTTTTAGTTTTAAATCTTATTGCAACAGTTTTAATTGCCTCACAGAGATCATCTTTATATGAATATTTTTTTCTATTATCGTAGATATTGCTGATCACAAGTTTTCTATTGAATTATTATATGGAGAAGCTGGGAGCAATTAAATTAATTTGATGCCTTTGAAATCTTTTGTCAAGGTAAGCAAACTATGTAGAAGAAGCTGACACTACAACATGTAAAAAAAATTAGAATATGAGAATACAACTAAGTAATAACAAATAATGAATAAATATTTATTATTGTTTTACAATATTCAGTAAGAAGAATATAAGAGCAACAAAGATGTTTAGATTAGTTCTCATTAATATTGGCTTGGAAGGTTCATTAAGTATTTTAAGAAACCTTATGGCTGATGCATGTGAGTTTAAAGGATTCACTCAATGAAAATAGAATATTTGAAGTATTGTTTCATGAATACTGTAGTATAAATGTACAAGAAAAAGTGTTAACCTTAGGGAATATTGTCATTACTATAGTTGAAGAAGCTGTACTAACAAGGGTGGGATGAAAAGTTCATAGGCTGACTATGAATGAATGATGTTAGAGCTGTGAAATTTTGCCTGCATTCATTTCAGCTCTTATTAATAACTGTAATTTTTTGTTCCAAGTAAACTGACATCTGACTGTTCAAAGAAAACTTCAGAAGTAATTAATAGTGACTTCTCTTGAAAATAGACAAAATGTTTTGTGGTGATATCAAGTACCTGCTGAAAAAGTGATCAGCCCTCAAGGACTACCATGCTGACATGGTTGCTACATTAGAGGATGACGCTGTAGCTTTATCAACAGTGCAAATGTGGGCAATTGAATTTAGAAGGGAAAAGGAGGCCCAAGATCTGGATATTCTTCAACTGCCACCACTGAGGAAAACATTGTTTTCATTACATGGTGATAAATGAAAGGTGATTGACTATAAATCAAATAACCAATGCTATTTACATATTCCATGAAAGAGTTTCGAATATTCTGCACAATGAACTTCACATGAAGGTTTCT
Organism: Acanthosepion lycidas; assembly: GCA_963932145.1. Taxonomy (NCBI): domain Eukaryota; kingdom Metazoa; phylum Mollusca; class Cephalopoda; order Sepiida; family Sepiidae; genus Acanthosepion; species Acanthosepion lycidas. The sequence continues at coordinate 39,494,206 of OZ010595.1, read as the reverse complement.
CTTCTGTGGGTGCCACATCTTCTGACACCTGATCAAAAGCTCACCAAATTGATCACATCATGAGAAAATCTGACATTGTTTGAGGGAGATACAATTGGTTTGGTTTCCTTGAATGTTTCCTAATACAGGATCAATGTTGAGATCATCTCTTTGAATCAGAGACAAAGAGACAATGCATGCAGTGGAAACATCCCTACTCACCTGCTCTAAAGAAGGCCAAGGCCATTTCATCTGCATGGATGGTGATGGCCTCATTTTTTGGGAAGCAAAAAGCAAGTTATTTATTGATTATCTTCAAAAGTACTGCACCATCAATGGAAAGCAGTATGCCCAATTTCTGAGGCAGTAACAAAAGGCTATCAAGACCAAATGGTCAGGAAGCCTGATGAAAGGGGTCTTCTTTCATCAGGAAAATGCTTCAGCAGAAGTCCTTAGTTTCAATTGCTGCTGTGCATGAATGTGGCTTTGAATTGGTTGATCATCCCTCCCAATTTTCCTGATTTGACTATCATCTGTTCACTGACATGAAAAAACACTTGGCTGGAAATCCCTATCGCAGTGATGATGACATCATATCTGCTGTTGATGACCTTTTGACCAACAGGACGAACAATGTCAGTTTACCTGGAATGAAATAATACAGTTATTATTAAGAAGAGTTGAAATGAATGCATGCAAAATTTTATAGCTCTAGCATCATTCCTTCATAGTCAGCCTATGAACTTTTCAGCTAGAATCAAGGAAGCTTGAACAGAGTTACAGAACATTGCTGTCAGCAACTCTTCTGATTGTATAGAAAATATATCTGATGTTTTGTAATTGACTTTTATAGGCTTTTGGAATTTGCTGTCTTAATCCTATCTGTTTCTTTTTGTCATTTGATAAGTGAAGTTCATTTTTACAGTAATATTTTAATTGTGATCTGTATAACTACAAAATCAATTTCCTTTTTGTGTAGGATCCATCAACATTTTGAAGTGATTTATCTGCATGTGAGAAATGCATTCAAAAATATCTAACTTACATAGTACAATATTAAGGTTTATAATTGAAAAATACTTTTGTTTTATGAACTCAAAGTAACCTCACAACAACAACAATAACCTCTCAGCTGCAAATCACATTTTGTCTGTGGATTCAGTTAAACCTTGTTTTCTTGTTAGTAATTAACAACTTATTGAGCAATACCAATACTCCTGTTCCTCAAACATTCATTAATGAAATGGCTTTCACTAAAGAGTGACTTTTCCATGCTTAGTCCTTTGAAACCTTGTCCATTCTCACATATATGCCCTTCACTCAGCTTTCTTTTTTACCACTGACCACATGTTAGTATTTTTTTGCTACACAACCCAAACATTTATTAAAATTTAGTTATTTTATAATTTGTTCTAAGCAAACTAAAGTTTATATATTTTTAGGAAGATGGTCACATCAAATTGGATCTTTCATTATGAGATGAGTACATTTACACTCAAGTCAAATCATGTAATTCATTAATAATGTGCCATAAAGTATTCAATATGATCAAGTCATAAAGTTTCCATAAAACCAACAAATTAATGTGAGTTTTGCAAAAACTGTTAGCACTTTAAAAATTTCAAAATTAAAGCAGTTTTCCTTTTGTTCAAACCAAAATCATTGTTAAACTTTGATGCTAGTGAGATAATTGGATTGGTTTTATGAGATTTTTTCTTTTATTCATCAAACACAAAAAATACTACTTTTGCTATCAGTTTTCATTGAGCATTTTCATTGAAATGAAAGTAGGTCAAAATATACAAAACTGCATAATGAGTTTAAAAAAATTACAAATAAATGCAAATTTTTGACAAGACAAATTTAACCAATGAGTGAATAAATGAATAAATAAATTTCTGAAAAAGAAAGTAAAGGAATATATCAATATTCAGGTTTATAGAAAATGTAGAAAAAATAACATTAAGCAACATTATTGATTCTAAAATGTTTTGAACTAAGTTAGATTTAAGAATGAATTTATTTATTTTAAAGATTGTGGGCTTGTCAAAGTTTTTCATCTTATTCTTTTTTTGTTTTCCATTTTATATTTTCTTGGCATTTTGCCCTATTTTACTGATTTTCTTTTAAATAATCAATTTCCTTATCTCTTTGGTAATTCTTAGTGAACAGGACTGTCTTTATATTGGAGGTAGAATAGCTATCAAGTTATTATCTGAATAAAAGATGATAATTGCTTTACAAAAATATTAATATTATCTAATTAGAAGATTTGGTCATGTCTTTAATATTAGTCAATTTACTTTTTTTCAATATTCTAAATGACTGTGTCAGAAAGCAGCATTACAAAAAATATGAATTTTCTCGCCTTTAAAAATATCTTACCTTGTATTAGAAGATATTATTATTGTCATTCCTTTGCTGTGCACCAATGAATTGAATTTTTTCCATGTTCATTGTGAGATCTAAGTTTGTACTTGCTGATCATTTCACTGCCTTGTTAATTTCCTACTTTAAGTTTTCTATGATGATAATTTTTGCAATATGCACTGACTTATGGCATTATGTTAGAAAAGTTATTTATTTATTTATTCTTCTCTCCTTTGTGATATTGGTCTGTATGTTACTATGATGTTGACTATATTAAATGACATACATTACAGCTGTCCAACAGATGCCAATTGAAAATATTTATTATTATGCTATGAAAAGGAAATATTTTTTTATGTGAAATTTAGAAGTTTGAAGAAATTGCTCAAACTTGTAATTAATATATTTTGGGCAAATATATTCAAAGAAAATGTAGGAAAATGTTATATTTTTCAGTCTTACTTAAATTATAATTCTTTCAGATTAACAGTTTAATTTTTGTTATATTACAGTATTTTGGCTTCCCTAACCCCTCCAGCCATGTGGGAGTGTCTGTTACATTCAGTAGGTGACTTAGGTTACTTTAGGTAATATTATTTCATTGAATAGAGGACATTGATCTTTACCTGTCATGCTTGACATTCTTCCAAAGGTTTGGCAACTGTCAATTTTTCAAATAATGACTCATTGCTTCTTCAGACAATTAGAAGGTTTCAACTAATGATTTTCAGGGAAGGAAATAACTGATTTTAATGTAAAATAATTATTGAATAATAATAACAAACATTCAAACTGTATACATATGTGAGGGAGTAAATTAAATCATATTTTGATATAATTTTTTACAACCCAGTCACAATACAATTAAATATAAGCACAAATTAAAGTTACTGATTTTATTTGTTTGATATTTATTTTCATTCTGTCAATTCTGTACCTGAATACTTCCAGGATTTAGAGTGCAAAGGATCAATTTAGAGTGTAAAGGATCAATTTAGAGTGTAAACGATCAAATTTCATTTGCATTATTTGCATCTTTCCTTCATGACAAGAAGAATCATAGAAAGAAAGTGTAGAAAGTTTATGTGTGTTTAAAAATGTTTAAAGCAATTAATCAACAATCATAGTAAATCTAAACTGAAAATCTTTCACATCTTAATATGTTGTGTCAAATTTTATTACAAGTTAGTGTTTTTACAATAACATTGGTGCTAACAAATTGATGTTGATCAAATTTTCAATATATAATTAATATACATATATGATAAATCCTATGACATTCAGTTTATATATATATATATATATATATATATATATATATATATATATATATATATATAATGATTTCACCACGAGGCAACAAACCCACTAAACACATGGAGTTACTGATGGTGAAAAATATAAGAAAAATAAAGACCTTATTAAGAAGCAAGAAATTAAGAACACAGAATAAAAAGATTGATATTACATTTAATTTTTTGAAGATCAAACTTGATTGTAAAGGAAGAAGTGAGAAGTGTTCTATAAGTGATGTGTGATAAAAGAAAGTGCTAGCATAAAAATTAGTTAGCATCTAACCATTTCAACTGTAAAATGGTGGTGAGACCTTGCCACCAATCTAGTATGGCACGTATATTCATAAAATCTAAGTACCATAGAGGAAGGTCCATCAGAACAATTACCATGAAAGTATTTATAGAAAGGTACATAGAACTAACGTTATGATGGTGGTATAATAATTGAAGCTAAGAGGTTAAGTCAGGTCCAATAACATTGCTGATTCTTCTTTGTATTTTATCGAGAATTTCTAAATATATAGCAGGCATAACAGACCAGATGTGGCAGGAAAATTCAAAGCAAAGACTAATGGTAGACTTATAAATACGTAAGATAGATTCTGGCAAAAATAATTGTCTAGCATGATACAGTGAACCAATTTCATTAGCAGTAAACCTAGCAATTAATTCAATATAATCTTCCCACTTCATGTCCGTGGTAAATGTTAGTCTGAAAAAGGTGCAATGTGTCACCCTCTTGGAGGTTAGTATCAGTTATACAGATGGAAGACAAAATGGATTCTTTTAGACGATTAAGAGAGAGCAGTTTTGTTTTGGAGATGTTGAAATTAGCAAACCATTTCTTGCCCATTTAATAACCAAGCATTTTTTTTAGATCAGCAGCCAATTTAATCTTATCAGACTGATCAGACTTACTATTAATACAGGAGTAAATACTTGTGTCCTCAGCATAGTTATAAAATTGAGAACTGATGACATCAGAAAGGTCGTTGATGAAAATTAGGAACAATGTAAGATCAAGGATAGAACCCTGGGGGATGGCTATATTAATGCAAAAAGATCTAGAAGAGTGGGCAACTTTCATTTTGCAATTTGAGAAGAAAGACTGAATCATCTCAAAAAATCCCAGAAATCCCCAAAACTTTCAACTTGTGAAGAAAACCAATTATGCCAAACCCTGTCAAATGCCTTTGAGATATCTAAAGCAACAGTCCAAGTATATTGTATATTTAAATTTATTGTATATTGTTATTTAAATTAAATTTTATTTATTTATTATTTTATTTATTTAAATTTATTGTATATTGTTATTTAAAGCTTGATAGACTCTTTCATCAATAATCATTAAGCAGTTGAACTAGAGAAGTGAAAGTCATATTGCTTATATGAAAAAAGACCCTTATGTAATATGCTTAATCTGTTAAAAATTGATTAGAATCTCTAGTACTTTACCAAAAAGAGATAGGAGGCTAATAGGCTGATGCAAGAATCAGAGTACTTAAAGACTGAACTACAGAAGAAGATTTCTAACAAGCAGGAAAGCATCTATATCTATATATCTATATCTCTCTCTCTCTCTCTCTCTCTCTATATATATATATATATATATATATATATATATATATATACACACACACTTAAGACAATATCCCATAAACCTTAATAAAGGATTATTGCAATGAATAAATTCAAAGGAAGTGTAGGGAAGTATTATTCAGCTTACTTAGCCAAATATTTCATCAGGCTGACACTTTTTATGTTTTGAGATGTAGCTATGTACTTCAAAAGAGTTACCTAAGTGGAGATAAAATGGTCTCTCATTATCATATCCTCCCCCACCATTTTATTTATTCTTCCCAACTATCAGGCTCCTTGCAGGTCCTTTGGGAGCATCAGGATGGCTCATTTTTGGCAGAGTGGATATATACAGACAATCAAAAAAATCGAACAAAAGAAACAGATGGCTCAACTTATTTGCTCTACCCCATGGAACTCATTTTTCTCTGCATTAATTATGGATTCCTAGTTCAAATTTGCAAACTATTTCACCATCTCACACTTTGCCACTTTTAGCTTTTATGTCTCTTATGACAATAGCAATTTCTTGTGATTTTCATTGAACCATGGTGTTGTCTAGTATGCAGTAAAAACTTGTCAATTTATTCTACAATGCTTTGTACTGTTTTTAATGTATTCATTAATATACAACTACAATGGATATATTAAATGGCTCTTTTTTCAGTTTAAGTAGAAGAATTTTATCAGATAGTTGACTGTATCTGAGAACATAATTCTTCTAATCTTGGTCTCATATTAATCTTGCTCCCCTTTACTTTTTTTCCTACACTGTATATATCTCCATGTGCCTGTCGCTAATGAAATCTCCATTATTCACCCACCTAGTTACTACTAGAATATTAATATCTAGCCTATTCATTTCTTGCTTTATATTTTCTTAGTAGTGTTAAAAATGATACGAATATTAGTGGAGTTGCAGAGATCCCTACATGCACTAAGATGAAGTTCTGCTGCTTCATTTACTGCAAATTCTGGTTATATACTTTTGTCATTATTTGGAATTAATTCCCATAGAGAAATAAAACATTCTCCTTGATAGTCATTACATAATTTTAGTATTGCCATTGCCCAGAAAAAACATGTTTTTCTGGGCAATGACCAGAAAGAGAAAGAGAGAGTAAAGGGAATCCATATACTCTAATTTCTAGATGCAAGAATCAGTTCCAACAAAAGAACTAAGACAATACTCAGAATAGTTCATTTGAGAATGAAAAAAAGATTTTCAGACTTTCAAAATAGACCACATAGTAATTTATAAATATTTAGTTAGGTTAGCTGAATTAAACAGACAGCCAAGGTGATATGTGGAGGAAGATTGTATTCCTTCAAGTTGTGAGATCATATCAGCTTTGAAAATCATCATTTCAAGCTAAGACTTTGTTTGCTGACAGAATGAGGCAGTGTATAGTGTCTAACAGGTTTGGTCCTCATTACTACTAGTAGCTCTGTAATAGGCTGTTAAATAAGTGTAAGTCCTCTATTTCTCTCTTCACTCAATTTGAGGTGTTAACATCTGCTGATAAAGCAGAATGCTTTGCTTGTAAATGTTCTTCTAATTTGACTCTTGACTCATCTTGATTATCATTACCAGATTTTCCACTTAGAACTGAGTCTCTACTGTGTTATATGCATATTACTCCATCCATAGTTTCTTCTATCATCTCTGAACATGTGGATTTCATGGAATTCATACAATAGTACTAAAGAAATGTGCTCCTAAATTGGCTCCTGTTTTCTTTAAAATATATAATAAATGCCTTGAAACTTCTTGCTTTCCTGTTTGCTAGAAATTCTCTTCTGTAGTTCATGTTTTTAAGAACTCAGGAATACTGTTTTATCCTGATATTAGTTTTTTTTTTACCTTTTTTGGTCAAGTACTAGATACGCTAATCAACTCTGAATTGGCTGAGCATCTCACCTGGCTGGGTCTTCTTTCAGACAAGCTATATGGCTTTTGCTTTTGTAGGTGATCTGTTGATGTATTAATGGTTATTGCTGAGAGGGTCTATCAAGCTTTAGATAAGAATGGTGAAGCTAGAGCTGTTGCTGTTGTTATCTCAAAGGCATTTGACATACTGGTCTTCTTCACAAGTGGAAAGGTTATGTCATTTCTTGACAAATTTGATCAATTTTTCTCATTAAATCATAAAATGATATGGCCACTCTTTTAGTTCTTTTTATGTTAATGGAAGTGTCCCCCAGAGCTCTATCCTTGAATCTGCTTTGTTCCTAACTTTCATCAGTAACCTTCCTGATGCCATCTGTTCTTGACTAGGTATCTATGCTGGTATATAACTATCTACTCCTATCATAATGGTAAGTCTGATAGGTTCAATAAGTTCAAAATGGCAGCAAAAATGACCTTCAGTCTGTTGTTAATTGGGGCAAGAAATGGGTTGTTAATTTTAATGTGTCCAAAATGAAACTGCTGTTTGAATTGTCTTGGAGAATTTTTTTGCCTTTTGTCAGCATGGGTGTACTAATCTCCATGAACGTGATTCATTCCACCATTTTTGGTTAATGTGATATGGAAAGATTATAGTCCTGCAGCTAAGAAAGTTGGTTCCTTCTAGATGATTTTCTTGTTAGAATAAATATTTTCATGGTAATTGTTCTGATGAGATTTCCACTTTGATATTGCAACTTTATTGATTTATACTGTACTAGAATGTCAGTTCGGTCTCATCAATTTACAGTCAAAATTGCTAGATATAATGATAAGTTTTATGCTAACATTTTCTTCCTTTGTACTTCTCACTTGTGGAATTCCAGCTTTTTGCTTTCTAGTCAACTTTGAAAAATTTAAATGCAATTTCAATTATTTTCTCTTTTCTTAATTCCTGTTATTTTATTTTCCTTTCTCAGATTCTTTCACAATCAGTAATTCCTTGCAATTTAGTGGCTTTATCACCTTATTTGGGGGAATTGATTAAAAAAAATTATTTGAAATACTTCAGCAGGGGTACAAAATTTCATATTAGCAATAAAAATGAATATGTTAAAATAACAAGAGAAAAGAATAAGTAAAAAGAGTGGGTAACAAAAATTACATTTACATATTTATTTTAGTCATTGTGTATATTTCTCATCCTTGATTGAATTCAGATGAGAAAGGATCCATAAACTGGTTAAGCTGTTTTTTTTTTTAATTGTGTTTTGTATTTCAATATTACTTCTTTACAAACATATACATTTTTGTTAACTTTCTTTTTTCTTATTCTATAGTCCTATTATTTAAGGATGTTTGTTCTTAATGTTATTAATTGAACTATTAGATTGTACCTGAGTTTGAATTAATCAGTGGCATCTGCAGGAATTATGCAACTAACTCAGTTACTGAGAAAGCTGCATTTGCATGTCTTATTATGTACTTTAATTCTATTGATACACAGGCTTTTCAGTATATTTTTGCCAGTACCCAATTGCATAAACGTAGATGCTTATAAATGTTTAATGTTAGTTCTATAAATGCAGGATCAGGTCTATTAGTGTTGACTAGAACTACTGAGTTAAACTACCTAGTTTAAGAGACGATTAAAAGAGGTATTTCATTTAAAGGGCCTAGTTTAACAGAAGAATGAAAGAAGTGTTTCAGGGAAAGGACCTAATTTAACAGATGAATGAAAGAAGTGTTTCATTGAAATCACCTAGTTTAACAGACGAATGGAAGAAGTATTTCATTGAAACGACCAAGTTTAACAGATGAATGAAAGAAGTGTTTCATTGAAACGGCCTAGTTTAACAGACGAATGAAAATGTGGTGATTATCATCACCATCACACACATACATACATACAGATCATACGACAAGCATTCATTGGCTAATCTTCTCAAAACTAGCTCGCTGATTGGTCAATTCCGACCAATCAGATCGCCTGCACGTGAGGAATGATATTTCCCGCACACTAAGTTGGGAGCCCGTCACATGATACACCATCTTATATAAACAAAACACAAGTAAGCCTTCTCTCCCCATTTTTCTCTTTCATCTCCTTCCTTGCTGCCAAAGTGTGACTTTCAAGAACTCTCGTCTGGACCTTGCGCTCAGGTGTTAAATAACATTACCAACATTCACGTATGTACAAAGTCTTAACTCTTCTGAACTCTACCAACTTTTGCAACTCACATTTCCTAACATGTAACAGGAACTTTATTCTTCTAAAACTACAGTTTAATAATTAATTCAACTTCATGAGCTCCGGTACAAATATTTCCCAAATCCAAAAGACGTAACTCTATCAAACCTTTAGATTATATGCATGTACATCAAAACAAATAAATTCAAATGTTATGTTTGAACCATTATGTGCTGTCTTGTATTTTTGCTATGTGCTATTTTATGTCAAATATAAATTGCATGTGACCACCATATTTGATGGTGACCTCCAGCATCTTTGCTTGTCCTTTTCCAGGTCATTCCTGATCAAAGTTAAATAAATGTGGTGGGGTCCGCTACATATGATTGATAATCCTTCATATTTTTATTGCTGACCCGTCAAGCGTTGCGGATCTCCGTTACAAAAGTAGTGTTTCAATGAACCGACCTAGTTTAACAGACGAATGGAAGAAGTGTTTTATTGAAACGACCTAAGTCAAGAGACGAATGGAAGAAGTGTTTCATTGAAAACACCAAGTTTACCAGATGAATGAGTGTTTCATTGCAACCACCTAGTTTAACAGACGAATGAAAGGAAGGTTTCATTGAAACAACGTAGATTAACAGACGATTGAAAGTAGTGTTTCATTGAAATGACCTACCTTAAGAGATGAATGAAAGAAGTGTTTCATTGAATCCAACTAGTCTAACAAACGAATGAAAGAAGTTTTTCATTGAAAGGATCTAGTTTAACAAATGAATCAAAGTAGTGTTTCATTGAAACCACATAGTTTAACAGACGAATGGAAGAAGTATTTCATTGAAATGATTAAGTTTAACAGAAGAATGAAAGAAGTGTTTCATTGACACCACCAAGTTTAACAGACGAATGGATGATGTGTCTCATTGAAATGCCCCAGATGAACAGATGAATAAAAGAAGAATTTCATTGAAATGAGCTTGTATAATAGACGAATGGGAGAAGTGATTCATTGAAACAACCAAATTTAACAGACGAATGGAAGAAGGGTTTCATTGTAACTACCTAGTTCAATAGACGAATGAAAGGAGTATTTCATTGAAACGACCTAGTTTAACAGACGAGCGGAAGAAGTATTTCATTGAAACGACCTAGTTTAACAGACGAATGGAAGAAGTGATTAATTGAAACAATCTAGTTCAATAGACGAATGAAAGGAGTATTTGAAGGAAATGACCTAGTTTAACAGACGAATGGAGGAAGTGTTTCAAGGAAACGTCCTAGTTTAACAGATGAATGAAAGGAAGGTGTCATTGAAACAACGTAGTTTAACAGACGTTTGAATAATGTTTCATTGAAACGACCCAGTTTAACAGACGACTGGAAGAAGTATTTCATTGAAACGACCTTCTTTAAGAAATGAGCCAGTATAACAAACGAATGGAAGAAGGGTTTCATTGTAACTACATAGTTTAACAGAAGAATGAAGGAATTCTTTCATTGAAACGACCTAGTTTACCAGACGAATGGAAGAAGTGTTTCATTGAAACGACCTACCTTAAGAGATGAATGAAAGAAGTGCTTCATTGAAACGACATAGTTTAACAGACGAATGGAAGAAGTGTTTCATTGAAACAACCTAGTTTAACAGAGGAATCAAAGTAATGTTTCATTGAAACAACCTAGTTCAATAGACGAATGAAAGAAGTATTTGCAGGAAACGACCTCGTTTAACAGACATATGGAAGAAGTGTTTCATTGAAACGACCTACCTTAAGAGATGAATTAAAGAAGTGTTTCATCGAAACGATTAAGTTTAACAGACGAATCTAAGAAGGGTTTCATTGTATCTACCTAGCTTAACAGATGATTGAAAGAAGTGCTTCATTGAAACCTCCTAGTTTAACAGACGAACGGAAGAAGTATTTCATTTTAACGACCTAGTTTAACAGAAGAATGAAAGAAGTGTTTCATTGACACCACCAAGTTTAACTGACGAATGGATGAAGTGTCTCATTGAAATGACCTAGTTTAACAGACGAATGGAAAAGTATTTTATTGAAACGACCTAGTTTAATAGACGAAAGAAAGAAGCGTTTCATTAAAATGACCTCGGTTAACAGATGAATGGAAAAAGTGTTTTATTTAAATGACCTATTTTAATAGACGAATGGAAGAAGTGTCGCTTTGAAACGATCTACTATAACAAATGAATAACAGATGAATGGAAAAGTATTTTATTGAAACAACCTAGCTTAACAGACGAATGGAAGAAGTGTTTCATTGAAACGACCTAGTTCAACAGACACATGAAAGAAGTGTTTCGAGGAAATGACCTAGTTTAAAAGACGAATGGAAGAAGTGTTTCAAGAAAACGACCTAGTTTACCAGACGAATGGAATAAGTGTCTTATTGAAAGGACCTTGTTTAACAGACGAATGGAAGAAGTGTTTTATGAAAAGAGCTAGTTTAGCAGACAAAGGGAAGAAGTGATTCATTGAAACGACCTAGTTTAACAGACTAACGAAACGAGGGTTTCATTGAAGCAACCTAGTTTAACAGATGAATGAAAGAAGGGTTTCATTGAAACGGCCTAGTTTAATAGACGAATCGAAGAAGTGCTTCATTGAAATGACCTTGTTCAACAGACGAATGGAAGAAGTGTTTCATTGAAATGACCTCGTTTAACAGAAGTATGAAAGAAGTGTTTCAGACGAATGGAAGAAGTATCTTATTGAAAGGACCTAGTTTAACAGATAAATGGAAGAAGAGTTTCTTTGAAATGACCTAGTTTAACAGATGAATGGAAAAGTATTTCATTGAAACGACCTAGTTTAACAGTGGAATGAAAGAAGGGTTTAATGGAAACGACCTAGTTTAACAGACGAATGAAAGAAGTGTTTCATTGGAAATCACTGAAAGATTATCAAATTTAAAACAAATATAACAAAGAGTTATTTTTATATCTACGTCTCATATTGATTTTACTCAAAAATTGTATGTCATAATCTCTTAATGCTCTGCCTCATTGATAAACTTGCAATCTGTGTTGAAAGTGCTGATTTTAGGACATCTGTCTGACACATACATTAGTTATATTCAACTTAACAATTTGCATTTTATCCTTTGTTAGTTTGGCTCAATCAAACAATTCTCACATTTTTCTCAGATAAAAACTCCATTAGCGTGATCATTAAATAAGGATAGTTAGTATCCATGAAGTTGATTGAGGCAAGAAATTCAACATAAAGTAACACAAATTATTTCCAAATGTGAATAAGTAATAATATCAGAATAATTATTTTATACAAATTGAACAACATTTAAGATAGAAATGCAATGAAAGAAGTGCGCCATTTAGATTTGTAAATATCCTATTCTAATTCTTCTAACTCTACCCACAAGCTGCTAGTGGCCCACTGACGGACAACTGCTGGTATGCCACCACTGACGGGACAATGCTTGTCATTGGTTCTCTGATGGCAGCGATTGGTGGGCCTCTAGCGGTTCACCAGTGGTAAAATTGCTGAGACAAACATGGCAGTAGCCCTACAGCGGGCCACCAGTAGTAAACGCTAGTGGAATTTTGCCAGTGGCAGATTGGTGGCTTGCATGTAGGGAAGACAACTGTCAGTCAATTTTAATTCATATAGCTTTATAACATTCTGAATAAATGTAAATACAAAATAATATTGGGTAATTTTCCAACCCATAGTAGTTACTGTTAATATGACGAATATACTTTCTCAATAAAAACTTCCAAATTATAAAGAAAGATATTGGTCACCAGCAGTTTCCTTAATTAGCTACTGTTGAAGTAGGTATTATAAATTGAATGCTTATTTTGTTATTTATACTCACATTATATCTTCTATAGAAGTGTGTTAAAACCTCTGGATATCATAAATATTTATCTCTAAGTAACACAGAGAATATCACTTCTAATTTTTACTTCAGTTTTCCTAATGAAGGAGAAGAACTAACTCAGTCAAGATGTACATTATAGAAAGTACGTTTATGGGAATAACTGTTTTGAGAAATATCTACAAAAAACATGAGTGAAACTACAACATATTAATTTTAGGATTTAAAATCTCAGTAAACCTAAAGAATTATAATATAGGAAACATTCTTAAAACATGAACATTAAAAATTATTCTAATAATAATAATCTGATGAAATAAAAGAGAAAAATATAAATATATTATGACGTTACAGTTAATAAACTCTGAGCTATTTTATGTTGTTGCAAGAATTGTGACAGAAAAATTTATGAATACAAACTGCAATCATCTGGACAAAGAAAACAGGTTGAGAATTGTGGTGAGAGAGGAAAAAATGTAGATGAGTAGTGAACTTGCTGCATACCTCACGGTAGAAATATATGAGACAGTATTATCGAACATAGATGAAGAAATAAGCAGAAGAGATTAGAAATATATAAACAGTAGATTGCACAAGGCAAACAAAAAAGTTTAAAAATCACAAAAGGGGTAAATGGACAAGAAAAAATAAACAAACGCTATGAACATAAAAAAGATTTTCAAATGAAAAAAAAATCGCCAAATGGAAAACACTAGGTTAGATAGAATTTATGAATTTGAGTTTAAGAAGTTTATAACTTTTCCATGAGTTACTTAAACGTAGGAAAATTCACAGAAACATAAGACAGCTAATCAAAAATTATGAGAAATGAAAAATATGAAGCAATTACAGACCAATCACATACCTACGTCATATGTAGAAAATCATTAATGGACAAGTAGCAAAAGAAATATACTTCTCTGTGAAGCGGAGAAGATTACTATTCGAATAACAAAATTGTTTCTAAAATAGAAAGGGTTAAATGAAACATAATCCAAATATTTATGGAAGACATTCAATGAAAAACATTACAATAGGATTTATTGATTATAGTATGCATACTACACAATCATAAGATTTTCAGTATCTTAAGAAGTTCGTATCAGTAAAATCAATTCATTCAGATTGACAAATCTGTCAACACAACATTATTAAAAAATCTTTTGAAAAAATAAACTTTTCTGAAACTTTATTTGCGGCAAATAAGTTGATTTAAAGTGTAATTTATCTGAATTGAAACAAATATTACTTACTTTTATCGTAAAATATCGCAAAAGAACATTTAACACAGAAGTGGTGTTTTTATGAGGTGTTGACAGATCTACTGACAATCTGATGTTTGGGAAATTGAAGTATAGTGTAACTATTATGTGAATACAATGTGAACAGCCTTTATATAAATATTTTTAACACTTTGAAGTTCGACCAAACTCACCGTTAGATGACAAAGGTCATCTTCTTCCTGACTTCCACTATTTCACAGTTAGTAATTTTAGTAATTTTTCATTACAATCTGGGATATCTCAAGATTTATCAAAAGTCTTGTTCCTAAGATATGGGTTCAGACAAAATCCCAGTGGTTGTCTTTAAGAATATTAACCCGGGGTTATCCTCGAACTTAGTAAAATTATTTAACTGCTACTTGAAGGAGAAATCCTTCCCAATTCTGTGGAAGGTGGCAAGTGTATGTCCGGTTTTCAAGAATGCGAATGAGAACACATCTCCCTCACAGTATAAGACCCATCGGTCTCCTCAGTATTATTAGAAAACTCTTTGAAGCTATAATCGACAAGAATATTGATGATCACCTCAACAGGAACAAGCATTTGAGTAACAAACAGTGAGTTTTCATCAGTCTGACCCACTAGTGATATTCTAACTCTGACTACTCATAGAATCAGTGAAACACTAAAAAACAAATACATCTCAAGGACGATTGCATTAAGTCCTTTGACGTTCAATCCTCTGAGTTCCGAGCGAACAATGCAGACATCCTCCAAGGTTCGCTTCTCGGTGTAACCCTCTTCCAAATTTACTTAAATGATCTACCTAAGAGTATACTCCAATCATTTGTGAATATCTATGCTAAAGATATAACGGCATGTGGGTGCAGCTCCAAAACCCTAAATGAGCAGAGCTTAGCAGCTGATCTTTCCTCTGACTGATCTTGAACAACTCAATGAGGGAAAAAATTGGCTGGTCAAGTTCGAACCCAGAACTTTCATCAATCGCAATGAACGGATGTTCTTTCAGGGAGGCACCGTGCCTTGAGCGCTTATTGAGACTTAAACACAGTCCAGACCACAAGTGGAAGTCGTACTTACGATTCATCACTAAAGATGTTGGAAAAATAATCGGTTCCCTAAATTCAAATAAGTATCTGACTCCTGTTATCCTCTAACATTACTAGGCCGGTCCGAAAATGGAGTACTGCTGCCGTATATAGAAAGGAACTGTCCAGTCTTTGCCTCCCACTCACGATAGAGTCCAAAAGCGTCTCCACGTTCTTGTAGATGATGAATTAATTTCCACCCTACAACCCCTTTCCTCACAGACGAGACGTCACAACCCTCTCGCTGCTCTATTGTTATTTACATGGAGGGTGTTCAGATGAACTACACTCCTTAGTTCCACCAGTCCTCACCTTCACGGCTAACACCCGCACATCACAAAGAACCATCCTCATTCTTTTCGTATTCCTTTGGTGAGATGGAAGTTTCACTTCTTCTAACGAGTCGCTGCCATGTGGAACTGATTTCCAAGAGGAGGCTTCCCCGATCAATACAATCTTGACCTGTTCAAATCTAGGGGTAATCATTATTTTCCACGTATATCCGCATAACCCGTGTCTCTTAATCTGTAACTCTCGACCTTGGCTCTTTTACACTGTAAACATCATTGTAAAAAGACAACAAAATAAATAACTACCCACTAATTTGAAAAATCCAATATTTTATCCAATTTTTGGCTTTATAACCTTAGCTACGAAGAAGCTCGTTGAAATAATTTTAGAAAATTACCGATGAATTTTAAATTTATTATAGTTACCTCTTTTAATGTCTGATGATGTCGTGTATGCATGTGCGTATTTGCAAAAATCGACACATTTATACACACACAAACAAAATTATTTTTAAAATACTGAGAGTCGTTGAATTGTAGTGAGTTTTCCAATTTATTATTTGTAAATAAAGTTCTAATTTAATGATATTATCACCTGGTCTCTACTAATTAATACGGAATTTTAAAAGATTTAAATTTTATAGATTATTCTAATTAAAATTTTAAAAGAATGAAAATTCTTTTTAAAATGTCATTATTTACCAAAAAATATTTTGTTCTTAAGATAACAGTCTCCATAATATATTTTCATAAACGCAATTAAAAGCTATTCTAATTAAAAAAGAAATATCTGGGTTTTATTGCATTTTTATTTACGATTCCGGGCAGATTTTCTGTATCCCGTGTCCGGTTTGACGAAAGAAATTTGAGGATTTTAATTCTCTGAGGACTTGTCCTTATAAAAAATATAATCTTTAAGTGATATTTTACCGGAAATCTTTGTAGGGGAATAAAAATTGTTGGAGTGAGCGTTCTTTCGCAAGCTGAGTTTATGTTAATTTAAGTAATTAACGTTATGCCTGGAATTGGTTGAAAATGTTCGTTGTCGCGTTGAAAAACTTGGTTTGTCTCACTTTGACTGTTGTTGTGTCGATCTCCAATGAAGTCAAGTGAAAGAGTTGAATATTTTAAGGGTCTGTGGAATAACACAGTATTTCCACCTACATTTTACGCGCACGCGAGTTTTTCCATCCCTTCCTTTCACTTTCAGCTAGTAATAGCAGTAAACGGTTGTTCTGTAGCCGACGTGAGGGAGGCAGCTGCTGCTGATGCTGTTACCAGCCTAACAGAATTTGAAAATTTTTTTGCCCGCGCTTTTTCTCTGACGTCAAGGACAAACTGGTTTTTCGAATTTAGTCGCTGCCAGGTCACTGAACCGAATAGTTTACTCATTTATTCCTCGTCTGTTAACCCATATTTCAGACAGGGATATCTTAACAGCAAATTGTGCTTAGTCCCTTATGGCTCGTCGTGCGTAATCTCTTCAAGTCGATGCAACAAACGGCAAATAATTCTTCGTCCCTTTTTCACTCGTCATGTGTAATCTCATCAAGTCGATGCAACTTTCAGCAATTAATTCCTCGACCTGAAGCCAACATCTTGTTTGCACTTTCCTCTGTTTTCTATCAAGAAAACTTCGAGGTTACTGCACGTTCGTCACAATACCTTTTTCGACGACTAATTCTTCGACCTAAGGCTAACATCTTGTTTGAACTGTCCTCTGTTTTTTTCTATCAGGAAAACATAGCGCTTACGACACTGTCATCACAACACCTTTTTCGATGACTTATTTCTCGTCCTGATGCGAACATCTTGTTCGAGCCTGCCTTCGTCCATGACCAGGGAACTTTGAAACCTTCAACAATGAAGAATGAGAACTTCTCATATTCTTTGAACTCTAACCATTACGAACCAGTACCTTAAAAATATAACATTACACACACATTACAAAAATCTCGCAGTGAGTATTTTCTTTGTTGTGTATGCATAATATTCCGTATAAATTGACTGTTCTGGAACTTTCTTCCTGGAGAAACTTTTTCCAGCCTTAGCCATTTTGAATTTCGTTTTTGGCGCGGAACACTGACATTTCTTTAGTGACTACTTGTCACAACCTTTTCATTAATTGCAAAGATCCAGTAACTTTACTGAATGTCTCCACTGACAACTCTGTAGAAATCACAGTGAGTCAAGAACAATACTTTTTAATTTAATACAAAAAATAGAACTGTTTAAAATTTCTACAACAATAATAATACTTAAGCAGACCTTCTCATCTTCATACATACAGTTCAACAACTTCGAATCTTCCAATATTACACATATGGTGATCACTTATATGTGCCACACCTCCGCTTTCTTTAATGTCATTGGTTCATAAATATATGATACTTATTATATGACAATTTAACCATCGCAAGTAATTCGAATTTTTCTCTAAAATCACGGATTGGTCCATTTCCTAACCAATCGCGTATCTTAGTATCTGTTCTATATTTTTAGCGCCAAGCTCTCTGGAGCCTATCCGTAGCTATATAAATCCTCTCGCTGTTAGCCAACAGCCAGTAGCAGTTCAGTTCTTGGAAAATAAGGCACGGCGCTATATTGACATTTTAATTCTTAATTATTACTCATTTGAGTAAGCATACTAATTCTTATTGATATCACTCATGAACATTAAATCTTTCTACACTGATAAAACACTGAAATGCTTGCCTGCTGATCTGGTACTATCAAGTCAATATTTCTCCGTAACATCTACGCAAGAAATTTCATCCAGTTTTATCACCTATTTTCGGAAGAAAATGTCTTCTCTTGCTTTTACTCCAACCCGTTACACGTCACGTGACGTTTATGCACCTCCTTCCTTACTGAAATGCGTGTACGTTTTTGTACGACAAGATTCTGTTAGAAAGCCACTGACACCTCATTATGCGGGTCCATTTCGTGTCCTTGCACGGACCGATAAATATTATACTCTACAGACTAACCACGGCCGATCGACTTTCTCTATCGATCGCTTAAAACCTGCATGTATTGAACGCGATGGATCAACCAATCAACCTACGAGCCCTTCGCTAGACAGCCCTCAGCTTTCGTCACCAGCACCTACTAGGACTGCTAGCGGACGTACCGTCCACTGGCCTAAGAAGTTCAGAACTTTTATTACATATTGAAAACTCTTTCTTCCCTGACTTTTCAATCTGGACGGGGTATTATCGTGATCACTTACATGTGCCACACCTCCGCTTTCTTTAATGTCATTGGTTCATAAATATATGATACTTATTATATGACAATTTAACCATCGCAAGTAATTCGAATTTTTCTCTAAAATCACGGATTGGTCAATTACCTGACCAATCGCGTATCTTAGTATATTTTCTATATTTTTAGCGCCAAGCTCTCTGGAGCCTATCCGTAGCTATATAAATCCTCTCGCTGTTAGCCAACAGCCAGTAGCAGTTCAATTCTCGGAAAATAAGGCACGGCGCTATATTGACATTTTAATTCTTAATTATTACTCATTCGAGTAATCAAACTAATTCTTATTGATATCACTCATGAACATTACATCTTTCTACACTGATAAAACACTGTGGAACTATTCTTTATTTAGCTAAGGTCTCAATTGAACTTTGTAGTTAAATAACATTCAATATTGTACTCAACATTAATTAGCTAAACTTACCCTTTTTATTACGGAAAAAGGGAAGCAACTTTCTTTATACTTATTGTTGAAATTTGTATACCATTGTTAATACAATATATTATTAATGTTCACTGAGCTTGATTGTTTTTCTCTCGTGTATTGTTGTTCGTAAATTAATGTGGGGTGTCGTTTTACAAGAACACAGCTTTCCTTCTTGATTATATTCACGGTGACCCTAGCCAACAATACTTACAGCACCACTACACACACAATCAAGAACTCTAAAATGTTTTAACAACTTTTGCATATATTTTGTATTTGTTGTGTTTTATAAAATATTTATTGTTGAGCAATTTCTGTCTCCTTGATTATTTCTCTTGTTGTTTCTTGCATTTGCTTACATACTCGTAAAGTAAAATTGTACGGGTTGATTTAGGCCGTCAATACCACTACATGATTAGTGACCCCGAATACGAATGTGCATGGCAAAGTTTAGCAATATTCAATAGAATAACTGCTGTATAAACGCAGTAAAATTAACAATTGGTGACCACAACGTTCGTCAATTTAAAATTGACCTCTACAGTTAATACTTTGCAGCAGGTGTTTTCTTTCTACACCGATTTTCAGTAAATAGAATATCAAGGAACACATTTTTCGTGAGATATTAATCTCAGCGAAGGACCATGGGTGAATCACCGGACACACATACCGAGGTAACGATAACTGTCAATTTACCTGCATGTAATAACACGAACGTGCAGGTATAGTTTGCACAATTGTACGCCATATTCAATTCAAAAAATATCATCGCAAACCTCTCGCTATGCCTATGTTGTGAAAAAGTTACCGACAGACGTGGCAATTGAAGTATCAGACCTCTTAGACGAAATGCCAACAGACAAGCCGTATGACGTGTTAAAAGAAGCCGTCATCCACAGAACATGCGAATCTGAAAGAGCGTTGGCTGCACGACCTCTTTAACAATTTAAATCTAGGGCAGAACAAACCTCAATTAATACGCAAAATGCGAGCACTGCTCGGGTGTAATACAATGTTCGATACTGTTCTGCGAAAACTCAACGCATACCACCTAGATATTAGTTTCACTTCCGGACGACCTGGATTTACAAAGGCTAGCTGAAATAGCAGACAAGATTAATGACAATAGGCCAAGTAGCGCTGTTTTCACTGCAGTCCAAACACCGTCTGTAGCATCAGTGGACGAGGCAGGTGAGCTACTTTAAAAGGGAGTAGCAGAGTTTACCTTACAATTACAGGATTTACAGAGAACCATACGTCAATAGAACTTCAGCCACAGTGAACGAGCCGGACGTTCATCGCGACAGCAGAGACGCATATCATCTTCAGCACGCAGAGATAGGCAAATGTATGACATGTTGGTACCATTTCAAATATGGGCAACAAGCCCAACGGTGTAACTCTTGTGGATTCCGCGTGAAAAATCGGTCTTCAATAAATGACAAACGCAAGTATTTAAGCTAAGAAATTAAATGTATTTACACAAAACACAAAAGGTAATGCTGTTAGTAAAATCTAGGAACGCCGGTTAGTATTAATCAAAGATCGCTATATACAATACTTTCCACTCTGTTCCTTCACCCTATTCCTCTACTCTGTTCCTCTACCCTGTTCCTCTACTCTCAGACTCCCTGACTGACTGACTGTGGCTATTTTATGGCAGCAGGACGAGTCCATTTATATCAGAAAAGGGTGGACTCCATAATACCCCCCTCCTTAGATCCCTTTTTTGGGGGATTTAGTATTGTGTCCATTGTTTGTTGAAAAATTGCAGGAGCAACTTTTACTCCGAATGGTAGTCTGTTGAATCTGTACAATCCCTTGTGCGTATTAATGCCAAGGATTTTCGAATTCTCTTGTACTGGAATTTGTAGATAAGCTTCACTAAGATCTATTTTTGAAAATATCTTACCGCCGTTGAGCTTTGTAAATACCTCCTCTGGGCTCGGTAGTGGGTAATGGTGGTCCGTTATTGCCTTGTTGAGTCCCGTCGAAAAATCTGCGCATACGCGAATTTCTCCTGACTTCTTTTTTACGTAAACCACCGGCGCAGCCCACTCACTAAACTCTGTTTTAGATAAAATCCCAGTTTGTTCAAGTCTCTCCAATTCTTTGTCTATTTTTTCTATAGTAGCAAACAGTACATTTCGCTTCTTTCTGAAAATTGGTTGGACGTTTTCTTTTAATTCTATTTTGGCCTTAAATTTGTTGCATCGTTCCAACCCACTTGAAAATACCTGAGGAAATTGCTTGTATAATTCTTCCTTCAATTTTATGGTATCTGATGGTTCAACCTCTAAATTTTTGCAAAACGAGTTGATAGGTAGGTCCCAAACGTTGAATTTCTGCATCCAGTCGATACCTACTAAATTTTCAGTATCTTTCATGACGTATATCTTAAGTTTTTTTGTTTTGCCGTGAAATTTAACATTCACTATTATTTGTCCCTCAAATTTTATTCGTTTGCCTGTAACCGACTTGGCAATTTTTTGAGTGTGTAACATGGTAGGTCTGTTGAGTTTTTTCCATGTCTGTAAGTTGATTATCGTGAGGTCGGAACCCGAATCCAGTTGTAATTTAATATTTTTGTTTAAAATTTGCAGTTCTACATATTTCCTTACATTGGTGTTGTCATCATTATTCATCCTTGTAGCTCTTATTCTATTAGTATCTTTTCTATTTCTACATTGGGATGTCTTGTGGCCTTTTTTTCCACATTCATGACAGTTTTTATATCTGAATCGGCAATCCTTGTTCCAATGTAATCCTCCACATCGATAACATGCTGATGGAGGGGCTTACATTTGTTTCAATTTCCGTCATAATTTGTCCTGTATGTTGTATTTTTTCTCTTATCATAATATTTTATTTTTCTTTCCGGGGAGGGTGAGAATCTTTTTTCATTGTCGTAAAATTTTAGTTTTCTTTCCGGGGAGGGTGAAGAACGTAGACTTTTATTTAACTTACGTATATGAGAAACAGCTGAATCTTCAATGTCCATTGAGTCTTTCTTTATGCTTAAACATCTCTGGCCATCTTCTGATAATTGCTGTAATGTTAGACCCGGTTCATTTTGTAATTTTGCAAGCATTCTTCTACGCATCTATGCGTTGTTGCTGTGAGTTATCCGCGTGAGTTTCTATCTTTTGTAGAAACTAGCTCTTGAACAAAGATGAGGCATTTAAAATTGTCCGGTGTTAATTCCGCTAGTTTGAAGTCGTCACAGTGTTTATTTACGATTGCGGCAAACGTGGAATAATCCTCATTATCGCCCTTTACCAGGTTAAGGCATTTCCACCTCCTATGGAAGAGTGATGTTTTGGGGCTGAAGAGTTCTTTAACTTTGTCACTGCTTCGTCAAATTTTAATTCGTACGTCTTTTTTGGCAAGATATAATCCACGAACTTTGTATATTCTTCAGTTCCTAATTTTCTAAGCAATAGACGTAGCATTTTGCTTCTGTCCAATTTTATGTTAAAGATGTCTTCTGAAGTAATCTCCAAAATTTTTTTCCTCATCTAGAGAATATTTGAAAATCTCTATGGTATTCCACACTGCGTCTTGCGAAAATGTTGCTTCTTTTTCAATATCTGATTGCTTGCTGCCCGCTACTTTCAATATTAGTTCCTGGAGCTCTGTTTGTCTATCTTGATTTTCCTTTTGCATTTGTAATATTTGCTTTTGCCATTTTTCTCGTAGCTGTAACTGTTGATCATTTTGGTATTTCTGCATTTGTAATTTTTGCTCATTTTGGTGTCTTATCAGTTCTACCAACATATTTTTAAAATCTTCCATGATAACTCAATTTTATGTATTTTTACTCCTCGAAATTGTTTGTCGCTAATTTGTTGTTGAACGACGAGGGAAGGATTTTTCTTCTGTTGATTAGTTTTTCACGTGTGTTCGCCAAGTTGTTTGTTGTTAGACGTACGAAAAGTTTTTCTTTCCGTGTGAGTTTCGAATCCTCGTTCGTCAAGTTGTTGTGGGTTATCCGCGTGAGTTTCGAATCCTCGTTCGTCAAGTTGTTGCTGTGAGTTATCCGCGTGAGTTTCGAATCCTCGTTCGCCAAGTTGTTGTGGGTTATCCGCGTGAGTTTCGAATCCTCGTTCGCCAAGTTGTGGATTCCGCGTGAAAAATCGGTCTTCAATAAATGACAAACGCAAGTATTTAAGCTAAGAAATTACATGTATTTACACAAAACACAAAAGGTAATGCTGTTAGTAAAATCCAGGAACGCCGGTTAGTATTAATCAAAGATCGCTATATACAGTCTCGAAGTAAACTTCCTTAGAGTCGGGCGTCCTTGTAACTGACTTCTAACGTCAACTCAATCACAGTGTCTATGTACTTTCCACTCTGTTCCTCCACCCTGTTCCTCTACTCTCAGACTCCCTGACTGACTGACTGTGGCTATTTTATGGCAGCAGGACGAGTCCATTTATATCAGAAAAGGGTGGACCCCATAATAGTAACAAACCCTGCAAGTTTGTCACGAACATACCAAGCAACAACTCGAGACGGCAGTACGGTGTTCGCTGCCGAGGAAAAGTCTCTTAATCTCCTATTCTATATCAGTTCAGGATATATATTCCTTGTAGATACAGGCGCGCAGATTAGTACAATTCCACCCAAACCAGATATGGCAGCGAAGAAAACCTTCTACAACCTGCAAGCTGCCAATAGACCCCGTATCGAAACTGACACTGACACTAGACCTTGGACTGCGTAGATCGTTCCCATTGGTTTTTACTGTTGCACAAGTAAAACCACCAATCCTCGGAGCGGACCTCCTAGCTCATTTGGCCCTGAGTGTCATCCCGGTCTCTAATGGATCAGACTACTGAGTTCACCATTAAGGGAAATATGTCAGAATTTACAACCACTGGCATTAGTGCGGCACTGCCTACTGCTAACTGTTTGAAAGAAATAATAGAAAAATACCGGGAGATAACAACACCATTCCGGTGTACAGAAACCGCTCGTCACAATTTCTTTCTTTTATTTATACTACAGGCCCAAATACGCATTCATCGCCCGATAATTATAAGTCGGCGAAAGTTGAGGTTCAGCACATGATGGATCTCGGTATAATTAGACTTTCTTCAATTCCTTACTCATCTTCTCTTCATATGGTTCCAAAACTGGACTTGGGAGCTTGGAGACCTTGTGGCGACTTCCGAAAGCTGAATGCTACTACAATTCCGGATAAATACGCAATTCTGCACTTGCACGATTTCACAGTGGGTCTGCAGGGCGTCACAGTCTTCACCAAACTTGATCTAGTGTAAGCATTCCATCAGATACTAGTGGCCAAAGAGGACATCCATAAAATAGGGATAACTACTCCTTTTGCTTTATACGAATTCGTGACAATGCCATTTGGTTTAAAGAATGCCGCACAATCTTTCCAACGGCTCACAGATGAAGTGTTGAGAGGTTTACCTTTCACCTTTTCCTATATTGATGATGTTCTGATCGCCAGTAGAAACAGGACCGAACATCATCATCACGTTTAGCAAGTGTTCCATCGTCTACAGCATTTTGACCGAAAGATTAATGCAGAGAAATGTATTTTTTCTGGACCCTCACTTAAGTTTTTGGGGCACGTCATTGATGAAAAAGGAACAATGCCCTTACCTGAGAAAATAGCATCTATTTCAAATTTCTCACAACCAACTTCGGCAATTGCGCCGATTCTTAGGCCTAATTAATTACTATCGAAGGTTCATTCCTGGTTGTTCCCAGATTCTGATTCCCCTCCCAGATTTACTGCAACAAAAGCCTCATCGTAATGTTGGTTCTATATACCTTTCTATAAATACTTTCATGGTAATTATGGACCTTCCTCTATGGTACTTAGATTTTATGAATATACGTGCCATACTAGATTGGTGGCAAGGTCTCACCATCATTTTAGAGCTGAAGTACCTGCTAGATGTAACCGTAAGTTCTATGCGAACATTTTCTTTTCTCGAACTTTTCGCTTGTGGAATTCGCATCTCTGCTTCCCAGTCAACTTTGATTTAAAAAAAAATCTAACTTTTATTGTTTTCGTTCCTTAATCGTGTTTTTCCTCATATTCTCTAACACTCAGTAACCTCTTGCCTCTTTATAACATTATTTCTTTGTGAAATGATTAAAAAAAAACAAAACACCCCCCCACCCCCACCCCCACCAAAAAAAACACAGACATTTTGACGATAAACTTTTGTTTTTATTATGTTTGGACATTTTTTTCATTGTCTATACTCTGTTTAAGCGATTCTTTGGCGGTACCTAATTAAAATTGTTTTAACTACAATAACCCTAGATAAAAAAATATTATTTAAAGGAATCAATACAATGAATTTAACGATAATATTTATTAAACATAACAGATATAATATTTATATAAAAGAGTAATATGCAAGAGAACAGCATTAGTGAAAAATATATTGTAATCAACCATCCTTTTTGTAGAAATGAAGATTATTAAAAAATATCCTGAAATAATACATTCAATAAATTCCTTCGTGGTAACATGTAAAAAATTTTTTATCTGAAGCACAGTTAAATATACAAATTAATGAACATGACTAATTTGTGTCTTTTGTTGACCTTAAATGTTTAACTAGTGTGCAGTGCAATACAATAATTTGCAAAGAATTGAAAAATGTTGACTTGCGTTGGAAATCGATAGGAAACCCGTCAATATTTGAGATTTAAGAATACTCAGTATTACTCCTAAGTCATAACACTGAGACGTTTAACGTGGACATATAAATGTATGAAAGTTTGATAATATGGTATAGCAAATATTTATCTGGTTGTCTAATTTTCTAAAAGTATTTTCACTAATAAAATACAAAATATCCCGGAATGGGGACTGTCATCTACAGAATAATATTCTTCACATATAAATATATACCAATTATGAATATGTGGTGTTCAGACAATCCCGGCTTGACCAAAGTAATTCACAATTTTAAGAAAATCAAAGACAAAGAAAATTTTTTAATAAAAAAAATATTCTTAAGCCATCATAAATTAGTTTTAAAAGGAAAACACATTTTTTTTACTTTTCCGCTGAAATTATCTTCCTATCAAATTGCATATTATTTGTCATACGTTTCTTTGGTTTTTCTTTTACATTAATTTTGTTAATTCTCGCGCTAAAATGTTTGGTCTATACACACACACACACACACACATCTCCCCACACAACAACTGACCAATAGCAGGAGCCAATATAAAAGATTAGCAACCGACCAGGTAGCTCTTAAAAATTAGCATAGCATGCTCGTATCGGGTTTCTTGAGCAAAAAGAAAGTCGGCTTGACTTCACCTCGTTTGATTTTAGCCAACGTATCACGTATTTTCTCAAATAGAATAATAAACTAATCAAATAGTTCTATGTAGTCTTCGAAACCTGAGAGCCGGCAGTTAATTCGAAAACAAATAAAAAGTGAGTTCGAAAGCGGGAGAAGTTAATAGCAGAAGATTCCCTTGGTACGGCGTCGACTTCAAAGAAACTACTGAACGCTACATACAAACTGCCAGATACAAATGTTAGAGACACCTACCGTTATATACAGGAACAAACCTGCGGTGATAATATGTAAGAATATAAGAATAAGTAAAATATTATTAAGGAGCGAGAAAAATAAAAAAGGTGTTAAGACAAAAAGATAACGATTGGCATTGCAGCTAAATTTTTGAAGATCAAACTTGACTGGAAAGCATGAAACCAGAAGAGTGTTCCACAAGTGAGAAGTGCGAGAGAAGAAACTGTTAGCATAGAAATTGCGGTTAAATGTAGCCATTTCAGCTGTAAAAGAATGAGACTCTGCCGCCGATCTAGCACTGCGTTTAAATTCGATTTTAGTCACGAATGGTATTTTATAAAGGTACAGGAATTCTAACTAATATTTTTATTCAAAATTTTGAGACATTTGTATAAATAACGTTTTAAACATGACAATGAGAATTTTCAAATTATTACATTGATGAAAACTCTCGACAAGACAACTTTCTTTTGTTTTTACATAATCTACACTGAACGATAATAAAATACAAAGAACCTGAAATGCACTTAAATTTAGTACAGATTAAACGTACTGGTAATATAGCTAGATTGCATTAAATGATCAAATATACACATCAATACAAGCACAGGTTCACAAATAAGACGTATATCAGCAGTATTCAGACTTCATATTAAAAGACTGTATATCCTCATTTAGACCTGTACTCTTACATACACACGATTCTAAATATGGTGAATATCATCTTGCAATAAATTGTTCTATGACTCTTGCATCTGATGACACAATACAGAAAGAGTTATAGCAGGGCTAACTGAATAAGTTAGACGTAGTCCCATCATACCCAATACAAACTCAATTGCGAACATGTCTAATGATCGTACTGGCCAGGAAATTTGTCGAACAAC
Organism: Acanthosepion lycidas; assembly: GCA_963932145.1. Classification (NCBI taxonomy): domain Eukaryota; kingdom Metazoa; phylum Mollusca; class Cephalopoda; order Sepiida; family Sepiidae; genus Acanthosepion; species Acanthosepion lycidas. Next base: position 39,466,294 of record OZ010595.1, on the reverse strand, counting down.
TTGCAGTGTAGTATGAGTAGTACAAGCATAATGTGGGTGGGCATTATCGTGTGGGTTGTTAAACACATGTTCTTCTTTTTGTAGGGATGGCAATATTTTGGACTTATATAGTACTGCTCAAAATTCCTTCCACAAACACTAAATGTGAGCACAAGTTTTAACATGGTACGCCATACAAGGAGTTGGGCTTTATGATGAGAGCAAATAGAAGATGTCGCTCCCCAGATATACGTCTCTCTGTCTTACACACACACATTGCTTGTATGAATACAGAATCTGATCCCAACAATGAACACTACAGAGCACCATCGATCCCCAAATCATCACCTCGCGACATCATTGTCGTTGTAGCGTCAGTGTAAGTCTGCCCATGATATGGTTGCAGGTTAATACACCTAGAGCTATATTTACTCGGATCGGTTCTGCTACTGCCATGCATTCTGCCACTTTATCCTTGCGATACATTCATCTTCACGAACATCTGTATTATTCAAGCGAACTTTCGATAATGAAAGCAAAATAGGTTCTTCCCAGTTTTTAATTTACCGACAATCAAGGGAAAAATAGCCTCTGGCGAGTTTAATTCCTAATTAATTTAATTACTGGCGGCTCTGTAAGAGTATATTAAGTTTTCAATCAGTTTGAAATGTTATTCATTGCTGCTGATAAAGCAGAATACTTTGCTCATAAATTCTCTCCCAATTCTACTCTCCGCTCATCTGGATTATCTTCGCCTGATTTTCCGCCTAAAACCGTATCTTTATTGTGTGATACACATATAAATCCGTCCATGGTTTCCGTTATCATCTCCAAACGAGATCCTCACAAGGTACATGGAATTGATGGTATCCTTGCAATTGGTCTAAAGAAATGTGCTCCTAAAGTTCTACAAGAAATGGCTTCCTTCGAAAGGAAGAAGTCCTTTCGAACCGTTTGATCATTCGAATTATCGAACTGCTAGTCTTCTTCCTGTTTTTAGCAAAATCTTTAATATCTAGTCTCAAAGATTCTAACTCTGAATTGGTTAAACATCTCAATTCGCACGATCATCTTTCTGACAAACATTATACCTTTCGCTTATGTGTTAACGGTTATTGCTAAAAAAAAGGCCTGTCAATCTCTAGATAAGAACGGCAAAGTCGCGCTGTTACTTTAGATATCTTGAAGACATTTGATAGGATTTGGCATTCTGGCCTTCTTCACACAAGTTTAAGAGCAAAGGTGTCTCCAATCGAATTTTTGCTTTCATCCAATCTTTAATAAATCTCGTTGAACATCCACTCTTATAAAGTCTTTTACGTTAAAGCGGGTGTCCCCTAAAGGCTCTAACCTTAGACCTACATTGTTCCATTATCGTCATTAACCACATTCCCGATGTCATCACTTCTCAAATCGGTATCTGTACTGATGACACAATATTTACTTTTGGCAATGGTAAATCCAATAGGTTCGATAAAATAAAACTGGCAACTAATCTCCAAAATGACCTTCAATCTGATGTGAACAGGGGGAAAGAAATGTCTTGTAAAATTTAACGCCTCCAAAACGAACCTGATCTCTTTCAATAAACTTAGAGAATCATTTTTACCTTCCATTAGCATTGCTGATGCCAACCTCCAGGAGAGTGACTCATTGTGCCTTTTCGGTCTGACTTTGTCCACAAACATGAAGTAGAAGGAATATATTACTGCTAGGCCTGCAGTTGGTTCATTGTTCCGTGGAAGAAATTTTGTCTCGCCGGAATCCATCTTATACGTTTATAAATCTACCATTCATTTCAAGATTGACTATTGCTGTCGCATCTGGTTTTATGCCCCTATATATCTCACGAGATTCATAATAAAATCCAAAGCTATAGCTATATATATAGCTATAACTATATCCAATGCTATAATATCAACCGTGAACAGAATGAAAATACTTTACTAAAAATAAATCAATAAAACTTAAAAAGTAATTTTTGTTGAGAATTGGTGTTTGCATAATTTAAGAAACTATTTTCTTTGAAATTTGACAGGAAAAATCTACATTCAATATTTATTTCTTAAAAATTTACTTGTAATTTTTCAGTGCTATTTTGAAATTTAACCTGTTTCAGTTTGCGACAAGAAACTTTTTAAAGTTATGTTTAAAATATGTAAAATTTAATACTATTTTTGAGTGTTAATAGTTTTTAAGAGAATTTTATATAGATTTTTAATTCTTACAACTTAAATTGTTTTTTGTACGCAAGTTCAAAAAGGGAATAATTCAATAAGACTGCAACTAATTAACAATAATATTCAAGAAGTCGTCTATTTGGATAATAAATTTTAAAATCAGAATTAAAATCAGTTGTTTTTACAAAATCTAGTTAATTAATCTTAGATTTACTAATTTACTTTCAAAGCATCTCTATGACAAATATTAGATTAAAAAAAAAAGATTTTAAAACTTGTTTTCATTTTAGGTCAATAATGATGGTTCGTTTGAAAAAAAAGTTTTTAGTTATTTTTAAAACATCGGCATGATCATTTGCTCATGCTGATGTTTTAAAAATAACTAAAAACTTTTTCAATACGTAAAATTATTATTTTTGACGATTTAGCTTTAGACTATTATCTTTGAAATAAAAAACAAAATTGAAATTCAAAGAAGGCATTTAAATGATGTAACTTTCGTTTTAACGTTTTTTTTTTTTTTTTTTTTCTTTTTTTTAGTTGAGTCAGTGGTGGTATCTAGTACTACAAAGTGATCCAGAACATTGTTTTACAAGTGTAGAAGTTTTCATTTCATCACCGTTGCCAACATTGAAGAATCACCGATACATTATTATGTCTAGCACATGCAGCAATACTTCGAAATGATCATCGAGCCCCTTGGAGACGCACATCTTTTTGTTCAAACGGTTCTAACTGAATAAAAGAGCACATGTGCATCTCTGTGGTATGACACCTGCTTGAACTGTAGTCTTTCATTAAAACTGGACTTTATCGCAATATGCATTGTCGAAAACTCACGCATAATGTACAGTGGATGTTTTTGTTTTGTCGAAATGTATTAATTATAATTTAGAAGTGTGCCCTTATGATTTTTCTTACATTCACGATAAAAGTAAGAATCTTAATCTGCGTTTTGCAAAGAAAAAACAGCACTTAATTAAGTTTGAATTAAACAGAAAATTTTCACTTAAATCGGCAAAAAACAATGACTGTTATCTGATTGACCAAACTCAAATCGTTAACAAATAAAAATCGTAACATCTCTAAACAATTTTACACGAAATTAGTTACTTTAATCTTTACTCGATTTAACTACGCAAGATATTCCCAAATTTTAATTAAAACAACATTAAAAATGTATGATTATAACATAGGTGGCTGGCATCAGTCAATAATAATCAAAAGACAATTTGCATTACTGCCCGACGGACAGCGACACAAATTCACGTTGACACTAGCCATAATTACTTCGATTTGTAAGTATGATGGTCCATAATAAATATCGATATTTTAATTTTGGCAAACTAATTATTTTTCTGTATTTTTGTTCTTGTTGATCAGATTTAAAGAAAAATAGAACACACTTTCAAAAATCAATTCTGTTGATGTCGATTACAAAAACTCTAATACATTTACTAATTTTTGGACCTGAAAATGATTATGATATTTCAAGAAATAAAATTTTCACTAAACAATTTAGGAAGTAAATAATTTCATTTATCAAAATAGAAGAGAAATCGCATACACAAGTGAAATATTGCAGCAACCAGAAAAAAGTGTTTTATATGGAAAACCAGTACAAAATATGTCAATAGCTTGCATGCAGGAAGCAATGCACTATTTACTATATTAGTTTAATAATAATCTAAAAAATAAATCCTTATTTAAATAATCTAGTCTTAGGTCAGATTTTGGAATTGTGTAGTCGTCATCATCTTCAGCTTCTGTAAAATACATAATTTTAATTATTATTAGCAAGATCCCTTCCTTAAAAAAATCATTGCAATTTCTTAAATTCCATTAAATTCCTTATCGACAGTATTTCCCTAATATATTAATTGGTTAATCCTTCGATAGATTATGTAGAAAAATCTTTTAAAATTAATGTAGGTCATAAACTGGGAAGTGTTCTAACAGAGGACGGAAAATATGACACTGAAATTCGAAAACGCATTGGGATAACCAAATATACATTCCAAAAACTAAGCAGAGAAAGAAAAACTTCACTAGAAACAAAGAAAAGAGTACTGAACTGTTACATGATATCTGTACAGTGAGTATGGCAGTGAGTGCTGAACAATTTCCTCAAAGATTAAGAGGAGACTTGAAGCAACAAACATGTGGTTCTACAGAAAGATGCTAAGGGTACCATGGACCAAACATGTGAGCAAGAGAAATTGGAAACAAAAAGGAAATTTATACTTAACATCAGGAAGAGACAGTTGAAATTTCTGGGGCACATAATGAGGAAGGAGGGCTTGGAAAATCTGTTACTGACAGGACCGATTGAGGGCAAGAGGGACAAATGAAAACAAAACATAACATACTTGACGAGCTTGAGAAAATGTATGGCGTGGTAGGGTTTAGAAATAACAAAAAAGACAATTTATTTAGAGCTGTGACAAGGAATTGTGAAGAGACATGATCGCCTACGTTATGAAGGGATACAGTACATAAAGAGAGAAAGAAAGAGAGAAGGAGAGAGGAAGGGAGGGAGGAGAGAGAGAGAGCGGAGATAAACATTTATTTGTTCTTTCAATCAGTGAGTCATACGACGAAGCTCATAAGAGAATGATGACAACATAAAAAAAGGAAATGAGTACGTGTCTACCCATTCCTAGTTAATAATATCCAGTGTAATATTTTTTATAATAGTTGTGTAATTTAAAAAAAATTATTTTAAGAATATTTGGAAAGAAATATTTATTAAAGGACATCAATATTTTTTAAATCCTAGAGATTAATTTTGAAAATTTTTTGTAAATCGATGTGTTTTTAAGATACAAATATGCAATATTTTATGGTAACAGTGTTTAAACTAGGCACCACTAAAGATTCACGATACCCAAGGTTTAAAAATTGAAAATCTTTTTGACGTTTATATTTTTGTTTTAATTTCAAGCTAATTGATTAAATGTAATATTTCCAATAAGCAAAATAATTTGCTCTATTTCAAAACTAATTTAAATTGATTGGAAGGAATTTTCTTAAAATATGGCTGATTTTCGCTCATTTTTTTATACATCTTTTATCACAATGTAATCCTGTTTATCATTTTTTTTTCAAAAATAAAATATACTTTTCTGAAGTTGCTTTTATGAATAAGATATATTGTCGATAATACTGTCTTAAAAAAAATTCGATGAATAATGAATTTTTGCAAGAATTGTGAATTTATTTTGTGTCTATAAATGTGTCGATTTTTGTAAATACGGATGTTCAAACGCGATTTTATCAGAAAATAAAGTTAAAGTTTATTGGTGATTTTCAAAAAGCGTCTTCATAACTAAAACTATAAAACCAAAGTACATAAAACTCAATGACATATGAGATTGCTTATAATATTTTCTTAAATTTTAAAGATTATTGGGTAGTTAAAAATTATATATAAATTGGTGTTCATGTTATATTCATGTAATTGTTACGCTTTAGAAAAAATTTCCAAAGATTAGTGTTACATTATTGTTTAATATATACTCCCTTTACATTACAGTTTAATGTATGCGCCCTAATCGATGTTAAAGAATGTGATTTTCGCTCCTTGATACATCCCTCTTCTCCCTACCCCCTTTCTCATTCTCTTTCTTCCGGCATTTGGAGTGACGATAAGACGGCGAAAAAAAGTGACCGCGTGTGTGAAAATGGAGGAAGGATTCCAGTCAAACATATCGTCACTAGGCAAGCTGAACACCAAGACTAATGCTTCAGAAGGATGGAAGCTCTGGAAACAGATGTAGAATAATTACAGCATCGTGACCAAACTGCGCGAACAAAATAAGGAATACCAAACGGCACCTTTTCTTCGCGTTATTGGACCAGACACGTTGATTGTTTACAACGGTTTTCACTTCAACAGAAAACAAAAATGACTTGAACATTTTATCGGACAGACATACGAGACGTATAAACGGTATATCTGTAACAAAAGAGATCAGGAACAAGGTGAGAAAATTGATTCATATCTACGCTTCGTAACCTAGCATTTTTTGTGAATGTTTACAGTACACGAATTTTTGCTACGCGGCAGCATAGTGCTGGATATAAGAGACAACCAGGCGCGTAAAGAATGCTGCAGCTTTCAACACTAAATCTCAAACAATGTACTGACATATGCACAGTTGAAAGGTATGAGAGTGACAGAGGAAATAAACAATGTGCAAAAAACAATGTTACCAACAGAAATATCGTAAACAGGGACGAATAAACTAATTTCTGTGGCAAGACACACAAAAAACGAAAAGAATCATGTCCTGCGTGGGGCCAAAATATAAACTTTGCAACAGTAGAAACCATTTTGCACTGAACTGTCCGAGGAAGCATTCTATGGAAAAACAGAGGTTAAGTCTATACACAAAATTAACTGTTTTTTTTTTCCAGATTCTTCCAGTAGCACTGAATGTGAATATGTGTTATGTGTAAACTCAGAGAGAGAGAGAGAGAGAGAGAGAGAGAGAGAGAGAGAGAGAGAGAGAGAGAGAGAGAGAGAGAGAGAGAGGCAGATAAATTCATCTATGCAAATATAATGATAGAAAAAAGGAAGGTGAAGTTCCAAGTGGGCTGTGGATGTAATCCTATCTACAACCGTCTACCCCGAAACTCACAATTTGGAACGGGACTAGCGTCCTTTAAAAAATGCCGAATTGTGCTGCGCAACTATAAAAATATGAAAAAAAATTCAGTAGAATTAAATGTAGTCAAGGAAAGTTAGTCCCTTTTGTTAGGAAAACGCGCAAGCGAACAGGTGGACTATGATAACACTGCTAAAGTTAGTTCAGTACCAGAATGCAAGCAGCTTCTAATGGACTATGCAGATGTTTTCAACGGCGAACTAGAATCATTACCTGAGCAGGTGAGTTTACAAGTTGATGAAACTGTCACACCGCATTGCAGCAGGACGCATGCCAGTGTCCATGATCCCTCAAGTTAAAAAGGAGACACTAATACCAAACATCATAACTCCGTGGCAGAAAGTTAATTGAAGCGTTGAGTACCTGGTAAGTGTCGACTATTTTTCAAACTTCTGGGAAATAGACTTGAGACCACTACTGTCTCAACTTTCACTCGCAAATTGAAGGCATACTTTGCAAGATATGGGATTCCATGTCAGTTGATTTCCGACGCAGGACCCCAGTTTACGTTTTCACCCTTCAAGAAGACAAAGACACTCACACGGACCAGTTTCTGGCACTGCTTGACGTCAGAAACACCCCATCCCAAGGAATGGCAAGCAACCCTTCCCAATGCTTACTAAATTGTCGTTCCCGTACACTTCTCCCCATGAGGAGCAGTTAAACCTTAGGACGACGAGCCTTAAACCAAGTGACAAGACGCTACTGGAACACAGACAGAAGGTTCATGCCAAATACTATGACCATCATACACGTGATTTACCTGTGCTGATTGAAGTGGGTGTACGAATGTACCCGTACAAGAATGGTGATCGAGTGTGGGAGAAAAGCGTTATAAATGACCAATTGAATGAACTTCATACAAAGTCCAGACAGCGAGTGGAACCTATCGGTGAAACAGACGTCATTTGAGCAAATCTTCTGAACCAGGAGAGCATGCAAAAAATCGTCAGCTACAGACACTAAGTTTTCCATATCACATTGCAAAAACACAAAGAGCCCCTGCACCTCTAACATTATCCTCAAGGGCCTCAGCTGTTACAAGCGGAGGCACTAATACAACTGGACCAGAAAAATGCGAATCTCCTGTTGGGATGTACACACGTGCCGGACGAGGGATACGACAGCCAGCGTATGTGAAGGACTATGTCAAACTGACCAGGGATAGTACGTGAGACCGTATTCTCTATTTACAAAAGTTTACATTATTGTTTAATGTATACTCCCTTTGCATTACAGTTTAATGCATGCTCTCTAATCAACGTTAAGAAATGTGATTCTCGCTCCGTGATACGTCCCTTTTCTCCCTAATCCCTTTCTTAACCACGTTTCCTCTGGTATCTAATAAACGCCGGTAATGCTTCGTGTTGGGTCTCTCAAGCCTGGTTTATCCTGCAATATAGGATTATTATTATTATATTATGAATAAATAAATAAAAATAAAATATAAAATAATAATAATAATGATGAAAATTATAAATAAAATAAAACAATAACATAAAGAAGTTGTATAAAATAAATTAAATAAAAATTAAAAATAATAGAAATACCCCTAGCATGCGACAAAAACTATTCCTGTCGGAAATACGGACATATCGCTAAAAGACGTTAAATTCAACTTCTTCACCACGAACTTCTGCACGGGCAACACGTATCTGACTTCTCTGTGTGATATAGCGTGTAATATTACAGGGTAAATTCTCCCTTTTATCACATGTACAATAAAACAATTGTAACCTAAAACACACACACACAAAAATATAAATAAATTGTATAAAATTAAAATACCATGCTTTTCTTGTATATTTCCGTACGTTTGATTTCCTGTCAAGTATGCTTTTATCTCCGTGAACACAAGGCTAATTTCTGCTGCCATTTGCGTTTCTGTCTTTGGGCAGAGTGCACTCAGGGGCTACTCTGTCAGATGACAGAGTTGCAACTGAGAAAAATTATACTGAGAAGTGCCAGCCCTGGGGAACAGCTTCCCGAGGCCACGCACTCTCATGGCACCAGAAAGAGGGATCGGTGCTCGCACCGAGGCCAGCGCGACCGACGGTTGCAAGGGCTGCGGGCAATTTTTGTTCCTGGCCCGGGTGTACATGCTCGGGTTCCCACCTTAAAAAAGACCATGTGTCACATCTCGTCTCAGTGGGGAGGCAGAGTAAATACCGTGAGTGAACCCTCACAATATTCTGGTGATCGCATGAGAAAAAAACCTATGCACCCACACCATTTGTTGAACCCGACGTGTATAAAAACCAACTGCATCATTCATTTTGGTGACCCAAGTTAAAAAAAGACCCAAATCATACTATTCTGCACATCATTTTGGTGATACCCGACGTTCAAAAACTTTCCTATTTACCAGATCGTTTGGTATTCAACGGCGTGAAAAAACGAAAAAGAAAGCATCTTATTCACCACACCGTTTGGAAAAAAACAAACAAACAAAAAAAAAAAAACACGCTAAAAATGTCGAGAGTGTATGCAAATAAAAAAAAGGGGGATCAAACGAAAAATGCTTACTTGTTTTGCACCTTCGCTTGATTAATTTCTTACGTCTCTGTTAATTTTTTTGTTTGTTTTGTTTTGTTTTTTTCTGCGTCGTTTAAGTGTGCTTATTGGATTTATTAAATTTAATCTATTGAAAAAAACCACACTTTTAGTGAAAACGACGCAGAAAAAAGCAAAACAAAACAAACAAAAAAATTAACAGAGACTTTGAAATTCCTGACGTAAGAAATTAATCAAGCGAAGGTGCAAAACAAGTAATTATTTATCGTTTGATACCCCATTTTTTTATTTGCATACACTCTCGACATGGAACGAGACAACATAGTTTCCGTTAAATTTCCAGAATCTAAGAAAATACCTACAGGTGGCTGGTTCGCAAAATGAGAAATGTTTGTCAATCTGTATAACCTTATACCACCCCCAAACAAACTGAATAATAGAGAGCCAGCATAAAAAACAACTATAATAAGTAAAAGAAAAAACAAACAAAAAACGAACTGGATAAACGCCCTACAAATTGAAATGAGAAATATATGTATATGCTGTCATTGGAACCCAACTACAACCTCTAAAAATCACGAATAGAACCTAACAGTTCTACTGCTACAAAAAATAAAATAAAAAAAAAGCAAAAGACAAAAACATTGAGCAATTTTCTGAAGGATGACTAAACTGAAAATCACTCATTTATGAAGGACCATTACACTCATCTAAGAAATCCTCTGTACAAGGCTAATTTCCGCTGTTATGATGTAAGTGAACCTACACAGTAACAATAAGTCTGTTATTGTCAATCATCATAAAACACCCTGCTCCGTGTTAAAATGCTTTTCTGCGATATTTTTATTTTAAATAAGTAATATTTATTTCAAATAAGTTTAATTGCACTTTAAATCAGATAATCTTCCTCAAATAAAGTTTCGGAAAAGTATATTTTATTTTTGAAAGATATTTTAATAAAGATACTTATGTCGCGGTCGCCATTAGCCGCTCCTTAGAAAGACGGCCTTGACCTTCACAACTCCTGATCTTGCAGACTTAAGTCAAGCAACATGCGAGAAACCAGACGACTAGTTCAATATCATTGATGCCAAACCGTACCTCGTGAGCATCGAATTATGCAGCGCTTCCTCAAACACCGAACAACAATTGTATTAATTTAATATCTACGGTTTTCTACTCCCCCTAGCCGGGGAGTTCTTGAATGAATCGCTCCAAATATGATAAGCTCCTTTTTTCGTCCAAATCCAAGCTACGGATCAAAGTGTAGTATCTGTGCTTTGTGATCATGCGGGCTGGCTTCTGTCGAACTCCCTAATGCAGGGAGGAACTCGGAGGAAGCTTTGCCGAAGGGCAAGGTTTCGTTCGGGGAGGTAGACAGGACCTGAACCCGTCCAGGCGGGTTCAAAGGTCATATTTTTGGCCGAGCCTACGGGCTCGCGGGCAACCCACATTAAACCGGCCTTGTGCCACATTTAATCCTCGTGGGTGGATTAATAAATACTAAGCTACTCGGCCCGTTTTAGGATCAAAGTGTAGTATCAGTGCTTTGTGATCATGCGGGTTGGCTTCTGTCGAACTCCCTAATGCAGGGAGGAACTCGGAGGAGACTTTGCCGAAGGGCAAGGTTTCCTTCGGGGAGGTGGACAGGACCTGAACCCGCTTAGGCGGGTTCAAAGGTCATATTTTTGGCCGAGCCTACGGGCTCGAGGGCAACCCACATTAAACCGGCCTTGTGCCACATTTAATCCTCGTGGGTGGATTAATAAATACAAAGCTACTCGGCCCGGGGGCCTGGATCAAAGTGTAGTACGGACAGCATTCGAAATTTCAGGGGAGAGCAGCATTTCACCAGTGCCTGTTTGCAGTCTTGTTGATCCTTGGACGAGTTTGTGTACATCAAACTGGTTGATAGCATACGTTAACTGATAAGTTGTTTATTTGATTTTACTTTGTTTTCCTAAAAACTTTGTCTGTCTTTTCAGTTTGTTTTCTTAAGATATACTTGTGTTTTTTGTTTCTTTTTTGTTGATTTCCTTTCTTACTTTTTACCCTCCCCACCGTTTTTGTTTGTATTACTTTTATTATTGAATTATTTTTTGGTTGTCTTTTTTTGTCCCGTTTTTCCTTTCTGATTTTATTTGGTTTATACTGGACATTGCTTCCGTGTTGGAATGATATTCCATTTAAAAAATAATAATTAAAAGACATCCAATCGGTCGTGGTGGTCGTTTCGGCCACCATGAGCGATGACAACATAACACCGCCGGTGTCCTCGGCAAAAAGTGTCTGGGCTGAAGATAGACCCAGGGGAAAAAACGCCGAATATTATGAGGAGTTAAGAGTTCAACTGAAGGATACGTTTAAGGAAAATGAATTCCTTACAATTGAGGAGGCATTTATGGCAGTCAAAAAGAAAACAGTATCCCTGCTGACTTCCGACATAAAAAGCCGGAAATTAATCGGAGTCAGCAGGGAAACAATGGAGGAAGTCCTAAAGGTCTTACAAATTTCCCCCAAAGTGCTGGCAAGAAGATCAAATGCCATGTGGGATATTCTTCTTCCTACAGAGCAGGATGCCAAACAAATAGCCGGAAACATATTGACAACGAAAAACCTGCGACTGCAAACGGAATACATGGACACACGGAGGACACGGATTACCGTACATGGTGTGCCCGTGGATGTATCCACCGATAGAATGGGTGCATACTTTTCAAAGTTTGGCAGTGTCGAGGAGGTGAAGGCAATAACCGGGAAATCGGGGATTGCAACAGGCGATATTGAACTACAGGTCACAATAACCAGATCAAGTTTTATGGAGATTCCCAATGTTCTTCTGTGTAGAGAAAGAAGAATGTTGGTGGTGGTGGAGGGCAGAAGGCCTTCTTGTTGGTCCTGTGGGATATCTGGCCACATGGCTAAAGAGTGCCCCGCTAAACGCCCTCCACCTACAAAGCAGCCCACATCATCGAAAACGACAACAACAGCAGCAGCAGTAGTGGCAACATCCCCGACAACTGAAGCAACCCCAAAGGATGCTGAAGGAACTTGGAAAGTGGTAGGAGGTGGCAAAAAACCCAAGAATGTGTCTACCCCACCCAAAAAGGAAGACACCCCAAGGAAGCAGCAAACGCCACCACAACAGAGGGCAAAGAAGGTGCCCCTCCCGGAACAAAAAGGCGAGAAAGAGAGGCAACAGGTGGAAGCTCCAAGACAGAAAGGAGATAAAAAGCAGCAACAACAGCAGCTGCATCAACACAAACAGCAACAGCTCCGGCAGCCAGAAGAGCAACAACCCCTACAGTCGGAGCAGCAGCAACCGGAACAAGATCAAATGGAGGTAGAACAAACACCTCCACCTAGAGCTACATCCCTCAAGAGGTCAAGGGAGGAAGATGATGAAGAACCTCCACAAAGGCATCATGACCGTGGTAGGGCGGAGAAGGTCATGGAGCAGTCCAGGGCAATCTCCGTCCCTGCTTCGTTCAAAAATACCCAAGATCCAACAAGAACCAGACGTCATTCTTCTTCCCCTTCCAGTACTACCCACCCTTCTCCCTCCACTCCTCCCCGTAATTCAGTTTCCACCTTTCCCCTCTCACCCACTTCCTCCCCTCCTCATCCATCAAGGGAAAAGAAGAAAAGAAAGAGAAAGACCTTTGCTGGTCCGGAATGGATCTGCAAAATAGATAAAGAGGAATACAAAAAGGGCCTCCCCAAACAGAGGAAAGCCCTTCTAGGTGGACTCTACAAAATGGAGACTATAGAGGGGAAAAACATCGAAGACCCTCAAAATTTCCCCCGAGCTCCAGGTGTAATAACTTGCATAAGAGAAACCGGGAACCAGCTCGAAGTATGGAATCACCTATACGAAGCGAGGGCGGCGTTCCCGAATATAAGGATGTTCGAACTGGAGAACCACAACTTAAAAAATCTAAGACAATTTTGCTCTGGGAGGGTCCCAGTTTTACTCCACCCCTCCTTATATAGAGCCATCAAATTAACCTACCCCACGGACGTCGGCGGGATTGTCACAGAAGGACGGATGACGTCGGAGTTAGGCGTGGGGAGCCTGGGACAATCCGTCGGGGTCCTTTCACCCGCAGATTTCCGTCCTGTATGTGAATAGGTTCATTGCACTTCTGCTTTTCTTTCTTTGCAGGCTTAGAAGATGTCTATTAAGATAGCAACTTTAAATGTGAGGGGCTTAAGGGATCGGGGTAAGGCTGCCCGCCTGCTCCGGGACCTTCTGTCCCTGGATGTGGATGTTGCCGCGATCGAGGAGACCCACTTTGTTTGCAGTTCCGATGCGTGTGTGCTGGAGGATGACTTTGTCGTCTATTCAGCATATGGGGACCGTTCTGCCAGAGGAGTTTCTTTGCTTGTCAGGCGTACTCTTGATGCGAAGGTGGACCTTGTGCATACCGATGCCGAGGGCCGGTTGATCGTGGCCGATATTGCCGTGAAAAGTGGTTCGTTCCGGGTCGTTGCGGTTTATGCGCCCAACGACCGGGAGGAGCGGGTCTCGTTTTTTCGGCGGTTGGGGCCGTTCCTGGTGGATTCAACGCGCCTAGTTTTAATGGGGGACTGGAATGCCATCCTGGACCCCAAGTTAGACAGGGGGCGGGGAGCTAGCGGGAGAAGGGGCGATCGTAGCCTGGTTGATCTGATCGTCGATTATGGTCTCGTCGATAGATACCGGGTCGATCATCCCGGGGGGAAAATGTGGACGTGGGCTCTTAATTGGCCTTGTGACAAGGTAGTCAGCTACCTTGACAGAATGTTAGTTAGAAGAGCCGACATAGATCTGTTAGATTGCCCTACGTTCCACTGGGTAGGCTATTCGGACCACAAACTCGTTTGTGCCCGGGTGGCGTTAGACGGTAGGCCTAGAATGGCTGGCTACTGGAAGTTCAATCTGTCCTTACTGGACAGGGAGGACTTTCGGGAACAGCTAATTAGACTAGTGCAGCGGGAGCTAGTGGGGGCGGTTATCGGGAATAAGTGGTGGGAACGCCTTAAGTGTAGGATTAGGTCCTTCACCACTGATTTCGGCAAACGGCTCGCTCTAGATAGAGCTGATAAGGTGAAGACACTCAAGTCTAGTTATTCCCGGGCGGTGGCTGGGGGGGATTCCCTAGAGATAGCCTTAGCTAAGGAGGCCCTGGATCGTTCGAATAGCGAGCGGTACATGGGCCAGGTAATTAGACATAAGTTAAGCAAGATGTCTTCCGAAGCGGTGAACTTGGGCGCAGATCTGCGCAGGGAAGAGGTCCGTCGAGGTGGCGATCGTTACATTCGTGAAGTCGAATCCCCGGAGGGGCGTACTCTTCGGGCCACTGACGACATGTGCGAGGCGTTTCGGCGCCATTTCGAGAGCCGGTTTACCAAGGAGCCTGGTCTCCGTGAGGAGGAGTTTCGTAGCTATTTGGCTGACTTTCCTCGGCTTTCGCCGACTGAAGCGGCTAGCTGCGAGGGAGAGATCACGGAGGGCGAAGTCTACGCGGTTTTGAAGAAGGTCGGCAGAGGCAAGTCGCCCGGTCTGGATGGTTTGCCCTATGAATTGTACTTGAGGCTGTCGCACATCTTTGTTCCGATTTTGACTGCAGTGTTCAACAACTGGTTTCGGTCGGGGTCCATCCCCAATCGGATCACCAGGGGCGTGATCACTCTGTTGAAAAAGGGCAAAGGTGGTGGGGGGAAACTAGATGACTACAGGCCCATAACTCTGCTAAACACAGAGTTAAAGATTATGGCCAAGATCCTGCAGGAGCGTTTGCAGTCAGTTGCCGAGTCTCTGTTGGGACCTGAGCAGACTTGTTCTGTGAGGGGCCGAACAATTCAGAGCAACCTGCATCTGATCCGCACGATCATAGAGGGTGTAAAAGACGACGAGCAAGCCGCGCTGATCAATTTGGATCAGTCCAAGGCATTTGATGGGGTCGACCATCGCTACCTTGCTACGGTCCTGCAGGCCGCTGGATTCGCACCAAACTTCTGCCGCTGGATTAGCCTCCTGTATCGCTCCCCCAGTGCTGTGGTACAGGTGAACGGAAGGTTGTCGGACGCGTTCGTGCTGTCTAGGTCGGTTCGTCAGGGTTGTCCGCTGTCGCCTCTCCTTTATGCTTTGGCGTTGGAGCCTCTCCTTCGCCGGCTGAAGGACGAGACCGGCAGTCCGGCCCTACGCGGAATCGCCTTTCCTGGAGGGGCTCGAGCCAGGGTTTCCGCGTACGCCGATGACGTATCTGCTTTCGTTTCGTCCCGGGACGATATCGAGGCGGTACAGAAGGCGCTTGACCGGTACGAGAAGGTGACAGGGGCCAAGATAAACCGCGACAAGTCTTCCGGCTTGCGGTTAGGTGCCTGGAAGGGGGTCGCTCTTCCGGGCCGCTTCGGTTGGACGGATGGACCTGTCCGCATTCTTGGAATGTGGTTTGGACCGGACCTCCAGCTGGAGAAGAATTGGTCTGAAGTACTTGCAAAGGTCGATTCTGCCGGCAAGACTTGGAATCGACGGCGGTTGTCCGTGAAGGGCAGGGCGGAGGTGTGTGCTATATACATTTTCCCCCTGATTCTTTATCGATTGTCTGTACTTCCTCTCTGTGAGACCCATTGGAAGGCGCTCGAGCGATCGCTATCCTCCATTTTATGGAGGGGACGCGTGAACAGGGTCGACAGACGAGTCTGCACTAAACGTCCGTGTCATGGGGGGCTGGGAATGCCGCACCTCTTGAGTCACGTCCGTGCCTCTAGGTTGGCTTTCCTACGCCGCGCATTGACTGGGAGAGATCCGATCCTGGAGGGGATTGTTAGGGACGCCTTCCCTAGCCTTACCATCAGACCCCCCATCTCGTGGGTTGAGCGCCGTCGTAAACCCCGGGACGAGTCGGATTTCATCCGCGAGTGTCGGTCGGCCTTGAGGGCCATTCCCCGGTCCAGTGACCTTTCACGGCCTAGGAAGGTCTTCTATCGTGGATTAGTGGAGGGGCCCGCGAAGGATTCCCTACGTGATACGCTCGGCTTGTCGGAGGAGGAGTATCGCTCCTACTGGTCTTGGGCGCCAGCGGCGGATTACCTCAGTAACCCTGAGTTTTCGCTTACCTGGCGATTGGCTCGGAATCGGCTGCCTCTCAACGACAAGGCTTTCATATGGGGTTTGGCGGATTTGCCAGACTGTGAACGGTGTGGTCTTGGCTTAGAAGAAACGGCTCCGCACGCCTTCTACCATTGCCCCCGGGTCCGCCCCTTATGGGACCATGTCGGCGAGCTGACGGCTCGTCTCGCTCCCGAACAGCTTGTGTCCATTGATCGCGCATACGCGTGTGACAATGTGTCGCCCCCGTATTCCGGGGTGAAACGAATGGTGTTTCTGACGCTGCTGGCCACGGCTCGAATGGTGATTTGGACGACGCGAAAGGAGGAAGTCTTGCGGGGCAACCATCTTTCTCATCAGCATCTAATCCTATTCTTTGAGCATCAGCTCAAGATGAAGATTAGATCTGATAGAAAACGATTGCATTCGACAGTCTTTAGCGAAAGGTGGGTAAAAGAGGCGAGCTTGGTTCGTGTGACCGGGGCTAGCCTTGATTTTCTCTTCTAGGTCAACCTATTGCACATCGGGGTGGCTTCCTGTGGAACCCTCCCCTTGGTTAGGATTAGACAAGCTTCAGTGTACCTAGTTAATGTGAGTAAGTGTTGTTCCTGGCCTGTAACCCGGCTACTCTTTGGTTATGATCCAAGTCGAGATTCCCAACCTCCCCAGTTTGTTTTTAACCCTCCTTTTCATCTCGACTGGGTCAGCTGTATATTTCCCCATTCCCGCATAATATTTTATCCCTTTTCCCCACTCCCTTAGCGAGAGAGCTTCTTGATTCTGTCCCCTGGGCAGAATACAGCGGCCTCTCTATTTTGAGGGTTGGACGGTCCCCTACTAACATCTGTTATGTTTAGTTGATATTTTGTGTTTATATTTATTTGATTATTGGGTTCATCTCCCCTCCCCTCTCATTCTATCATTATTAGAATTTTAATGTATAGCATGTATTTCATCATCAAATTTTTATGGTGTGGGGCGCGTTTTTTGTAGGACCCCCTGGTAAGAATGTGGTATTATGGTGCATGAGAGAACGATTGGTGATGGATGAGTTCTTGTGGTGAATGGGTAAATTGTAATGTATGAATGGGTCGTGAATCTGATTAGCTAGGTATAGGATAGTTAGTTTGGACCAGCCTTTACCCCTCCCCTTCATCGGCCACGTGCCACAATTGTAAATTTTTACAATAAATACCCTGGATCAAAGTGTCGTACGCTGCCTTTGTGAGCTTCCGGTGCTTTGTCGAGAGTGTTACTCTTCGGCGCGATCCCGTTTCCGCGGTCGATCCGCCCTGGAAGACGTATCACCTCTCTGACTGCTTCGCCAAGTGATATACTTTGGCGCGATCCCGTTTCCGCGGTCGATCCGCCCTGTGAAGTCTATCACATTCTGCCTTGGCCCTGTTTAGGGACTCCGCCTTCGCCAAGTGATACGCTTTGGCGCGATCCCGTTTCCGCGGTCGATCCGCCCTGTGAAGTCTATCACATTCTGCCTTGGCCCTGTTTAGGGACTCCGCCTTCGCCAAGTGATACGCTTTGGCGCGATCCCGTTTCCGCGGTCGATCCGCCCTGTGAAGTCCATCACTGTTGTCGGTCCGCCCTGTGAAGTCATTCATTATTCTGACTTGGCCCTGTTTAGGGACACCGATCAACCTGTTGCTGTTCCCGTCTATTCTCCCATCCGGCAGTCGACCAGCTACATCCGTTTTGCCGATCATCCCTACATTCGTCATTACCAATACGACCGAAGGCAGTTACCCCTAATCGAAACCAGTCACACCGGACCCGACACCGACTTGAACACATTCTTCAGAGTACACTCTTGTACAATTGGCATTAATAAAATCGACATTATTGCTTCATAAACCTTCGCCTTTGTCCCTTCATTGTCTTGGCTGTTCACACGTTTCCTCATAAAGCTTGCGGGGGCGACATCCTTATCGGCCCCGCAACACTTATGCTATGCTGACATATTTGTCAACATGAGCGATTTTAGCGTTTTTATTGATAATAATAAAAACTCATTTCAATTAATTTAAGTTCAGCTTGAAATACAGCAAAGTATTATGCTTATTGGATTTAATAAATTTAATCTATTAGCTTGAAATTAATACTAAAATAAAATCATCAAGAAAGATATTTTAATTTTCAAAATGAATTTTAAATCTTAGGGATCTTTTTCTTTGGTGGTACCTAAGACGTCAAACTTCGCGATGAAAATTAAAGATACCTAGTGAAATGTTACGAATGTTACTACATCACATGATTACACTGAAAGTTTTTATCAAAACTAGCACACTCATTTTGTACTCAGGTCAAAATTAGTGTCATTCTTCAGGATGTTGAAATTTTATTTTCGCTATATGTATCTAAGATTTTAAAAGATAAAAATGTTCCTATGCAGATTAAAAATCTTATCTCATAATGTGCTTAGCTGCGTGTTTGGGTAATTATCCATTCAAGATAAATATTTCATCTGTTTTACCTACAATTTTTTGGAGTTCAAAAAAATGCCGTTTCTTCATGAAAGCAGGATATTTAATTCATTTTTTCTTTGTCTGGTCTCATTTAAGTGAACGGTTAGTTAAGCGGCTCTAGTCTTTTTCAGTATTCTTTCTTAACCCTCTCGCCATTTTTAGTTATACAATTGTTAGAAGGAAGAGTTAGAGAACTAGGTATCATAACGGACTTACTAAAAAAAAGAAGATAAAATAAAATGCATTTTAAAGTATTTAAATACTTTCTTTGGAGTTAAACATTATTTTTATTTGAATGTCTAAAGCTAATCCGTAAAAAATGAGAAAAAAATTACATAGGCTTTTAGAGATTTTAAAAACTGACACGATCACTAAATAATCATCGAACCATCATTATTGAAGAAAAAAGACAAGTTTAAAAATATAAAA
This sequence comes from Acanthosepion lycidas, assembly GCA_963932145.1. Lineage (NCBI taxonomy): Eukaryota > Metazoa > Mollusca > Cephalopoda > Sepiida > Sepiidae > Acanthosepion > Acanthosepion lycidas. Next base: position 39,446,949 of record OZ010595.1, on the reverse strand, counting down.
GGCAACGGATCAAGTAGTCAGTCAAAGTGAGATTAACAGTTGGATGTAACTGTCCGAAGTCATTAAGAAATCTGCCCATGTCCCTCGTTTATCCTGTCATATGAAAACTGTATTCAGAAGAAACTACTAGTCTAAAAGAAAAAATAATTTTTGTAAATCATCGCAACTACATTTGGAATATAAACATTTTGGATTTATAATTTATCGCTCTTCTTTTCCTTTCCTTTCCTTTTTGGACAAGTTGAATATTTTTACAAGGCCAAATTTTAATTCGAAAACATTTCACAATATGATTTTTTTAATGTTTTAATTGATGGCAATCAATTAACTAAAATGTACGATAATTAACAATCTCCTTAATGGTTCTAACTAGATATCATCAAAATGTTTGCCAACTTTCGATAAGAAATTGTTTCTTAAATTTCACAAAAATCAAGGAAGTATCCGATTTAAACTAATTTTTCAGAACTTATTAATTAATTAATTAATTAATTTTATGTTCACTACATCATTATTTAAAAAAAAGTTTGTGGAAATATTAAATCAGTTTTACGCGCGTTTTTTTTTTTTTAAAGTGGGATGACACAAGAAGACTACTGTTGTTAATTTATCACTTATTTTCTCTATGTATTAAGCAAAAAAATATTATTTGAAAAATCCAGTTACTTAATCCTTGCATTTACTAATTTACTTTGAAATAAATCTATAGGACAAAAATACACACGAATATTTAACCAAATATTCCTCGGCTAAATTCTTAATTGTATTACTTGAAGAATATAAAACTTGTAATAACTTTAACAATGTGTCGTGTCCACTAAAATATCAACTACAATATTTATAAACCAATCACACTCAAGAAAACACTTACATCTTAAAACACACCAATAAAATCAAAGATTACAAATCAGAATGTTTGTTGTATTAGTCATCATTATTTTTAGGTAGATAACGACCAAATATCGTACGGACGTAGTGGAAGACATACCACGTGACTTCTTAGGGCCAATTAGGAATAAATAAATAATTTAATTGTGGAGCCGATATTGTTCGGAAAAAGTGTATAAAAACATACGAAATCCGTTCCCAAAACAATATACACGCGGCTGTCACCAAACTACACACACCTCTCGCTGATGACCTTCATGACCTCATGTTAAAAACGACAGCATTGACAAACTCCAGACCACGGCAACACCGCCAACAGTAAGAAACAATTCGTATCTCTCGTATCCGTTTTTACTATGAATCACGCACACACATGTTGACTTTTTCATACAAACACACATATCACAACATTTTATTGTTTCTCACACACTTACACAAAGACAGTTTATATATTTATTTCAGAACTTTATCAACCCAAACAAAAGACATTACTTTCCAATCTATTATCAACTATTTGTATTCTTATCGATATATTAAATTAATGTTTATTTGTTGAAACTACGTTGTCTTTTCTACTGAATTTTATTCCTTCAATAAAAAGCGTTTGATTATTCTAGACGGCCAAATTACAAGCGACCCTGTAACGATATTTTGTTAATGTATTGAATCCCGACACTACAAATTTTAACATTCAACGAAAAATCGAGTAGAAGGATTCCTACAAATGCATGCCTAAAAATGCTGAAGATTGTAGATTGAAAATTTGATATTTTAAAAGTCATGAGATTTTTTTTTTATCTTTCTCCATAAATTAAAAGTTTATATCAGTTCAGTAGGGACATTGTATATTTTTCCTTAAAAAGACGTTTTTATTGTCTGAAATTGATTTTTAACAGGATGTTCTAATAATCCGTTCATTATAATTTGAATCTGTTTAACTTGTTTTACCAAATCTTAATTTATACAAATTTTAATTGTTTTTTTTTGTCACAAACATTACAGTACATAATCGGAAAACACATCGTGCTACTACGTTATTTATGTTTTTATTGTATTTTTTTTTTTTTTTTTTTACTTATGCTTATTTTATCCGCATTTTATTAATTTATATTCCTTGGATGAAATTTGTAATTTTTATCTCTGATGATCTATGGCTGATGATTTATTTTGTTTTTGCTTTATATTTTTCAATTTCTCATGCTACCGGATATTTTTTGTTTTAAGTTTTAATAATTTCATTCTTTTCTATAAAATTTTAATTTTTTTATCGCTTGTTATTTTTGTTGTTTCATGTGTCTTTTTTCTTGTTAAAATCATTTTTAAAATAATTGGTTTCGGAAATGTATAAACTTTATTTTAATTTTGATTTTTACCGCCTTTGTTATTCAGTGCCAGAAGTGAGTGTTACTTGTTCATTTCATTCTTTTCTTCATTCATTTTTTTGTGAGTGTACCTGTTTTACTGCAAATTTCTTTTACACTGATTACTTCCTCTTCTCATGATGTGTTTAGTTTGAGGTTTACTCTTTTGTCGTGAAAAATACTCTTACATTGACTATTTCTAACATTTCCTGTAAGAAAACATTTAAGATAGCAATAGAGAACAAGTTTGTTGCATTTAAAAATATTTTTCCTGTAGGTGCTTTTTAATAGAGGCTCTCCTGCAGGACATCAAGGAAGGGAACATCTGAAAGAAAAGAGGCAAGTCGTAAAAGAGTGCTTACTACTAAGAGAACGTCTGTTACAATGCTTAACTCAATAATACTCACTATCCTATTTTTTGAATGGTGGACATTAATGGGTTATAGATAGAAACCTATACTTAATACTAGGTTTTTATAAACTAGGTTTTATATACCGGGTTTTATTTTCGCTTTCATTAATACTGGGTTTTACAGAATACGTTGATGAATTAAATCTAATATTTGAACTATAATATTGATAAGTCATTATTATTATTTTTTATTTATTATTAAAATGAATACTCTTAAGTCACACCAAATACTGATTATTATTACCTGTAATACAAGCAAAGAGAAAATGCAGTTAAAAATGACTCTGTTACTGTGATCTTTGGGAGATCACAGCACTGTTAATCCTATCTTCAGACACACACAAATATGTAAAACATGTAGATATTTTCAATTAACTACTGTGTTAGTTATTCATCATCAGCTCACAGATTAACTTGTGACCCAGCCATCAACTTATTCAATGAAGAAAAGTGAATCAATTATTTAATGACAATAACTTTTCTTGAGGATGACAAACTAAAAGGAAAGTCAAAATAAATATTATTTCATGATGAATGACTAACTCTCCCAGAGTAAAAATGTCATCAGACATTTTACTTTACAAGTGTTTTTCACCGTTTCTCATAGTCTCTGTTTTATCTTAGTGAAGACCTATTTGACTACACAAACAAGCCTTTTGGTATATGAAGTCAAACACTTAGTAATTGATCATTTAACATGTTTATATGTGTAGTGGTATTGACGGCATAAATCAACCCACACATTTTTTTTACTTTACGAATGTGTAAGAAAAGAAAAATGTGTGGGTTTATTTATGCCGTCAATACCACTACATAAAATGGTGACCCCGACGTGATCTGAACACGCAACCTTCTGATCTGGAGTCACATCTTTGTGGATTTCCAAATATAGCACGTAGATTACTTCGCTAGCCCTAAAGTGATAAAGATAATTGACTCCCTTTCCTTCTCCCTCGTATTAATATGATACTTTGAGTCTGCTGTATGTATTAAATCTGAGTTTTACAAGCATATGATTTATCCTAAAGTAGATAAAATAAAATTATTAATTTATTCAATTTGATTATTAGATTTAAAGAAAGGTTTACATTTTAATTTATTCGTATTCAGTATAAAAAATATTGTTGATGTAAGGTTGATAGAATTTCTGTTATGATCTCATCAAGTTCTGAAACCTTGTTCCTGTTTTTTTTTTTCTCTCTTGTGCTGATCTTATTTCTTCTTTCACTATTCCTGGTCCTTTTATATTTTCCAGCATAGGTTTCTCTCTTGCATTATGAAAAAGTTCTTTGACTTATTTGCTCCAGCGTTCCATCCTTTAATTTTATAGAGCCTGATGGTTGGCTCACCTTTTGTTCTGCTAATTCTTTTATTCTTGTAACTTGAGAGTAAATTGCTTACCTCCAGGTTGAAAACAGATTTGGATGTGTCTTGCATTTAAGATATCCCCCTCACCCCCCCCAAAAAAAATGGCAGCTTTACAAGTCATATATTTAAGAAAAGGTAGATCTTGGAGTTGGATACTTTTGTGAGAATCTTTTTTCCACCTATGCAAATTTGACATATCACTTAATCTATAAAAACAAAGTGACAGGGACTGCCCTGTCACCTTGTTTTTATAGATTAAGTGATATGTCAAATTTGCGACTGTGATAATAAACAGGAGACATGTGTTGGATTGTTTGACTTACGCTACACTGTTTGGTGAAAGAAACGAATTAGGGAACTTGTAATAAAGTTCCCTAATTCGTTTCTTTCACCAAACAGTGTAGCGTAAGTCAAACAATTGTAGTCAATTTCTTCTTACTTGTAATAAAGTAAGAAGAAATTGACTACAATTCTGTTGTGCATATTTCAATATTAACAAATCTGTTTTGGGAAGAACAATTACTTTAGACATCTCAAAAGCTTTTGATAAGGTAAGGCATTGGGGTCTGCTACACAAACCCCCCATCTATAACATTTTTTGGAAGGTTTTCTTGATTATCAAGCAGGTCCATTGTTAATGGCCAATCTTCTGATGCCCATGTTTTCAATGCAGTTGTCCCAAGGCTCTTTCCTCGGTCCTACTGTTTTTCTGTTATAGATTAATAAGCTTATTAATTAATAAACTATAATTATATTCTCAGATCATTTATATATCAGTGGCAACACTCGGTTATCAATGTTTGTCAGGCTCATTACAATCATTAACAAAATGTACTATTGCTATAACTTAGATGTTAAAATGATTCCTTTACTCTAAAATATGTAATTTTTAAAAATCTCGAGCCAGATATTTAAAAAAAAATATAATGTGTGTTTCAATCTTGAGTGTGTATTTGTATATATATGTATGTGTTAGTGTGTTTATGTATCTCTGTCTGTGAATATCATGTCTATCATCAGTACTAGTGACTGATATCATATTTCCTCAACACTACCCCAGTCACACTTCTCATCCTAACCCGCCAGTCAATGAGTTAAAGCTTTCTTCGATTTTCACAGAATTTAGGTTGGGCTAAATTTAATTTGCCCCTTTTCAATTGATGCATTGTGCTATAAAACCTTATACTCTATGGAATAAATTATTTAAAATGGACATTTGAAAAAAAATAAGTTGAAATAAAATGTGTTCTTTGAAAAACAGGGAATACAAGTTATTAGAGATTTTTAAAAGATTATTTATAAAATTAAAGCAAGAAATATATTGCCTATTAAATGTATCCAGCTCAGATAGGGCTAACATCTATTTGGCCCGACAAGCCACATTAATTTTTTTTCCTTTTTTTACTTACTTTCTTTGTTTTTTTTCTTGCATTATTTTTTCTTTCTTTATTTTGAATAATATCAACAAAATGTATTTTGGTCAATATTTTGAGTCACAGAGTTAAAACAAGTAATTTTGGATCTAGCTGAAGTCAAGAATAAAAACGATGCATTACGAAATATTTGCTTTGAAATAGATATGATAGAATGTTGACTCACTTGGTCTAAGCCCAACAAGCGTGACTACTAGAGTCATAAAACTAAAAAAAATACTATTTCGAAAGTACTTGCGTATTTAAGAAAGACCTAATACAGCCTATAATAATAAAAAAAGCAAAACAAAAAACAAGGATCATAAGATTCATCGAGTGATCGGTAGGTTAATGCATATTTTAAAAAAAATTGTTAGCGAAGTAATTTCGCCATTTTATAGCATTAACTTTACTAATTTATTTTTTGTATGAATGATTCACTGTAATATACAGTGCGTTCTGCTTGATTATGCAAAGTAATGTTTTCATCTAACGTGTCAATAAATTCTATTTTTTTCAGACTTTGTGCTTCATGCAGATTAAATTATACTTTCAGACAGGAGAATATGATCAATGAAAAAAAGTTGTATAGTAACAGGGTTCTTTTCTCAAAGTATGTAAAAAGGCACAGTTTCAAGTGTTCGATCTGATTAAGCAATCACCATTAATCATTAATATGTGTGAGAAAAAAGGGTCTTACTGAAAACGATCATGCTGAAATTACTCGCATGCTTGGAAGTGGTCTTTCAACGCTAGAAATTTCAAAAATGTTACATAGAGACCACCGTACAATCAAAGCATCCGTCTTAGGCAGTAAATCATGCAGAAAGACACCTAAACGATCGCATTTGCGAAAGTTAACTGCCAGAGATCTTCGTAAAATTAAAATGAAAAGTCTCGAAGAAACCGCATGAAACTAGTAAAAAAAGGTAAAACTACCCGTTGTGAGGTCCTCAAGACCCTTGCCAAAGTGAAGAGTCCCATCAAGAGGCCTCCATTGAGCAAAGCAAACAAGATGAAAAGAGTTGAATGGGCACACAGTTACATGAAGATCAATTTTAGCAATGTGATTTTCACCGACGAGTGCCGTGCTACCCTTGATGGGCCTGATGAGTGGTCATCTGGATGGGTGTTAAATGGTCGACCGGCAGGAGTACGCATTCGTCGACAACAGGGTGGCGGAGGAGTGATGTTTTGGGCTGGGATCTGCGGAAATGAACTAATAGGCCCACAGAAAGTAGCCAAAGGGCTTAAGCTAAATTCAAATGCATATTGTAGGCTTTTGGAAGATGCCTTTCTGCCCTGGCTTGATGAACAACTAATTCAGAAAAGAAGATCGTTGATATTTCAGAAGGATAATGCTCCAGCGCATAGATCAAGAAGCACCACCAATTGGCTATCAGACAAAGGGTTCAAAGGGCAAAATTTAATGGTATGGCCTCCAAACAGCCCTGATTTAAATCCAATAGAAAATTTGTGGTCTATAGTCAAGAGGCGGATTAATGCTGAAAACAAGCAATTCACCAGCTTAGAAGTCCCGTGGAAAGCGATTGTAAGTCCTTGCCGATCAATAAAACCTTCTGAAATTGAAACATTGACGTCAGCAGTGGACAGACGCCTCATAACGGTTTTGAAGAATGGTGGATGTCATGTTTGTTCGTAGCCGCATTAACAGACTTGTTTTGTTTTGTTTAACATGCTATACATATGTATTATGTAATGTAGGACTTAGAACACACGATGTATTGTCATATGCGCCACAATTCAATTAATAATATTTAGTATAAAATGTGTTTTTCTTGTTTTATTTTCCATTTGCATAATGAAAGTGAACACTAAATTAGGGCTTAAGTTAATAAATCATTAAAAAAAAGCACGTTTTGTATATTTCGACAACTTAAATAATTGACAAAATAATAAAATAGTATCAACAACACTTTAGCTCCTATTCTTCAGAATATATTGCTTAACTTGGATGTTTTAGGTAAAAATGAACTTTGCATAATCAAGCAGAACGCACTGTACACACACACACACACACACATATATATATATATTACAGTGAATATAATATATATAAATGCACATAGACATATATATACATACATATATGTATGCATATATACATATATATGCATATATATATATATATATATTTATATGTATACATATATATATATATAAATATTTATATGCATATATCTATACACATATATATACATGCATATATATATATACATATATATATATATATACATACATACATACATATGTATACATGTATATATATATATATACACATATATATATGTGTACAAATATACATATATATACATATATACACACACACATATATATATATATATATATATATATATATATACATATATATGCATATATATATATATATAACATTTAAACATTTTTTGCTCTTAATACCCTAGGCAGCCAGCTGCAGTTATCTAGTTATCCCATAACGCAAAAATCGATTTAGTAGAAATAAATCTCGTAATCGTGTTAACCTCGAGTCTTGGAATATAAGAACCCTCCAAGACAACGATTCTTCTCCAGAGTGTAAAACAGCTCTCATCGCTTATGCATTTATCAAGCACAATATTGACATTGCTGATCTCAGTGAAACTCGTTTTCAGGCACCTCTCAATTTGAGGAATTTAGTGCAAGATATACCTTTTTCTGGATTGGCAAAGGCGAAGAAGATCTCCATAAAATGAAACATTAAATCTCTGTCATCTCTTCGGAAAGGAATAAATGATCGCATTATGACTCTAGTCACAGAACTCGACAACAATTCTTCTGCCTCTCTTGTGAGCTGTTATGCCCTAACCATGAACACCTCTGTGTCGGAAATTGATGGCTTTTATGGTCAACTACATTCGGTAATGTTCAAAGTTCCACATAGAAACAAAATTGTCATTATTGCAGACTTAAAAGCACGGGTTGGTGCAACAAAAATTGTCCATAAAAAAGCGCATATATAAACAATGTATGCGAGTAGTGCAAAATGCTCTATTATATATATATATATGCTTGGACAAAGATACAAAGACAAACTGAAAAGCAACTAGTCAGCTGTCAATATACTACATAACAACCTCGAACGCTTAGTCTTGGAGCGGGTAGAGTGGAGATCAACGTATTTTAGTAGAAACAGCGGTTTTCAATCTGCTTGTCTGAATCGTCTTCAAGAAGCCAGAGCAAAATCTAAAAGGTCAGACCATCTAACAGTGACGTCAACCCACAATCCTCACATTTTATTTGTTTATTAAACCATAGACATGAGTTAACGGTTTTCTGCCGACATCAACAAATTTTCCCATTAAATAATTAGCATAAAAAATTAAATTTTATAGTCTAATAAAAGGTTTAAAAGCTTAACCCTTTATGAAGTCATCACCCCCCACAAAAAACCCCCAACAAATTGTAGCTCAGTGCGACGCGTTTAAGTACGAAACGGCCCTTTAGAAAAAAATAAAAGGATAAAACATAAATAAATAAAATAAAACAAAACTCTCTAGGCATTTAAAGACATATTATGGTGCCAAAAGCTATATTTCTCTGTGACTGACCAGATGATGTGCGCACATGAAATGCCCTCATTCGCTTTGAAATGGATACCCCGATCCTACCTCGGATTGACCTCTTTCCGAATGTGACGGATATGTGGATAAAAATTAATTCTTAGGCCCCTTATGAAAATGGTCGCCCTAGCGTTTCGTTTGAGGATGAAAAAGGGCTTGATACTTTAATTCAATTTAATTTTAATAATTATATTGAGGTTTTCGGCTCTCGTTTTTAAATATGAGAACTCTTATGTAGCGAAAGAATCATATTTTAGAAAAGATATTTATAATTTAAGCTCTCCTTCTGTATGGAGCACTGTTTTTTTTTTTTTTTTTTTTTTTTTTTTTTTTTTTAAATAAAAACAAAAATACGAAAGAACTCCGGATTATTTAGCTAACGTGTGCTTTCCTTTTTTCTACATATCTGCAACTGCACACACACACACACACACACACACACACACACACACATATATATATATATGAAGAAATATAGTTTTAAGGTGTGTTATATTTATGGGATAAAGTGGTCAATAACAGAGATAGAGCGTATGTAAATATAAAAGTGAAAAGTGAAGTCAACACTCAGATGCTCTTTCATGCGAGACGCAATGGTCAGACCGATTACGTCTAGCATGAAACACTTCACAATTTGATAGATTTAAAAGGATATATTTATATAATATAATAATATAATATAATAATTTATATAATATAATAATTTATATAATATAATATAATAATTTATATAATATAATAATTTATATCACATAACAATTTATATAATATAATATAATAATTTATATAATATAATAATTTATATCACATAACAATTTATATAATATAATATAATAATATAATATAATAATTTATATAATATAATAATATGATATAATAATTTATATAATATAATAATATAATATACTATAATTTATTTTTTTAAAAAGTGTTTCGATACAACTTAGACCATAATATTTAAATATTTTTATTTAAATAATATTTTACATCGCGAAATGGAAATTTCTATGTTTCGGAACAGTGTTGGGTAACTTCAAATTTGTATGCGCATGTCCTAGTTGACCAATGAAAAGACAGGTCAAAGTTAAAGCAGAAAAGTGAAAAGAATGTAGGTTAGAGGTTTAAGGGTGTGTGTTATTCGCACTTGTCTTGAGCTGTCATTTTTGGCCGTGTAACCATTACTTCCGGTTAAGAATTTAATTTAAAAATAAAATGATATCGTATATATAATATATCGAATATAATTTAAATAAAAAATGATATCGTGTATATATATATATATATATATATATATATATATATATATATATATATATATATATATATGTATTATGAAATGGACAGAATTGAGCAGATATGAATGTACGTGAGAGAATCATGGGAGATATAAAGACTTGTTGTGAAAAATTCTATTAACTATATTTTAAATTAAACATTGTACAATGCCTACATATTACGGTTAGTTTATTCTGGTGATTTAATAGATCATTATTTTTAGGAAATTTAATAATATATAGCTTTTCATGTAGACACACGAGTCATAGGTCATTTAATGACTTAAATATTTTCGAATTTTTAATAAATTGCAAAACAAATGTTTTACAGAAATTAAAATTGGAAAATAAATGTCTTACTGAATCTATTGTTTACCAATGCGCCATTGAAAACACAAATGTTAAAATTTTTTATATTGGAAGCACAAAAAACCCTTTTAAAACGAAAGTGGTATCAACATATTTCTTCCTTTAACAACAATGGATACCAAAATCAAACAACTCTCTCAAAATATTTTGGTATTTAAAAGAAATCAATAAAACACCTACGGTAAAATGGAAATTATTAAATTATTAATGTAAACATATATATATATATATATATGTAGGAATTATTAAATTAAACAGACACACACACGCATATATATATATATATGTATATATATCTACATATACATATATATACATATTATATATACACATACATATATCTACATTTACATATATATATATACATACATATATATATAATATATATATATATATATATATATATATATATATACAGATATATACATACATGTATAAATATATACATACATATATAAATATGTAAATATATGTATGCATATATACTATCAGGGTCATGTAAGGCTTTTGGACTGTCCATCAGCCTTGACAAGACAGTGATTATATATCAACCTGCTCGAGGAATTCAGTATATAGAGCCATCAATTTATGTTGATGGTAGTCGACTTGGGGTAGTATACAAATTTGTATACCTTGGTAGCACCCACAGCCGCTACTGCTCCATCGATTATGAGTAGGGTTACGGAATAAGAAGGCCTCCAATACATTTGCAGCACTCAAGTTCTGGGTCTAGTGTCAGAAGGACATAAAAAGTAGCCAAAAATTCAAATATATAATGCCTGCATTATGTCATCTCTGCTATATTCATGTGAGACATAGTCTATCGCAGAAATCTGAAGATACTGGAAAGTTTTCAATAACGATGCCTTCGGTGTTGAAATTCACTGGATGTCTCAAACGCCCCACCCCCACCCCGATATTGTTCTTCTACAAAGGGCCAATTCACTCTCTGTGAAAGCAATTATTCACAAATACAGATTGCGTTGGACAGGCCATTTTATTCGTACGGAAGATGACAGAATACCCAGTTTGTGTATGGAGAACTGGAAATGGGAAAAAGACCGCAACACACGCCAAAACTTCGTTACAAAGATTGCCTCAAAGAGTCGCTATACAAATGTAATATTGGTCTGAATAACTGGGAGACTAGCTGAAGACCGGGTTCCTTGGAGAACTGGCATTGCTGATGGGGTCAAGATCTTCCATGAGGCATCACAAAAATATGCAGAACTATAGAGAGGGGTTCGGAAGGGATCCCTGAATGAACATGAGGGGTACCAACCTGGCAATGTGTCCAATGAATTCGGATATATCTGTCCACGGCAGGTTTGATCAATCACCAGAAATCGCACCAACACCAACTGTCTATTGCATATGACGATTTCATATTGTCATGCTTTGAATGCCCGACCTGCTCATGAGTGTGCAAGTCCCGGTCAGGTTTGACAAGGCATATAAAAACACACATTGGAAGTGATGATGTTCAAAGTCAACTTCCACCATCTGGAGATGATTTGACATGCCATATATGTAACGTGAAATGCAGATCGACGGCTGGCTTTATGAGTCACTGTCATTCACACAACAAATAAATGCAGTGTTGTGGGTGGGGAGATTAACTGAAGGATTGGATATA
>OZ010595.1:39227130-39429630 GCA_963932145.1 Acanthosepion lycidas | reverse complement strand
TATCAAATTAGAGTCAAGTTATTTTAAAATTTTAGTTATTGTATTTAAAGACATTAAGTGTCAAAGCTGTATTATATCTTGATATTCCTTTAAAAACTATTTTTGAATTATTTATTTTGCCTGAGCACAAATTCATATTATTCCCGTAAATATAACCACACATGAGTGTATATGCATAGTCACATTCATCGATGAGCATACTGACATTTTTACATTTTTACTGTTTGCAGTGATTTTTCTTTTTGGAAATGAAAGCGCATAAAAAGATAAAAATGTCTATCAGTTTCCTGCATATTCACATTTTTTCACTTGAAATCATTTACAATTCAGTCAAAACAAGAACGATGAATTGAAATGTCACTTTTCAAAATATTTATAAATGTTATAAATTTCAGTCACATGTGAAACGAAATCACCTGACAAACGTCACTACGAACTTTTGTTCCAACCCATTACTTTATTTCCCTCTTCACCATACTGAAAACTTCAATTTGCGTTGAATATATCCTAACGTACTCACTCACCTCACCAATTGATCAATATATTTATGTGTTTAATCTTTTACGATTCTAGGGTTATATTTAAAAATTATTCGCATTACGCAAGTCATTGATTGTCCTGCGTTAGAAATTTTCATATCCATATAGAATCCGATATACAAGTTTACAACAATAAATGGCGCATATGTCAAGACAGACGTGTATTCTTCCCTTCGAGCTGCACGATATCTATCGACCATTACCTCATGCACGCAGATACTAGTAGACTGCTGACTAATTGATCAGAAGAAATTCATAAATCTTTACTACCTTTCTACGCTGAAAAGGTGGTGAATAGCATTCAGCTTAATATCTGTCCTTTAATATTTACTATCGTGGCATAACTGCTGTCGTATACGGAAGGACTGTCAGACTCTATACAACTGTTGAGCGGCGTTTCTCCAGTGGCTTCATCATTAAAGCATGAATGGAACTATATCTTACATGCATCATATCTTAGTGTTGTAGATAAACAAAATGAACAGCCTGTTGTAAATATTAGGCAACCAAGGTAATTTATTATTTGTAAACACTAGAAAGTAGCGCCAAATTAGAGTATGAGTTCAATTAGTGATTTTCATAAACTTATATTCCTCTTTAAAATAAATAATTTTCAAATACTTTTTCGGAACCATTCTATTCGTCCATTGAACTGTAGTTGATTTCTATGGTGCAAGAGAATTGTTCTGAGATATTTACGCAGTTAAGTGTTAAAATCTATTCTTTGAGGTTGCATTCAATAATATGCATATAGCAATAGATATAAATAAGACGCTTAACAAAGTCTGAACGTACCAGACCTTTCATAATTTAGTTTGAAGAGCAATACATTTTAATTTACATTAACAATTAATCGATCTACTAAAGTAAAATGATTTTAAAAACGGTCCTACCGATATCACCTGACTAATGCGATACGCATGTTGACATATGTTACTAGTATTCTCATTTTTCATTGATGGGAAGATGAACAGAGAATATTGAGTGGAAGAAGTGGAAAAAGAAAAAGTGGAAGATTAGTCACTAAATTGATTTGCTAGTAAAACATTTCGATATAAATATCTACATTCGCATAAAAAAATAAGCCTTTTGAGGTTAGGTTTATTTTAATTGGCCTATCAGAAATGTAAAAAAAGTGAAAAATTCTGAAATATTGCACTGGATGAATTTTTTCAATCAATTCACACCAATCAAGGCGGTAATGCCACTAGTACGCAGGTGGTTATAGAGAGTGAAATTAAGAGAAAAGATGAACGGGATTCAAGAAAACAAAGGATGGCGATTTTCGTTGCATTTAATTTTTTGAAGACTTGCTTCCCTGAAAAGTATTTTCAAGGAAGCAAGTAAACGGAAGGGAGTTCTACAGGTGGGGAAGAGCGAGAAAAGAAACTGCTGGAGTAGAAGTGGCGGTTATATTAAAACTATGGGACATACATGCCGATCTAGAAATTTCTTTAGAAATGATGTCCGAGACCAGTGACGGAATTATGCGCATATTACTCAGTAGAGACTCTGTTCTAGGGGGAAATCAAGCGTGCGTACTCCAAATGAGTCGAGTGCTGAATTGGAAGAGAATTTCCGAGCAAAGCATTCAACCTTATTTGTTTAGATGTCAGAACTTTGAATTGAATAGAAGAGGGATTGAGAATTTGCTGTTGTTCAGCAGAACCGCCAATAATCTCTAGAACCGAACTTGCAAGATGCTATACGTTGTTTTATTCTATCAGCAAACAGTAAATTTGCTTCATTGAGGACATGGTTGCGCTCGTTACAAGCAGAGACAAAAAGACGGCTGTTGCAATCAGACGTGTCGCTCTAGTACAGCCGGAAGAATGATTCATGTGCGCTTTCCTTGCCGAGCCTGAAGAGAACCAAGATGAGCTTAGTATTTTCTTGCTGGAATGAAAGCATCGATACCGGTTTTCACCAAGGCGGAGCTCTTAGACGCGCATTTTTGAACAGGATGTTTAAAAACTTCATTCTAAGGGATGTCACGGAGGACATCACGGAACGTGTCCCAATCCGCACGTTGATAGCAGAAAGATATTCTGTTGGTAGAAGGTTCCTGGCTAGTGGGGAGCGGAAAGAGATGTTTACAGACATTACTGAATGATTAGAGTTGCCAAGAAAGCAGAGCTGCATTGTACGGCATGAGTCAGGGATAAAGGTAAAAAAAAATGAGGAGGATCGTATTCATCAGGGTTACTGCATCACTTGTCTGAGAGATTGAGTGATTGAGAAGTTAAGTGTTTATATGCCAGCCAGGTCAGTTACAGTGTGTTTCAGCCACTTTGCATGGTAGGCATTAAAGTCACCGAACACAAATATATTTGCAAACGGGTGTAGGGAGATGACCTTATTTATATTATCAGAATTACTATTTAGCACACAACAAAGAAGAAGGGGAACGGTAGAGAAAGAAGAAATAGCTGACTGAGTTAAGTAGAGAGAGATGGACACACATGTAAGAATGGTCTGGAGATTCAAGAGAGAGTTCTCTAGCCAGTGGGAGATGTTCGTAGACATAAACTCCCAGGCCATGCATATGAACATTAAAGTCTTTCCTAAGGAGAGGAAGATAGCCAGAAATCAAGAAGTGATAGGAGGAGATTGAAGAGTTAAATTTAGTTTCGCAGAGAACTAGGATGTCCGGAGTCTTTTAGAAGAGGAACGATTCCACACTGCAGAAATTGGTACGAATACCACGAATGTTGGAGAAGGAAATGTTAAGGGTTAAAGGTGATTTTAGTTATATATCTTTGGTTGCTTATAGTAATGGTGTATTATTTTGGCAAAGAAAGGCTTAGGGTAGTAGCTGCACTCGGTCTTCTAATGTAACATGTGCAGGAAGGAGACTGGCGCAGACTGCAAAATAGTGAGGCCTCGGGGTTGCCCACAGGAGGTGGTTGCAGTGACACCCTACTATGCGCGACATGGCACTGGAAGAACCCCGATATTTCACGACTGTTGAACAGAGCATCTTCTCCTGTCGCTACGCAAGAGTTTGGGCTCCTAACTACCAGATAGGAACACCAACCTGAAAACTGCCAACCTGATAACCTAAGTTATTAATACTATTATTTTAAACAGAGCATTTACTTAAATATTTGTATCTATAAAAATAACGTATAAACAGAATATATATATATATATATATATATATATATATATATATATATATATATATATACACACGCACACGCACACAGGGTGATTTAAAAATAACTCCCTATTTTATGTATAAGTGGCCAGTCAGGAGTCCTGACTTAAAACCGTGTGACATTTTCTTTGGGGTTGGTTCAAGGAGCGAATTAAAAAGTTATGTCTTCCTTACCACAGGAGATCCAGGGGAAATCAGTTGACGCGATTCCTTGGCGGCTCAAGAACCTGGAGGCGAAATCTGGTGCCCATATCGAATTTTAAATAAAGCCTCATTCTAAACTCTTTCCTCTCATATCCATTTCTTGTAATTATAGTTAATAAATAAGTTATACGTATTTTAAAATGGGAAGCAACTTTTCTATCACCCTATAAGACCTTAATAATATTAGAGAATATCTAATACTAGAGATTATTTTTAATTTTGTAATACATACATAAAGAAAAGACTATTCAAGGAATTTTCAGAAAGATTTGATCCCGATTTCGTGAGGTACAACACTACTGCTGGAAACGCCTTTTCAGATTCTACAATTATAGGATTTAATTGAAAGTAGGTAATAAAAAACCTAAGGTTTTAGATGAACTTTTAAAAATGAATAATCTTTCTTGAAGCTTTTATTTTAATTTAATAATTTTAAGCTAATAGATTAAAATTTAATATCTAATAATTCCAATATGAAAAACACTTTGCTGTATTTTTAAAACTAATTTAAATTGACTGGAAGGATTATTTTTTGCTAAAATATCTGATTAGCACCCCATTTTTAGTCGTCTTTCCTCACAATGTAATTTTCTTTATTAAAAATCTTTCAAAAATAAAAAATACGTTTCTGAAATTTTATTTGAGGAATAACTGATCAATCTGATTTGAAACAATTATTATTTAGTTTAAGTTTAAAATACGCAGAAATGCATTTTTTAACTAGAGAGTCGATGGTCGCGGGTTTCACAGCTGCTGACAGATTGATATTTATCTTATGATGTTCTATTGGGACTTTTGGCGTTAAAAAAGTAATTGAATTAATGTGAGCGCCTTTTATGTATCATTTTAAAGTACTCAGTCATCTTAAAAGTTCAAGAAAATATTCTTCATAATGTAATGTTTTGAATTTTATATATTTTTGGCTGTAAATCTTCTATAGTTATCTCACATATTTTCTGATAAGGTCATTTATAGCCGACCGTATATAGAAAATCGTTACATTTATGCAAAAAAAAGATTTTTTTAAATATTGGTGTGTGATATTCAATTTAGGATTTGTAAGTTGATTTTTCACTTAATATCTAAAAGGGACAAATTAAGACAATTGAAATTAAAATGTAGAAGAAAATGAAAAAAAACTTCCAATAATTAATTCATAAAATTTTTTAAGACAATAATGTCCTTAAATTGACAAAGACAATTTTAATTAAATAATGTTTTTAATTAAACAATTGCATTTTTATTTTACAATTCAGAGCAGATTTTCGGTAAATGGGTAACTGTTTTAAAATGAATCTACCTTCTCAAAGGAGACTTGCTTTTAATATAAATATGTAGAGGTACAAAATTCAATAACAAGATTTTCTAAAAAAAATGCTTCTAAACTAATTTCACTAATTTGTGACGAAGTCCTGAAAGTTTCATTAAAATCCGACAATTAATTTCAAAATAATTTCAAAATTAATGTGTTTTTACCGCAAAAAGACGCTAAAATTTCCTATACTAATCTTTCCGACCCCGTTGACGCAAGAAAAACAAGACTTTTAACCAAAATTTCGAAGGTTCTAGAAAGGATTAAAAATTTAAAATAATCAAAATAAAACTTGGTCTTTTCTTTTAATAATAAACCTTTTCACTTTATTTTTATCATGTTTGTTTTTCTTTTTCTGTTTTTGGATTTATTAGTGGAACTGTTTTTTAGATCTTGGTAAATTAATTCTTGTTTGAAATTACTTTTATATGGGCTTCATTATAAGTGAATTTATTTTCATTGAAGATTTTATTGTTAGATGATAATCTATTAATCCTAATATTAACAGTGTTAGGAATTTGATTAATTATTGACTTAGAGTTGACATTAATATACATGGGGGTTTGATTTTCTTTATGAAATGGTTTGAATGTATTATTAGAAAGGTTGAAAGTAACATCTAAGAAGTTAACAATGTTTAGGTTAGGAGAGATTTCAGGTTTAAAGCCCAGAAATCGGAAAATCTTTCGGATGATCTTTATTTGTATTTTAGAAGATAGAGAACCATTACTATTTGGAATAACAATAAATTCATCATCTCTATAGAGACCTACCTGATTAGGGTCAATAATCCTACTGAGGGTGACTAATATATATATATATATATATATATATACCTACTAAATCAGCGATTTGAGCGGTATCACATGCTCCCATTGGAACATCGAAGTTATCATTAAGACGTTTAACCCGAGTGGAATTGCTATACATTAGTAGAGATTGTCTAGATGCTATAACTTCAAGTTCATCAACAGTAATGTTAATATAATTTTTGGCTAAATTTAGACTTTTTAATAATAGGTCATTCGAAAAGGAAGAGTAGGGTTAGTGATTAGTAAAATAAAGGACAAATGAAAAGATAACAATATAGTCAATATATTTATTAAATATCGAACATTTGACAGAAATGCAGCATGGAAAAAAACTTTTGAATTTTCAGACATGCCTGCGTCCTTTATCAACGATCCGAGGAATACACAGAGAAGTGGAAATTACTCACCGACGGATGTTTTTGTAGGTAAGGTAATTTTCAATCGTATTATGAGCAAACCAGATCTCTGTCTAATGAGTCGATTGCAACTCGAAGGTGAGTTTGTTGCTGGAATTCGTTTAAGTAATTAGTTTAATTGAAGCTTATTATTTAAGATACTGAATTAACTATAAGATTACTTTTTATTTCTTTGAACTCGCAGCATTTTAATTTTATTTTTTAGCGAAAAACTTCAGCAAAACCTGTAAGAATTTATTTTAACTTACAAGGTCGGGTCAATTGTTGTATGGACGATTGTAGAGTGCTAGCCATTATCGACCCGGCTCTCGCTTACCACAAATGTCTACAACTACGTTCTTACGTTTCCCTTATATAGACTATAAGAGAGAGAGAGAGAGAGAGAGAGAGAGAGAGAGAGAGAAAGAGAGAGAGAGAGAGACTTTATACACACGCTACCCATAGAAGCTACCCGAGAGCACGGCGACTGTCCGTCCGACCATTAGGCTGTGAAAACGACCTCCTGAGAACACAAAAAGAGAAGAGACTCCAATATTAACGCAACAAACGCCCAAACCGATAGCCAAGAAGCAGTCAGCCGTGTTAAGCATACTCCTTTTTCACGCTCTCATTTCTCACTTCATACACCATACATTCGAATGCTACACTAACAAACATTTTCATATCTTGTAAATGAAAATAAATCTTTGGTCATTTCTCCAAACCACTGCCTAATTTGTTTCTTTTCTCTAACCAACTTCCATCGCGGATCAATCGTACCGATTGGAAATGAGTTCAAGCTATCTAACTGACCATACGAGTTTGGCTGTTGAAACGCTCTTGAAACAACATAGAAAACATTAAAAACAAAAATGTTTGATTAGACTTACGGAAGTTTTCATTATTTGATATTCTAACAAAATTACTTTAAAAAATTCAAGATAATTGACTTCCCACTTAGAACTGAGTCTCTGTCGAGTGATATGTATATAACAGCGTTCATGGTTTCTGCTATCATTTCTAAATTGGATCCTCACAAAGCATGTGGACTTGATGGTATCTGAGCAATAGTCCTTAAGGAATGTGCTCCTTAACTCACATTCTTTCTCTACAATAAATGAATTGCTACTTCTTGCTTTCCTACTTGTTGGAATTCATTTTCTGTTCCAGTTCCAGACTTAGACGAACCATTTTATCCTTCTATTTGTCTATCTTCTACCTTTTTTTGGCAAAATACTAGATGCTCTAACTCTGAATTGGTTAAGCATCTCACATAGAAGAATCTTCTTTCAGATAAGCAATATGGCTTTCGCGTCTCTAGGTCAACTGCTGATGTATTAACGATTATTGCTAAAAGAACGAAGTTCGAGCTGTTGCTTTGGATATGTCGAAGGCATTTCACAGTGTTTGGCTTATTAGTTTTCACAAGTTGAAAGGTTATGGTATTTCTGGACAAATCTTTGAACTGTTCCGGTCTTATCAAATGTCGAATCGGAAGTTGTTGTGAATGGCCACTGTTCTCGATATTTTTTAATAAAAGCAGGTATTCTCCAGGGCTCCTTTTAGACCTACGTTTCTAATTTTCATAAATGACCATTTTAATGCCATCACTTCTCAACTGTAGCATAACTATTTACTACTGTTTTAATAGTAAGTCTGATCGGTTCAATAAAGTCAAATTAGCAGTTGATCTAAAAAATGACCTACAATCTGTTAACTGGAGTATGGAGTGGCATGTAAATATTAACGCCTCAAAAACGAAATTACTCTTTTAATCAAACCTTTTTACCTTCCATCAACATGGCTGATTCTAAACTCCAGAGGTGTGACACATTGAGCGTTCTTGGACTGACTTTTTCAGCCATGCATGAAGTGAAAAGAGTATATAGAATGAAATGCTAAGTTTGCAGCTTGGAAAGTTGGTTCACTATGTTGTGCGAGACAATTTTTCTTCCTAGGATCTATCTTACATATTTAAGTCTACCATTCATCCCTACTTTGAATATTGCTGTCATATCTGATCTGTTATATATTTAGATTCTTGATAAAATTCAAAGAGTCAACAATATTATTGGTCCTGACTTAACATCTACGCTTCAGCCATTTTCCTATAGCCATAAAGTAGCTTCCCTGTCCCTTTTCTATAAATACTTTCATGGTAATTATTTCGATGAACTTTCCGCTATGGTACCTAGGTTTTATGAATTTAAGCGCAGTACTAGATTGTTGGCAAGGTCTCATCATTTTACAAGTTGAAATGGTTAAACTTAACCGTAAGTTCTATGCTAAGAGTTTCTTTTTTCTCGCTTATGGAACTCTTTTCCAGCTTCTTTCTTCTCGGTCAAGTTTGATCATCAAAAATTTAAATTCAGTTTAAGTTTCAGTCGTCGTCTTCTGTTTTAAGTCTTATTCTATTATTGTCATTTTTAATAGTTTTTCTCATTTATGTAACACTCAGTAACCCTTTGCGTCTTAGTGGCTTTATTGCCTTGCTTGAAGTGAAATGATTACACAAATATTAAATGCTATTTTAAAATAAATACAAAAATATTCACTGCAAAAATCAGACCCTACTATTTATAGAACAACTAACTAGTGTATTATTAATGAAATTATTTAAATGACAGTCAATCTGTAGTAAGGAATTATTATTTCTATTTGAAGTATCTTATATTGCAAATATCAAAATTATATTTTCTAAGAAAATACACTTTTCTTCTGATGAAACTTGCCTGGTTAATGCAAACGAAACTGGTTGAATATGAAACATTCAAGAGATAATGAGTCGGTTTATCCTTCAAGTTTCTTGAAAAGTAATCGGGATTAGCATGAATTTTAATAATAGAACTAAATGTTATCACATGTTAAAACCATTAAGTCATTTCAACCACATTGATAAATGTGGTTGAAATGACTTAACCGTCTCAGTGTGCAACGAAAATGAACTTATAATGTAAATGTTTAGGACGTGTCAAGTAGGCAACGCAGGTGTGTAAAAACGATTACAATAAACACATCTATCGATACTAATGGAGCTTTCAGTGATTATATGAATAAGTATGTGACTAAAACTTTACGATGACCTTGTAATACAACAAAAATGACATTATTTGGGCGTTTTTTATTCACTTAGTAATAATTGGATGCAGCTAATTTTGATTACACCCAAGTTACCGGCGTCATACTTTACTGCGAAATCAAATTTTGCAACATTATAGTACAATGTGTCACTATCTTTTTCGTATTCCATTCATTATAAAGTGATATTGTTATATTTCTTTTTTTTTTAATTATACGAAATGTATATAGCACACATAGTACTTGTTTTTGCTTTGTTTTATGGGTGAAAAGTAATGAGCAGAAATCTCGTTACACATGGAAGCTTTTCAGACTTTCTTTAATATTGATGTGGCTATTAGGTTTTTTACAGTTTTCATTTACTTGTTTAAAATTAAAGCTGATATTCAGATATGGAAGACCAATTAACTCACTTAATTGTACTTGTAAAACCAATGACAACAGTGCTACAGTGAAAGTCTATACAATAAACAATATTAAATCATGTTTAAAAGAATTTTTTATCGTATTTGCAAAAGTTATAAGTGAATACATCAAAGGAAAAAAAGAAACAAAATGCAAAACGATTCCATCTTTTAATGCTAGATTTTTTAATTTTCAACTATTCAGATGTTTTTTTTTAATATAGGAAATAGGGAAAATATGCAAAAAAAAATAAAAATGAATATTACAAAATAAAATTAGTTGTATAAAGAATAACATTTAGTTGGAAAAGATAAAAAGGGACAAAGTTCTTTGTGCAACAGTTTTAGTGAACATCATTTTTATTCGGGACGTTTTTTTATTATAAATTTTTTAAACATTAGTTAAGATTTCATTTTTAAACTAGCTTTTTCATATTGTGAGTAGAAATATTTTGTACTTCGGCGAAAGAAAACAAAATGAAAGCAAAAGTCGATGAGTGAGTGAAGGACAGTGTTGGTGACAAAAAGCCAGAGTAAATGAGTAATACAGAATAAAGAGAGGGAGTGAAAAGCATACTTCACTAAACCTATTGAATAGTTTTGATTTTTCTGATTTGGTTGTTCCTACTACATCTCTTTTATAAATGTCTCAATTCAAGCTGTTTATAGAGATATTCTACTGAGATATGATGAAACAGATTTGAGGCTAGCGCCGTAACTTACTTCACGGGTGAGTTGGCCGTCGGTTTTAACAAAGGACGTTCTATATATATGTCGCTGGTAAAAAAAAAAGTCAAAGTAGCGCCACTCACCTGAATGAGAAAAATCAGAATAGCAATTACTAAAAACAAAAAGAAAAAAATAAATGTTCTTTTAAAACTAGATCCATCAGCCACTTTTAATATTTAATTTCACAATGCATAATTACGACTCAATGTTTTCACATTATTTTTCACTCGCAATCACTATTTGTACTCATGACAAAATATAGTTGATTTCAGATTCGAATTGTCACAATATTTTACATTCAAAGTAACATGATAAATATGTAATAAGCACAAATGTATGAATCGATGTGCATGGGTGCGGGTATCTAAAAGTCCGTCTGAGGAGTTTAAAATTAAAAAAAATAGACAAGAAAATGAAACTGGTGATTTGTTTATATCTCTACATGTCAGTAAATTGAATCGCAGTTATAGGAAAACAGAATCTAAACCAACTAACCGAGTGCGGAATATTTTCCACAGGGATTAGCTAATAATAAAATAAAGGTGATTATCTTCATCGAAATCTTTTTATTTAGGTACCTCCAATAATTCGCTGAAAATCAGTACAGCATAATGATAAAAGGTGCCAAACATAATAAAAACAAAGTTTCATCGTTAAAATGTTTGTTATTATTGAAGGAAGAATAAGTATTGTTTTAAATATTTAAAAAATTCTTTTTTTCCTTTTTTCTAACACGTTCTAAATTTGGGTAAATATCTCATTTTTTTTTGTTAACTCTGTTATGCTTGTGTTAATGGCCATTTTAATGTAGCAGTTTCAGGGGGAAAACATTAATTTGTTAAATTCTCGCAAAAATCAAATAATTGTCTGATTTAATGAAACTTTCAGAACTTATTAAAAAATAAATGAATTTATTTTTGAAATTTTTATCTGTCCCCCCCCCCCCCAATGAATTAATTTTATGAAATTTTCTAGAATTTCAAACAGATCACAAATTATTTTATATTACTTATAAGCAGGACTCCTTGGAGTAATTAAATCATCAATTTTTTTTTTACAACTACTGGCAACTTTTTAAAAATCTGCTCCAAATCGTAAAATGAATACTCCAATAAACTATCTAATTATCAAATTAGAGAGACTTTTATTTGCTTTTATAAATAATATACATTAAGGACATTATTATCTGAAGAAAATTTTTTTTTCGATGAATAAAGAATTTTTACAAAAATTGTTTGCATTTTTCTTTTAGTTTTTTTTCATTCATTTTTTCATTTTTCTTTAATTTAAAAAAATGTTTTAAAATTCTTTCAAGCATAGTGTGGGGCAGGTTATTAAGTCTTTAAGTGAGGACTATATTTACTAAGCGAAAATTAAAAGCTTAATACAAATAATGCTACTAAAATTTTTTTAACATAATTGAAAGTATTTTTTGTGCATCAAAATGTTATATTTTTTTTAGTATGATATTTCATAAGTGACATTATGGTTAAAAGGTCACGCATTTCAAGGCTTGTCTCCTCCTTGGGGAAAACACCTTGACATGTAAAGGTCTTATCTCACTCTCAGTTATTAAATTAAAAATTAAATTGAGATAATAAAATTATCTCATTTATCAATTTAAACAATAACTCAGTGAGATAATAATAATTTTATTAGTTATTATCTCAGTTATTAAATTAAAAGTGTTATATCTTAATGCAATATTAATAATTGATAAAAATTATTTAGCATTATCTTATCTATTAAATAATGAAAGAGATAGAGGTAACCCAATAATGTAAAATTTTTTTATAGTATTTTAAAGTATTATAGTATTTTATTCACTATTCTCATTTAAAGCTTGATAGACTCTTTCAGCAATAATCGTTAGTACATGGGCAGTTGACCTAGAGAAACGAAAGCCATATTGCTTGTCTGAAAGAGGGCTCCGCGATGCAAGATGTTTAACCAGTTCTAGCATCTAGTACTTTGCCAAAAAGAGGTAGAATGCTAATAGGTCGATAGTTCGAAGGATCAGACGTATGCTATTTAATCTTGTGATCTTTTGATCTTTTGATTTTACACTAAAGTAAAATATTTGTCCAAGGTATTAGCTGCACGAACAAAGACTCGAAACGATTGTTTTTACAAAAATGTGTAAAGAATGGATCTTTTCCGACGTGTCGCAGTTCTCACCTATTATTTAGACGACTAAACGTTTTTATAAAATTCATGATGCACTATGAATATGCATATTGATAATTTTTAATGATAAAATATAGCATTGAATATCTAAATCTCGATGCGAATGGAAACTTATAGAAATAAGTCTCGTAAATTCCCTGAAAACAATGCATATTTTGAACAAGTCTTTTGAGTTGAATAATTTTTTCCGATCTCATGATAAACCAAATTCAGGTGTGAGAGGCGTTCAGCATTTATTCGTCTCTTGGTTTTCTTTTCTCATCTGTCCTAGAATGTATCTTAGAACGGATCTGACAGTAGATCCGAGCTTTTGAAAGTGTTTTGAACGTTTTTAGTGTCTGCTCGCTGCTCGCTGCTCGCCTTCGGTTACAAGCAATGAGACGGAGCAAAATATGCTAGTGGTCTTTTGAATAATTCAGAAGAACTAACAAGAACCACAGCCTTCGTAGGCCTTGCTCATGCATACATGTATATGTTAGTCTTCTTTTAAGTGGATAGTTAATTTGAGCGGTTGCAGATATGCAATGCTATATATGGCTACTTCAGTTTCAGTTGGGCGCCAACAGTCAACCTAGACGACAATCATTATTGACAGAGGTGCTTGTCTATTTGTGTACCACTTAACAGTTCAGATTCAGTTTATTTTTAGTTGTGTAGCTTGGTTACTTTACTGATTTCTTTAAAGCTGAATTAGAGGTGCTTTCTTTAGAAAAATGCTGTTTAGTAAGAGCCCCCTGTTATATACTTGAATACAATACGATAAAAAGTACTTATGTAGGCATCTTTAACTTTTAATCAGTGTTTGATTATTTATGTTCATTACATTATTGTTTAAATATGAACTGAAACAATAAATTCATTAGAAAAAAGTCCTCAAACAAAATTCACTCTCCTAAAAAGTAAATAACTTTTGCTAACTTCCTTAGCACCATCAAAAAGTTAATGAGCGCCATCAAGATAAAACCAGTGTATGTGATATTTCAGCTCTACTAGATTTGAATGAAAAAATTCCAGAAAATCTGTAGTTTTTAATCAACATATTAATCTAACAGATTGTCTTTCTTGGACAATCCAGTAGTGCAATTTTGGCGCCTTTCTGAGTTAACTTTTTAAAATGTCTTTTTTGGATCAGTGGAAGACTGGAAAAAGACACTAGCACTAGGAGTAAGCATAAAAAGCGGATAGAGAACTCGTTACTCATGTGGGTTGAATAAAGATTTCGTTTCAAAATTCAGAAAAACTTACCGTCATGTGAAGAAGGATGGAGATTACGACGACTGAAACGTTAATATTTTTAACTTATACAAGCATAGATATACAAGTTCAAATAATATCATAATTTGTTATCTAAAACATTTCGACATAACACATTTACATAGTACTAATTTTACTTTCTGCATTGTTGCTGGTAAGATTTGTATTTTCCTTACGTATAGAGAAATAACCTTTTCGACATTGTCGTTTATAAAGGTAAAACTAGATCTTAATGTTTTAATATAGATCAACGTTATTTTAACTGTCTTCTTGACTTAGAGCAGTCACTCATACCTCTACGATCATGATTTTGGGAGTTCATTTAGATTCTATAATGCAACTCCCTTTTTATTTTTCTCCCTTTCTTTTCTTTTCTTTCCTTTTTTTCCGTTCTTTCTCTCTTTCTCGCTCCTTCTTCTTCTTCTTTTCTTCTTTAAATGTTTAAATATTTTATTTTATTTCTTCATATCTCCGACTTGTCAAGACCTACAAGTAAAAATAATTGTAGGTCGAAATAGCTATTTTCGAATGAGGTAACTTTGGATTTATGCTCTGTTATAATAAATTCATTGAGCGCTTTTTGTGGATCAGTTTTAATATTTTATATTACTTGTATTATTTACCAACGGACTGTTACCTGTATATATATATATATATATATATATATATATATATATATATATATATATATATATGTGTGTGTGTGTGTGCGCTAAGATACGCATGTCCTCAGTTTTTCTCGCTCACCATAATTATGAAGAGGTAAGCAGTTGCTGATTGCTGTGATGGAAGACTATACAAATGATATGACTACTGCTAACCTTATCAATTAATAAAGATCAAATCAATATTAAATACTTTCGTTCATACACTATTTACATTATTCGGACTATTGTCCTCATCTTTGTCACCATATTTATTACAACGTTTCGGTCGTTGTACACTTCTTCAGGTGGTTGGAATGTCGAACTGAACCCTTTATTTCGCTCATTAGGGTAGACTATCCTAGTTCCACGTGCTATGATTAATGGATATCAGTTATCAGTTATCTCCTGTTAATTCCCCTCTCCATGTTATCCACTGCATTAACCGGGAATTGATCTCACACTCTTTGGGTCCTGTCACTGGATCTAACCAACGCCTTTATGCACTGTGCCAGGTGTCCTTGAAGACATCTGTGTGTGAATTTCTGGTTATTATAAACCTAATGTCTTCAGAAATCATTTTTTACCAGTGCTCATATTGCAATTTTTATGTTATCATTGCATGTCTCTCTTTTTTTTTTTTTTTTTTTTACCAGAGCTCATATTGCAATTTTTGTTGTTATTATCGCTTTTCTCTGGCACTCCTTATTACTGGTTCCATATTGTATTCATTTATATGCTTGGTCGGCTCAGGAGATTTTCGTGGCCTAGCATATGTGCTGATTCCTTAAGTTTACGAATTTCTCAATGGTGTTCTTTGTCTATGATCTCATCCTGATGGCGGTGATCTTCTTTTTCTCTCCATATGTGGTAAGCCATGCCTGATCTTTCCACTTCCCTTCGTGTTACAGATTTCTTGCGTTCTAGAAGCCTTACCTTAAGGGGGCGGCATGTCTCTCCTTTATATTTTTTTCTGCAACTGCACGGGATAGCGTACACACAGTCTTTAGTCATTTTCTCCTCTATGGGGTTTCTTATTCGGGTGAGATATCTGCAAAGTGTCGCCCAGATTTTGAAGGTTGTCCTCATGTTATATGGACCGCAGATCCTTTGTATTTTCTCTGATAACCCCTTCACATAAGGCAGGCAGACTGTTTTCTGAGTGTTGTTGTCCTCCTCTTGTACCCACATATCCCAGTTTTTTGGCTATTGCCATGTACCCAGAGTAGTTGTTACGTAGTAGGGTACTACTTATACTGACCAATTCTTTATCTAATGTCTCTGGGTCGCCACTTATGACTTTTGTAAGTAGCGGACGATACCTTTCTTTATGCTGTATGGATGGTGGGATTTGAAATTGAGGTACTTCCGGTAAATGCCGGTTTACAGTATACGGATGTCTTGAACCCATGCCCTGTTCGATATATTAGAACATCCAGGAATGGGAGTGTATTGTTACTCTCTTTCTCTATTGTCAACTTTATTGTAGGTCTTATTGAGTTCACATGGTCCAATAGAACCTGTACATCTTCCTGGTGTGGCCAGAGTATGAAGGTGTCATCTACATACCTTAACCATAGAGTTGGCTTTAGAGATATAGATTCTAATGCCATTTCCTCAAAGTATTCCATGTATATATTCGCCATTGCTAGTGATAATGGCAAGACCATTGCTAAACCTTCATCTTGTCGATATATGTGTGATCCCATTCCGAAGTGTGTTGTCTGTGTACAGAAAGTCAACATCTCCATCAGATTATCTGTTGGAATACTGGTCCGTTCTTCTAGTGATGAGTCAGAGGCCAATCTGTCTCTGACTACTGAGAGTGCCTCCTCCGTGGGTACCTTGGTGAACAAACTCACCACGTCCAAGCTCACCATCTGGTTGGATAGGATGGGAGCATCTTTGATTATTTCCACGAAGTGGGAGGAGTTTGGGACATATGAAGGAAACTTTCTAATCAATGGGTCAATTATATCTACAAGGAAGCGACCCAGAGGGTGGCACACAGAGCTTTGGCAACTAACAATCGGCCTGAGCGGAATGTCGTCTTTGTGAATCTTAGGGAGACCGTGTATGTGAGGTAGCTTGGTGTAACCCTGAGATAACTGCCTATACGTCTTAGGTGAGAAGTGATCCTTGTTCTTGATTATAGGATTGATTGTAGGATCCTTTTGCTGTAGCTACCATTGCTAATGAGGTCTTCCAGCTTTCTTGTATAATCTTATTTGTCCATCACTACAGTCGCATTACCTTTGTCAGCCAGTAGTATGATGATGTTTTCGTTCCACTGTAGGGATTCGATCATGAGCCTCTTCAGTTTCGTGATGTTTGACCTGGGCGGCTTGGCCTTCTCTAAGGTCTGTCTCACCTTCCATCTCAGTTCATCCGCCTGAGCCTGAGGGAAGTTCAACGCCCAAGTATGGCACTCGCCTGATGGTTGTGGCGAAGTTGAGACCCTTATTCAGTACTGACTCTTCAGAGACACTCAGCTGATATTGGCTGATGTTGATTACTGCTTTCAGTGATGGACCTTGTGCGTCACGTTCTGATCTTTCAATCTGTTTAATATTTGTACTTGGCGGGCGTTGACTACATCGAATTCATGTCTGAAGGCTGACCACACATGGAGAGAAAAGGGAAATCACCGCTCTCTGTGGGATCAGGTTGAGAGCATAGACAAAGAACACCATTGGAAAATTCGTAAACTTAAGGAATCAGCACATATGCTAGGCCACAAAAATCTCCTGAGCCGACCAAATATAGAAATGAATACAATATGGGAACCATCAGTAAGGAGTGCCACAGAAAAGCGATAATAACAACAAAAATTGCAATATGAGCTCTGGTAAAAAAAACATGAAATGATAACAGAAAAATTGCAATATGAGCACTGGTAAAAAATGATTGCTGAAGACATTAGGTTTATAATATCCAGAAATTCATGCACAGATGTCCTCAAGGACACCTGGCACAGTGGATAAAGGCGTTGGTTAGATCCAGTGACAGGATCTAAAGAGTGTGAGTTCAATTCCCGGTTAATGCAGTGGAGAACATGGGGAATTAAAAAACATGAGATAACTGATAACTGACATCCATGGCATGTGAAACTTGAACAGTCTACCCTAGTGAGCGAAATAAAGGGTTCAGTCGACATTGTATTCATTGTCAACTTGTATTCAGCAAGAAAGTACGTGTCCGTATTTCTGAGATGAGGTATTATGTACACTATTTACATTATTCGGACTACCGTCCTCATATTTATTATAGGTGGTAACCTATAATAAATATGAGGACGGTAGTCCGAATAATGTAAATAGTGTACATAATACCTCATCTCAGAAATACGGACACGTACTTTCTTGCTGAATACAAGTTTAGATAAATTATCTGCTATAATACAAAGACGCATGTATTTTCTTAAAATATTAGTTAGCCCCGTAAAACCATATATATTCGTATATGGTTATATAAACTTCAAAATTTAAAATGGCTAACATTTAATGTAAACAAACCTAATTCAATGAATACTAACATTCGGTCGAATCGTTAATCAACGCATAACAAGATAAACGAATCCTGGCACTGATCTGATAATTTTAATTAAATACATCATAACATGAATTAAGTTTCTTAAGGCTTATTTCAGATTAAAATGTTATTTAAAGTACTGCAAATATAAATAGAAAATGAAGACCAATCGATCTCTAAGCAAGGTATATGCATGATAAATGGCTTGGCAGTTTTAAAAAATAATAAATTCACAAATTGGAATCTTTAATTAACTTCTTTGTGTAATGATTAATAAAAATCGAAATCGAAAGTAATTCTGATTTGTTCTTAGAAAAATCGAAGATGAAGATGTCCAAATTTTCGTTTTATAATTAAAATCCGGGGTTTAATCCATATAAAATGTTATGGAAGAATATTCGATTTAGGCGGATCAAAATATTTTGTACAACATTACAAAAGATTAATATATCACGTGGTCCTTTTAAATCCAATATCTAATCTCAAATTGCTTTATCATGTTTAATGGACTCATTTTTCAACTAAATTCAGTAACAAGTTTCTTTGAATGGCGTATTTGTCTTCTCTAATAAAGAGAAAATTATTCTGATGGAAATAGAATTCAGACAGAATTTTAAATTATTTTCCTTTTAAAGATTTAAACGCGTCTCTTCTCGGACAACAACTAAGAAATATAATTTATACGTGGAGTTGGAATCAATTCAATTTATAATTTGATAAGATTTTAATTGTGAGATTCTTTGAAAAATCATTCCGCAAAGGTCTTGAATTAATGCAGGATCGAAATATTTACATCTGAATTAAAAAAACAAAAAACAAACAAACAAACAAACAAACAAAAACAACAAAAAAACGTCACGATACTAAAAATAGATTTTTCTTACTTAGATATTTATATATTATACTTAGCAAAAATTATGAATGATTAATAAATATCTTGAAAATAGCGAAAAACTCTTCTATAAAGCATAAATTAGTACAATTGAAAAATAAAATTAGAGCACTTTTAGGATAAACGAAAAAAATCATATAAAGATGACAAGTGTGAATGCTTTACAGAAAACGTTTAATATAATCAATTTCTAATACTTTAATAATAAAGCTTTTGTATTTTAAAACATTTATTTCGATGTCAAATGATATCTAAGGTCTTAATTGTTTGATCTCTTTAAGTGTGACCGAAATCTTTTTTCAAAAGCTTTTTTAATAAAAATAAACCCAGTTTCATTTTTCCTGGCATTTCTTTGTCTCACTAATGTTTCCCCAAATCAATTTACTTTTGTAACTATTACATTTTCCCCTCCAGAATTTGCAATCTATATACTTTTTCACCTCACTCTTCTACTTTATCCTTTTTTTGTTTTCTTCTCTTGTCTTTCGCCAAACACTTGCATCAGTTGTCAAAATCAACAAAAACCTCGTTTTGATTGCAGAATTTTGCAGATGAAATTCTATTGGAAAATACCATCCTGTAGGCGTATTAACCGTTTTACGCAAACCATTTTTGTCGTTGTCCACTCTCCTGGAAAAAGCACCAATTCCCCCCAATCATGCAATGTGTTTTATATTTGTTTTCAAATCGCTCTCTATCAGCCTTTATAAATTATGCCCAGCCATTCCTTTGAAATTAGCGTTTATTCAGTCTGACAGTTTCCCTCAGCAGACAAGTGAATAAATACTCTAAAGACGAAAAGAAAAATATTTAAAAAAATGAATCACAGAAAGTTTAGAGATGAGAAAGAAGCATCGATTTTAAACTATTCAGAAAGAGAAAAAGCTTAACCTACATAGATTTAAAGGTTTTAGAATAAAGAAATATTGGAATCGAATTCCTCAACAGCTTTAATTTAAAAAAATATTTATAGTACCATCCTGATTTATATGTAAAACTTCTATGAAAGAAAAGAGTGCTATCACATAGCAAAAAAAGATGAAAACTTAAAACAACAATCGGTATAAAATACAAATTCTTCTCGTACTCAGGAAATAATTGTAAAATACATGAAAAAATTGTGAAATAAAGACAATCTGCATATCTAGAATTTTAATGAACCTCTCATATCACATTTGAAATTAAAGAAAGGGAAAACATCCGAAAAGTGAAGATACCAAGGGAAAAATAAGAACAAAGAAAACAAGCATAGATAATACATAAACAGTTTAAAATACATGCATTTGAAACATTATTACTGTAAAGGCTTATTTCTTGAATAATTCCCTTCCTCACTCATATATATATATACTGATTTATATATATATGAGAAATCTTATTAAAGAACATTCAGGCGGGCAAACGAAAAATAAATATACACAGAGTCTACTCAAATACACTAAGCATAACGTTTAAATTAAAGTATAAAAATCCATTACTTTATTTTATACACGCACACTCTATTTCTGATGGGAAATGAAATTGCATCTCATTGAGTGTTTGTTTATTCAAGATTAAACGCACAGGTAATGTCTTATTACAGTAAATAACATATATAGATTAATACATGTGCAGGTTAAAAAGTAAGTGGTGTATGAACAAGTATTTATCTGCTCCTTAGGGCGTAAAAAGTTCTCTTCAAGCATACTATTAAACAGATGGCGGAACACATTACACATTTTATTTTTTTTTTTTTTTACATTTGTTTATGTAATACAGCAAGAGGAAAGTTCGTTTGGCCATGTTATCATCATTGTATCATCGACGCAGTAATTGGTCATGCAACCTGTCGAAGACCCACAACCGTAACATTATCATACAGGTCTAATTGAACAATGCATACGTGTATCTTACCGCAGTAAGTTTCACTGTCTAAAGCTCAGATAAGCCTTACTACAGAACAAGATAGTCGAAGATTTAAAACAATTTATAAGAACTTCTTTTATACTCTAGCACACTCAATCGTTAAAGCTAGGTTAATGATCAAACAAAATTATTTAAGGATTTTAATTTTTCTACATTTCAGATCATTCTTGGTTTCAGGTAAATATTTAGACGTAAATTGTCCAATATCTAAACACTTTTGGCTATCGTTAGGCATTATCAAACTTTTGGGTTTTATGTTATGTCGCGGGTTTCTCCATTTTCAATTATCTTGTGCATTTCCGCGTGTTCACGTGAGTTTGTCGTATTATTATTATTATTATTATTATTATTATTATTATTATCGAACTATATTGTATGCTGATTACTAAATTTGGTATCATTTTATTGATGGGTGTTTCTTTATGCTTAATACTTTTTGTAGTTGTAAGCGATTTTTACAGTTTGTGATATAGCACTTGTGTATTATTGGTAAGGATTTGCCGGATTTTATATTTTTCATCGTAATTTAATTGAGCTATTAGATAAATGTTAAATGACACAATAATTTGTTGGTTGTGATAGGTTCACCTTTCATCCGGATCAGACGCCTGTTCGGTGTTTTGAATAGGAGTAGAGGTTTATCTTGCATTTTCTGTTTAGAATTGGGTTTCAAGTTTCTGCTAAAGTTTTCTCATTCTCTTTTCCTCCAACAAGGCCCTTGTGGGTATGTATGTATTAGGTCTCTAGTATTTTTCTCCAGTTTGTGGTTACTGTGTAGTTTATTACTGTAGAATAGTTTAATAATACGTTTCACTTTATTATATTTGCATTGTTTTTATTTTTCTAAGATTAATTTCTTTATCAACTGTGGTTAGGGAAATCATAGTTAATTAGAGATTTATGCTTATGAGTTCGTTAAGAAATATTTTGTATTTAACGGAGGTCAACATTGCTTTATTTAATAAAATTAAGATCTATTTTGTATTTGTGTGGGCATTTACCGTTAAGTAGGTGAAGTTGATATTTTATAGATAGTTTTTCTCTATTCAAGTCAATACATCTAAAACATGATCAGCAACGAGACATAACTTCAAACAAATGTTGCCTATGGATTCCCATGGAGAATGTTTATTTAAAAATAACAATTCAAATAACACATTGGTTTCACGACCATCACAATATCCTGCTGCTTAATATATCATTTTTATTATAATAGCTCGATTAAATCACATATCACCAACCAATACAACGAAAAAACAAACAATTAATTACTAATAACACAGGTATTACAAGTGTACAAAATAACAAAACTGCAACTACTAGAAGGATGAAGTATAAAAAACAAAAAAACAAAAACTTCATCTATCAAATTTAAGAACAACCATAATATATTAGGTTATTTTTATTTTATCTTATATGGCGGTTTACCAGTACTTGCAGTCAACACGACTAGTCTCGCTGAACATTATCCTATACTTAAGC
This sequence comes from Acanthosepion lycidas, assembly GCA_963932145.1. Taxonomy (NCBI): domain Eukaryota; kingdom Metazoa; phylum Mollusca; class Cephalopoda; order Sepiida; family Sepiidae; genus Acanthosepion; species Acanthosepion lycidas. The sequence goes on along the minus strand of OZ010595.1, from coordinate 39,407,102 downwards.
GCTTTGTATGTAAGCGATAAACTTCATTTTGAGGAAGTTTGCGGAAATCACAATCTAAAACACGTATTATGGTAGGTGAATTGAAGTGTAGTATTTCATTGGTCATATTTTCTGTAGAAATCTAAGATTATTTTATTAAAGCATGTAATAAGTTTTCTTTTTAAACCATTAGAAGTAAAAAAAAAGAAAAGAATCCAAAAGAAAGCTAACATGAAAAAAAAAAAAAAAAAAAATTAAAGAAAGAATGTGTTTTCACTACTTACAAATTACTTCATCATTTGTACACGAGGCAAATTGGCTTATGTCAATATCTCTTATTCGCATAACGGAATGTCATTAGCAAGTAGGGAAGATCAGGCTGCGTGACTTATAAAGTTACATTGTTATATAGAATATATTTGGTACATTATATTCATGTGTGTGTACGCATACATACGCATACATTTAATTTCAACTGTATATATTTCATGCAATCAGAAAAATTTCACTGTTATAGTACTTCTTCAACCATCTTAATAACTGATAGTCCTCTCCAAGTTGGTGTTTTTCAAAACTACGTCGTCCTATCAATCAATAAAATAATCCTTCATTTACCTTATGTCTGTCTTTAGCAGCGAAGTAAGCCAGTGCATTAAATACCAACAAATTTTACTTTATGGTCCTTATCCCTCAAGGGAGGTGCACTTTTTCTTTTTTTGCAGATGCTCAGGCGAACCAACCGATGGTAGTCATTCGAATAAAGTTATAAAAATAATACTCTGCATCGAACTGGCATTTTTATCCTTTTGCAACGTTCGTCTAAACTGTACTTGTCTTCCTCAAAGTAATTAAAACGTTTCTTATACAAATGAATCAACCTATGTTGAAACGATGTTTTTTTTTTCTGAGAGAGAGAGAACGATTTCAGGCATACAGAATAGGCAGGACAGGAATTTCCAAACACAAAATTTAGAACTGATTCTTGAAATCTTTCTCTCATACCTAACGGAAGTACTTCCATAATTACTTGCATTCACACTAATTTTATTTAAATGACTATGCCTTAACTTTTCTTCATACTCGGCTATACACGGGCATATACATATAAACTAGAAGTAAATCTCCCCCCTACTCACTGGTTATTATTAGGTTCTCTTCTAGTACCTGGTTGGACACTATTTTACCTTTAGAGCCATCTCAAATCTTCTTGGCCAGCACACTTCTGGAAGCACACTTCTGGAAGCACACCTTCGAAATTTGGGTCTGTGCGCCAAGAGCATCCAGCAATTTTTCTAGATTGGTTGGTTACACGTCAATGATGCGTACCTCTCTTTCTATTACATCCCAAAGATGCTATATGGAATTGAGATCTAGTAACTAGAAGATACTAACACAGAACATTCATTTCTCTTTCTTGAACTAATCTGCCGTTATTTATGATTTGTGACATGATGCGTTGTCCTGCTGGAAATAACGACCAGCATGTGCTAGGCTGTTGCATTGAACCGATCTTTTACAGGTACCAAAGGCCCCAATAAATTCCATAATTATTTCCTATACCATTACATCAGCATCAGTCTGAACTGTTGATACAAGGCAGCAAGGATTCATAATTTTCTGTTCTTTACGCCAAATTCTGGCTTTACACTCGCAGTAGAAATAGCATTAGTATAGGCAGCGTTTTTTGCAAATTTATTTCCTGATTTTTGTGATACTAAGCGAATTTTCGCTTTAGTTTCATATTATGATAGACGCACCTGGCGTGGTCTTCTGCTTTAGGTTTCTGTGTGTTGTGCGTTCAGAGATGCTATTCTGTACACCTCAGTTGTTAAGAGTGGTTATTTTGGGTGATTTCGGCTTTTAAAACTTTCAACAATAAAGAATTTCCACCCACAAAATTGCCGTTCACGGGAATATTTTTTCTTTTTCTAACCATTTTCTTTAAACCCTTGATGGTTATGTGTGAAAATTTTAATAGATCAGTATTTGAAATAGATCTACCCGTTTGGTAACAACAATCATACAATGTTCAAAGTAACTGAAATTACTTTTCTTCACATATTAATGTATGAAATGAAATTCAGTAGGTTGCTATAACCATGTTTAAACACCTATATGCTTTCAATTGATGCTACGTCATTGCCTAATTAGAAATATGCATAAGAGTATTTGTTTTCGTGTACTTAATTGGTAAATATATAATGCACACAGGTTTGGCTCTTTGATAACGATTTAGCACTATAGAGATATTTCCCCTAAATCACTGAGCATTTTCACCTTCATGAGACTGTTTAAGCAGGCATCCCAAAAATAATTATTACATAAATAATTTAATTGTTAGTTTAATTAACGACAATTTGAATATTAGAAGCTACAGGCCGACATGTAAATAACTAGACTCTTTATTGTTAAACAGTGAAATTTTTTAACCGATCTAAAAACGGCAGTTTGTGTTTAGATTGACAAAAGGGCATTAACGTTTAATTGATTAACACTCATTTATAATTATTTTACAACTGTTTTCCTTAATATTTGTGTTTGCATGATTAATTTTTATGCATAAGTTGATTTTGTTAAGCTCAGTTGCTGTCTCGTCATCCTTTCAAGAAACATATCAGTATTTGTTTATTTTGCACAAACCATTTTACAGAAAATGTATTTTGCTAGAGCGAGAAAAATTCTTATCTATGCAATCGTTTAACTCAGGCTTAATTACAATAAATCCATTTTTTTAGAAATCCTTTTGATAATCTTTATCAACGCAAAAGAAAATGACTCATTTGAAAAGCTGTGTAAAACAGGATTGTGAAGACGTTTGCCTTCAGAAAATTAAAAATATAGGGTGCGGCAAAAATACCTCCAACCTATACCTTCCAGAAATACCTCTCATATAATGGTAAGACATTAGCTAGATGAAGACACCATTGTCACTCTTACCATTGCGTGAGGTATTTTGCAAAACTGTATAATATGAAACAGAATAGGTTATTTTTTTGAGAAAGATGAGTTTATAAAAACATGGAAGAGAGAATATGCGATAAACGTTGGTATCCCAAACGTTAGAAACATATTCGAAAATAGGAAAGATTAGTCTAATTTTACGGTAATAAACTGTTTATGAAGACTTCCCATTCCATAATCTGCCGAGACGTGGAGAAATTGTTGGATCCGTGCGTTGTCCAATGTCAACGAATGGTGAAGACTCTCCTTCATGCACACTGTGTTTTCTAGTCCTTTTCAGAAATGGCTCCCAAAATTTCCGATTCGAATAATGTCACATAAACTGTCTTTAAATTCTATCGGATTTCTTCAGGAATGAGGATTACAAGAGTTGTAATTAAGCGATTCGCTTTCTTCACTGCATAAATTTCAAGAACGTTTTAACTGCGATTGAAATGTTCATTATATTTTACTTCAAAAACTGTCATACACCAACCTCACTCTAAATGATGCCTTGATGGCAGGACGATTATGATGATCGATATATTTCCATTTGGCCGCTCCTAGGGATAGGCAAGGAAGAAGATAGATACGTAAACTACTGCAAGGCAACCCAAGCTGGGTGCTCCTAATTCCATAATTCAGTGGCTACTCCACCTGTCATCTCAACCAAAAATAGATTTAAAAAAAATTATTTTTATCATTCATTTATCGGACGGGTTAGATATTAATTGAATCCCTTCTGTATTACTGGTCCAGTGTTTTTCGTGATACATTCATGAAGAGAATGTGGTTTTGAAGTGTGACTGCTAATAAATTCGCTACTAAACACAAATATTTCATTTTATCCTTTCATGTTGATCATTTTAAGGTTTCTGTATTTCAGACGTTTGAAGAATGAAATATTGCGATGTTTGACTTCTTGTATTTGTTTGTTGACGTGATGGCTGGAATTATCCAAAAGACACTTATTGTTAAAGTCAATATCGTGATTCGAACAGCAACTGACTAGAACGGAAATTAGGTCGTTAAATAAGAAAATAGAGGCTTTCAAACAAATTCACACTTTCCACAAATCATGTCTCAAATGTTAACTTTTTACCGTAACTCATTCTTGGCAATCTATTATGAACGATTTGTGACCTAAATTTATCTATGAATCAAATGCCAAAACTGGAATAGTAATCGAAATTTTAAACACATTTTAACTTCTTGAGTCAATTTTTCTCGAGTCATTGTTGTGTTACAACCCAACACTGTTAGTAACAAAATCCAGATGCTAGCATTTAATGAATAAAATCATTTTTAAATTGATTTTACACCATATCATTAGGGAGAAAACTGGCCTTCAAAATCTTTGGTAAAAACGGTAATATACCCCAAGTACTTTTCTTCGGAGATAAGTCAACTACCATTCTATTACATCAAAATTCGATCCTTCTTGCAGTGAATTTTCTGGTGAATTTATTTTTTCCTTAACACAATTATGTAAAGACCGTAATATACGGAATCCCAAAGTGCAAAATCTGCTGAAGACAACGGATGAATGGAAACGTCCTAATTGTAACAATGCTTGCCAAATGATTAAGGAAACTAGCAGTTTAGCATTAAATTACTAAGGCAAGACGCTCATCTTAAGAGTGTCCATTCTAATCCAACTAATACACACACAAACACCCACATCAACTCCTTTAAATGAAAAAAATGAACTTTGTTTCGTATTGTGGTTGTTCAATGGATTGAATGGGGATAGGCCGCTTACTAGAGTTAATCATCTTAATGTGAAGTGAAAAAACATTCCTATTATGCAATGCAGTTGATGAATATCAAAATAACTAACCATGAACCTAAAAAGGGAAATGATAGTTGTCAGCAACGTGTAAGTTACATATGGAGCATTTTTAAGTAGCGAATTGTAGACGGAAGTACACCTGAAAGATACACATGAAACCAACTAACAACCAAACTGATGCAAATGATTATCAACATTTGATATTGATATTTAGAGTATATTAATAACTTCTTGTGCTGGATGACGTTGATGAAAATATTGATTTGGTCATTATCAAAACTTCAGTTGGTTTACTTTTATCTCAATAATCTTTTGAATTTTACTTGCAGTTTTAGATGTTTAAATAAAAAGCGTTAAATACCGAAATTTTTGTCTGAAGTTTCTAACTTTAATAGTAGAATAAAAAAAAGCCAATTAGTCAGAAATTACGCAATGATGACAGCTGTCATAATAATAAGCGACATATTGAATGAAGTTAAAACTAAATGCTTCCGATGCCATGCAATTATTACAAAAAAAAAAAAAAAAAACGAAAAAAAAGGAACGAAATGTTTGGTCAAACCAACATAAGCGAAGCTATTAGATTGCTGCAAAAGTATGCTATAATCTTCAATAAAATATTCTTTTCATATTCAGGGCCTTTTTTATTTGATAGATTGAGAAATGTTCGATATGTTGAAACTGTTAAAACATTTATAAAGAAAAATATTGCATCAAACGGAATAAGTCATAACCTGAATATTAAAATCGGTATTTAGAATAAGCTTCAGTTTCATGTCCGTTTGCTGCTCGCATTTACAACAGGAACATGGGCGTCGTCATGCAACTAAATCTAGTCAACTCTGTTGCAGAGAAAAAAATCGTTTTTGTTCTCGTCATTCGGATGAGCTGTGTTATTCACTATTAATTTTATTGCAACTTTACGTTTTAGGTTTCAGCATTCTCCAATTCTTTCAAAATATTTCTTGAGCTCACATCTCCTTAATTTTAACATTCCTCGACATGTACCTAGTCATGCTACATTTTATTACCAAAAGATCCAGTGATTCATTGCCGAACTTCCAATGCACCTTTTCTTACATTAAACCTGAGGTGTAAGCAGTGAATTCTATATTATATAGAAATAGTTATATACAGTTGCGAGCAGAATTAACCATTTCGTCAAATACTTGTTAAGCCTTTTAAAGTCCCCAAATACACAAATTTATTTTATATAGTTTCAGTTTTTCTTCTATCAAATTTTAATTGCTTTATTTTCTGTGTCACAATGCATCCAGGTCTGTATCTCTCCTCGTGACGCATTCATTTGAATGCGGCCATTTGCATTACAATCCTGAATAACTACAGATATTATTCCTGAAAATACCATGTTGAACATTTAAAAAAATAAAAATGACTTTTTGGGCTCGGTCGATTATTTCTTTTCTTTACCACTCTATATTCTTTGCATCAAAAAGTAAAATTATTACTTTTCCGCAAATAGTTCTTAATGTACTCACAAAAAATGAAGAACTAAGTAAAGTTCTAAGATATGAGTAGGAATTCTAAGCATTGTTCTGAAGATGGCGATTGAAACTCTTCATTGACAGTTTTTATCAGAACTGCATCAGCATTGTTAATATAATAATACTTATGTTATTATACAACTCTTAATTTGGAATATTTCAATACTTCCAAAATTTAAATAGACGTTTTCTTTACAGTTTATATTAGCTAATAATTGTCAAATATTTTTACATATATTTTAAATATTTTTACAACCAGGAATAATTTTACCAATAATTTTAATTGAATCACAAAATTTTCATTGGAAGTTTATGCGAATTTTACTAGGATTTAAAATGTAAAACATTAAAAAAAAGAAGCGCGTATGTGGTCTGAATTTGAATTTGTAACAAATAGTATTATCTATTTTACAAAATGGCCAGTCAATAACCTTCTTCATAGTGTTTTATTCTTACTACCTTATACAAAATAGAAAGTGCAAGATGTGAAATTTTCAATTGCAAATTTTGATTTGGTTTCCTTACAATCAATTAATTTGTCACATTACAAATTTCTGTAACTGTTTTAGCTCCTATCCATCTAAACTGCATAATGCTGAAACCTGCAATGATACTGCCATTACACTTTTTCATTTACAACCTGTTCGTATTGCTGTCATCTTTTCGTAAGCATGTTTCTACCCTAATTTAATAGTTTTTGTTTCTTTAAGCATTAGATATTTCAATCTTTCTAGCTATGTTTTCAGGTTTTGGTGTCTCATTTTTGGTTTTATTGCATACATTTATTTGTCGAGAATTTAGCTTGCAAATGTATTAAATTCTGATCAATATGAATCGAAATTAAAACATTCTCTCATAGTGTATGTTTATATTGAGTTTTTCTTTTTACGATGATATTTTAGGTTTTGTAATTTTCATAAAAATCTAGCATCGTAATTTTGTTTTTCCACTAAATATATTGTATCTTCGTGAGATCAGTTTAAGAAAAATTAGGTTGTGATCAACTATTTTGTAGTTAATCCTACATCATGTTTGGAGCAGTAAGCTGATGGTAATTGTTGCACCGTAGGTTGGTTTTCTATCTTTTCAAGTTTATATTAGCTAATGATTTTGTCAAATACTTTTATTTCATATCAAACCGCAATAATCTTATCAATATTAATATAATAAATCTATTACTTTTTTTATCTGGTAAAGCGAAACTCTTTATTAAATAAAAAGTAATATACAATTAGGGATAAAATCAGAAAATTGCAAAAAGAAAAGAAATCTCAAACGCACACAATATATTAAATAAACCAACGTAAAATACAAATTTAGACCTTTAAATAAATGTTATAGAACCTACAAATAATGGTATGTGGGTAGTAAAGTTTTCGGTTTAACTCGCTTCCCAAAATCAAATGACAAAGCATCAGTTTTTTTTTGCATTCATTTTGAATAGGGCTTTGAATTATTTGGTACCTCATCGTACAAATAAGTAGAAGAAATGCAAATATACATAAAAGGAAAAAGTCGTAAGGGAATTGATAGAATAAATCTGAGATTATTAATGCTGAAAAAGATAAAAGAACTCAAGAAAAAATTGGTTTAACTTGGAAAATGCGATAAAACAAAAACAAATTACTGGATATAGACGAAGGTGTAAAAGAACAATTATAAAATGACCAATTCAGGTTTCAATTCTTCGAATTAAGCGTGAATTTTCCTTAGAAAATGCATTGATTGACGTGTTGCAATTAAAAGAAGTATTCAAATCATTTTCATGGCGAAAAATAACTTCTTAGATAAAGGCTTTCTTCTGTTACCTACCTCAGTCTTTTATGAGTTCTTTTCGATTTTCCGAGTGATTTAGTATTAGCACATTTTAGAATAACTGAAAACATTCTTCTGCATCAGAAGTCCATCATGACTGTGCTCACAGATTCGCTTTTAATTCAGGTTCCTTTTTGTGCATTAGCGATTAGGTAAAGTGTCCTTTCAGTCAATTCTTCAACTGAAGCCAAAGAACATACGCTAGAAAACCAGAACATTGCTAGCAAACAATATATCGCAACAAGTCACTGAAAATAAATTGTTTATATTGTTTTATTATTGTTTGTACGATGGCTGACCCTATTTTATAAATATTGTTTCAAGACAATGATGCTTTTAATCTTTTTAGAAGAGATTCGAATGGAGAAAAATATTTAAAACTAGAACAATAAATTACAGATTAAATGTAAAAGAAACTAATACAATGCTCTATTTCTAAACTTTTCGTTGAAGAACATTAATGAAAAAAATAATGGCATTGCATAAAGCATTACTCAACGGATATGACACGCATTTATTTCTTACCAAATCGGTTTTCCCAGCCAACGTTTATTTTAGTTTGTTTTATGAACAGTGTACAAATAGAAATATTTGGAATATCCTTTTCCTCATTAAAAAAACAAAACAAAAAAAAAAAACTTGTACTGTAGAGTCATAAGTTATACAAGCCACTCTGTAAACATGTTCAAATAATTAAAAAATTAATGTACGCTACACATTTTCTCGACACTAACCAAAAGAAAAAGGAGTCTGATAACGTTTTGTGTCAGAAGACATATCAAAGTAACTCAGAAAAGACTGATATTGAATACATGCAAGCATTAAATATAAAGTAGTTGATACTTCGATGACAGATAAGACATGATATTTTAAACAAGTACAAGGTAATATTTCGTGATCATTTTATATAATTATTATAACGGACAATATTTTAAATAATCATAATCTGAAAATGCAAGACTCTGCCCGTAAGTTTGTACCTCTTAGGAGAGGTAAAAATGTTCAAGCCACTGAGTGAAATATATCGCTGAAATACTGAATGAAAAATACTAATTCTTTGTTCGCGTTTTCAATAAAAATCGAAATGTCATACATGAATGAGATTTTCGGCCCCTTTATGAAAATCTAGACGGAAATTAAGTTCAGTTCCAGAAGGCCAATCTTCCTCCAAAATTATATTTCCCATTACATATAAAATAGGAAAGTCAGTATCAATCCTTGATGCTTGATGTGTCTCAAAAGTGGGTAGTGGTAAGGGAACTGGACATTTTATGGCACCACTTGCATATGCATGCGTGCAGAACTCGACGTTTAATTACGACCTGGTCAGATTGACCATCTTGAATTGAGGGTAGCTAAACTTTTAAAGGTCTTACACAGGGAGACAGTGTATGAGAATTTCATCTCCCAGATTAACGATTATGGCAAAGTGTGATGTGGTCAACCAATCAATATCCAACAAAGTCGTCATTTTCTAAGCAGAAAGCATCAAAGGAGTTAAAAAGAAAACGATTTCGAAGAAAATGAGAATTCTATCAAATAGGATAATGAAAAGATTTGATGAAGCTTGAACAGTAAAGCACCTGGATAAATTGATGAATCAATCCTGTCATTACGGACTAGAACGCAAAAATGGCGGCAAATTATCGAAAAAAGATGGAGAAATAGTTTCTCAACAGAGGTCTTGGAATTAACCAAAGGGTAAATAACAATATATGATAAAAAATGCATGAAAGTAAAAAGGTTTAATAATGAATTTTCTGAGAGTTGTGAAAAACTTCAGAACATGCTATGTGCCACATTAGAAATAGAGCCTCTGTGTATATTGACGGATAGTAGATTTTTCAAAAGACCAAACTTCTATAGAATTTTAGATTTTTGAAAATTAAAATTCAGCTTAAAAGAAACCAAATTGGCATTGGATTTCTTCTACTCCAGTTTAAAGAAATCTCATCAAGACCAGTTAAATATAAGTGGAAAACTCATTGTTGTTAAATCCTAGCTTTAAAGGCAATGTCTGTTTTCCAATTTCATCCTTAAAACCTCAGCCTATACTTAAATCAAATATTAACAGCGAAACGTGTTGCGAAAACTGGAAACTGAATGTTTCACTTTATTCTCAGATTTAGATAATAATCAAAGGTCGCAGTTCATTATTGCACAGTCAATGTATCAGAAAAAAAAATGAAAACTTTTTTTATTATTTCTGCAGGTGAAATTGAAGGTTCATATCGGACAATGCTGATACCACAATTGGAACAATTTGGAGCAAATAACTGCATCTTTACTCATTAGATATTGTAGGAAATAACTGTCTGACTAATTTAGTTGCGTGTTCAAAATAATCCGATTAGTGAAGTCAAAACGTAAATGAAGATATTGCAACAATATTAGTATCTTAGTAAAATATTAATTTGATTAGTAACGGAAAACGATGTATGTGTTGGACTAAGAACTTAATTATTAAAGGGTAGTCCTATCGCCGGGCAAAGATACCAAGTGTATTTATTGCGGGTTTCACGTGATCCATCTACGTCACACAGGATTATGATGCTGCTTCGATCCTGTTGAAATGCGACCATAGGCTGATCGTTTAATATGTAAAATGGAAAACACGTCTTCTTTATTGTAACTATAAAAGTCGCCGATCTTTTTTTTACAACATAAGATTTGTATCCTTAGCAGATAAATAGATCCTTTTTCCTTTTAAGTCAATTTAATGAACAGAGTTGTCAGGGACATTTGATTTGGCAAACAAAATTTTGTTAGTGATTTAGATAAGCATAAAAGTAGAGTCCTTTGAAAAACTGACCACCCCAAAACTGGATGGGACGGTCTCCTTTTCCGGAACACAAGTGGACGGATAGGTGTAGTCAGACCCTAGCCAGTGCCCGTATAATGGGTAGTCAATCAAGAGGAGTGAGCAGTCGTCAAGACGGTCAGTGAATGTTAGAGTCCTCTTTCCGTTAGCAATTCACCTTCTCGAAGCCTAAGGAAGACATTACCGATTTAATGAGAAATCGTATTGTTTGCTATTGCTGAAAAACAATTTTTATCTTTTGTTCGATTACGGCCAGTGAGACAAGCCTGTTGATATAGCGAGTCCGGTGTATATACGGATATAGCTGAACTTGGATATCATCACAGCGTGTGCAGTGACGTGTAGAATGCATTGTCACAGATCATCGAAAGAGATATCACCACTGAAAAATCTCAAAAGATGAGTTGCCTATTGTGTGATAGCCAGTCAGATTTTATTTCATCGATATTAATTATAGCTGCTGTATTGGTAATACAATAAGCTGTGTGCGGCTTACCTACTAAGTCTATACTTTAACAGATACAATAAAATCAAGACAGTATTCGAAACAGTGATGACATAAAGTGACTGACTCAGTGAATAGCAAGTTTTATTCTTTCTATAAAAATAAAATTGTTCATTGTCAGGCTGCTTAACTGCTTATTTTTATATTCAATATTTCAAGTATAAATTTTATTTGCTCGAGTATTTAAAGAATAGTAGCGTTTTTGTTATTGTAGGCTGATTTGTCATTTGCAGGCTGATTTATTAAGGACTAAATATTTACCATAATCAAGCAATATATAGATAATTAAAGATACAGTGTGACAGTAATATACAGAATGCGACAAAATTAACGCCTTTTTTAATTTAACTTTTAATGAACAAAAATAAATGACAGTAGTTTAAGATGGCTTAAGATTAACTATGGCTTACACCTTCGGGAATGGTCAAATTTTAATTTCGTGTTAGTACGATGTGGAGCAATCACCACCATGATCATCAGACCAAACACCGACAGACTTTTTATTCTTGAATAAAAACAAGCAATTTTTGGCCAATTTCTGAAATAAATATAGAAATGGTTCAGCGTTATATTGAACAAGAAGGGCATCATTTTGAACATGTTAAAAAGTTTGTTAATCATAACAAATCATGTTCTTTTGATGTGACAATACTTATACATTTTCTTAATCTACTGCAATTAATTTTTGTTCAATAAAGTTAAGTTGGCGATTGACGTTGCATTTAAATTTTTGAAGATTATCGTTTTCAAGGAAGAATGTAAACGGAAGGGAGTTCACATGCGGGAAGTGCGAGAAAAGAAACTGTTGGAGTAGAAGTGGTGTTTACATTTAACTGTTTCAACAGTAAAAGAGTGCGTCTTAAATGCCAACGTAGTAGCATGTTTAAATGCACGTAGTCTAGGCACCAGGGAAAAAGCTAGTCAGAGCAGTTGCCATAAGGAATATGTCAGTAGTACTGTACATAGCTTAATTGGATCAGTGCACTTAATGTAATGTAATTAAACGTCATGATTACGCAGCTTAGGACATGGTATGTATATACTGATTGACCAGTCAGCCACGGTGGCTAGCGTTGGAAAATTCGCAGGACATTTGTTTGCCCCTATTATTCTAAACGTAGTACATTAAGGTATTTGGACCGTTGTTGGATGTGGTAAAACGATTGCAAATAGAGAAAGCATCCTTTATTTGATCCAGGTGACTTGAAATAAGAAAGACATTTTTTGTACAACGTTTCTATTGTCCGTCATCCGTAACAAAGTGGAAAAACAGAATTCGTATTGTATTTTCTACACTAACCACCTAAAAAGATTTTCACGTTTTTTACAAAAGATAATGTGGTAACTGCTAAGCCTAAGGTTTAGTCGTACATTTTATGTCAGTTCTGGTAAAGTTTATGAGGAGTGACTAAAGAAATATCACCTGGACACCATTTCCCCTTAAATCAGACGAAGGTTTTGAAGGTCATTCTTCGCGACACGAAGTTTTCGGTACTCCCTCATAAAAACTAATGAAATCGATATAATCTTTACGGTAATAACCAGTTTGCGAATCCAGCAGTGCACGTCGCTACAAATGCTGAAAAGTGATAAAAATTCATCGGGATATTCTCATGTGTCAGATGCTATCAGTTGATAATCATGAATAAATTTAGTCTGGTTTAACCTCAGTTTTAGGTTCTCAGGAATAGTATATTCAAAATTTGCTAAATGATTACTGGTTTTGCAAACTGGGAAATAATGATTTTTGAGTGATGACTCGACAAGTGCTTGAGTCAATTCTAGCTGAATCATTTCCTCTTTGCATTTTTCCCTATTTTTTATCATACCAATTTCAACCGCCGAAAGTGATTGTTTATTTAGTGAGATCTATGACATGTGTATTGTTTATTATTTTTGTTTTTTCGTCTGTGTTGTGCCATGTGATGCACTTAATCCACTTACTAATTTGCATAATTAGACAAAAGAGTTTGTATTTTTAAGCTTATGTTGAACAGGCATTGTTGGTAAAAGCAGGCGGTGTGAATGTATCTTGGGTAAAAGCTTTCTAGTGTTCAGCTATTTTAACTTGGCGAAGACTAAGGTTTCATTATCCGGTATTGTATGGTCAAGTCAACATTTGACTAGCCACTACAACTGGTAGCTACTAGTCCTCTCTGGTTAAACTTTGTTAATGATGTAGTTATTTTACCTTATCATAATATCAAAGTGCTAGTCCAAACATGAGAATATCTCCATCGGAAATAAGCTACCATGGTAGCATAATAATCTAACTACTACGTGCCTCATACCTTGGTTTTTCGTTTATATAGTTTGCGACAGAAATACCCTCCCCACCTTTAAACTATCACCTTTGTGTGGTGCTAGTGAACTTGGGCAAGTGACATTGGTGTCCTCATCTAGCTAATGTGGGATGCATTTCTACCGCACCCTCTATTTTGTGTCAGTGTTTTAATTAAATGCAGGTAGTTTGTCTCTCAAGGGAACTTTCACCCCGTTAGATAAATCACTACCCATGTGCGTAGTTAAATGTTTAACATTTCACATGGTAATTTACTATTTAATATTTGTACCATTTCTGATTTACACAATTTTCTTTAACTAAATGAATCTTTCATCAATAGAACGAGTATGGCTCAATGCAAATCTCAAGAAATCATAGTCTTGTTGGGAGACACGAATAGGGAAGTAATGATATGATGAATTAGTCGGCAAATTCGGATTAGAAACAACTCAAATATTAAAGAAAGTATAAGTTTTATTGATTACGAAAAGTGTTTGATAAAGTACGCCACATAGAACTGTTTGTAATGTGTGGTAGGCTTAATTTATTTGGGAAGCATATTAGAGCAACCCAGAACATATACTAGGACCAAACCGCCTTCAGACGGATAGAAAATGAATTCAGTAAATGCACAAAAATAGAAAGGCGCATTAGACAAAGATGTCTTCTCACCAGACTTTTTAAAAACCTTGCAGTGAGGCGATACTGAGAGAATTAGAAGTATTACTAGGATTCATTATTGGCAGCCACAGTAACAGTATAAGATATACAGATTATACAGTTTTGCTAGAACATACGGAAAGAAAACTATAAGCACTCCTACAGAAGGTTGTAAAGGAAAGCGAGAAAAAAAGGACTCAACATCAATTGCAAGAAAACAGAATGTATGGTTGTCAGTAAAAGGAAAAACCCAAGATGCGATCTACGAATTGGTCACCCTAAACTCAAGCAAGTACAAAAATTTAGATATTTAGGAAATAGGCAGAAAGTGCAACGCCGAAATCCGATGGCACAGTGGGATAGCGAAAGATGTCTTCCCAAAGTTAAGCAAAATACTAAGAAACAGGAAAGTTTCGTTAGAAACAAAGAAAAGCAATATAAGTCCCGAATGCTGGACAATATACTCACAAATAAAGAAGAATCTTTAGGTAACAAATGTTTCTGTTGAAGGATGCTAAGAATACCATTGTCTGAACATGTGAGCAACGACGAGGTTTTAAGAAAAATTGAAACAAAAAGGACACGTATACTTAGAATCAGAAAAGACAGTTGAAATTTCTCTGACATAGAAAGAAAGATGGCTTAGAAAATTTTACTCATCTGTGATATTGAAAGGAAGGAGGACAGAAAGCCAGCGTATATCCTACTTAACAAGCTTGTGTAAATGGTTGGCAGAAGAGTGATTAGAGGAGATGATAACAAGGCAAACATTGCTAAGGGCTGCAAAAGATAGGAAGTTGTGGCCAGCCATGATCACCCACGCCCTGAACGGATACAGTATATAGTTCTTGGATTTTATTAGCAGTTCACCTAAAACGGACATGTTTAGTGGTATTTTGGTTTTTATTGAGGGTGGTGTGTTCCATTTCAGAAAAGGGATATAATAACCGGAATTTTGAGTATAACCCACATGGTACCTGAAATATCTTCAGCCATATTATCAAGCAAAGATGGATTTCTATTTTTTTTAATGCAATACTACTATTATTAAGCTAATATTGCCATAGTCAAATATAAGAAGCAATTCAAAAATTTACCAGACTCAGTCTTACATTTTATACATTTTCAATCTTATTATGTCAAATTTATTTTTATTTCGGCGTACCGCACCAAGATCTTAAGACAGTACGATTTCGAAATTGATACAGTCACGAGGATCCACCTTTCATAGATGGATTGAAATGAATATTAATAAAGTACTATGTGCTGGACTGGGATACTTAACCTTAGAATATCATTTTATCTGACTTTTATTTTTTAGGAAGAATCATAAAAACTGAATGGTAGAAAAAGCGAAAATGGTAAATTAAAAGGAGAAATGAAAACAGCAATGAATGTTTAATTCAAAGGAAGTAAAATAAGAAAAAGAAAGGAATAAAACTAAATGAAACATTCAGGCCGAGGTAAAACTTTGCCAGACGAATAAAAAGCAAAAAGACGGTGGAAGACATTACCATATATCAAAAGTAAGAAAAGAACTGTATTGGGGAAATGTCTCCGAGGACACAAAAAATCAGATAAAATGTAAGACAGACCAAACAAGGATGCAGCAACTGAAAAAGATTAATTATAAAAATGGCTTATTCAAGTTCAGTTCTATCATAAAAACAAAATGGATGGCAAAATATCACCACTGACAACGATCTGCGATAAAATATTCTCAAGAAAAATAATAATTGTGATTTCAAGATTATCATTTTTATTTTTCTTGGTTTTAATTTATGCTTAAATTCTCTAACTTTTAAAATATTAGGACCTTGAATAAGTTTTCGCTGTTTTCCAACAGATGACGTTCCCAGAACTGCGTGCGTGTAGTTTCAGATGTTAATACATCTATAAGGAAGTCCTATAAGCAAGCTTGAAATTCAGTGTATGTCATTTCGCCGAAGTGTAAACAACTTTGTTTTTCATAGCGTTAAACATGTCAGATTTTGTGCCAAAGAAAGGGTATTTACTGCACTACTTTATTCAAAAGAAATCTACAGCTGAAACACACAAAATTCTTGTTGAGACTTGCGGCGACCGTGCTCTGTTGGAAGCAACATGCAGAGATTGGTTTAGACGCTTCAAAAATAATGATTTTGATGTTGAAGCTAAAGGACGCTCGAGTGCACCGAAAAAGTTTGAAGATGAAGAATTGGAGGCATTGCTTCATGAAGACTCATGTTAGGCGCAAGCTGAACTTGCAGAATAATTATGAGTTGATCACATAACAGTTTCGAAACGTTTGAAAGCATTACGAATGATTCAAAAGCAAGGACATTGGGTACCATACGAATTGAAGCTGAGAGACGTCGAACGGCATCTTTACATTTGTGAACAGCTTCTTCAATGACAGAAAAGGACAGTTTTTTTACGTGACCGGCGATGAAAAGTGGATACATTACGATAACCCTAAGCGTAGATGATCGTGGGGTAAGCCTGACTATGCATAAACATCGGCGGCAAAGCCGAATATCCATTGTTCGAAGCTTCTGCTCTGCATTTGGTTGTATCAGCTGAGTCTAGTATATTATGAGCTGCTCAAACCAATCGAAACCATCGCGGGAGATCGTTATCAACTACAATTGATGCGTTTAAGCCGAGCATTGAAGAAAAAAAACGGCCGCTATACGAGCAGAGACACAACAAAGTGATTTTGCAACATGACATCGCTAGGCCACATGTTGTAAACGGTCGAAAAAGCTACTTGGAAACGCCTAAATGGGAAATTCTACCACACCTGCCGTATTCACCAGATATTGCTTCATCCGATTATTACATTTTCTGATCGATGACGCATGGCCTGGCTGAGCAGAACTTTTATTCTTATGAAGATGCAAAAAAAAAAAAAAAAAAAAAAAAAAAACCACAAAAAAAACGGTCGACCCGTGGTTAGCCTCAAAAGACGTGTCGTAGAATTCAAATGCTACCAGAAAGATGGGAAAAAAGTAGTGGCTAGCGATGGACAATACTTTCAGCGACATGTTTCTTACTAATTTTTGTAAATAAAGCATGACTTTTTATGAAAAATCAACTTATTCAGGGTCGTAATACATTAACCTTTTCATCTGACAGGTATTTATTTTTAGTATTTACCGCATTAATATAAACAATTTATGTCCTATGCGGTTTTGAACATTAATTTATTTTATGGATGGGACAAAAGCATTATGTAACAAAAAGTTGGGGCTGAATTAACAACTGGCATTAAGATATTTTCACTGATCCAGCAACCAGTGTTACTGTCGGCTGAAATTTATTAAATCTTTCTCTTAAGATAATTTTTCAGGAGAATCGGTTTTTCAAATCCACTATTATTCTTTCCATTACTAATGAAGACTTTCATTTTGATTGAACTAGTGTGGAACGTCAACTTCTTGTTTATGACATTATTTTCTCTTCGAGTTACATGTGATATCCATTTTAGTTATTGCTGCCGTTGAAAGCTCTCAAGTGGCGTGGTTTCTGTTACCACTCCATATGGTTCAAAGAAGGATAGTACTCTTAAAGACATACAGGCTTTATTTGCTCGAAAAAATTTGTAACAATTTATCTGAGAAAGTGGTTATACATAGCTGATCGTTTAGATATTTCTGAACGGATTTAGAACCAGGTATGACATCCATATGAATGTATCCATTTGACGAGACTATTTAAGAACATAATTTCTTGGCTAATGTTTTGGTTCTGTAGCAACTTGAAACTTATTTTATGTTCAGAATTCTTATCTCCTATACTTTACTGATCTCTGCACTAAAGTATTTGAAATATTTAGTATTTACTAATTGAACCTCTTGAATTCTTATGATGGATCCAGGGTAGGTGCGGTGCCATCACTACTTTCGCTCCAAGTCCAGATCATAGTTTTTGTTTTGGAAAGGTTTATCTTGTCTTATTTCTTGGAACACTTGGTAGATGGTGTTGATTTTGTTTTTGATCAAGATCATTCTTATCCCAACTAGGAATACTTATGCTATTAGCACAATTACTCCTCCATCAGCAGTACATTGGTCACGTGAGGGAAAGCAGGATTGCTGTTTTCTATGAGTAGATTAGTTTTGGATATTGTATTGAATACTTAAAGATCAGTACCAATCTCTTCATATCTATACTTGCATATGAGAGGGTATAATTTAATCTCTTCCTAGAGGAAGAGATTAAATAGTTTGGTTATAATTTCTATTAGGTTGGTGCAAAAATAATATCGTTTTTTGACGTATTTTTAACGTCAAAAAAACGATATTATTTTTGCACCAACCTAATACCTCTTGATAAGGTTTGAAATGCTTCGGTATTGGGATACTCGTCAGACATGTATGATTTTGCGAACCGATTGAGTCAGATTCTGGAAGGCGCTTTCTTATGGATGAGAAGAGTCTCTTAATGCAGTCATATGCTGAGGTCGACGCAACAAGTATGCAACTCCTGGAGTTATTTGAGAACATATATGCCATCAGCATATAACTTACCAAAACGAAAATCAAATTGAATTGTGAAGAGTTGGTTTTTATAAAAAATAGAACTTTCAAGAGTTCCTGTAAGGAACGCATTATACAATAGGAAGAGCCATTTAGCTCTTGTAACAATATCTTCTTCATGATACTCAAAGGGTTTTCTCAGGCTTGCATTTATTATCATTTTCTTAAAAACTTACAGCCTTAATGTTTCATCATCATAGTGGTATATATGGAAAAGAAGTAATTAGTATTGTTTTCAAATGCGATGATTTCTATTTCAGTAAAGATAAGAAATAAAAATATTATTTACTCTTTTTTTCAAATATGTACTTACAATAAAATCAATTTATCTAAAACAAATTAAGATAGGAAAAATTTGATAATTTTAGAAATTCAAATTTCTGCATAATTCGAATAACAAGCATCAAATATAATGGTCTGAAATGTACGGAGTAAAAGGAATTCTGCAAATGAGAAACTTGTTTAAAATTTCAAGAGAATGTACTGATTGACTCAATATATGACTGTTCCAAAATAATGTTGCTTTTGTATTTAATGATTTTTTTAAATTTCTAGTATTGTTTTACACCTTCCTGTAAATAAAAATCGATATAAGCCTATTTTGATAATCAAGAAACAGTATGTATATTACACTAAGACGTCGGTGTTATGAAAATAATGTTTTAATTAAAAAAAAGAATTCCTTCAATTTGACGTGTTAATAATTATAAGTCTTAATTTATATTTTACTTGTGTAAAAACCAGAAAGCTAGGAAATTTTTATTTTGAAATGGAAATGTGAGGAATAATGGGATGAAATGTATTTGTAAATGTTAATTATATTTGTTGCATAAAATTGTTAAGATTTAAAAAAATTATGGTTAAAATATGAGAACAGGTAAAGATTTCCTCAAGAAGGTAAAATAATGTTTATCTTTCTTTTACAATTGAGCAGATTTGTCGCATGGAGAGCACTTTATCTCGACACCAATTACAGTTGGCATACTGTAAGAAAATCCAGGTTCTATATCAAAATGTTTTTAGAAATAAAATTTTAAAGACTCCATTTTAAAATAAGACTTCATAATTTTATGGTAAAATTTCTGCAAATAAATACAGATTTAAGTATTAGGTTGGTGCAAAAATAATGACGTAATAATGTCGTTTTTTGACGTATTTTGTAACGTCAAAAAACGACATTATTACATCATTATTTTTGCACCAACCTAATATAAATTGCAATGGCCAAATTTCACAATGGAAATAAGATTGTTTGATTTAGTTTTTTACGCCTTATCAAACTTTATTTAAAGCCGAAACATATTCGCATTGTAGGAAGTTGCTTATAGCACCGGTTTATCGTAAGCGCTTTTCCATCAAAGTACTGATCCGTCTCGACGAGATTTAAATTCGGCGATCGAACGAGAACCGGTCGGAAGGAAGGAAGGAAGGAACGATAACAATTTCAATTTTAGCAGTACACTTTAGAATTTATGATTTTTACATATTTTATAAAAAAGAACACCGATTTTCTAATGATTAAGGTGGGTGAAATTAACTTTTCAACTTTTAATGTCATGTGATTTCAACGCTTGCATAAGTGTTGCTCTTTCGGAGATAGATTCGGATTTCATGAGATTAGTGTGTCTAACTGACGGTTAAGTAAAGTGTATTAGAGTAAGAAGACCGTTCTACCGATTTGTCAAATATGGACGGTTTCTGTTTTGAAAATCAGTATTCGAAATCCATTTTTTGTTGTTGCTTGTTTCTACTACATACGCACACACATACATCTGCAGTAAGTTATTAATAAAACAAATTTTTATTTAAAAGCTAATCCAATTCATAATAAAATTTAGTGCAAATATTAGCTCAGAAAAATATTAAATGCTCATGAGACCTCTTCATCAAAATTTGCTAGACATGATGGACACAGTTACTGTCATTACGCTATCCCTGAAGTCGCAATCGACCGACTTGTGTGCTGAGCCGAGCAATGGTCTCGGCTGATTAAAGTGGGGGTCTAATCGAAGCTAGAGACATTTACAAAAAAGGCGATACCTAAACTTTAAAATGATTTTTTAAAAATGAAAAATATTTCTTTTATTTTAGTTTTAATTTCAAATAATTTCCAATAAGCAAAATCCTTTGCTGTATTTCAAAACCTAATTTAAATTAACTAGAGGAGTTTTATTTCGTTTTATGCGTTTTTTGGTAAAATAGGTGATTAGTGTCCTTTTTTAGTCGTCTTTCATTGCAAAGTAATTCCTTTTATTAAAAGATATTTACAAAAATAAAATACATTTTTCTGAAACTTTATTTGATGAATATTATCTGATTTAAAGTATAATTAATCTGATTTGAAACAAATATTATTTGTTTTAAGTTTAAAATGTCACAGAAATGCAATTTTAATCCGACAGCCTTATCTAATCAGGTCTAATGTTATCCAACGGAGACTTTCTGTAAAACATAATTGAAGAAAATAATGTGGGCGCTTTTATTATATAATTTTTAAGTACTCAGTAATCTTAAAAATTTAGAAAAATATTCTACTTAATCTAATGTTTTAGTTAATTTTGGAAACGTAGGTTTCGATTTACTATAGTTGTTGCTCTTATTTTATGACAACATCGTGCATGGTCACTCGTAATTACACACAAAAATTCAAATTTCTTTTTAAAATATAGTTGTTTGATAATATGCATTAAGCTTTTCCATTCATGATTAGTAAATATAGTGTTCACTTAATAATATCATCTAAAACGTTAAAATTAATACCGAATTTCAAGATTTAAAACTTAATAGATATTTCTAATTAAAATTAAAAAAGAGGCTGAAATTTTAATTTCTCGAAATTTCATAAAATTAAGTGGGGTAAAAGATGTAAAAAAAATATTAAAATTTTCAAAAAACCCCCAAAAAACCAAAAAAAACTTAAAAATACTTTAATTAAAATCCGAGAATTATTTGATTTTTGCAAGAATTTGCAAGGTTTTTTAACGTAAAAAAAGATGCTAAATTTTCCAGTACTAATCTTTGGCCTACTCAAGAAAAACAAGATTTTTTAACACAAAATTTCGATCGTGCTAGAAAGATTAAAAATTTAATAAAATAAACATTTGGGTTTTTTCTCTTAATAATAACAAATATTTTGACGATAAAATTTTATTTTTATCAAGTTTGGGACCTTTTTTTCTTCATTGTATGCTTTTTTTAAGAAAATTTTCGGAGGCACCTACTTTAAACTGCTCGAATGATTTAATTTGGCCCTGTTTTATTTCTTAAACTGTTTTCCTTGTTTACATTCCCGTCTTCATGTTTACGAAGCAAATTGAAGTCATTTAAGTATAGTAAGACGTGTTGGATGATCTAATATTTCCAAGGAAATATTCGCTTTTATGATCATTACCTAATGTTGGATATCATAGTAACTTGATAATTTTCCCTGAGTTCAATGTAGCCTTAAGGGGTGTTGCATACTTGAAACTAAAGATCAAAAGAAATATACTTTTATTTAATGGCCTTAGTAAATAACTACATTTATGCGAGTAGCGAGAGTAATTAACTTTCGTTCATTTATTATTTTTGTTATATTTGTGTGATGTGTGAATATATTGAACATATTTAAGAAAATATTTATTAAGATAATGAGAATTTAAAGAATTTACATACCGGAACAGATATTTGACTCGATTACGTACCGGTAAATTTTCGGTTTATTGCTAGTCTAAGTCGATCAGATCAGTGCTGTAGCAGAGACAAAAGGTTTTTTTTATCAAAAATTAGAATTTAGCTTAGTAAAAGGATGTAACCGAAATGCGATTTACAGGTCATGTACACTAAAATCAAGCAAGTGGGGAAATTTGAATATCTGGGAATTGTTCTGACAGAGGACGGTAATTGCGACGCTAAGATCTGAAGATGTACTGGGATGGCCAAAGACGCATTCCAAAAGTTAGGCAGAGTATTACGAGACCGGAGGATTTCGTTGGTAACAATAAAAAGAATACCGAACTGCTACGTGATATCTGTCCTCCTTTATGGCAGCGAATGTTGGACGGTCTCCTCAAAGATGAAGAAAAGACACGAGGCAACGGAGGTATGGTCCCTACAGAAGGGTGCTAAGGATATCATAGATCAAGCGTCTGAGCAACGATGAAGTTTTGAAGAGGATGCAAACAAAGAGGAAGCTTATACTTAACATTAAGAAGAGGCTGCTAAAAATTCTAGAACACGTAATGAGAAAGGAGGACTTGGAAAATCTGATACTGACAGGGCGAATAGAGGGAAAGAGAGACAAGGGAAAGCAATATACCTAGTTGGATGACAGAACAGGGTCTCAAGACGTAGCAAAAGAACAAAACTTATTGAGAGCTACAAGGGATAGGTGGACATGGAGAGCCATGATCGCCTACGTCCTGAAGGGACACGGCGCATAAAAGAAAAAAAATTGACGATTACTAGTTTTAAGGAATGTGCATTTTTTGTTGACATTTGGTGCCATCTACTGTTGTTGTGCCGCTGTTTATTTTTATTTCCCAAATGGATTTAGGGGCTAGATAATGAGCAAATTGATAGCTATTTTTATTACTGAAGCACAATCAACTTCGACATACATATATTTACAGTCACGCGAATTTCACATTTTGAAATTGTTTTTGTGTGAAATTTTAAAGGTTCTAATCATTTATAAAAGCATTCTTGAAGATATTAGCAAAAGATATAGCAATAACAATCTCGCTTAAAATCCAGTGCGTTCGATATGTCAATATTTCCATTCAAATCATGTGTATTAATATTTTTCTTAATAATTATATTTACCAATCACTCTGTATGTTAATTTTGTTGATTTTTAATCAAGTTACTCTTCAACACAACGCAAAAAATTATCTGAACTTGTATTGGCATTATACTTCAAATGTTCGTGCGAAATAAATTATGGATAGATTCTAATAAAAAAGCATTAAAATTGGAAGAAAGTAGTAATTCTTTAAAAAATAAACATTTGAAAAACTCCGGTGGTGGGGTGGAGATTCATATTTTGATAAGATTCGATAGCAGCACTCTCAAGAATTTTCCGTACAAGTAAAAGTTATTAGGTTGGTTTTCTCACATATGTTACTATGTGAGAAAACGACATTATTTTTGCACCAACCTAATACTTTCTCTTTTAATAAGTGTGGCATTCTTTAGGTCAAAGTTGTGATTTAATTTATTTCTATGTGTAACTAACGCATTTAATAAATTGTTGTTTGTAAAATCTCTTCTGTATTCACGAAAAAAAAAGTATCTTTGAACTTTTTTGTTTTTCTAGTAGTCGCCTCACTATTCACTTGAATAATTTTAGTTCGATAAGCATACTTAACTCTCCGCTCACATAAAAAAAAATATGACGTTTAACGATAATGGAAGCAGTTTTCATACATTCAACATTCAGTGCTTTGAAACTTATCTCAGCTTATTAGGTTTTTGAAGGCAAACCAAAATGGAATTACTACTACCTCACAGATAAGATACAGAAACTAAAAATAAACAATGTATGGATATATTTATAAATTTATAAATATATTTGCCTGCTAAGTAACATATATTGAGGTTGGTTCGTAACAATATGAAAATGATTATATCTATAAAATACATATACATATACAATAATGCATATATACTAAGTTATGTATTTGTACTTAATTTTGTTTTTACTCTGATGCTTCCATATTTTTGCATATTTGTAACTTTTAATATTAAACAACATTTAATGTTAAAACAATATAACCATTGTTCTATATATGTATAATATTAATTTTCTCGGAGCAAGACTAAAGTAAACGAATGCAGAAAATCTTATAGAAACTAGTAAAGCTCGTAGAAGAAATTGGTATACATACACAAACAAACACGAAAAGCATGTGTGCGCGCTAACGAACATTTAAACACGAATGCGCTATCGATCAAGTTGTCCGTGTCGTAGTTGGACGAAACAATATAAAAATTCCTTCTATTTTGGCCTCGTTTAGCATCAATCTTTTACCGTTTTTTTTTCCTGCACGTTTTGCTTTTCTATTTGTTTCGTATCTTCTCCACCTAACAGGGAATTTGCACGTCATTCGGCGACGCTGTTATCGCAACAATGAACTTTCGATCCTTCAACGTGCAAGAAAAGCAGAAATGTGTCAGCTATGCATGTCACGTGGCTCTCATGTGTTCCGTTGCATGGGAGCTTCCTAGAATATAGAGGTCAACTTGAGTTTTTGTTCTGTTAACGGACTAAACTGCAAATAGCAGTTCGTTATTGTAGACAAGTAGTTCCGTTGAAGCTATGTATTTTATGAACATTAAAAAAATAGAGGGGAAAAACTTCAAGATATATTGAATAGACAAATAGACGGAAAATCTACTAGAAAAAAAGAATTCTCTTATTACTATATTTGTACAAAAATGCACAACCTTAAAATTTAAATTCAAACTCAGCGTTGAGACTGCACGTTCCAAAACAATAACACATTTCTCATAGCATTTTTCGGATTACATCTCTATTTTCGTTGTCCTCTTATTACTGAGAGTAAAAACAAGAACAAAATCTATTTCCATACCTGAGGATGTCTGTAGGAACAGACGAAAGCTTGTAAAAATAATAAGACCTTATGCAACTGAAATTTATAAAACAAGGATCTTTTCATTCATAAACAGGTTCGGGGTTTTTGTATATTATTTAAATTGTTCGCGATGATGGATTCTCGCCAATTAAATCATTCACCTTTGTATTTTTTTTTTGTATGAATGATTCATGAATTTGTAAATTAATTGCACCTTTATTGAAATTAATATATATATATATATATATATATATATATATATATATATATATGAGTGAAAAATGTGGGGGAAAACTTTCACGGCATGCTCACCACGACACCGAAAGGACCTCAAATCAGCAATGGCTCTATCGATGAATATATATATATATATATATATATATATATATATATATATATATGGAAACAAACCACTCCCAGAATCGAATCTTACCGTTACTGATTTGGCCTCGGCATGCTTTCGATAGAGGGAAGTGGTTTTCTCGAGCGGAAAGGGATACAAGACCAATTCCTGTTACGAGGTGCATTTTTCTATTCCTTTCCCTACGTCAGTTGATATTAAATTTGCTGTTTAATGTAATAATAATCACATGTCAGCACCAAAACGTGTATGCAATAAAAATAATGTTTATAGTGATAAAAAAAAATAATGTCAGATTAAAAAAAATACATTAAAAAAAAACACAGAAAATAGATACAGCTTAACCTAGTTTTGTAACAATGCTGAATTTCAAAGGTAGAGACATTACAGGAATATATCTGACCGGAATATATACATACAAACCAAGTAGATTAATATTTGGATAATATTCAATGGCGGCACTCTCGAGGATTTTCCCTCTGAATGAGTTATTTTCTTTTATGAGTGTAGCATTTTTAAAATCAAAATTGTGGTTGAATTTATTTCTATATATGTCTAGCGCATTAGTTAAGCTGTTTTTTTGTGAGGTTTCTTTGTGCTGATAGATGCGTTTCATAGAGTGCAGCTATTGAATATTATCCAAATATTAGCCCACACCCAGAATCCACATAGGCGATAGGGAGTGTGGGATATTCCATTACAACATTTACTATAAAAATGTATTTTATATTAATTTTAGTTTTTTTTGATTATCATTTTGGTATAAAAATGTATTTTTGGTCAGTTTATTATAAATATATACTGTTGATTTTTGTTTGGGTGTTAATCCGTAAATAAAACAATAAAACAATAAAACAATATTTCTGCACGTCGTGACAGAACTTGCCGTAATTTTCTGTTGACTATATGAATACAATAGCGTTTCTAAATTCTCCTAATTGCTAAGGATGTCTTGTTTGTTGTTAATAGTTACTTTGTTTTCAATAAATTCATTTCGTTTTTGCCTTGAAAAAGTCCACATTGGACGAAACACGGCGACTAATAGAGTTTTCCTATTGTCGTTTACCTTTATACATATTGTCTTTTTCTACAGGTTAACTCTGAGAAAAGATTTTCTCACATATATATCTATATATATATACACATACATATCTATCTATCTATATATATACACACATATATCTATTTATTAATATATATCTCTATATACACACACACACACACATATATATATACATTATATATATATACACACATAAACATAAATATATATGCACACACACATATATCTATATATACGCATGTATCCATCTATTAGTAAATGTATACACACACATATATATACACACGTATACATATACATATATACACTCATATATATATATACATATATACACACATATATACACACACACATATATATATATACATATATACAGATACGTACACACACACACACACACATATATATATATATATATATATATATATATATATATATCTACAGTAAGTATAATATATTTAGTATGCTGAAACGGATTTTTATGTATTCACTGTTTCTTACTTTCATACACGCCTATATTCAGTTTTATATTTTCTACCATATTTTCTACCATTATCTATTATTTATTTTATAAGTTATAAGTATTGGAATGAATTTTGTATTTTGGAACCTGCAAACAATTTTCAGTAAATTATCCAGAATCAATACTTATTGTGATTTTGTGTGAAGCCAGTTCTTCAATAAAAGACAGATATAAAATATCAAACGATTTTCTTATTTGCATGATTCAGTTTCTTTCTTTTTGAAATGCACAAGAGCGAAAATATGCACCAGATAAATATTTGCCTTTAAAATGAGGGGATGCATTAAACAATACATTTTAGAAAATAGGTTAACTTAAAAATAATTATGTCGAAAGAGACTTTATTATTTATTTATTAGAAATCAGGGGAAACACTGAGAAACCTTTGAATTATAAACACCGTAAAGTTTTTGACCTAAATTATTTGAAGATTTACCATAAAAGTCTATCACTGTTCACATTTGGCTGAAAAAATTCTGTTCAAGCAGTTGAAGGGAAAAAGAGGTGACTTTTCGAACGTAAAAGTATATTAAATTCATAGTACGTTCACTCTGGTGGAAGCGAACTTTGGAGAAGAAATGCAAACGTGGTTTAGCAATTTGGCAATAATATAGTCTAGTATAGGGAAACTGTGCCGGAAGCAAATTGATGTGTTGACACAAGATTCCTTTTTTCGGGCACCAGTTGGTTACATTAACCAGAAAATAGAAATTGTTCGATATTTTCTTCTGTTTGTGTTAATAGCAACTTTGAATAGAGGGATATATGTGTGAAAATGTAGTATATAATTATATATGCAATTTGTAAAGAGTTCCTTAATGAGTTCCATCTGACGTTCATATTCCCGTTTTGTTGCTTTCCTTGCACAGACTCCAGTATAGAATATTTGTTTTTATTTTAGACTTTAATGTAAACGTAACGAACATCCTGAAAATCTTCTGATTATTCATTCGTGAAATGTTAGTAATTCAATAGAAAAGAAAAGCGATGGTAAAGATATTTGGTGTTAATTAACGCGTAAGACGTTTTGGAGTATTTTCTTACTGTTTTGTTTGGAAGTTATCTGATAGTCGAACTCTTCGACTACATAATCTGAAATTCAATTTGTAATTGATCAGATCTGTTAGTACAGTTTAAACAGAAGACATTTTTCATAATAAGTAAAAGATAAAATTTTCATGAAGGAAAAATAATAAAAAACAAACTCAAGGAAAGGATTTTAAATCTTTAAAAATTAACTGGCCTCAATGCTTTCTTCCTTTCCCTTCTTATACCCCCCAGTTGGTGTGTGTGTATATATACACCCCTGGTCAAAATCTTAAGACCAGATACAAAATGGTTTAAAAAATATAAAATACTGTTACTCTAATCAAAATATATTTGCAAAACATTTACATTTAATTAGAAATTGTAGTTTATCAACAAACAAGTGAAATCTTTAAGCTTTTAATCGATTAATTTAAACAAACATTCAAAGAGAATTTTTTGGTTGTTCATAAAGATAAGACCATGTGTGAAAAAACCCCAAATTACTGGATAAAAATTTTAGAATTAGTCCGTGTGCTCATAGCTTCAGGCGTGTAGACATTTACACAGCTCATTTCCAGTATTAAATTTCAGATTTTAAAATGGCTAAGGATAAAATTTTAACAAAGTTGGAACAGGGCAGGATTGTTGAACTTCAAAGACGTGGTCTTTCGCAATGAGTCATTGCAAATGAAATTGGCCGTAGCAGAACTGTCATTGATAACTTCATTAAATGTCCGGATGCGTATGCTTCTAAAAAATCAAGCGGTCGCCCCAATAAAATCTCACCATCTCTAGACAGACGCATTAGGCGAGAAGTTAAGAGAGATTCAGGCCTAACATCAAATCAGATAAAAGCGAATACAGATACTGAATTCAGCTCTCGAACAATTCGGCGGCATTTAAATAAGAAAGAGTTTAAGAACTTGAAACGGCTGCAGAAGCCTCACCTTCTTCTTCACCATAAAATCTCCCGTTTACAATTTGCTTCCGATTATCAAACTTGGGATGTGGATAAATGGAAGAAAGTATTGTTTTCGGACGAGAAAAAAATTAAATCTTGATGGCCCAGGCGGTTTTCATCGTTACTAACTTGCAAAAGGTGTCACAAAAGAAAGTTTCTCAATACGACACAGTGGAGGTGAATCAATTATGATCCGGGGTTCATTTTCGTACAATGGAACCCAGGCAAAACAGCTGCTAGTTACATTGACATGTTAAGAAAGGCATCGCAAATTACTGATGGCCGTCATCTATGTGGAGAAAACTGGATTTTCCAGCAGGACAATGCTGCAATCCACAACGCTCTCCAGATCGAAACCCAATCGAGAATGTTTGGGGATGGATGGCAAAGGAAGTTTATAAATATAGATGGCAATTTGAAACTGCGGATGCTCTTCGTGCTGCAGTTTGCGCATATATAAGCTCCAAGGCTTTTAAACGTAAAAATTATTTTTTAATTCTTTCTATAATTTTCGAAATTTTACTTAAAAATCTTGTTTTCTGGCGTCAACGTGGGACCATAAAGTTGTATGAGAAATTGCAGTCGTTTTACGTTGAAAATTCACATTGATTTGAAAATTCTTGCAAAATCAGGTAATTGTCTGATTTTAATGAAACTTTCAGAACTTATTAGCAAATCAATGATTCTTTTTTTTGAAAATTTTGGTGAAGTATTATTATTTTTTTTATATCTGTTAATCTCCACAACTTAATTTTATGACCTTTAGAAAAAATCTGTTTTTGTATTGCTTAATGTTTATATTATTTATAAGAAGAACTTAAACTATTTTTTTTGTCAGGAAAGACAACCAGTTAGAGAAAATCTGCTGTGAATCATGAAATAAAAAAGATGTAATAAAACTAAGACATTATTTAATTAGAAAAGCTTTTAATTGTTTTTTTTTATGGATATTATGGACACTGTTGTATTTGAAAAAAACACACTTTCGATGAATAATGAATTTTTACAACAATCGTTTACATTTTTTTTAAAAATGTTAATTACAATAATTTATAAATCTTTTAAAATAATTTTGAATTTTATTTGTCTATAAACGTGTAGATTTAATAAATACGAACGTCCATACAGGACATTATCAGAAAATAAGGGCGGTAACTATAGTAAATAAAAATTTATTGGTAATCTTTTAAAATATCCTCATTTCCTAGCATTTATAGTCTTCGTAAATAAGACTATAAAGCCAAAGTACTAAAAATTTAATAAGATATTAGAATGATTAAAATTTAGACTACTTTTTGTCATCTGAAGTGCGGTGGGTGATACATGCATGGGCGAATGATCCGAAATAAGAAAGGTCCACGTTTCCGTGTCCCAGAGTTTTCTAGGTTTGAGGGGAAGGGCAAAGATGGTTCGTTGTGTTCCCCTGGCTTTGGAACCAAGGAAACGTCTTCCCAGGCAAAGATCTTCAAGTTCTTGTTTTCGAATTATTTGGTCCAATTCTGTCGGCGCTCAATGGTTTGGAGCAGAATGCGTTCTTGTTGAATTCTGTGAAGAACAGAGTAGAACCATATTCACCAGTAGAACCATATTCCTATGGCTTGGAATGTCCGTTTGCTTTTGGAATTTAGGTTCCTTCTCTTAGAGCAATACAGTAAAATTGACCAGATGTATACTTTTAAGAGTCGATGTTTCAGATTAACAAAGTTAGCGAAAATGTTTCAAAGCCGATTGAATCCATCTTTTGCTATTCGGCGGTGGATTTCTCTCTTGAAACGATCATCTACTGTTACCAAGGGGTCTAGATAATCAAAGCTGCCCACTTAGTCCTGATTATCGCAATGACATTTTGCTCCAGGAACTTATTTTGAGATGACAATACATTTGTTTTATGGGTGGTTGTTTTTTACTAGTTGCTCTGGTTAGGTCTAGGTACTTCTGAAGACCGTTTTTAAGATTACTTGGTAGTTTAAAAAGAAAAGAAAAGGTGTTATGTAAATTTATTATGATTATTTATTTCTCAAACATTAGGTTACTGATAAACGAGTCAACACCTCATAAAAACATCTACCCCAGTGTTAAAAATTCTTTTTTACGATATTAAAAGTAATCTTTTCGATTCAGATTAAATCAGCTGATTTTTCAAAACGTTTCAAAAATATACTTTGTTTTTGAATGATTTTTTTAATAAAGAGAATTTTGTGGCATATTTGTCAATATGGACAATTTTGCTGATAGAAAAAATAATTTAAAAAATCGGTTTGAAATGCACAAAAATATTTTACTTATTAGAAGTATTAAATTTAATCCATTAGATTAGAATTAAAACTAAAATGGTACACACAGAGACAATAACACACACACGTATATATATATATATATATATATATATATATATATATATATATATATATATATATATATATATATCATTTAATTAGAAAAGCTGCTTTTATGAATAAGATATTTAAGAAAAAAAAAATCCATGAATAATTAATTTTTACAAGAATTGATTTTTTTAAAAAAATTATGAAGTTTATAATAGAATTGTGTATTAATTTGTACCGGTTAGGAGATATTGTTATTAAGTAAAAAAAACTATAATTACTAATCATAAAAAATACTACAATTCACTGACTATCAGTATTTGAAAAAGAATTTTGAATTTTTATGTGTGTATAAAAGTGTCGATTTTTGCAAATACGGACGTCCACACGGCATTATCAGAAAACAAGAACGGTAACTATAGGAAATTTAAAGCCAACGTATTTAAAATTCAATAAAGTATTGGATTTCGTTAAATAGAATCCTATTTTTTTAAATTAATTTGTATCTAAAAATTACATAAAAAACGCGCTCACCTTATATTCTTCAGTTATTCATTTTACAGATATAACCATCGTAGAATAACATTAGATAATTAGATAAACATCCGTCATCAACTTGTCAACAGATTAAATAAGCAGCCACCGCCGCGGAAAAAATGCATTTCTGGGATATTTTAAACTTAAAGTAAATGTTTCAAATCAGATTTATTTTACTAATCTTTGGTCTCCCCGCTGACGCCAAAAAATTTTGAACGTTCTAAAACGGACCTAAAAATATAATTAATTAAATAATCAAAAATTACTTTGGTCTTTTCTCTTAATAAGAAAGATTTTGGTGACAAAACTTTTCATCAAGTTTGAAGCATTTTTTCATCACGGTATGCTTTTTAGGGAATTAGTGGAAGTACCTTATACTATGACTACATTAAAATACGTAAATGCATTTGTTATCATTTTATTTATTTTCTAACTTCATTTTTATTCATCGAATAACATCAACGTGCACTGTTATGAAGTAAAATAAATTTATGCATCAATAGTTATTATGTACAAAAGGAAGAGAGAATTTCTCTTTCGGTTGTTACATTCTTCGGCAGGTGAAATTGAATATGTTATATTTCGCTTAAAAATGTTTTATTACATAGAGATATCTACATCGTTTATTTACTTTTATATAATTTTAATATTACTTCTGTTTGCAAATTCGTTATTGATATTTATAGACCCACTTTTGGACTTATTTTCATTCTGATATTCAAGTGCTCCAGCAAACACCTTGCACTAGAAACTGCCTAAACTCGTGACCAGAAAGAGCAACAATGTGTATTATTTTAATCTTAGACGGTATTATGCAAATGCCAATTGTTTTCTGGGAAATATTTCTTTTTGTGCATATCGTGTTTAAAAATCATTGTTTTCATTGTATTCAACGCAATTAGCATTTCCGTATCCTTTTGTGTAAAAATCGAAATTTTTGTATTGGAAAAAATCAAAAAGCGACTAGTGAAACTTTGATGTTGAAATGACATGATTCTGCTCTTTACTATTCATTTGTTTCATTTTCACGACTTAAAAATCGTGTAGCAGCTTTCTTTGTAGATATTCATATACGTGGAAATAAAGAACCAAAGAATAGAAAAGAATTTCCATTTTTATATCAATCGGGTCTTAAACAATAAGGAAAAAGGATGAAACTTTGATATTTATTCGAAGAAGAAACTGATGAGAGAGAGAAGTTACAAATGTGTATTGTGTATTGTACACATTGCAAATATTAATATAAATACTTTTAAAAAGAAATCTCATTCTGATATCCAACATTTTTAGATAACTACACACGCACACAATATTATTAATAAATATTCAATAGAGACTGACCGACTCCAGAATGCTTTGTTAAGATCAGATATTCGATAAATCTATTTATGAAATATAACATTTTATATAAAATATAAAACTGCGAAATGTTAATTCATATCAAATTTGGTAAACTGAAACTTTGATGCAACTAGAGATTCATTCATCATATTATAAATATTTTAAATAGTATGGTTATTGGGAATTTTTTTATTCTCAGAGATATAACTATTATCATGGGTCATAAGACATGACATCGTAAGTGAAACAAGATATTTCCAAGTTATTCAATGATTGGAAGACAACGTTAGAAAATGCGAAAATGTTTAACAATAAATGAAAAAAATTGAAAACACTGGCAAGAAAGAACAACAAAGATTAGAGTTAAGAACATCACAGAAATAACACTAAAAGGGCATTCGTCAAGAAAAGGGAATTGAGAAACAAAAATTTATTTTTTGAAGCTTATGTTGCGAATATAAATCGAGAGGAAAGTTGCAGAAACTTAAGAATATTGACTAAATACATGAAAGCAACCAAATTTTATGATTACAAGATGTAAGAATTGAAATCTGATTTTTCAGCAGTAATTTCTTATATATATGACTCTCTCTCTCTAAGATGGAGAATGGATTGCGGCTTCGATTTAGGAATCATAGAACCGAGTTCGAATTCGAGTCGAATCCATTACAGTCACTTACATGCTAATACCCTTGAATCCTCTTCTTCTTTCCCTCCAGCTATGGGTAAATAGCAGAACAGACCGGGTTCTATAGCTGTAGAAAGAAATGGCAAACTACCGAGGGAAAAAATCTGCCTCGTCAGATACATGATAGGCTGGCACATAACAGACTGATGACTCTCTCTCTCTCTTACTTTCTCACACAAAGACAGAGGAAGTTTTCATAGTACATCAACCATAAGCCTCACAAGCATGCACACTTGCAAGCAAACAAATTTACTATGGCATTGGAATATTTAGAAATTTTTCTGATCCGTTCTTTCTTATTTCTTAAAGAATTTATTACAAATTATCATCACAGATCACTGATGATAATTTTCCATTTCCTAATGTTTGTTTCTCTCAAATTACATACTGCTACTATATATTTACATACATCTAGATGTTTATTTGACTCGCTATATATATATATATATATATATATATATATATATATATATATATATATATATATATATACAATATCAGTGGCGATTCTAGGTCATAAATGTTCATCTAGTTCATTACTATTGGTATAACTTAGATACTAAAATGATTCCTTTACACTAACTAAAATATATATAATTTTTAAAAACCAGATATGTTTTTTTAAATAACGTGAGCATCTCTCTCGACTGTGTGCTTGCGTATGCGTGTAGGCGTTAGTGTGTTTATTGATCACTCTATATGTGAATTTTACGTTTTTGATCAGTACTGCTGAGTGATATCATATTTCCTCAACACTTCCCCAGTCACATTCCTCACTCTAAACCTCCAGTCGACGAGTTAAGGCTTTCTCTGATTTTCGCCGACTTTAGGTCGGTTTAAATTTAATTAAGATACATTGTGTTAAACCCTTATACTGTACAGAATAAAATATTTAAAATGGACACGCGTGTTGTGTGAATGCATTGTTTTCTTTGACAGTTTTCAAATTTCGAAAGCGAAATACATTCACAAAACTATCAACAAAAAAATATAATGTTTTGATAATGGCTAATGAAAGCCTGTAGTGCTCGGAAGACACTGGGAAATTATATTTAAGTTTTCCTGGAACCAGATAAATGATCGGAACCGTTGAAACCTGAAATAAAATAAATTTAAAACAGAACTTTCTACTGTCTTCATCCAAATTATATATATATATATATGTATATGTATGTATATATATATATATATATATATATATATATATATATATATATATATATATATATATATGTGTGTGTGTGTGTGTGTGTGTGTGTGTATACTGCGCATGTTTGAAGTAGTGAGTTACTTTTGTGACAGGTAAAGCAGACACTTATAATAAAAAAAACAACAATAAAATAGAAAGCAAAATGTTTTTAAGCCTTGATTTATTCTTCAAATATGGAAAAGTCATAAACCTACAGAGCATCTGCAAGAAATTTTAATTCAGGATTATTAATCTGTCAGATTTACATAAGAAATCTCAAATGATCTGAAGAAATTTTTTTCAGTTTTAAACGCTTCATATTGATCGGCGTTCATACCGCGTTATAAGGGTACGGTTTTAAATATTCATCTCTTCATTTGCTTACATTGTTACTTTCATAGTTACGTATGTTTACATAGAAACATGTACAATGATTTACTAGCAAATCTGTTTATTTAAAATCTTAACCAAGTTTATATATTTGTTAATGTTTTTTTGTAGTTATAGAAATATATAAATAAATATGCGAGGCTCTATGCACGTATAATGTGCATCTACGAATCATAATTTTACACCCATAATCTGTATTCGTATATTCTTTCTCCTTTAATTTACCATTATTCATTCTCGACAATTGTTTCTTCATTATTTTTTATAACGAAATCCTATTGTTCATTTGGAAGACAATACAACCAAGCACGTCAGCATAATTATCTCTCCTGATATTTTGCGCAGTCTATTGACTACTCTTCGCTAACAAGTGTCAACATCTATTGAATTTTTTTCCCCTTTTTCTTGTAAATTGGGTGCGGGTTTTCTTAAAGTTTTATAATTTAATTCTTTAACGTTTCTTCTGTCTTTATTTCTGTTTCTCTTATTTTTTTCATGTATGGAATGCCATATTCTGTTGCTTTCTTTTAATGTTAAAATTATTAGAAAAATAAGCGTTACATAGTTTCATCTCATTAATAACATTTCATTCTTTTACCCAAATTCCTTTCGATTCTTTTCTTACTTTCTTCCTTTTCAATTATGTATTACTTTCGTCGTCGTTTTTTCATTTTATCTATTTTCTCTCTTTCCTTTCATTGATATCCATTCCAAACACATTTTATCCTTTAATTCACCTTCCGTTCTGGTTTTGAATTTTATTTCCTTGTATTCATTGTCTTTAAAATCTTCCAACTAAAATGTGCTATTATTCTAAAACTCTCACCGAATGGACATCTAAATATTTAAATATTTCTTATTATTCAATATTCCTCATTATTCAATATTCAACATTATATTTCCTTTTTATGAAGTATAACTAAGATGATTGCATTTCAGCTGATAGTTTTATAATCTTTGGAAGAATTGAAACAAAATTATAGCGAAAGAGAGGGAGAGAATGACCATTACTCAAATATTTCTAGACGAGAAACCATTGAAAAAATAAAAATAAAAATAATCTTGAAAAATTGACATAAGTTCATAACAGAAAATTAGTTTATACTTTTTTATTAACATGCTACCCAAATATAAACTTATAGGAAATTATATGGATATTGAGTACATGAGCATCTATTGGTGTGAATGTTAAGGTATTAGTATGAAACTTCAGTGACTTAAATAAATTGATATTTATTTTACTGTAACATGTACTGTATAGAAGAAGAAAGCCAGAAGATGAATGCCACATCGGCAAAATCATTGAGTAATATCGAAATGCAACACTTTTCTACACAAATTATGAATGATTTAAAATCAATCATTATTTTCACACAAAAATATGTGTGACACTCAGGAAGTCGCTGGTAATTCACCTAATATTTTATAAACAAACAAATATTTTCTTATAAATAAATGACAATTTTTTTGACAAATATCGAACAATATGGTTGATTTTTGTTTGCCTTGTGTAAAAAGCAAATAAAATTGTAATTACTACATTGAAAATCATCAGTAAAATGTTGAAATTAAAATTGAACTCAGTGTGTGTGAAATGAAGTATTTAAAGCGAAAGATACAGATTAATGAATTAATCGACCATTCAGTTTAGAAATATATTCACTGAGCATAACTTCATATCATTTAATCCGTGATTCATTCAGTGACATTATACATCAACTTGGTTCTGTTTCCGTTGTTTCTAATGTTATTTCTTGATTCTTCAATCCTTTACACAGTTTCTGAAAAAAATATTTTCTTTTATTCTTATGCGCTGAATTTATTTCTACACTGGCCAAACAGGTGAACTTTTATATTTACTTGATGTTGTCCGCACCGATATATAACTCCCTTCCTTGGCTCTCCTTTTGTCTCGCAAACATTCATCCCTTCTTCTTTTAATTAATCCTTAGTCCTTTATTCTCTCTTTTATCGATTACCTGGTCTTATATAACTTTACAATAGTCATTTCTGTTGCGTATTTTGTTAAAGTTACGTTTACCGAGAATAAATTGTTATTCTTCTTGTGTTATCTCGCTATATAAGGTATATAAATCCAATGCGAAAGCATATCTTTGTCGCAAACCTTTTTTCCATTTTGGTGTACTCAATCAACTTGTTCTGTATTTGCTAGATATTTCCGCGGACTTTCTAAAAAGAAGCTGAAAATGCATTCTATATAAATTAAACGTTTACTGTGAAGTTAATTTTGGTTTTATTTGTAAGATAATAGCCTATAAGTTAATCTGGAATAAAAAAGATTTATATTTTTTACATCCTTAGATAGAAGTTTCATACTTTTTTAAACCAAAAATTAAAAACAAATTCACCTACATCCTGTATGATTAGCCAATTTGATGGACGCCGAGAGAAGAGAAATTAAAAAGTCTTAAAAATTCAATATCTTTCAAATATTTGTTCCGATGAAAATGTAACTTTAAGGATTAATTAATTAGATTTTGCAATTTTTTTTCTCTCAAAATATAGCATATATAATATATATTCTCCAACAGCATATGTAAACTTGTTCAAAGGTTAAACAATTGAAACCAGCCCCTACTTTCAAAACTACGCGCCATAAATAAATAAAAAATATTTATAAAAGCTCATCTCTTGTAAAACTCCGAGGAAATATTTTCCAGGTTAGTTACATCCAAGTGATTTCTTTATCGTTATTGTGTGATACTATTTGTCGTTGCCGCGGTAAAATGGAAGAAAGTTTTGTTAAAACATAAGAAAGTGTTATGTACTGAGAGACATTGAAACAAGAAGGGTTAATACCAAAACCTGTGGGAAGAATTGAGGATTTAATTCACACATAAACGACTTGAATTGTATGTCGATCAGTTTGAACAATGGAAAAGTGACCCAGACTTAGAGGGCAATGTTGATTGACACACAGTTGCAAATGCAAGCTGCAAAACGAAAATTTCATTTTTCGTAAACAACGAATTTGGAGTTGATTCCCCTGGTCGAATGTTGAGTTGAAATACCAGGAGGGGGTGGATAAGCCACCCACGTTCACTAATGAGATTTAGTGAGAGGTAATAATATGAGAGAGTGGAAGAAGGAAATTCTCCAGAATTATCGAATACACGAAGCGAATTCAGCAGAAGTAGAAAAGAGAAAAGATGCAGAAGAGACGGAGACGAGACCAGGCCCGCGTGATTACCTGCCGAAGAAAGCCTCCGACTTCAGCCTTGTCCAAACCTTACCGACAGCAAATCAGATTTTTCCAGGTCAACAACAGTTCCATTTCCGATTTAGACGCTGGTTGGGCTGACTGCATGCGAACTCTGATATAAAACAATTATTGTACGGAGGATTGATATAAAAACAGCATTTACTTTTGTTCAATTTATTCTGTGTTATTTTATTTTCCAGTACGTCATCGCCTTGCTTGGACCAGCCCAACCCTCAAATTACCTTCGGCAATTAGATCTTGGCTGCCTTATGATCAAAGTTAAGTCACAACGTGGGATAAGGTTAGCTTTGGATTGAAGTGGTCACTTCAGCGACCAGCCTCAGTGTTGCAAGACTTGGACGACTAGGGGGTGGGGTATGCGATTACAACTGTATTTCTAATAATGTCGTCAAAAACCTTATACAAAAATAACCATCAGCATAAATAAATTAGTCAAAACTTTCAATATTTTTGTTGCGTCTGAAAAGGGCAGGATTGTCAAGAGACAAAAAAATTAAAATTATAAAATAGCTACATATAACCGCATTCAGATCCACAATTATTTCTACTCAATAGTCTCCAGAATAATTGGAAACATAACCAATACCGTTAGAACTTCTACCCATAATGCACCATTTATCAGCATATATAAATAGTCGAGTTAAACACAACACACATGCCCAGAAGATAACGTTTAAGCATATAACACTTTCGCCGCTTGGTTTTGACTTCATTATCCTCTTTTATATAGTTACATGCGCTCTCTTCTATATTGAGCAGTTTTACCATATGCCATACCTTATATATATATATATATATATATATATATATATATATATATATATATGTGTGTGTGTCTCTCTCTCTCTCTCTCTCTCTCTCTCTCTCTCTGTGTAAAGACGGAGAGAGAGGTGGATGCATATTTGCGTATATAATGCATATAAGTATTGGAGGGATATATATATATATATATATATATATATATATATATATATAGATTTGTAATTTGTTGTAATTAGTTTTTAATGTATTTGTTTTGTATTTAATTCATTATTTACGTGCGTGCGCACACACACACACATATATATATATTATAATAAAGAGAAAGAACAGTAAGTTATATAATCAAGTGTTTTATTAATATTTTTAATTTTACAAAAGAGTGCTCATTGCAAATCTACAGAGCATAAATATTATAAATTTACTTATTTAAAAATATAGTTCCATTGGTACACAGGAATTACCATGTTTCAAAAAAGAAACTAAAAACTCCAAATTCAATTATAGAATTAAATTAAATTAAAGTCCCTAGTTCTCTTTCATTTTCAAGCGAATTTTGAATAACTTATTTTGAAATTTACTGAGTTTTATAAGCACATACATTCATAATATTAGTTTCTATGGATATGTGGAAAACCAATCATTTTAACAAGGGGCCGGAGGGTATTCTTTTTTCACTGACAACTATTGTATCAATAACATAGTAGTTACTTTCGAAAAGAGGTTAAGTCAACGTAGGGTAGGGTAGGGTAGGGTGTGCCTTTTTCAAACGAATGATGACATCCGTTCAACTCATGTCGTCTGGTCATTTTCAACGACAGGAAGTTTTTCGGCACTTTTGTTTCGCCGTTAAATTTGTACTTGTATACATAAAGATTTTTTCTAAAAGGGTTGTTTGTATATGAATACGTCGTATTGAACTACAATTTTAAGATATTATTCTTAATTTTAATAATAGACTATACATATTTTAAAACAAATAAATGTAATAGAATGTAATTATTATGTAAATATCATGTATATTTTATATATTAGTTTTAAATTTTTTAAACATTACTTAAGGAAAATCTTTGACAATGTCAGCAGAGAATAGATATTTCATTCCTTTGATTAAGTAAATTTTTATTTTTTATAAACCTAGTAATATATAGTTTCTCATGCATACACAAAGGACATGGGTCTATTAATGACGTATATATTCTAGCTTTTCTTATTAATTTCCATTTTACAGTAGGTGTTTTATTGATTTCTTTTAATTGCCAGAAATATTTCGATAGGAACTATGATATCGATATTTATTTATTTAAAATGACATTATTGTTGGTTAAGCCGTTTTTTGAACTCTTGTCTTGGACATCCTATGTAGACTTTTACGTTGTCTAGATCCTCAATAGATGAGATATTGTATTGGTATACTAATGATTCAGTGCAACATTTATTATTATTTATTATGAGGATTTTTGCAGTTACATAATTTTGTTTATCTTCATTTTTTTAAAATTATTATACTGTCTAAATTTCTTTAGTATTGGTCTAAGTGTTTATTCAAGTTATTAGCATTATGCTTCTTAATAATTTTTTCTAAGTTTTCAGTACAACTGTAACTTAATTTTAGGGTATTTTTTATTGAAAGTAGAACTGAGTTTACTATCTTTTGGAAAATGTTTAACGATTAATGCAAAGAATTACATGGTAATTCCTGTGTAGCGATGGAACCATATTTTTAATTAAGTTAATTTATAATATCTATCTATCTATCTATCTATCTATCTATCTATCTATCTATCAGTGCTCAATATCAGTGATAGAGCATATGTAAATATAAAAGTGGACACTGGGGTCAGCGCCCAGAAGCGACAGACTTTTTTATGCTTAAACACAGTCGTCAGGTCATATGCGTTGTTTTTTTTAGGTTGACGGTAACATCTAGAAAATCTAGTTCTTATCCCTGTATAGACGTGTATCATTTTTATGGATTATTTTAGTTCGTATAGCAAATGTATACCTATGAGCTCAAATTTCAAATGCACCTTCTTTCTTGATCCACGCGTCTTCATTCTCGATTTATAGTGATTTTTGGGAGTGTTAATGATTTTTATTTCGTTTGTGTTTATTTGTCTTTGTTCTTGAGCTCAGGATATGGCCTTATCCAGCATGGGTTCTATTACAGAAGAGTAGAATTCTTTTACAACTAGTTGTATAAATTGGCAATTATGTTTGTTTTCTGTATTACGAAAACCAGTCTATAGTTCTTTGTGTTCTTCCATTGATTTGCTCCTAACATCTTCCTTAGCTCCGAATTAATTCTTCCTAGTATTATTTTACTTATTTTAGCTAATTGACATTTGGTTGGGTTTATGAGTCTGCATGTTAGGCTTGTTCTGAAAATTTCTGAACGGTTACACTGAAAAGACAAAACCCAATTAACTGCATGCTTTCTTCCGGTGAAACCATCTTCAAGGAAGCCAAGAAAGCCTATGAAACAGCACTAAAAGATAGCGGATTCTCGGTAACGCTCACATACACAGCACAAAAAAGCCATCAGGAAAAGAAACATCATATGGCTCAACTCGTAATACAACAAAAACGTAAAATCAAACATAGGAAAAATATTCATTGAATCGTACACAAACCATCCCCACGCCATCAAGCACTCTCCGCAAGATATTCAGCAAAATTAAAATCAGCTACAGTTGCATCAAGAGTATGACACAAATAAAAAAGCACAATAGAAAAACAACCAAAAACCACATGAACAAATCAAACCCACGTATAACTACAGAACAAAGAACAAGTGTCTCTTAAATGGCAGTTGCTTGTAGAACAATGTAATATACCAGGCCACTGTAGCATCAGCAGTTAACGAAAAAAAATATACATAAGATTAACTGAAGGATCCTGGAAACAAAGAACCTACGCACACAATACATTCTTTACAAATAGTAAATATGCGAACAGCACAATGCTTTCTAAACAAATGTGGATATTAAAAACAAACTCCAAATCATACCAAAGATATGGAAAATAAGAAAAATTGCATTAGCGTACAATAATAAATCCCCAAACGGTAAACTCACTCTGAAAGAGAAAATAGCTATAATCGCATCCTCAGATTAATATAAGCTACTAATTAAACGATCAGAATTAATGATAAAAGTAAAAGCATAAAAATAAAAATAAAATAGGCAAACATAAATAAAATAAAATAAATAAAAATAAATAAAATAGAATAAAAAAAACCCAAAACAAAAATAAAAATAAATTAATCCAAATCAATAGATAAATAAATTAAGTAAATAATAAACAAATTAACAAGTGAACTTACACATGAACAAAAGTAAACTTAATACTAATGACCAAAAATAAATAATTAATAATTAAAAAGATTTTACATACTATAAATAGGCAAAAAACTACATCCGGATTGATACGCAATTATTTCCGCTAGAATAATTCGAAACATAACCGTTATCTTCCACCAGAATAGTCGAGCAAAAACACAAGGCATATGCCCTGGCGATTGCGTTTAAGTATGAAACATTTGGTTGTTGACTACAGTGTCCATTTTCACTCACACACACACACACACACACACACACACACACACACACACACACACACACACACACACACACACACACACAGAGTATGTGTGTGTCCTGTTGTATATTTGTATATCTAAAAACATGTAATTTTTTGAGGTCAACATATTTCAAATGCTGTGTTAATTACTGATAACCGAGTTTATTGAATCTACAAAATCTCACCTTGTTAGTTAAATTTAGAAATGAATTTTCACCTTGTTATTTAAATTTAGAAATGTATACAGAATACACATTTGTGTAAGTGAATAATTCATTTGTCGGTTAAGGTGAGTGATTCATTTTAGATTAGGGCAAGCAAAAGGAACGGTGATCTCGTAAGAATAAAATTGATAAAATTTATTTTTATTAAAAAAAAAATTAATTAAATTGAGTGACATTTCTA
The DNA here is from genome assembly GCA_963932145.1 of Acanthosepion lycidas. Classification (NCBI taxonomy): domain Eukaryota; kingdom Metazoa; phylum Mollusca; class Cephalopoda; order Sepiida; family Sepiidae; genus Acanthosepion; species Acanthosepion lycidas. The sequence continues at coordinate 39,363,310 of OZ010595.1, read as the reverse complement.
TAATTGAAAATACATCGAAGTCTGCTTCGATCAAAAAATTGGCTCATGCTTTAAGAGAAGACAGATGAATAGGTTGAGGCAACCGGACATTTATCCGCACAAAGTTTTGAAATCAATAAAAAATTGATACTGAACATTTTTGTAAAAATTATAACCTATTTAATATCTCTTTTTCTAATTTCAATAAATCTAAAAATCACGCGCTATTAAAAACCGTTATGGAAAGATACCTCTGTAAAAGCACACGACCGTGACTATATTTTGTGTAATTTAGTCGTGCTGATTCTTAATTTTTCTTGATTTTCTCATTTTCTACAATGGTCATCTTGCATCTAACTAAAATGATTTTCACTTTCACAATAACGATTTGAAAAATTATTTAGTAAATATCTGGAAGCCAGACACATTATTCTTATAGAAACTTCAAACGAAACCTTTAAAATAATAGACATATTTCCATTTCTCAAAGAGAGTTTTCTTTCTATTTATTATTTGATAATTTCAATTTTCTTTGAAGTATTTTATATTATTTAATTTGTTTGGTATTTTATTAAAAAATTATCAGGTTTTAAAATAATATTCCAATCAGCTAAAATGTTCTGAACAGTATTTAATATTTCATATATTGCTCTGTTTGAAAAGTATATTAAAAATTAAATGACTGTCTATTAGATTACCGTCTTATAAAAATAAAGTCGCACACTAAATCTTTTTATTAATTGCTTTACCACTTTTACACGAGAAAATTCCATCATACCAAAAACATATTGACAATTGAAAAATTTTCGGCTGTTAAAGTTTATTGCTAGGCAGTCACTTAAAAAATTGTCTTCTACTTGCAAAATATATCTGTATTAATAGTATCACTTATAGAAAATATACAATTGTTGATATGAAAAAGCAATGATTTATGATTTATGTATGACTTCATTCTTACTTTAATATCTTTTTATCCTCTGCAACGACTTCGTTCGTTTTTACCAGAAAGTTTTTTATTTGTTTGTACTAATCGTATTAACGCAATATTAATTCTGACCGAGTTCGTAGCATTTAACTTTAATAAGGATAAGCTTACACATTTTTGTAAGAGTAGGTATTCGGATTTATACTAAGTTAAACTTAATTATTTTATATTATATATATAATTTTTTTACCCCACCCGCGCAAAGGTATGCCTGCATATTTATGCAGGGCATCTGTGGGTCACAGTTGAGTCTTGTGAAAGACTTGTTACATTTGATGGCCGACTGATATTACTACCTTAGGCCTTTTCCTTTCCAATATAACATATCATGACTATAAACAACCAATGATATAAACCTAAACCAGCTGAACAAAAATCACCTAAACTTTTCTTTCTCCAACATTTATGGTATTCATACCAACTTCTGCAGTCTCTGCGAAACTAACCTTAATTTTTCAATCCCTTCTTGATTTCTCGATTCCTGGTTACCTTCCTCTACTTAGAAAGAACTTTAAAGTCCACATGTATGCACTGGTAGTTTATATCTGCGAACATCTCACGATGGCGAGGGAACTCTCTCTTTAATTTCCAGACCATTCTTACATGTATCTCCGTCACTCTCTACTTAACTCAGTCAGTTATCTCTTCTTCCTCTACCGTTCCTCTTCCTCTCAAGACTGCTGCGTGCTAGATAGTATTTCCGATAATATAGACAAGGCCATCTCCCTAAACCCGTTTGCAAACATATTCGTGTTCGGTGACTTTAATGCCCACCAAACCAGGTAGCTTAATCACTCTGTCACTGACCTTGCTGGCATCCAAACCCTTAACTTTACAATAACTCAATCTCTCACGCAAGTGGTTTTCCCAGTGAACCCTGGCGGAATAGCTTCTCTTCTCGATCATTTTTTTACCTCTATCCCTCATTCTTATCGGGCTACGCAGCTCGTTACTCTTGGCAACACTGATCCCGCGTTAGTGTCCTTTGTCCCGTCTCCCCAGTCATAAACTTCTTACCAATAGAATATCTTTCTGTTATTAACGTGCAGATTGGGACCCGTGACATCCCTTGGAATATAGTTTATAACCATCACGTTCATGCTCGGATGAGATCTCCTGGGTAAAAGCCGGCATCGATGCTTTCATTCCAGTATGGAAAACTGTGTTCATCTCCTTCGTTGTCACCTGCTTGCTCGGCCGCTATAGACGACGGGAATCACTTTTTCCGACTGTACCTGAGCAACCTGTCTGATTGCAGCAGACACCTATTTATCTCTCTGCTCGTAACGAGTGCAAGCGTGTCCTCATTGAAGCGAAATTACTGTTTGCTGATAGAATGAAGCAACTCGAAAGTTCAGTTCAAGAGATTAGTGGCGGCTCTGAAAGAGTGTGCTGAATAACAGTAAATCCCTTCTCTAGTCCATCAATTCAATAAGGTTGAATGCTTTTCTCGTAAATTCTCATCCAACTCAACACTTGACTCATCTGGGGTACACACACCGCTACTGAGTGATATGTGCATAATCCCGTCGCTGGTCATGAACATAATTTCTAAATTAATATCCCATAAAGCAAGTGGATGTGACGGGATACCAGCCGTCGTCCTAAAGAAATGTGCTCCCGAGCTGGCTCAATTTCTCTACAATCTATACAACTCTTGCTTCGCTACTTCCTGTTTTCCAGCTTGATGGAAGTCCTAGTCTGTAGTCTCTGTTTTTAAGAGCTCTGGAAACCTTCTGACCCTCCCCCAACTACCACCCCTATCAGTCTTCTACAGATTTTCTGCAAAGTCCTCCAGGATTTAATCAATGCTGAAATAGTTAAGGATCTTGCCTTTCACGACCTATTCCCTAACAAACAATATGAATTCTGCTTTGCCTTGTCTACCGTTGATATTCTTACGACCCTAATATATATATATATATATATATATATATATATATATATATAGCCCTTGATAAGAACAGCTAAGCTTGATCTGTCGCTCTACATATCTCGAAGGTGTTTGAAAGGGTTTGATATGCTGGTCTTCTATGTAAGCTTCAGGGCTACGGTATTACAGGACGATTACTTGATGTAATCCAATCTTTCCTATCAAATCTTGGAGATCCTTTCATACGAACGCTGGTGTTCCCCAAGGTTCTATCCTTGGTCCTACACTGTTTCTCATCTTCATTAATGATCTTCCCGATGTCATCAGGTCCCAAGTAGGCATCTAGGCAGATGACACTGCCATTTAATCCTGTCTTAACAGTAAATCCGTCAGAACTGACAAAGATAACCTGGCCGCAGCTCTCGAAAAGGGCTTCCAATCAGTAGTTAACTGGGGCTTGAATTGCTTGTAAATTTTAATGCATCCAAAAGTACACTGCTGTCATTTAATCACTACAGAGAAAATCCCTTGCCCATCATCACATGACTTGAAGTGGATCGATTACATTGAATCAATAATTGCATCTACTGCAAGGAAAGTTGGGTCACTGAGTCCTACCAGAAAGTTTTTGTCGTCATAGTTCATCTTACACATCTACAAATTTACCATTCGTCCGTACATCGAATACTGTTTCCATATCTGCTTTGGCGCCTCTGATGTTCATCTCGAGGTTCTCGATAAAATCCAAAGAGGTATCTCCAATGTAATCTATCCTGAAATGGCATATCGACTTCAGTCACTTTCTTACAGACTTCCTCCTATATTTTCCATAAATATTTTCATGGCAAAATCTCTGACGAGCCTTTCCCCCGAGTTCCTCGAATACATGGATTTAAGCGTGCTACCTACTGGATTGGCATCTAGGTCCCACCCTTTGATTGTTGCGATTATCGCCACTTCTACCCCAACAGTTTATTTCACGCACATTTCGACAGTGGAACACCCTTCCTCTACTTGCTTCCCTGATAACTACAATCTTCAACGATTTAAATACAATGTCAATCGCCATCTCTGTCTTCTTGAACCCCATTCATCTTTTACCCTCTCTTAAACACCCCTCCTGTACCCAGTCTTTCTCTCACTTTCACTCTCTGTAACCCTCTGCGTACTAGTGGTACTCCCGCCTTGCTTGGGGTGAAATATTTAAACAAAGAAAATAACAGAGAAAAATCGCCTATACAAAACCATTAGAAAAATTAAATGAATTTAACTGAACAGTTAATTATAAAATTATCGTCTGATTTAATATTTTAGTTTTGTAAGTTGATTTAGTAAAAATGTAAACTTGGAGTTGAAGTATGATATTGCAAAATCATTCTGATTATTTCTTTTTATTCACTTATAAGGAAGTAATTTTTAAGTAAATTTTGGCCATACTGGTATTTTCAACAACCCGAAGCAAAAATGGAGCATTCCTCTTTGATCTAGTTTTTTAGAGTTTTGTTTTTTCATGTTTATCCTGTCCATTCTTGTTAATCATTGGGAAAGATGGATCGAAATGTAAATTGTTGTTAGTTTCAGGCAACAGAAAAAAACATCAGTAAGATATGACGTTTCACTTCCCAAAGGAGATGGCCATAAAATACATTGACAAAAATCAATACTTAATTATATTCCTGAACGATTTGAATTAAAACACAGTAGAATCTTTATACTTTATTTATGCAATAAAATTGAAATATTCTACAATCCGTAGGCTACCCGATGTGAGCCAAATTATTTTCGGATGGCGTCACCTTGATTTCTATAAAGAAATTCAGGTGTATTTTCATTGTAGCAATAGTACATGATTTTAAGTGTTTTCCGTACTTATAAATAAATTATTTTCAATAAATTAATTACGTTAAATGTAAAGTTTGTTTTTATAATTCTCATAATTTCCAGAACTTTTACAAGCTTTAAACTGATTAGACATTGAAATTATTGAATTGAATTATTTAAAGATAACTGTGGTTACATTCAATGCTTCAAAAACCAAACTATGATATTCCATCATCGCTGATCGGACCCAGAACTATCACCAATCACGATTAACGGATGTCCCTTACTGGGATTCAAACTAAATCTAGACCTCGAGTGGAACTCATAAATACGATCCATCGTTAAAGATGCCGGAAAAATAGTACTGTACCGCTCGCGCTATCATCTAACTTTACAAGAAAAAAATCAGCCGAAAATGGGTTACTGCTGACATATATGGTCAGGAACTCACAAGTCTTCACTTGCCAGTCTTGCCAAAGAGTCTCCACGTCCTTGTGGGCGACAAATTATTTTCCATCCTATAATACCTTTCTCACAGAGGAAAGTGTCCAGACTAAATACATTCTTTAGTTCCATCAGTTCTAACCTTTATAGCCAAGACCGCCATGCAACCATTCCCTTCCTATTCCATTGGTGATATGCAGTTTCCACTTGAGCAGCTTTTCCCTACGAACCGCTGTTCTGTGGAACCGATTCCTAAGACGATACTTCCTCGATCACTATTACTTACCTGTTCGAGTCTAAGATTAACCGTTTTCTCCTCTACATATCTGCATAAACTATACCTCTTACTCTGTAACCCTCTACAGTTAGTGGCTTTAGGCCCTTGTACAGCATGAATATCGTTATAAAAAACAGAAGCAAAACAAGCATCTATAAATCCTGAAAAATTTCAGTTACTTGAACATTGACATTTCAATATATTTCAATACCACCATCTTTGATTTTTTATTTTATTTTAGTCAGTTATTGAATCCGGTATAATAAAGTGGAACTGATCATATGGTGACACAATTTAAGACATTTCTAAATCTAATTTTTTATTAGACTTTTCATAATTTATTTAAGATTTCGGAATTTTCAACAAAAATGTAGCAAATATTGAAATACTTTGACACTAATGTATGTTTTCATTAATTGAATTTCTAGCTGAATTAATCCAAGGAATGTCTGTGAGTCGTTTATTATTGTAATATATAAATAAGTTTTAAGGAAATATTCGCCTGAAAAAATTATTAAAAGCACATATACACGAATAATTGCTTTTTATACATTCCTTTCGGATAAATATTTGAGGCAGACACATGTTTAATTATTTCAGTTTAAATGTTAATGCAAATAAATATTAGGTTGGTGCAAAAATAATGACGTAATAATGTCGTTTTTGACGTATTATTACGTCATTATTTTTGCACCAACCTAATATATTTGTTTTTTGTTCTTTGTTAGAAGGCAAGATTAACAACCCAAACAATTTACATTCTCGTTGTGATGAAAGTAAGCATAGCATAATCTTTGTCATCGCTACAAAATAAATTTTGTCTAAATATGATGTCTGGGCTGAATTTCACACTTATTGACTACATTTTTTGCTTTGTAAGTATGCAACAAAAGTTCAGTTGAAAGAAATGCGTTTGAAGTTTGTGACTTTATCCTCAATGCAGAATGGTCATAAGAATTACTGAGCTGAAGTTACATTTTATGTATGATACATAGGGATGATAATAGGATGATGATACATAAGGATAATAATTCGTCTATATTAATCTATATAGAGTAATAATGGCGAAGATTAATGTAAGAAAATGATATAGTTTAAAAATGGTGAAATTTGAGAAAAATGAAATGGTAGATATTAATAATAATTAATCCGAATGGATAAAATTGAATCCGGGATGAACTAGCAGAAAATAAACATAAAAATGAACACATATGACTTCCGGCACTCTCTGTAGGCGCTTCTCTTCACTAACGGTATGTAATTCGGCTTCTTTCCGAAGAGGCTAATATTCACTAATAATTTAGCATATACACACAGCGGAGAGAAGAAAGAGTTTGAGAAATTGAAAAAGATAAAGCATTGTGGCAATCTGTAATAATCAAAAATGAAATCTAACTGATTTTGGTAATTCGGGTAGATTCAGATCGAGATAAGGGATTGCTGAACTTATGAAGAAATCTGTTTCTTATTCTGAAAACACTATGATTAAAAGTATCTTGGAATTTGCTGGAATTGCTTTTTCATGTTTCGCAACAAAGAATCGATAGTAAAGCAGATGAGGCATGTTATTATTAGCTGACACGAAAACGATAGAGTAGGACAGAACAACTGGAATGAAAAAAGATAGAAAAAGAGTAAGCTGGAGGAGAAGAAAACATTTAACAATGAGAAAATAAAAAATAAGACATAATGCTAGACGAGAGTACGAAAAACGAAAGATGGAGCCAATCGAAATGAGTACCAGAGTTCGAGAAGCGAACAAGCATGCAATGCGAATGTTAGTACTAGACATAAAATAAGGCTCTTTGTCTAGACCAACAAAAGTGACTTAATTACAGAGGAAACAAAAGAAAACGATTGTTAAAGTTATAGGAGACAGAAAAAAAGACGGCAAGTGTATTTACTGCTTTTGCTCTGAATATAGACATTGGCTCTAATATCAGTTTCTTGAAGTTATTCGGTCAGATTACCTTTTTGTTCATTGAAAATTTATTTCAAAGTTAACTTTACAATCTCATTTTGTAAAATTATCAGTTTTTGAAAGTCATTTTATATAAAAAGTGATCATTAATTTTATGCGTTATTTGCTAGTTTTGGATATGTAATCACATTTTCAAAAACTTTTGATTTACAAAAAAATGTGAGAAACTTTAAGAGGTCAATAAAATTTTCATAATTTTTTATTTGATGCCTTTGAGATAATGTTCTCTGTTGACATGAAGTGAAAAGATTATATTGAATTAATTGCTAGGTCTGCTGCTAAGAACGTTTGTTTACTGTGTCGTGCTAGTCAATCTTTTCTCCAGTATCTTTACAAGTCTATTTATAAGTCTACCATACATTCATGCTTGGAATATTGCTGCCATATTTGCTTTGATGATCCTGATATGTATTTAGAAATTCTTGATAAAACCCAAAGAATCTGCAATGTTACTGGTCCTGACTTGACATCTTGTCTTCAGTCACATTTGCACCGCTTCCCTGTGCTTTTTCTGTAAATACTTTCATGGTAATTGTTCTGATGAACTTTTCTCTATGATGACTACATAAATTTAAGCGAAGTACTAGCTTATCAACAAGATCTCATCAATTTAAAGTCGACTTGGTTAAATATAACCGTAGCTTCTATGCTAACAGTTTTTTCTCTCATACTTCTCGCTTGTGGAACTCTCGACTTTTTGCTTTCCAGCCAATTTTGATCTTCACAAATTTAAATGTAGTGTCAATTGTTATCTAATATCTTCTTGATTCCTCTTTTATTGTTCTTGTTCCTTAATGCTTTTCTTTTGTTATACTTGCACAATCAGTATCCCTCCCACCCTCCGTGTTTTAGTGTCTTTACTGTCCTGCTTGGAGTGGTATGATTAAAGAAAAAATATACTGGGAATAACACGAAATTTCTCCCGGGAGATTGACCCGTCATCTCCTCGAGGAAAGTGTCGTATATAAATATTTAATAACAAATCCACGGTAACTCTTCTAATTACGGTCAGACCATGGGCGATAATAAAGGAGCATTCCGCCAATCCAACTGTAAAAGCGATTACAAATTTTGGCGGTTCTACACATAAAAAGACAACTACTCACTATCACATGAATGCTTAAGAACCACATAAACCTTAAGACCATACATAAATCTTTCATCTGAAGAAGTTGGATGTGCCTTTTCAATTACTCAGTGGATTAGTGCCGCTCTATTCAGAATTGAAGAGATGGCCTTCTTCTGGCACGATCATTCAAAATCAATATGAAAATTATTTAGTTGTTCTTTTTATAAAATCGGAAAAGCAGAACCAGAAAAAGTAATTTGCTACCAAGTGAACATTAAAATATCGAAAAAAATGATAATGCTTGAAAAAATAACTAAAATAATGAAGTTTCGATTTCTTGCTAGGGAAAAGATCAATCCAAAAGGGTGAAAAAATGTGTCATCATTTAGAAATATGGATTCAAATAAGGGAAAACTCGAAATTGAAAATGGATATAAAATATCTACTTTCAATTTCGAGTTTTACCTTATTTGAACTCATATTTCTAAATGATGACTGAAGTTTTCACCCTGTTGGTTTGATCTTTTTCCTAGCAAGAAATCGAAACCACTTTATATTTAGGTATTTTTTCAAACGTTATCATTTTTTATCAATATATTAATCTCCGCAGGACTAATTAAAAGAACGATGAAAAAAGGAAAAATTAAGGCAAAGAATTTTAGCAAAAAGCTCACATAACAAAAAAAAAAAAAAAACCCAAACAAAAAAACCCCAAAAAACTAAGAATAAAGAAATTAATTTAATGAAAGACTGGTGAAAAATTAAATATCTGTATTATTAGGTAGAGATCTATTCAAATTGAAATGTTGCAAAAGGCAGATTTGCAAAAAAATATTATTAAAATATGCTGACTTAGATGCGACCAATCGTGAATATTGACAAAAAGAAATATTTCTACTACTATTAACACAATGAGACGAAAATGATGCCGGGTGAGAAGCAAAGGTCTAAATGGCCTGTTACACAAATAAGGCACACTATAAAACAAATCGAATGCAGTACAGACATTTGATGCTACTACTCATGACTAATTCCTATTGTGATTCAGTGTGGAAACATTTGTCAAGGAATTACTTCGAAAGATACGGTGAAAACTAAATGTTAGACTATATAGTTTTTCTTTATGGTCAAAATCCTAAAACTGTTTACTAGCATCTAGCAGGCAATTTGTCTTTATAAATGATGACGTAAAACAACAACGATCGAATGGATGAATTATAGAAAGACAAACGATATAATCCCTGAAACATTGAATATTTAAGAAAGCTCATGATTGAGAAACATTACAATTCATATCCAGCACGTTTTACAAAAATGATAGAAGAAAAAAGGTTTGATTATTCATTGAACTATAATCTTGAAGAAAGCAAAAACAAGGAACATTTTTAACAATGGCATAGATAGATTGCAACAAAATGTAGGATAGCAACTTGGGAATTTAAAATGAATAAATACTGAAAAAAAGGAATGGTCGCATGTAAGGACAGTCTAATGTGCGAGATACAAATTTGAGACGTCATAATGAATCAGAGGGAGACAGCTGAATTTTCTGTGACGCCCTGTTGTTTGGGGTTGTAGAATACGTAGATTCAACTTCTGCAGAGGAGTGAGACCCCACCCTCAACGATAGCGCCACCTGTTTACCATGGTTGGCGGCCAATAATATCGAAAGATGGGAACCTAGGAGTCGGGCAAAACTAATCTACAACACATAACTTTGGTCCTTGTGCAAGACGAGCAGTTGGAGCGGTCCGATCCAATCAACTGGGTGACCACTTCAAGCCCTACGTTAGGCTAACATCTTTACACAACACTACCATCACATTATACCAATAATAAACTGTGGCCAGTGTCAACTAAAACCAGTCTCAGAAAGTGGTGGCTGTAGAGTCAATTGTATTGAGAGGCACTATTTGATAATATTGGATAGTTCTACACTTGTGTGTAGAAACTCATGACATACACATGCCTAAATCTCTCTCTTTCTCACTCTCTATCCCCTCTCTCTCACCTCCTTTCTCTCTCCCCTCCCCTCTCTCTCTTTCGAAATGTACCAAGGCCAATGGTTTTCCCCTTGGTGACGTACACCTTTTGGAGCACAGTTACTGCAACTTTAAAATTAATATGGTTCTTCATATATAGACCAAAACACAAGACCCAGATACAGACAATAACAGTGTAAAAGCATTTACCCTTTTTCAAACTTTATGGTCCTAGAATCTATAGACTTAAAACCTATTACGATGCTGTTAAGCTTTGTAAGTTTATTTCAAATAATGTGATACTGAAATCAGTAAAACCACGTCAATGCTGGAAGTGACAAAAAGAGGTACGCGGAGTTGTTCCTAAAAACGACCACCTTTCACAACTTGAAAAGAAAGACATACCCTTATAGATTCCCCAATATATCCAGAAAAGTGGTGATATGTTTAAAGCTTTTAAACGCTGGATGAAATTAAGAATAACAGACCAAAAGTATTAGAAGCCAAAAGAATTTCAATAGAAAAAGATAAAACTGTAGAAACCAACACCTACATTATAACATTCAATACCTGGAAACTCTAAGCCAAACTCATAATCGGCTACACAGTAGGGAATGTTGAGTTATACATACACACCCAACCCGCTCCGATGTCAGATTTGGGCACCACGAAACACGGTGTACAAGAAATCCAGCAGACAAACCGTGTAGAGAGGATCGATCTGACCATGTGGAATTTACATGTGGAGGAATGAAATGCGTGACCACTCGGAGAACACAACGATTGTGAAGCTTGGAAAAGAGAAAGAAGTAATGAAAATAAAATATACTCGGGATTTCTCTTTTCCAAAGGCACCAAAAGACTGCAGAAATCATTGTTTCAACCATAATAAAGAAAGAGTGAGCCCTACATCACAGAAATGCTAATTTCAATCCAGCATCTGGTACCTATTCAGCCATCTATTGCTATTTCATGGTCTATATTTGGATAGTTCTTAAAGACACTTCTGTAAGCGATTATTTTTCAATTGTTCTCGGGAATACACAAGCCAATATAAAAAATCTCCCTTTGTTGGAAATTACGAAAGGCAAACTGGATGGAATTCAAAAAATCAATATAACCAAAAAGCTCGACCAGTGATACATTTATCCACTTTTCAAAATCACATCTCAATATAGCAACATAAACTATACTAAGAAGTTCTCAAACTAAATAGTCCCTGGTTCAATGAAGATTTCAAAGACGTCATTAAAACACGCACAAAATCTGGTTACAAATTTAAGAAACAACCCACAAACTCTAATTTAAATCCATACAAGACAGAGCAAAAACATACGAGTAATAAAAGAAGACAAGAATATGTTAGGGGAATTTACATCAGTAACTTCTGCTCCTCCACAAGTCCTAATAAATTAGGATAAGATGGCAAAAATCTTTGGAAAAAAACAATCGACTCCCATAAAAAGACACCAATAACAAAACAGCAACAACAACAACATCTGGATAAATGGAAGCGTCCCACATCTATGGAAACAGGCCACAATAATTCCTAAACCAGTTGGAAATATCCCTGATCGAAAAAAAAATCAGACATAAAAATTACCGACCAATTGCGCTAATAAGCTTTGTCGAAATCCTCAAAGAATAATCAATAAGAGATTTTGATTTCGGTTTTGGAAAGCAACAATTTAATAACAGGCCTCTAATGTCGTCTCCAAAGCAAAAGAAGCACAGTTGATCATTTGATCTGTCTAGAAAAATTTGTAACGGTGTTCTTAAAAAATCATCAGACGGCAAGTTTTCGAAATAAAAAAAAGTATATGATACCAGGTGGAAATACGGAATAAGACGACTTATATGTCCAGGTTGAAGGGTCGATTAGCCCCCAGTTCATAAATAACTTTTCTATCGGAGAAAAGTTTTAAGGTCTGTTTAAGAAAGGTGTAAGATCTCCCCTATCAGAACTCCAAAAGCAAGTAGGAAGTATATCTGTCACATTATTTAGTATGAAGACAAAAGACATTGTCAAATGCCTGAATCCTATATTTGAGAGCTTCTTTTATTTACTGATCTGCTAGTGATCAAAACATGTACATACCTGTACAACAATGCCTGAATAAAATAGAGGGCAATAGAAAACGGATTTAAATTCTCAAAAAAATAAAAAACAAAAAAGAACTAAAAAAACAACAAAATACAAAACAAAATGTGTAAACTTCCTGGCAACTGAGGGAAATTCTTCAAAACCTAGTCTTCAAATTCGACGGAATATGAATACCATTTGATGACAGATAAAAATTCCTTGTAATCATTTTCGACATAAAGTTCATTTATCCCCCATTTAAAATACTTAAAAACAAAATGCGACCAGTATTTGTAGCTTCGTAAATCAGTTGGAAATATCCCTGATCGTTTATAAAAAAATAAAAAATTCTAGTTAAAGTTTGTGGAGCTGATAGGCAAATATTGCAAAAAAATATAGAACAATAATTCGCTTCAAATTATATTAAGGATATTTCATTTATAGATCAACCAGACCATCTTATCTTAAAAAAATACTAAAGACAATTCAACATGAAGGACAAAGACTTGTTTTGGGAGCCTTAAGGAAATCACCGAACGAAATTCTACATACAGAAGCTGATGAACCCATAAACCTTAGAAGCCTGTACATCGAACACAACCTACGAGTACACCTTTAGCCCCAAGTAAACTACTTTTTAATAAAAATAAGAACAAAGAAAAGTGGTAAAAATTTGTTTATAAATTTCCTTAAAATAATTTAATCACTAGTTACTTACCTTTGACTGAAGAAGTACATTCAAAGTATTGAAACATGAAACTTTTGTGTAGCAATTTCAATATGTTTTTATTATAATCTTTTATAATAAAAATAATAATGATATATTGCTCTACTTTGCACTGAGCATTTTTAAAAGTAAATGCTGCGAACAGTAGAATTTTACTTTCTCTTATTTTGTATATATATATATATATATATATATATATATATATATATACACGCACGCGCACACAGACACACACACACATATATATATATATAGTGTGTGTTTGTGTTTCATTAAGTATAATTTATTGGTTTTTATAACGTTTTAGATACAATACAATTCTTCATAAAATAAGGGACATTATTTTGCTTACGATATTATAACATTCGTATATAATCTTATACGTATGGTTTTCTAAAGATTGACAAAAGTGTTTCCGTTTAATATCAGCTGCTCTTCATCGATGGTATAATCAAATGTCGAATTAATCCGAAATAGATATTTCTATCGCATTACTGTTTACTCTCGAATGTCATCAAATATCGCTAGATATTTTTTATTTGGGGGACTGCTTTTTAGAACGGCAGCATTACTGTTAGAAATTTGAATCCGATGCATAAATGAGAATTTCATATTTAGGCCCAAAATAACGAAAATGTTTAAAATTCTGAAATGGCCTATATCGTTATTTTGCGACTCCTCCGTGTATTAAGTCTAGAAAATAAAATGTCAAATTAATACGCAACTTAATTTTAACTGTCTATAAAATATTATAGAAAAATCTTGTTCATATAAAGAAAAGAACAATATTAAACAATAGACATAATATGTACAGATTTACTTGAATGAAGATATGATATATATATATATATATATATATATATATATATATATATATATATATATATATATATATATAGAGAGAGAGAGAGAGAGAGAGAGAAAATATTTCGAATCCTGTCAAAGAACGAATATTTTCTATGAAAATTTCTCGGACATTCAGGCCGGTAAATGTTATTTAATACTGTTTATTATAAACAGAGCATTTACTTAAATACTTGTATCTATAACGTTAAACATAAAAATATCTTTAATATATATATATATATATATATATATATATATATATATATATATATATATATATATATATATATATATATATATATATATATTGGGGGAAAATATATGGCAGAGTTTTCTTGTAACACGTTTTGTCTTTTAAGACTTAATCGGACTAAATTTATTATGTTGGTGCGGTTACACATGCACACGAACGACAGATGTTGGGAATCGTAAATTATTATTATTATTTTTGTGTAAATATTAAAGATGATTCCATCCAATCCAAATTTTATTTTTTGCTTGAATTAGTGTTTATGACTTTGTTTTTTCATTTTTTTCCTTCTGTATATAATAGGAATGCATTTGATTACTCCACATTCTAAAAACAAAACAAAAAAGAAGATAAAAAACAGTAAAGAAACTTTAGCCTCACTCGAAGTTGAAAGCTTATTTACCAACGCGTCCCAGTCAGGGAAACAATAGATATAATCATAAACAATATCTGCAATAATCCATCTCTCCCCCTCCATTAACAATTCGACTTAATATATTAATAAAAAAAACAAAAACAAAAATACAACAAAAAAACTACTCTTGATGTGCAGCACAGAAGTTCCTTTTTCTAACCACAAAAATAACATATGCATACAATGCGATGGTGTCTCTATGGGTTCCATCTTTGGGCCAAGATTTAGCAATTTTTACTTCATTAATTTAGAAAATAATGTACTTAATACCATAAAACCTCTCCATTTACCTAAGATATGTAGATGGCATTCTCATTTTAGTCAAAGACATAAGATGAAATACACGAACTACAAGAAAACTTTAAAAAAAGAAAATCTGTAATTAAATTCACATATGAACTTAACAAGGACAAAAAAAAAAAATCTCGTTCTTCCATGTTTATATAGAATATCTATAACTTAAGTATATTTACTATTCCCTTTACTATTCCCTCTTGCTTTAAATATTGCTGCCACATTTGGTCTGGTGCTCCTGTTATATATTCATAAAAACAAAAAGATTTTCTACACGGAATTAAAAAATATTAAAGAATTCCTTACTAATGATGACTTCCCTAATTACGTCGTTGATGAAGAAATTAGACAAGTTATTAGGACTATTAAGATAAATAAAAATGAATACATCATCAAATAACTCTAAACATATCAAATTAGTATATCGTAATCAAATATATTCCAATTATAAACGAGAGTAAAAAATCCTAAAAAAAACATAAATAACAATATATCCTCCAATGATCCAAGTAAAAAAATAAAACAATTATATACTATAGTAAATCTATACAACCAACCTACTTGTCCAAAGCAATTCTTTTCCGCCAACTAGAATCTTGCAAAAGGCCAACATTGTATATGAATTTAAATGTCCTTTACGAGATTGTATCTCTGATAACAAGGTCAATACGTACGTTGGCTTTACTACGACGATGGAAATAAAAAGGCTTACATATCATTTGGCCAAACATAGTTCAATATCTCAGCTCTTATGGGACACTCATGCCAACATTCGCAGATTAGATACATTAGTTGAAAATACATCTATATTACATAAAACAATAATAAGCAAAAACTAAAAATCATTGAAGCCTTTTATAGAAGAGACTTAAATCCCAAATTAAATGAAGTAAATTATGTGTATAGCAACAAAATCCTTGAATGCTTATGAAAAAAATTATATATTTATGAGCAAAAATGGAAACGTTACTCTTCTTATAGTCAGAAAAACCATAAAAATGCGTGAACTTTTAAATCTAGAACGCTGCATAAGCGGTAAAAACGAACAGTTGAAATGCTTTAAATTTACAGAAACACTTATACATACTCACAGACAACTTAACCTCCTGAAGATGGTCTCAGATAAGATTGGAAGTATTTGGGAAAATAAAAACTATTCGAAAGAATAGTATTTTTCTTAATCAATTTTCTACGGCGACCAAGAAATTAATCCGCGAACTTGAAAGGATCACAACGAAAAATAATCGACATGAAATATCTAAATTATTTAATTAAATCTCTTCGAATGAAAATATGCCTATATATATATATAATATCGGGTTATTTGCGCATGGATAAGTGCCCCTGATATACTCCCTGTAGGCAACCCCGAGGCCATATTATGACTTAGTTTTAGTTACCTTCTAGCCAGTTTGTATTGCTTGAAAGCATAATCTTATGACAAAGAAACATAATCTTATGAAAAGTAGTACGAGTAAACAAAAATTCAAGTACTCCCTCAACCTTTTCTTTTGCACTTTACGCTTGTAGAACTCTCTTCCGGCTTCTTGCTTTCCAGTCAACATTGATCTTCAAAAATTTAAATGCAGTGCTATCTTCTGTCCTCTTAATTCCTGTTCTTTTATTGTTCCCTCTCTTATTGAATGAGAAAAGAAAAAATGTTAAAATTCTAGGGGATGGCATGTGGAACTAGAACAATCTCTCCCGGTGGACGAAATAAGGAGTTCAGTTCAAAATTAAAGTGACCTGAAGAAGGCCTGAGCATACAATAGCCGAAACGTCCTGAATATGGCAACAAAGATGAAAAGTTCGAAAAATGTAAATAGTGTAATGGAGGGAAGTTTAGTTTTGGAGGCGTTAAAATTAACAAGCCATAAGTTAACGGAATCGGCTGCCATTTTGACTTTGTCGGACTGGCCAGCCTTACTATCGAGACAGGAGTAAATGAGTAGAAATACCAAGATTGAGAGCTGATGTCATGGCAAAGGTCATTAATGAAAATTAAAAACATAGTAGGACCAAGGAAGGAGCCTTTTGCCTCGTCTCTCTTTTTTTTCTTTTCCTTCTGTTACGTTTATATTTGTTTTTTTTTTTGTTTTTTTCACTATCTTTAATTTCTTTCATTTCCTTTATTACTACTATTTGGATTTGTATCTTATCTAAATATATTTGGATATCTTCATTTTTATCTTTTCAAGTTTAACGGGTCAGTTTTTTAAAAATCTTCTCCTTATCCAACCATCGCTCATAATTTTTTTTCCATTCCAGACATGCTTTTCTTTTCTTTTTCTTATCCACGATTCTTTATTTTAAGTTCGCTTATTTAGGTAGCTTCACTAATTTTCGGTACCTAAAGTTTAAAATGAATTTTTACAAATGAAAAAAGCATTTTTAAAGCTTACTTTTTAGCTTTAATTGAAAGCTAAATGATTAAATTTACTATTTCCAATACTCTGGATATGGAAATTATATTGATTGGCATCTCAGCTTTTTGAGCGCTTTCAGTAAAATCATTAAAATTGTCCATTTTTGACAAATTTCGACACATTAGTAAACAAAAGTTAATTCTCAGATTTAAAAATCTTCCAAAAATAAAATATGCTTTACTGAAACTTTATCTGAAGAATATTAGCTGATTCAAAGTATAATTAATCTAATTTGAAATAAATATTATTTACTTTAAGTTGAAAATAATAGAGAAAACGGTTATTTACGTGCTTTTCATCGCTTGCCAATCACTCAACAAGAACTGATAAGGTATTGACAGGTCTACGTAGACTTTATCTGTTAAAACATAATTTAAGAAAATGACGGATGAGCTCCTTTTTACATAATTTTTAAGTACTCAGTAAAAAAAAAACATGTTGGAAAATATCCTCCGTAATTTAATTTTAGGAATGTTTACTTTAAATTTACTAGAGTCAATCGCTCTTATTTTCTGATAGTGCCGTGGATGGTCGACCATACTTTCAAACATGGGCACGTTAAATAATATTTTATATACTTAAAAAGTATTAAATATTATTTAAAAAATCTTGGAGCAAAATACTTTGTATGAAGCTTTTCAATTTTTGATTAGTAAATATAGTTTTCATTAAATAACGATTGCACCTAACCAGATGAAAGTAATGCAGAATTTTAAAGATTTATATATTATAAATTATTATAATTAAAATTAAAAAATGAAAACAATTCTTGTAAAAATTCATTATTAATCGAAAAAAGTTTTTTTCTTAGGTCAATAGTGTCCTTAATAAATTTTATTTATAAAAGTACTTA
This sequence comes from Acanthosepion lycidas, assembly GCA_963932145.1. Taxonomy (NCBI): domain Eukaryota; kingdom Metazoa; phylum Mollusca; class Cephalopoda; order Sepiida; family Sepiidae; genus Acanthosepion; species Acanthosepion lycidas. The sequence goes on along the minus strand of OZ010595.1, from coordinate 39,345,005 downwards.
AAAGGTTTTCTAATTAAATAATGTAGTTTTATGGCATTTTTTATTTTACGATTCGGTGCAGAAAACATTGTTGACTGACATTCTCTTGGGAGTCCTGCCTTTTAACTAATAGAAAAAATTCTGATGAAAATTTTATTTCTTGAAATTTCATGAAATTAAGTAAGTGAGGGAAGGTAACATATGTAAAATAACAAAATATATATTTACCAAGATTTTCTAGAAAAGAAAAAATTCCAAAATACTTTCATTCATTTGTGAATAAGTCCTGAAATTTTTATTAGAATTTGGCAATTATTTGATTTTTATAAGAATTTCCAAATTAATATATTTTTCACGGGAAAAAAGAGCAAAAACACTAACTGTAAATATTACGTCGACCGCCGACGCCCCCCCCCCCCCAAAAAAAAAACAAGAAATTTCGAACGTGCTAGAAAGGATTAAAAAAATTATTAAAATAATAAAAATACTTAGGTATTTCCTCTTAATAAATATTTTAATGAGAAAACTTTGTTTTTATTGTTTGGTACCTTTTTTCATCATGCTTTGCTGTTTTTTTCATCAAAAAATTGAGGTACATAAATGCCGTTTATTTTGCATATGTATACATATATGCTGTGTTATGTACCTTGCTAGTAATAAAATTAATTTATCTCCTTACAAAGATTTTGAACTGCTTTTTGCATTTGTGCAAGCTATATTTTAATAATCACAAAGGCGACATAACTAGTCTCAATATTTTGAAGTACATTCAAATGCGTATCTTAGGATAAGTTTGAAAAAAATTTTTTTTTTAATAAACAAAACACAAGCTAAATTATGTAAATGACTGTTATTGGTTGTTTTCTTTGCACATTCAATGTGAAGCCGACCTCATCACTTCACGTCACTTATATAACTGGTAGTTAAACATATTAAACGATTGAAAAAAAATCATATTTATCTTTACTTATATTTTACACTTATATTTTACATTCTTACTTCATTGAATCTTCTCTCATTGGTATGATCAGTATAATAAAATGCTTGTCCACATGTTAAAAACCTAAACGGAATGTCCAATGGAACAGATTTAAATATCAGCTGCTTTTAGCGTTTTTGATTTTCTAGATCCCAAAGCGGTTGTCTGAATATCTATAAATGCGATCAATTAGAACTGAAAGTTTCCATTCTTAAAAGTCGAATTTGAATTTGTTTCTGCACGGAAATAATTGACTGATTTTTATAAAATATTTTCGATATCTTTTATGGTTGTATCATATGTCTTCTAAAGGTAAAAATATTTCTCCTTTTAATTAATCTTATTTCTGTTTTATAAAGTGTTCTTTCCTTTATCTGTTCGGTAAATCTTGAATTATGTTGTGAAATATTATAAAGATAGTAGGCCCCACTTATTCACATTGAATATGTTCCATAATCACCAGTGAATGCTTTAAACATTATATATACTATATTTTCTTTTGCATATATACCTATAATAAAGTTTAATTTATAAATTAGATATCGTAAGAGATTATCAACCATAATTGATAATAAGAGATTACAAGATGCTAAAATCTTTTGGCGGATAGTATATTCGTTCTTAACATAATTCATATCACACAATATTTTTATTTTAAATTAAGTCGAGAACTTTCAACATTTTACTTGAAGGTTATCCTTTAAAGCTTCTCTTTGCATATCCAAAATTCTAGATCATTACATTTGTTCTTTTCGACCGTTATTAAATCAGACTTGAATATGCCTTTTATTTTAAGGCTTGACTTTTGGTAACTGATATAATGGAATAACAATAGTAATTCTGAATAAATAAGAAATACACATTTGACTTCTGTTTAAAAATATAGATTTAGGTATTTTCAATGTGAAATGGATTTTGTAAGACCAATCATATATTTCAAATTGCTATTGCAAATATGTTTAGAATATTCCATGATGCCTCTTTATTGTAAATGGAACAGACACGTAACACGTCTATAATAATAATAATAATAATAATAATAATAATAATAATAATAATTATTATTATTATTATTATTATTATTATTATTAATAATAATAATAATAATAATAATAATCTCTTAATTTTTCAGAGAGCAGATTAATCCGCTACATGCTTCCTTTAATTCGTTAAATGAATCAATAACTTTGTAATTACAATAAGACTCTGATTTAATATTCTGATTTAACTTGCGAACACGCTTTTGAATTCTCTCTTGTTTAGGCATCTAACTTACAGCATCAAGAATTCTCAAGCTGTCAACTCATCAGGCAATGACATGGCTCCGGGCAGCACCTAAGAATCACTCCCTCTAATATTATACATATTGATTTCATTGACATTCGATGCACATCTGCAATTATGATACCCGGGAGCTTGTATTCTTGTATTCAAACACGGATAAGGCGTTGATTTGGAATTATATGGAAAACCCCTTTATTCAATTATTTGCACCATTGTCCTCATCTTGGCTATTTTTATCACAACGTTTCGGTTGTTGTTCTCTCCAGACTTCCTCAGGTGTATATTGATCTAGGTAACCTACAAGGAATTCCGAACTGAACCCTTTATTTAATCTACGGCGGTAGACTCTTCTCGCTCCACTGCTTATGTCTAGGAATATCTCGTCATGGTTTTATTTTATTTAGTATTGTTCAATTATTACTCGTCCGTTTCCATTGAGTGCAAGTAAACACAGCCAGGATTGAACTCAAAACCACTGTCACCAAATTCTTAGATTATCGCTTTTACTCACTAGGCGTTGGTTTATGAATAACTGAAGCTATTCAAAAGGAAAAAAAATAAGTGTAAAACGTTAAACCTGCTGTTAGTGTGACGTCAGACTTAAAATACATTCTCAATAGTGGCTACAACTTAGTAAGATTAAATATTAAAAGGAGACAGGACGAGAACATTTATTTAAACTGAGTGGATTTAATATTTACTTTTAGCAAGAGCATAACGAAAGAAAATATAAAAATGTAAAATGCATTGTCATGTCCAAATATTAGAATACTGAATAGATTTCAATAAATATACTGCATCGACAGGTTATTAAAAGTTATTAAATAACAGTTATAAAATAAGTTATATTTTTGAAATCCAGTCAAAATTGTTAAGGAAAATTATTAATAATGTGACACTATTTAGGTATGGTAATTGGCTAACTAATTAACCATAGAAATTAAAACATGAAATAATTAAGGCGAAAAAGAGCTAGCCCGAAAGATATTCCGTTCGATATTAAAAAGATTTGATTTTATTTACGAAAAAGATACTTTCTCAACACACAGTAAACCCACGGAAAAAGCCATTTGTCAGGTTGATTAATATCTTTCCGAGGGAGATGGGAAGAAAGGCAAATATTAAGATATCGGCCAGACCATGGCGGTCATAAAAATTTCGTCTTGAGACGATCACCGATACAGGCAGGGAGAATCAATGTTAATTATCTTTCCAAGATATCGTTTATTTTTTTCTTAGCCACCAGCGAGGAAAAGTAATGTGGCAATTATAAAATTTTGGCATTGTCTCGACATAGGTGAGAGGATTGTTATTATTTACCTTATCAACGTGTCGCTTCAGACGCTGAAACGTTGAATAGCAATATGGCGTTTGTAAAATTTTGGCTTGAGACAGAAAATAGAGTGGAGAATTGAGATTTGGCGAGATAAAAGAATTTAATTTCTCAACAAGTCAAGGATTCCATTATAAAGCTAACTTCACGAAGGGACCAGATGGCAAACTTTGACAGTGATTGATGGAGTCGGTAGAGAAAATTCTGGGTGGCCAAAAGATATCATATAAATTTAATTGGCAATATGGAATTTGTAAAAATTTTGGCCGATGGGAAAAAGGAGAATTTTGTAAACAAAAATTTTAGATTATAATTTTAAGGAGGCCAGCTTAGCTACACCCGCTGGCCGGAATGCCATTGGTCGAGTGGTAGCAACGGTGATAGGCGGGGGTGAATGAATGAGAAAGACGGAGAAGTTATTAACTGAATGGATTGGTATGAGATATCAATGTGAGAGAGAAAGAGTCTAGGAGGATAGTTCATCTCCGACCTTCCGACGGACGATGGAAACCCCCGCTCTGAAATGGAAAATTAATTTTCATAAAAATGGGAAGTAAGGAAATCTCCTGGCCTGACAACAAAGATATTTCTTTTTTTGGAGTTAGAGTCAGAGCTTAACCTGAGTGTTGCCTCGCAGAAGCTGACCGAGAGATTCCATGACCTCCGACTTCGCCAATAGCAAGTTATACTGACGAACGAAGCCAAGCTAAGAACTAAATCAGTTGATTTAAGATACCAACTTGCTTGAAACATAGACGTGTCACATCTCGTAGAAAACGAGCAAAGAGAAAAACACACTCCTGTATATAATAAAAGGATAAAGTTAATTTGTTATTTCTTAAGTTACCTCTTGTTTTTCTTTTATTAATTTATTTTTCCTTTGCGCTTGTGCGATACTACCTTCAGTCTGGACTCAGCCTAATCTGTACGGATAGACGACTGATTGATCTCATCTACCTAAGATCAAAGTCACAACGTGGGTAGGTTAGACTTGAGATCGAAGCAGTTGCTCCAGTAACCAGACGTTGCAAGTGAGCTGGGAACGATAGAACTGGTATTGAACCGGTACAGCTGGTGAAACCGTTAACATCGACGACCAGAATTCGACCCTGGACGGGCTAGTGTCCCATATTTGTATCAAATTCCGAAATCCTGGTCAGCCAGGGGATTTCGCCGAGTAGCGACGACCATCGATCGACTGGGACACAGGCTGGTGGCGGCGACAAACGGTCAACCCCAAAACGCCGGTAGAAGAAACATTACAGTTTTGCGCCGCGACTGGAAGTTGACCACGGGCCGACGGCTGGGTGCCACAATATACTATTTGAGTCTTTGTTTGTAAAAGAAATATATAACTACAGCGTGTGCAATGAATGTAAAGATAAATTCTCAGATAGCGTGTCCCCTTGTAGAAAGTTATTTTGTTACAGTTAATGCCGAGATTATCTTCCAGTGGTGCAAATGATAGAAGACAAAAAAGTCGAAACGATTTACGGAAAATTGAGGTCATCACGCAGCACCCCCCTCGCACGGAGGCGATGAAATGCTACTTACTACATGCCATAGAGCAGATAAAACAAGTGTATTTACCCTCCCGTCCATTCGAATTTGGCAAAAGTCCATCTTTAAGGTGGAAATCTAATAACTAGGCGAGACTAAAAACAAAATGTTCTTACTTTTTCCCGACACTTCCTTTTTGCAACACCCCAGGTTTGATCCTGACCTCCCGCAATTGGAAAAAAATCAGTTTAAACAAGAGAAATTTGGTGCGATGTGGTTGAAATACTTTCTCTTGGTGATGTCATGGTTTCATAGAAATTTCAGTTGTAAAACAAAGGAGTTAATTTATCTTTTTAAAACAATACTGACCGTTCAGTTGAATAGGGCGCAACAAGACTTTACATCATTTGACAAGTAAATCCGGAAAACGTAAATTTGAGTTATGTATATATGTAAAACCGAGAAACATTTTTATTTTTCTACTTTTGGGGCAGAAATAATCACTTTAAAAAGCAGTAAGATTTAAAACGATTTTAATCATATGACCAAAAATTATATTAAATTAATATCAAAAGGTGCGAAATTATCAGATATACACTGAAACAAGATGCTGTTCGTTTCAAATGAAAGAGAAAAAGTAGATTTCCATAAAAGATTAGTTTAAAATGAAATGCAATATTGCAAAAGCAGGAAAGAATTGTGGTTGATTTGTTTAAAGGATAAATTATCCAAGTTGCTTATAAATTCTAGTTTTTAGTATAAAATAAAATGACATAGGGAACCATAATTACTAATCATGTTTAGTCTATACATCCTTACCTGTTATACACATCTGGGGTCTTTTACAAATCTTATTGGTAATCATGTCAATGATATAATGTTAGCGACATCGCTTTTCCCAGTCTTTAACTGGTATTCATTTCAACATACACACAAATTCAAAATAAAATACATGTTTTAAGTGTGGGTATATTACAGTGTCGAAATTCCAGAACGCCGCAGAGTATCGATATTAAATAATCCAGATGTAAATGAACTGGAACTCTACTGGACAAACAGTTTAATGTAGTAAGTTTGTCGTTATTGTGGCTCTAATGAAAAGCGTTCGTAGAAGTATAAGATCGAAAATCGTGCAAGAGCAATGTGACTTTTCCAAGACACCGGATTATTTTTGTGGCTATCTTTATGATCACAATGTTGTCAGATTGAGCATTGAAAATGCAAAATGACATAATTCAAGGTTTCATAGATTCCATCAAAACACTTGATAAAATATGACCTACTTGAAATGCAAGAGAGGTTTCATTTATATTAGACTAATGTGTAACATTTACTGGGAACAAACAGCTTGTTTAATTTATGCCGATGACACTGAATCGGAAGCAAAATTGAAAGAACTCTTAGACAAGAAAATATTAACAAATGGTTGTTAGCGAAAGAGTTTTCAATTTTCACTTGTGTCATAACTTTTTTAGTAATTTTAGAATCCTGCCATGTTAGTTGAAGTAGATGTAAAATTTCCAGAAAATTCTCAATTAATTTAATTCGAGTGGTGAATTTGATAAGGAAATTACTCACTTGATAAAAGGGATAGGTGAAGCATTTCATTCTTAATATTTTTGTTTTGGCTTGTTAGGTTGTCATAATGTTATTAGAAGTATTATCATCTGGCCTTTTTTATCCACAAGGGATAAAAGGGAAAAATCAGTGACCTTTATCAAGTATTCTCTGAAGGTGCAAACGACACGAAATAAAATCTCCATAAGACATTTTCACTTCATTATGTAAAGCGACAAAAACACATTGTGTCCTCTACGTACAGCGTCAGTTTAAAACCCCTTGGAGGAGACTAAGAAAAATATAGTCAAGCTAAATAAGGCGAAAGAAAGAGAAACATATCACGAATGACGCAGCATTTGAAGAAAACAAAATGTCTTGTAACATTGATGAAACCAATATTTCTTTCAAAGTTAGATTATTTGAACTGAGAGTTCTCTGAATTTAAAATATGATAATATATTTGAAGGCAAAATGAACATCACTTGGACAGACTACAGAAAGCGACAGAGAGAATATCTATGTAGATTAAGATATACAAATAAACGAATAAACTGATTTTATAGATAAGCCAGGGCATGTAAATACATTTTAAATGTTTATAAAGATATAAGAAAATGATTAAATGCTGTTTATATATTTTGTTTCCACTTCGAAAGGTATTTCTTATAAAAAGATAAAAATAAATATTTGCCAGATAATGCGATAGCCAAATCAAGAAGTATTAAATGTTGTACTTACCTTGTTGTACGTAAATTCAGGATTAATGGTAATCTCTAATCACAGAATTTCGAGCGTTTACATGTCCGGGTTTTATGTATATTCAAATGAATATGAATCCTGAAAAAACAAAAAAACAAAAAAAACGCTTTTTGAATATTTTTAAACAGTTATAACACATATTTAACAGTATAAATTAGTAGGATGTAGAAGTTCTATGTGTAAAGAAGGACTTGTGAAACTGATCAGTAAAGAAACATTTTAAAATGAACTGAGTAGGTGAAAGCTGTAACTGATTCTTTTTAATAAAATCTATATATAGTGACTAAGTTTTAATAAAATAAAATTTAATAAAATCTTATATATAGTGACTAAGTTTAGTTTTTTTTATAGATAATGTAAGATGGAAGTGAACATATAAAGGAGGAAGTAGACATGACATATGTGTCAAGTAAATGTTTTGAGAACCAAAAGAGTAAAATATTTCACTGAGAAATGAAGTCGAGAGAAGAATACAAATACAGGAATATCTCGAGTAATGCGCATTCCATTAATGCGTTTCCGATTAGTGCGCTAAAATTTTTATGCACCAAAATTTGTTTAGTGCATACATAATATTAGATTTGTGCGGTAAAACATTCTTCAATTTATCTACAGTAATTGAAAATTGATGTTTTTATAATTACCGACGTACAAATTAGCCGTATTAATCGACGGAGTCCTGTACATAGTGAAAAATGACCAAGAAATGGAATAAAAATTGAAATGGAAATAAAGTATGAATTAAAGTAAAATCATATACTGTATATATATCAAGTCAATAATATAATCAGTAAGCGTCGACTTCTTTCTAACATGCGTAATAATAATACCTTCTCTGAGGGGACGAACAAAAAAAATGACCCGGATCTTTGCTTTTAAATTGAAAGCGACCATGGAATCTATGTGATAGATTATCATCACACAAATCGAACAACATATATTGAAAATTCCAGTAAAAATTCAGGGTAGAGACGGACTGACCTATCTCGTATATATTAATACATATCTTTTTATATATACGGTATGCTTAAAAGTTTTAGATCTGACTGGCTTGACCCCAAATTTTGATAATATTCTTGTATTTCTCCATATTTCTTCGTATTCTTGTATTTCTCCACACACACACACACACACACACACACACACACACACACACACACACACACACACAGAGGCACTCTCTCTCTCTCTCTCTATATATATATATATATATATATGATAAATATATAGTTTTGAGGTATGATACATTTGTGGGTTAACGAACTCAATATCAAGGATAGAGCGTATGTAAATATATGAAAGTCCAGCTGCGACAGTCTGTTTCATGCTTAAACGCAATCGTCAGGCCATGTGCGTTCTGTTTTGGTTAGAATATATATATATATATACACACTGGTCAGTGGTGGATTATGAGTGGGTCTATTGTATTATTCTAACTGTTATTTTGATGGACGGTAACGGTTATGTTTCGAATATTCTAGGGGCTATTGAGTGGAAATGCAGTTTTGTGTTATTTTATAGTGGTGATTGTTAACATTTTATTCATTATTTTTTGTTGATTGTTATTATTACGTTTAATTGTGTTTATGTATGCCCTTGTAGTTTAATTTGTTTATTATTCATTTAATTTCTCTTACTTATTAATTGATTTGGATTTATTTATTTTACTTATTTATTTATTTTTACTTATTTATTTTTGTTCGTTTCTACTTTTCAATTTTTAAGTAAGATAGTAAAAATTTGTTTTTCTGTTATAGTTTTTTCTCTTTCAGAAAGAGTTTAGGGTTTTGGGATTTATTGTTGTAGGCTCATGCAGTTTTCCTTGTTTGCCATGATATGTTTGGTGTATTTTGGTTTTAATTTCCCAGATATGTTTAGAAAGTGTGCTGTTTGCCTATTTACTATTTGTAGAACGTGTTTTGGGTGCGTAGTTTCTTTATTCCCAGGGTACTTCAGTTACTCCTGTATATATTTTTCTTCATTATCTGCTGATTTTTACTGTGGCTTGGTATAGTACATTGTTCTGAAAGCAATTGCCGTTTAAAGGACATTCGTTGTTTGCGCTGTAGTTACACGTGGGTTTGATTTGTGCGCGAGGTTTGTTGGTTGTTTTCCTGTTGCGTTTTTTTATTATATGTCACGTTCTCGGTGCAACTGATCTTTTTTTGCTTTTGTTGAATATCTTGCGGAGAGTACTTGATGCCCCATCAAGCACTCTACAACAGACAATGTATAAAGCGTTCACAAACAGCACCATACAATAGACACAAAACTGCATTCAAATCCACAATTATTCCCATTAAATAGCCCCTAGAATAATTCGAAACATAACTGTTACCGCCTACCCAAATAATTGATAGAACACAATAGCCCTACTCATAATGCACCCCTAACCAGTATATATAAATCGTAGATCCAAAACACAACACACATGGCCAGACGATTATGAAGATTTGTACATTACTCTATTCTCTACAATCACTTGGCATGTCACTACAGAATCTTATTCCAAAAAAACAATATTCAGTTAGGTTTTGTTGAATTATTTTTTATTAATAAAAATTTTACTAAATTATTTAAATTAATTTCCTAAAAAATATTTCTGCTTTGTAAAATATTTATATCAGGTTATAATTTAAAAAAAAATCTTTTAAATTGTTTGAGTGGGATCAGTTTGCTACATTTATTGAACATTTAATGCTTCTTACGATTTTACTGAAATTGATATTTTTTTAAAAGTTAAATATTAAATTTTAAAAATGAAGGCAAAAACAAACAAATTATTCTAAATATACACAATCGTTTTAACATGCTGAGACAAAGATCATAAAAATTTTAATAAACTATTTACTTTAATTTAATATTTATTTTTGAATTAAAATTTTTTTTTTCATGAAATCAATCTCTGTCTTTACTTTTTTTTACTTTACTGACAAAAACAATTTAAGCGATTTGAATTGTTTTAAAAGAAGTAATTATTTTCTGATTTAAAAATACTGGTGTTAATTTGATAATATATATATATATATATATATATATATATATATATATATATATATATGTATATATATATATATATATATATATATACAAACACCGATAAGTTATGTGTATTTAACTTTTTTTTATAGATTTATAACTGATGTGTTTTACATCAGTATTAAACATGTTAACCCGTCAAAAGCTTAGCAAAATGTGTTTGACAGAACCCGTCTTTTTTAGGTGAATGGAATTAGTATTTATGTTCGTAAAAAATAAATCTGCAACGATCAAACTGAAATTATACGTGTTTTTCATGCATATTCGATCCCCTATAGAGAAAAATATTTGCATTTAATTTTCTTTTCTTTTGTATTATAATGGTTTCAAAAATTTTGAATCTTGCAATGAGACCAATATATCAGGTCATCCCATAAGATCTGTCCGAATTTTAACTTTTTTAAAAATGAACGAAATTTAAAGAGTATTTTATAATGTCTAATGGAGGTGAACATTATTATTATGTTTAGATGCATTTAAACTGATCAAATTTTATTTCAGAGAACAATAAAATTAAATTTTCTTTGATTAAAACCCTGCTAACATGGAAGTACCCAAGAATCATTTGAGGCACATAATGCTTTATGAGTTCAAGAAAGGAAAATCAGCAGCCGAAGCGGCTAGAAACATTCACTCAGATTATGGAGAGGAATGTGTGAATGAAAGAACTTGCAGAAGATAGTTTGCAAAATTCAAAGGTGGAGATTTCACCCTTGAAGATGAAGATCGAACCGGGCGTCAAGTTGAGTTTGATGAAAAGCTTCTTGAAGCAGCCCTTGAAGAAAATCTTGCTTTATCAGTTGAGGAATTGGCAGTAGTTCTCAGTTCAAACCATACAACTGTTCATCGTCATCTTCAACAACTTGGAAAAGTTCCTAAACTTAGAAAACGGGTGCCTCATGAATTGTCTGAAAACAAGCTCAAATCTTGAGTTGACATCTGCTCTTCTCTCCATTCTCGCCAACTTGTTTCACCTTTTTTGGATAGCCTTCGTTAAGCGTCGTAGATAGTGGCTTGGTAAAGGGGAAGGACCCCAACCACAGCCGAGAAGGGAACTTCATGGGCAAAAAGTTCTTCTTTAATCTGGTGGGATCGCCAAGGAATAATACACTTTGAATTCTTACCACCTAATGCAACAATTAATGCTCAAATATACTGTCAGCAATTAGAGCGTTTGAACCAAGCCTTGAGGAAAAAAAACCTGTTCTAGTGAATCGAAAAGAGGTGATGTTTCATCAGGACAATGCGCGACTCCACACAGCAAGAATCACGTTACAAAAGATCGAAGAACTTGGTTGGCAGAAAATTCCTCATCCACCTTCTTCTCCCGATCTTGCTCCTTCATTCTACCATTTGTTTCGTAGCTTACATAATCATTTGGAAGAAACAGCTTTTGTAACACAGGAAGAGATTAAAAATGACATTTGTGAGTTCTTCGAATCAAAGCCAAAAGAATTTTACAGTAATGGAATTAGTAAGCTTGTTAATAGATGGAAGAAAGTCATAGATAATCAGGGAAAATACATTGTTGATTGAATCTGTAATTAAATGTAACATTTGGTCACTTGTTTTCTTTATTCAAAATTCGGACAGAACTTATGGGATGACCTAATAATATTTAGCTTAATATGAAAATATATATTGAGGGTTTGGTGAAATTATTGAAGATTGCATAAAATGGAAGATTGAACAGAGACCATAGATACGCCCTCAGTCTGCGTAAATGTTACAGTAACTGTCGCAAAATGGTACTTGTGACGTGCAAGATGGTGTACGTAAAATGGTCTAATATTAGAAAGTAGTAGGTTAGGGTGCTTATACATGTTTTGTAGTATTATTTCTATGGTTTCCTTAACAGGAAAATTAATAAACAGACTTTTATCGTCTCACGAGGCTAGTTAGGTTTATTAAAATGCAATATATCAAGGAATTTGTTAGTGGAACAAAAACAATTTTTATTTGATAAGCAGGAGTAGAAATTTAAGAAATTGTTGGATGTGGCGGAGTGTTAGATCTATAGATTTTAACATTTCCCTATAAATCGCCCGGATTATACTCATCCACACGGGGGCGTACCGAAGCAAAGTGCTGCCCGGGGCCCGTATTGATAATGGTGCCCTCTTTTTTGAACGGAAAATATAAATGAAATAACCTTAATGGCGTTGATTAGTACTTGAAAAACAACAAATTCAACAATTAGCTGAACAAACGTTATCATATTTTAACCTTTCGAGCTTTTGCAGAAGCAAAGTTACAAATAACTTGGTCAAAGTCTATATTTTCCACAGTTTCATGTTCAATTGAAATGAAGGACAAATTGCATAAGTGATCTTGCGACATACTCTCAAGACTGAGAAACTTTGCTCTGCAGTAGCAACAGAAACCGTGAACGTCAAAAACAGCCGTAGAGCAATCACAATATTTGGCACTGTTTCTTGAACTTGTTATCGGTAAATCCATCTAGGTCATTCGATAGCCGATGATTTGGTCATCACGGTCATGTCACGTTCCAATTTGGAAGATGCCACTAAAAAATCCCGAAGTCGAAGTACTTTCAATGGCAGCCTAAATACGTCTAAGTCAGGACTATATTTGCTACCGAGAATTTTAAATTGTCACTTCAATTCGCCTTCTGTATTTTCCAGGATTGCTTGCGATGATAATCCAGCGAAGACAGTTTGCAGATGAGACATGGTGTCAAATCGTGCTTCCAGTTAATTTACAAGTCGATTTTAACATTCGTAAATATTTCTCTTTACTTCCTGCACAAGTGTTTGATATAGATCATCTTCCTCTTCCCCTGGTATCTTTCTCTTTCGTGTAACCCGCTTTTCCATTTCTTCGCACTTTGCTTTACTTTAACTGATTCAGACACTAGCCTGTCCCTGTTTCGGTTAAAGAAAATTTTGGTCGCATTCATGTGGGTTGGATCAATACCAGTTTCTTTTGGATGAGATTTATTTGTCTCAGAATTTTTTTCCAGTAAAATAAATGTGACAGGAAGGAGAAGTTTTCAATTGAAAACAAAATAATTCGTGCATCACCTCTTGTTTTAAGATTTTCTGAAGCTGAGGTTAATGAACCGAGTGCCTGAAATCACTCCTTAAAATCCGGTTTTCACTGCATGAATAGTTTCGTAACGTCCACTCCAACGGGTGGTTACCAAATGCTTTATCATGACATTCACATGCGAAGATAAAACTTCCCACCGGTGATTGGAAGAGGAGAAAAATGTATAGAGTCTCCCAATCACCCCGAAAAATGTAATGGCACTTCCATTCACAGCTGAGGCATGAACACCGCATAAATGTAGACTATGATTAGAGCATTTAGCTTTCCCATTTATGTTTCGTGGTAGACGTTGAACACCACCATGAACTCCAGCCATACTAGCCGCATTGTAAAATCCTATCCCTCTACATTTTTTGAAATCAAGTTTCTCTTTCTCCAGTCGATCCAAAATCATTTTCTTGATAGGATAAGCTGTCTTACCATGCCCAGTGATAAAACCATGAAATGATTCCCACACCTTCACTTCTTTGTCTTCAACAACGGCATATTGAGAAATGAAATTCATCTGATCATTATGAGAAATGTCTGGCGTGCTGTCTAGTATGATCGCAAAATAATTGGCTTTTCGAATTCGATCCAATATATTTCCTTTACGCGGTTTCCGAAGATATGAATAAATTCATTTTGGATTTTCGGTGACAAGTACCGCCGGTTATCATTTACTTCTTTCAAGTAATGCTTTCCAAGAACAGGATCGTACTCGCTCATAAGTTCAACAAGTTCTATAAAGTTACCTTTATTGGAACTATATACATCTCGATGACCTCTAGAAGACAGGGTCTTTTTCGTCAGAAACTTCACCTCATCAAGTAACCGTGTCAAATCTGTCTTTCTTTCATAGTTTGTACTCGTAATTTACTGTTAAGGGTAATTTCAAACATCTCCCATTCATTGAAAGCTCTTTGGTGGTCAGACATTTTTTAATTAAGCTTCCAGAACTTTTGAAGTCCCTGTTTTCTTGATAGACTAGATTTGCGTTGCTCTGTCTTCAGGAAGAGGCGACAGTAGAAACAATAAAGATATTTTTTCGTCTTTGAGTACAGCAACCATGATCTCAAAACAGTCTCTCCATTTTTCATAGTTTTGTAAAACGAGTGTTGTATCATTATCTTTGGACTATTTCCCCCCTGTCTTACAGTCGGGGCAAACGGTTCATCTTTGTTTTGAAACTTTTTATGCCCCAATGTTACAAGATCAACAAGCACCTGCCCTGAGCATGTTCGTGGCCAAAATATGATGTCTCCGTAAACAGCAATCTCTGTGTTTGCCTGTTCTATTTCTTTATTTCCCCTAACTTCATCAGTTCCTTCTTCATATTAATACCTGTCCTTAACGCATGCACCGGGGTTTCTTCCTTTGGCACATCATCATTGTCACCTCCATTTTCTTTAAAAACGTTAATTCCTGCAGGAAATTCCTCTTCAACATTTATTTCTATATTTGTTTCCACCATATTCGCAATTCCTCCATGTTCCTCCCCTCCTAGTTCTGATGGACATTTAGCATCCTGGTCTTTGCAATTTACTTTAACTACATATTTCTTCTGTAGGAAAACATGTAAAGATGCAGCACATTTTCTTTCCTCGCGTTCTCTGGTAGCTTTCAACTTGTCGTAAGCCGCACCACTCAGTTTTTGCCGTTTACTCATTCTAATCGATGAAAAAACAGAAACAGAAACAAATAGGAAAAGAGGATATACAACGGCATATGGAATTTTTTATTTATTGTACTAAGATACAATTTGGCACAAGGTTGAAAGTGGGATTTTATAAAAGGGTGATAATTTCTTAAATCCCCCAAACATAGCTAGCCAACTACGTGACATATTCGCATCTTATAATGGTACAGGAAAGTGCTGCTTAAAAATAGAAGTAAATAATTACATTAGATATCTTATTGAGCTGATGATTGTTTAATTTTTCTTAAATTCAATTTTTAAAATTTACTATCCTTTTTTTCTTATACATTTTTTATCGTTTTTCATTTCATTCTTATATTCAATATAATAATTTAAAATTTAATCCATAGTAATGGCCGTAATAAAAATAACTGAACATTGAATATTTGTATTAAGAATCATTAAAATTTTATAAGAAATGTTCACCTTTGATACTTGCATTAAACATTAACTAATTTTCCTGAGAATTGACTGACAATTAATTTTTCGGCAAAGTAACTACCTCCTCATTATTTTGCCGGTGTATACTTTACCTTACAGTGTTATGAAAGATGGTACTGAAATCAAACTAATAAGGACAGACGTATTTAATATCAATTTATTAATTTCCATAAGTTCAGCCGGTTATTTAAAAGATATTTGTGTTTTAAAATAAAGGCTTTGAAATAGTAAAAAATAAACACTAAAAGCCAATATTAAATAATTACAGTTCTGATTTAACTTTGTTTTTTATAGAAAAATAAATCTTTAATCCTTTTTGTGTTTCTGTCACGCGATGAATCTCTTTCCTCCAGTCGTGCTTGCCGAGGGGAGATTCTACAGTTCAGTTGGAATGGGAATTCTACAGTTGATCCTAAATGAATATTTAAAAATATTTTAAAATCGCTCCAGAAGACTTTAAAGCGTAATATTTGCAAATATGACATCTAAATAATCTTAACATAATTTTTTATATTACAAACTTAAAATTCTTACTTTGTAATACTAATTTAAAAATTTAATCTTGTAATATGTACTATATTTGATTTTTCTGGAAAAGTTTAGTTTAAAAATCTCTAAAGAATTTTAAAAAATATTGTTATTTTCACATAATAATTCTAAAATAGTGATTTTATGGACAATCTATTGAAATCTCTGAAAAGCCTGATATTTATACAGTTTTAAAGCCTTAAAAATTGCAAGTTTAGTAAAAACTTTCGAAATGTAAACAAACTTTAAATCGCATATGTTTCTGATTCTACTTTACTACGAATTTTTTCTTTATTTAAAAAAATCTCCAATCTTTTTCTCCGAAAAAAAAAGAAAAAAATTAAAAAGATTCATTTTTAACAAGTTTCAAACATCTATAGGTGATTAGTCAGGGAGGAGATTCTACAGTTAAGTTGGAGTAGAGGTTTTACAGTTGATCAGTCTGGGGATTCTTCAACTGGTTCAATGTTTTATATCAATGTTGTCCAATAAAAAAGCAAATAATTCGTTATCTTCAAGATACGCACTCCGGAAATTTCAGCATTCTTTAATGAATGTCGTCTTCAAATTAGCAGCAAGTGTCAGCTTCGTACGTTCTTTTGATCTGCTTTTTTTAAAAAAATAAACATGTTTTTCATTTGAATTCATAAATAATTTTTTTTTACAATAAATTAATTTGGTCATTTTTCAATAAACATATATGAATGAACATTTACTAATAAAATTTGAAAACTTTTTTTTAACAATGAATTGAAAACTTTCTAACGATGAATTGAAAACAAGTCAAGCATTATTTCAAAATTTCTCGAAAAAAATAGATCACAAAAGCGTACTAGGCTGGCTCTTGCTGTTACTATAAAGAAAGCATTCCTTAGAAAAAAGCTGAAAATTTTGGGATTGCGTTTCTTGAAGATAATCAAATAGGTAAACTGTTGTTTTCTATGAATAAATAGTTTAGAAATCTTTCATAACGCCATAGCAGTTATACTGAAAAAAAATAAAGAGGGGAATCATTATTGTGCAGAGACCAGAAAAATAGCTTCATCCTAATTTTTAAATTTAAATGAAAGCTGTTTTATTCTAAGATATTTTCAAATTTCATGGACAATAAGAGAAAAATATACATTATAATCTAACAAAAACATTTGAAAAAATGTGATATTTTATTTTATTTTTAATTTTCCGTCTAAAAGACCTTTGGTTTGGAAGGACTTCTGGAAGGAGCGCAACTTTTAAAAAAGACCAATCTTATTTCTCCATAATTATAATCTTAAAAATCTTATGACTTCAAAGACAACTTTTCTTTAATTCTTCAAGCAACTAAAGCCTGAATGAAAAATCGTTCGTAAATTTTTTTAAATATCGGAAAATATGCTATCCTACATTGGGAAGTTTTAATCATATATTTTTAGACATATTAAATACATTTTTATTTAATAACAAATATTTCATCTTAGGCAGAAGTATTGGAAGGCTTTCAAAATTCACTGTAAAATTTTTAAGTGAATAAAATTTAGGTGAATTGCATCAGAGGAAATTTGTTTTGGGATCAACCCAAAGAAAAAAACATTTTTTATAAAACTCCCCGAGAAAAAAAAATTCTTTTTTGGGTTTTTTAAAAACAAAATTAAAATTTTCAAATAACTTTTTCTGGGTGTTCACACCGTAAATTTAATTCTTTTTATATGTGGCCTTCTCGTTTTTGATCTTTCTAGAAATGCAAAAATTAGCGATTGGGATTTTTTAAATTCAAGTTACCAAACGCTGAAACCTTCATGTTAAGTGATAAAAAATATTTTATCAAGGTTTTTTTTTTTTTTTTTTTTTTTTTTTTTTTTAAATCAAAGACGTTATTTATTATAAAATTAATTTACTTTATTCATTAGAATAAATTCCAAAAAATTCATTAAAATTTCAACATGTTCACAACTGATTTTGAAATCATTGAAAAAAAATCTTCTGAAATTTTATTTTTATTAAAAATAATTTAAAGCCCATCCAAAAATTATTTAGGCCTATTATGGCAATACAAAAACATGTTTTGGGGCGGCAAATATATATATTGGTTGTACAAAATATACAATATAGTCGGGATGTCTCTTGGAATGTCCTGGTGTAGTCTTGTAGTCTCAGCAAGAGGCCATTCGCAGCAGGGAGTACCGGCATCTCAGGGAGTCGCCCGAGCTTATTAAAAGCTGAGGTCGCACACAGAGCGTCATGTCATGTGTTTGTGATCTTCTTTGTATTTTATCTAAAATCTCTAAATACATAGAAGCTCCAGAGCAGATGTGGTAACAACATTCATTGCATGGGCTAATGGTAGATTTATAGATGTGTAAGACAAATTCCAATGACTGACAAGAATGTATCTTGTCCTAAAATGAAATCTAAAAAAAGGATGAATAACGAAAAAAATTGTTAGATGATGATGTTCAGTTATTTTGTTGATTGTCACGTGAATGATAAAGAAAAGACGTTATCTGGATAAAACCGAAGACCAATTCAATATTATAAAAAGAGTAATTTGAATACGAATTATTTATCATTATTCCGGATTCAAACCTGAATGGCGGTTTATAATATAAATAAATATAAATTTAACGTGTGTGTTATTTGCGAAAAAACTTAAGATTAAAAAATAATTATATAAAAAATCACTTATCATTTCTGTATCGTTTAATACACTCTTGTCCTTTAGTGTGTATCTGAAGCAATGTATTGTCTATAATTAATAGAGTATATAATTTATCTTGTAACCAATGAACAACTTCAGAGATAACATGGTTGAGGAGTTAATTCTTCCATAAATATATATATATTTATTTATTCGATACGGAGTAGAGCTTCGTAAATATTTTACTCGAATGCAAAATAACCGTGTTTTGATTTTAAGTACATTCGAATATTCATTTTTGAAGTTATTTAAAGGAATATATACATACAGGTAAATTGTCGCCATTTTACATTTTGAATTTCGCGCATGCGCTTTGTTTGTTTTATATTTTGTCGACTGCACAGTATAGTAAAACCTGTTGAGAAAAGACCACCAATATGCAATCCATTACGCCGGAAACGGTATGCTTTACTGCTTGACATTCGTGACAGAATCTCCAATATGAGTGTTTGGGTGTCAATCTGAGGATTCGGAAAGAATTTGATGAGTCTAATGGTGCTTACAAAGGTGCAGCAGCTCGGAAAAGTAACTCTTATCGTTCTGATACGAAAATAACTTCGGAATTTGTTGGTGAGGGACTCAGTCTCAATACGGAGGCCTACACCAATTGCTTTGAGAAGGTAGTACTTCCCTGAGTCAGGAAATACCCTATGTCTAGCAACAGTACTCTGCACCATGCTACACAAACAGGAAAACCCATTCATGGCTGTCAGACAATTTCTGCGACCACATCACCCCTTATATCTAATCACCTAACTCCCCATATTGCACCCCACCTTGATTATTATGCATTTGAGCAGGAGACCAAGAAAACTCCTTGTAACAGCAAAGATAAACGGAAGGGATTGTAAAAATTTTCGTAGTGTCTATTTATTCAAATACTTTCGGCCAATTCTTTAGCCATTTTCAAGGTGTTTCTTATTAATTTCTTTTAAGATGTGTTGTATCGCTTTTATACAATATGCATCACATTCTAGCAGACAACCGTAAAAAGAATTTAACAACAATCAACAGTGTTCAGATTCAAAATTGGAAAGGTGTGTAATAGAAGCAAACGGAAACAAACACGTTATAGAATATATTACCTAGAAGTCTCTCAATGTTGAATTTCGAAACAGGTATCTATCTATCTATCTATCTATCTATCTATCTATCTATCTATCTATCTATCTATCTATCTATCCACTTTGATCCGTTTATCATTTAAATATTTTTATTTTAAGAAACTTGATTATGCGTTGGCGAGTAAGTGTGCGTGAATGTCCGTGTGAAGTCAATAGATTTATATTTCTTTTCGTGTTAGCTAGCATCTTATGAATATTTATCTACTTGATGTCTATATCACTGAGTTTTTCTTATCGACCTTAAAGTCCATTACAGTCACAATTAACTTTGTTTTCTTCTTATCTTTCACTAGTTTGCACTATGGACAGACGTACATAATTCAAACAATTCGAATATATTTCGGATGCGCCATATTCTCTCTTATAGCTAATGATAATCCGGCTTGTTTTTAGTATTCAACTAGTTTAACATTATTCGGACTGTTATCCTCATCTTCATTGACATATTCAAAACGTTTCGGCTATTGTACGCACCGACCTTCTTCAGGAGAACGGACTATTATATCAGTAGATAACCTGATGGAGATACTGACATTCTGTACGTAAACAACACACTTTGGAATGGGATCAGACATATATCGACAGGATGAGGGCTTAGCAATGGGATCGCCATTATTACCAGCCATGGTAAACCTATATATCGAATACTATGAGGAAATGGTTTTAGAAACTACATCACTAAAGCTAACCCTATGGGTAAGATGCGTAGATGACACCTTCATACTCTGGCCACACCAGAAAGAAGTCTAGATACTATCTATCATGAGAGATAGACATACAACGCTATATATAATCTTGCGCAGTAATTTTCTTTATTGTTGAAAGTTCAATCTTTTTCATTGTAAATGGTTCATGTTCTTAAAATACATTTACGTTTGTGATTAAAATCTCTACTAAAAATAGAAAATAGAAAATGATGAGATTTTGAACTTGTAATAAGTACCTTGCTAGTAAGACTAGGAAAGATAACCAGCACTTGATATTTAATGTTAGTCATATAGCTAAATTCTTCTTGATCGAATAACAAAATAATAACATCGTTGAAGTAGATTTTCTGAGATTTAAGAATGTTATTTTGCCTTCTCAGTTAATTGTTGTGTCCTTTCATTGAAGCACCGTTTGTTCAATCAGATCGTTTTGAATCTACATACACGATTGTACACACTTATAAATTTCCCCATTTGTCTCCACCGATTAATATATACGACAACCTGCTAGATCATAAATATGAAAACAACAATTTCATTACTGTGATCAGGTTTTGTATACAGTTTTTATTATTTATTTAAGGATTGATTCTTTGTGATTAGACTGCATATAAAAAGAGAAAAAATAGAATAGTTTTTTGGGGAGTAGGGAATGTCAGCTCAACCTCAAGCATATTTGTAATCCTCTTCTTTTCTTAGTAGATTATTTAGTTCTCACTTGAGCTTGTACCAGGTACCCTTCTTAGGCATAATGTTTATCAGTCAGGAAATTCTTCTGCTTAGATTATTCCGAGTAAACGATACGTGATTACTTTGAGTAGTATGCTTTCTTGGATTGCAATATCTTCATTAAGAGTACTGGAGGTAAACATTTTTTAGTTCGGTCGTGATAGAGATTTGAAAATTAGTATCTTTTAAAAAGGCTATCTCATCAGCAGGTGTATAATATTGGTGCTGCTGTATTGCCATTTTGCGAGTGGGATCTGGACCGTGCATTCGTTTCTGTTGGGACATCTTGGGGGTCATGAAGAAGTGTACAGATAGTTCTTAGACACACTACTTAGGTGTGTTGATACGTCGTCTTTTCACCTTTCCAATTTTCCAATATATCTAACCATGATCATAGAAAAACCAATCAGTAGAAAGAAATTCAATTGAACAAAAAAAAAAGCAAGCCCCATATTTCCCCACCTTCAACACCAATATAAGGAATTGAACTCCACTCCTATCTGTTCCAATGCAGTAATTCCCATTCCCGGCCTACTCGCCACTAATTTCTCCATAGACTAGGTCTTTGTATCAAGGAAGGATTCCCAGGATTCAGACACGCCAAAAACGAGGATCCTGTCTTCCCATTCATGTGCTTTCACGTGGCTCTCGTTCATAGTACGGCTTTCATTTTCATTGAATATCATACTAAGCATGATAGAATTTTAATGGTTTACAAAACATCATCAAAATTTTTTAAAATCATCCCTTAGCTAGCATCCATATATGTGGCGACTTCAATATTTATCATGAGGAATAGGTATTTAGCTTAAACAAAACTGACGAAGAAAGATACCACCACAGCTTTTACATCTTTTACGAACCGACTCAGATCGTGTATACGTCAACCCGTGTTCATAATATCGTTGGGCATTACTGAAACAAACAATTTTTTTGCCTCTTGTCCCGACGAATGCTCCGCTGGAGCGTCACATTCCCTGAGAACCCCAACCTATTTACTTGTTAATGTGAAAATTGATATCAAACCGAAGGCACCCTCTGGTGTTCCATTGCATAGGACGATCATTACGTAAGCTAACTTCAGAAATTTGCTGAAGCTCCTATCTCTGTATTCTTAAAAAATAGAGACCCCAGTATAGCCTCTATAATCTGTGAATTAGGAATTCTTACTTAAATGAAAAATTTTATCCCGCACAAAAGAAGCCGAGTAGGCAAAAAGTTCTGGAAAATCTCTAACAGAAGCAAACCATCAGTGCCAACTATCATAAATGATGCTGAGGTAATCTCATCTTCGTCATCTTTGAAAAAAATTACCTTTAACACCATGTTAAAAGACACGGCCCATATACCTGACTTTCCACCCCTCACAGAACACAAACTATCACAAGTTTTCAGGCTGATAAAATGTCTTGTTACCACGAAGTCTACTGGTCCGGATAAAATATCGGTGATTGTTCTTAAGAACCTCAGCTAAGAGTTCTCTATACTTGACAAATGTGTTTAACTGCACCTATGGAAGGTGTCAACTGTTTGCCCTGTTGTTAAAAAATGTGGATGAGGTCTTATCCTGTCTCAAGCCCGCCTCATCATCCTCCATAGTGTCATATGCAAACTATTTGAGGCTATCAAGAAGATTTTTGATAAGCTCAACAAAAACAACCTAAATTCACTGCTTTATAACAGAGAGAATCAGCGAAACACTCGATAATAAACTTATCACGAGAGCGATCGCCTTAGATAACTCAAAAGCTTTTGACAATGTGTGGTATAGTAGGTACTACACAAACTCCTCAGCAATGAAATCTCTGAAATAGTTCTTGCAATTATCAAGACCTCCCTTCAGTTAACCTCTTGAAGGTCGATGACAATGTCCAGGCCACTGAAGTCTATGGGATCAACGCAGGTATCCCATAAGTCTCACTACCCTCTTTCTGCTTTACAATAAGGATCTGCCTAATAATATTCTCAGATCATTAACAAATATCAATATCACAGTGTATAAGTGCACCTCCAAAGCCTGACAGTCGATCTCTCATCTAACCGAGCTTAATAGAAGAAAACTTTCAACTAGTAAATTTTTATCATCCCTGAACGGATCTTAAATTCTCATGTTACCATGAATGGTTGTACTCTCATTGAAGTTCCATGATTTGAACGTCTTTTGGGATTAAAGTTCACTCCAAATTTCAACTGGAACTCATATATACGATCCATCATTAAAAACACTGGAAAACTGGTTGGTACCTTGTACTGTTCCAGAAAGCATCTCACTTCAGCTCTGTCTTCCCAAGCATCTAACTCGATTCTTTATCTTTACTAGAGTCAGAGAAAAAATGGAGTATTGCTGCCATATCTGGGCTAGTGCGTCCCAACCCTGTCTTTTCACCATTGACAAAAGCATTTACGCGGCATTGTAAGCGATTATTTTCCTCTCTACACCCTCTTCCACAGACGCAGCATCTCAATCCTCTTGTTACTCCATCGCTATTTCTATGGATTTTCGGTGAATTTTATTCCTTAGTTCCACTAGTTCAGACATTTACAATTAAGAGCCGCCATATTTGCAGAGACGAACCATCTGCATTTCCTTCGTATTTTATTGTTAAGAGGGAGGTCCATTCTGTTAGCTTCTCCTCAAGGGCTGCTATTTTATGGAACAGACTCCCGTGTGGATGCTCCCTCGAACATTACAATTTTAATCTCTTCAAATCTCTTCTCAATCGTTACTTATCGTTCGTATCTTTATAATCCACACTTCTACATCGATACAATAACCTCGTTTATTAAACCTCTTCCATGAGTGGATCTTAGGCTTTGTATTAGTTTAATATTTAGTAAAAAAACTATTGCTATTTTGTACGATCTTCAGGCAAGTTTAGTAACCTAATATTTTAAAGAAATGAATATTTAAATCAATTCTATTTTCGTGATATTTTAATTAGTGTACTGACCTGGAGCGGGGTATTGAGCTATTGAAGATGAGCATTAGATACAACAATTCGACTATACTTGGAGTTGGCTTCGTCTGGCCTGGTATGTGACCAAATCCAAACGCAACACGAGACAAGTGAAACATTCAGAAACAGCCAGTAATAAGGGCGAAGTTTATACGTTACTACATGGGCACATTGAAGCATTATAAATGCGTTTAGGCTGACTACATGTGTTGAGAGACCAATTTCAAGGCTACGAGTTACTGTTTTTTCCGGCATTTTAGTTTTGTTTATGGCTCTCAACTCTAGTACATAATCTAACATTCACTTTTTTTAGTAAGTAAAGACATGTACGCTAACGTTCTATTAAGATTTAATTACGAAATGTCCATTGCAGAACTGAAGCGGAGAAAAGAAGTTTGATTTGGGCGCTTAAGGTAAAAATACAAGATAAATTCAGCACTGGAAAAAAGGTGAAGTAGTAGAAAAGGCATAATGCGAATCAAGTGCTGCTTTAAAAAAGAAAGGATACAGCAAAAAAATGTCTAAAGAATCGAGGAAAAAAATATTGGGAGAAGAGGATTTGCGAAAACAACTGGACATAAAAGAAGAACAAGAAACGTATCTTGAAGGGTAAATTGTCTTGAATGAAAGTACAAAAATGGTTTTTAAAGTGAATAAGAAATTATTTTTTCATTGCAAAGAAAATACAGCAAAGCATGAGAAAGGTAAAGCTACTTTAATTTTTAATGGAAGATAAAGATATAAAAATAATACTCGGCGTATTACATACGTTATAGTCGTTATATGATGGCTGCCTACTCGATTGAATATCTAAATAAATCGTGATTTGGCTATTTCATTCATCCTCATATGCCTTCATGACACAGAAACACACACACACACACACACACACACATACATACATATATACATATATAAAAACGACAATTTTTAAAATTTTTATTTAGACATGTTTAGTCAATCAGTAGGTGTTGTTATCAATTTTCATAATTTTAAAGGTATTTGAAGCCGGTACCTTTATAATAGGAAAATTTGTAAAAAAATATTCTTTAAAGACTAGATTGATTGGCTTTTAACCTCCGAGAATATTTTCATCACCAATGTAAATATATACTCATAATTTGCCAATAGCAAAAGCAACAGACCAGATGCACGGATGAATGGCAGATTTATAAAGGCTGGTTGGGTTGTTTGGGGTTTTATGGCATATCAGCCTCTATGAGTTATTTAATGCCAAATCCAGTTTGCACATATATATTAAATATTTATACTTTGTAAACATAATTTGAGTATAGCGTCCTTAAACCAAAGCTTGTTTATTCTTACTCAAGTAAATGGTTTCAAATGTTTCTATCTGTCATGAGTTAGTTATTTATATTAAATAAACTAATTCATTTGCCTAGCCAACTGATGTAATTTTTCACTACCAGTTTTATTTGCAGTGAAAAAAGGCCCAATAATTATGGTATTGTTTGAAATTAATGGAGGTTGTTTCTTTTAAGAATCTTTCTTGTAGGCAAACTATTTTGGGGTTATAGTTGGTAAGAAGTTGTTGAAATTCCTCATAATTAGCCCGGATTCATCTGCAATTCCACTGTAGGATTGCATTATTTTGAAATTTCATTGTTTGATGTGTAATTTGTCTGAATTGGAGTTATTGCACTTTTTTTATTTGTTTTTAGTGCTCGGTTCATCAATTTCCATCCTTTCCAAAAAACCAAACCTGTTTTCCGTGTCAATCTTTGAAGTTGATTGTTCTGTAGGTTGACTTGTTAGATTTGAAGACTTTAGAGGAAGTTGGGGTATGGTCCCTCTTGGGTTGTGATGAACGTTCTTCTTTGTCCTTGTTTGATTCGGGGTTTTGTATATTAATTTTCCCATTGTTATCGATTTTGGAAGTTGAAAGGCAGATTGATGATCGTTGCAGGTTTTGTTTTTTGGTAAGAGTGGTCTGTGTCTGTGATGTTTTTTTGGTAATTTCTTTTTCATTCTTTATTTTGTCATGTTTTGTTTTTTAATCTCAGCTGGAACTTCCATTTGGAATGTTTTTTGAGTACTATTGGTGTGTTCCTTCTTTAGCTCTGCCTGGAATTTTGTCCACTCGCTTGGATCTAAAGTTTTCGATTAGGGTTCTATATTTGTTATCTTCATTGGTTGTTTCAGCTCTCTGTGTAACAGAGGCATAGCTAGTCTCACTCATATAGACCTCTACAATTTTTCTGGCCTCCAAGAAAGACACGTTTCTCTTATGTTTTACCTCAATGATTTCTTTTTCTTTCCTGTAGACGTCACAAGATCTTGCGTATGCCGGATGATCCTGTTGACAATTTGGACATTTTAGTAGTTTCAAGCATTCCTTCTCTTTATGATTTGGTTCTTTTTCTCCGCATTTGGCACATGTCTGTCGTCCTCTGCAAGCGTCCCTGTGGTGTCCAAATTTCTGACATTTGAAGCATCTCAACGGAGCTGGGACGTACTGTTCGACTCTCTCTCTATTTTAACCGCTTTAGGGGTGGTTTGGGGCTGGTTAAAAGTAGGTTTATTTGTAGGTGTTAGTTTCGACTTTTTCATCACCCTTTCTTATAGTCACTCTTCTTATATTTATCACTCCCTGTTTTCCCACGGCATCTCTTATCACGTCTTCTGAAGCTAAAGGCAACTCCCGACTTCTGATGACACCTTTGAAAGTGTTAAGTCTCTCATGTGGATAAGTTTTACATTTGGAGTTATGAAATCTTTTCATTTTTAGGAGGTTTTCTGCTTGTCTCCTGTTATCCACCTCAACAAGCAAGTTTCCATTTTTCAATTTTTTAACATTTTTTGGTGTTACTCGTGCAATTAATTATGGAGAGAATTTAGCGAGATTTCCAGGGATTCAATGATAATGAATCTGGGGAAGTCTGCTGTTTCACAACTTGAGAAGGGAATGAACCAAGGGGTAACCCATTCGCCTTGGTTGAGACAGGGATACACAACCAGTATACTCATATTAAGAGCAAGTCTTGAGCCTCTGCAAAATTTAGTTTATAAAGCCCTTCAATTTAACAGTGGTGAAAAAGTCTTTTGCTCTCAACACAGTTGACCCTCAACCCCCGCCTTCTAGCACATATAAGATGTTCTACTATTATAGATTCAATAATACTATTGGGAGAAAAAGAAATATATAGGAGCTAGGGCATGTCAGGACCAGCCGAGTGATCGGATCCGGCCTCTCCGACCGCCCGTCTAGCCCAGGTAAGGGCTGAAGTGGTGTGCTGTAGGAACATGACCTCTTTGCACCCAGGTCATGACCTTCTCAACCACCAGGATCCCGTCCCCAGGCATTACGAGTCGCCACCCACGGCCAACAGATGGCCCCCTTGGGGGACTTTTACCCCCTGCAGAGGTGCAGTCGGCGTATTCTGAAGCCCCGCCGACAGAGCGACTTATAAAGGCGAAAGATCGTTTCTGGTGAGAGAGATTGTCAAGCAACATTACTAGCTGCAGACCTAGAATTGATTCAATATATGTGTATAAGGCTTAAACTTGAGTTACATTTGAAACACAAAATCACGTGTTTGGTGGCAGTGGTATTGGAAAATACTGCGAAGTTTTGATGGAACCTAATATTTTAGGGGAATGTGCGGTTGTATATTAATGCACAATAAAAAAAAAACAAATGTTTCTAAAATGATTTCACAGTGGTCAATTCGTTTCGAATATCTTGTGAACTATGAGAACTATGAAAAGAATTGTGGACATTATTAAAAGTTGCTAATGAAGTAAAATTATTGCTCTAAATTTCTTTTGAAGATTTCTAACATGCTAGTTTAAGTTTTCAGTAATTAACCTTTAAAAGGAATAGACACGGCACATATAAAATTGTGTTGCATTGCATGAATGGCCGTAGAAGATTTACAAAATTTACCCAAATATTACTGTAATGCCTACTATAAGTGATACCCAACATAGTTACATCTGCAAAAGAGAGGTTAAGTCATTATCAGGACTGAAAAGCCACATCTATACGAGGATCATCCAAGTGATGTAGCAGCCTCCTTATCTGTCTGTACACCGAAGCAAAAAAAAAAAAGTACAAATGAAGAATAAAAAAATTATAATAATGTATTCAGTACTTATAGTTATTTTCATAGAGTACCAGAAACAAAATGGATAGATGACAGGTTTATTTGGCGGATGAAACTGATTCAATTCGATTGATAAAAGTAACAATACGGAAATGTCTTTTCATATTTCATTCTTTTTTCATATTTCTTAAAGATAATAAGATAATTCTATTTTGTCTGGCTATATAATTTAATACTTCCTAATGATAGTATTTTTACATATGTAATATGTATATTACAGTGTTATATATATATATATAACCTGACGATCCGCTTCGGTGAAACCTGGTAGGTTTGTCTGGCTCACTAGGTTTCTCTCTCTCTCTCTTTCCCCCCTCTCTCTCTATATATATATATATTATAATTATTTAAAAAAATATGATTCCTTTGCTCCATAAGAGTTCTCATGTTTCCAAAACGAGAGCCGAAAACCTCAATAAAATTATTAAAATTAAATTGACTTAAAGTATCAAGCCCTGTTTCATCCTCAAGCGAAAATTTAAGAATAACCAACCTTGAAATTTACGCATCTTTATAAGCATGTTCATTCGTAAAATTAATTACTATGGAAACGGCTGGGGCGACCATTTTGGTAAGGGGTCTAAGAGATAATTTTTATCCACATATCAGTCACCTTCGGAAAGAGGTCAAGCTGAGATAGGGTAGAGGCATCCATTTCAAAGCGAATGATGGCGAATGATAGCATTCATGTTCGTACATCATCTGGTCAGTCAAAGTGAAAGATTACATAATACGTCGTTAAGAGAATTTTGTTTTATTTTATTTATTTATTTATTTTTTTTTACCTAAAAAATGACCAATCAAAATACAATTATACGAGAATTTAAAAAACTTGACAACGAAGTAAGGTTATAATGACTATTAAATGCTTTAAAGTTGGGGTTATACTTAAATAGTATTTATTCTAACTAAACAGTATTAAATTGTACGATAAAATTCGAAATTAAAATCAAAAACTACCCATTTTGAAATGTAAATTTAATCTCTATTAAGTTTAAAATTTTAAAATTATTGAGGAGAAAAAAAAATGCATATGTTATTCTATTTATTTTGTTTCTATTGAAATTACGTTGGAATAAACGTTAAGATCGACTGCTCTTAACTTAATGACAACATGGATACAAGCATGGGATTATGACATCCTGCGAAAGACAATACATACACAATCAGATTATAATACATAAACACGGAGACATATTTAGATATATACACACACAAAAATGACGAGACAGGAAATATTTGCACGACCTTTAAAAAAAAAAAAAAAAAAAAAAAAAATTAAAACCACACACATACACAATGAAATATGCACGCAAGTTACTATACATATAGACACGGATAAAGACACGTACATATACCCACCTACATTGACATAGACACTCCGATACCAACACCCATGAAATATTTAAGATTGAAGGTGTTATCAAACGAATTCTAACCACATATTAAAATATAAACTTATACGGGCAAATATACATAGATAAAAATAGAAGCATACAGAAGCAAGCATAAATATATCAACCTACACAGCAACTTAAAAAGTAAACAAACCACACACACACACACACACACACACATATATATATATATATATATATATATATATATATATATATATATACAAACACATATACAAACACGCATATATATATAAAAAACCATACAAACGGAGACTTAAACATACACACACACACACGCATATATATATACACACACACACACACACATATATATATATATATATATATATATATATATATATATATATATATATATATATATATAAATAGGTATATACATACATAAACCTAGACATATTAAAATGTAACAAGACACAATTGTTGAATAAGTGTATAAGCAATTAACATACCCTTATCAAACACAATTCAATTTTAGTTAGTATTTCATGATACATTCCAAGACACTAAGATATACATACATATATACATATACGAAAAAATACGAACATACATTCATATATACAAATATATAATAATGCATAAATACCGATATCAACACATCCACATATACACATATATAAGTACGCACACATCCAAGCATACACACACCCACACACACATATATATATATATGCACATACAAATACAAAAATATATACATATACATGTATACACACATACACATACACACGCACCTGTAGACACAAACCAAAGTTTACATACCTACACATACACACAAACAAGCTCAGATATGATAGGTGTCCACACACGCAACGCACACACACACACACACACATATATATATATATATATATATATATATATATACCCATACTTACAAGTATATATATATATATATATATATATATATATATGCGCCCATACACATAAACACATACATATTCAACTATATATATACATATACATACATATTCAACTACATACATACATATACATGCATACATATACAAACATGTATACATATACATACATATACATGGATCCCTAGATACATGCATAAACATATCCATACATACAGAAGTACACATAAATAGAAATATATATGCACAATACATCTGGACTTATATATATATATATATATATATATATATATATATATATATATGTATATATATATATATATATTACCCCCTCTCCTTTTCTCCTCTTTTTACCTACTTACTTTATATATATTTACATACGTACACACACACACACACACACACACACACACACACACACACACACACACATATATATATATATATATATATCCAGCAGTACATAAACACACACACGCACATACATGCACACATATACAACACTAACAACACAATATACGTATACCAACACACACCCATATCAACAGGAGGATCATCATGTAATAAAAGTAATAACCTATTAAATTTACAATGACGTATCATTATCATTGAAAGTATTTCAACCTTTAAATACCCTATGAATCATTTTCCTAATACGGTCCACCTTAATAATCCTACACTATCAGAATCTAAACACCCAAAGGCACTTAAATAAGTTATATTTATAACGATGTTATAGTTCATATCTTTGATTTAAGAGATGGGTCTTATTTTAAAATCTAATCATTTCAAATTTTTCCTTAAACATAGATAACACGTGGCATATAGGGAGTTACATGTCCGGGCTTTCCTGATTAATTTCCATTTAACAGTAGGTGAGTTATTCTTTTCTTTTAGACTCCAAAGATAATTGGATAATGCAGTTATGTACTTATAATTACTCTTATTAAAAGATTGCATATGCCCCCGCCAAAGTTCCTTGAATGGATTCATGGTACTACCAATGTAGAATTTTTTTATATTTGGGTTTTCTAGTGTAGAGATTGTACTAAGATAAACTACAGAACTAGTCAAACAATTATTTTGTAGTGGACAATTATTTGGATTCCTACAATTGCACATGTTGTTATTCGTGTCATTATACTTAGTAGTACTGCTTGTAACCTGGTGAGTAGTCAAGTTTTTTGAGTCCCTATACTTGTTAAAGACTCTGTTATTATGTTTTTTATTGTTTTCTCTAGGTTATTCGCACAACTGTAGCTTAATTTAAGGGTATTAGGATTAAATATTTTACTAAGTTGGTTAGTTTCTGGGTTGGGGAAATGTTTCTTGATGAGGTTTAGAAATATACGTCCTAATTTAGTTTTAACCATTATATTGAAAGGGGGAGTAAACCAAATGATCTTTCTAGATCTTCTTTTCTTATTATGGTTGTAATTAACCAGGTTTCTATATTGAATAGTGGTATGTTTGTATCCACTATTTTTAAGGGCAGAGTTGTAAAAATCACGATGTTTATTAAAAACATCTTTGTTAGAATAGTTAGTACTAATCCTAAATCCAATAGAGGAGGATATGTGTTTGATAACCGAAGGGGGATGGTTGGAATTTGGATGCACATATACTGGGTTGGAATTAACCTTCACATATGGTTGGAGAGTGTTGCTAGTAAGGTCTAGGGTAACATCCAGAAAATCTACTTGTTTAATGTTAGTTGTAACTATAGTTTTAAGACCTAAATCCTTAAATACCCTATGAATCATTTTCCTAATACGGTCCACCTTAATAATCCTACACTATCAGAATCTAAACACTCAAAGGCACTTAAATTGTACAAAAGAAATAATCCAACCATGTCAGAAGTCACGCAGAATCTAAGGAACCCATAGAAATATCAAAATTCTCGCTGCAAGACTTTTTGGTCCACTGTTCTTCATTGTAGACCAGAACAGAATTTCGGCATTTCATGATAATATCCACATCACTCTCAGAAATACTGGAGTATTCCCGAGCGAACTCGAAAGCCATAGTGAACAGATCCTTCGATATAGAGGGATTATAGTCTATAATATCGAACTGTATGAAAGTACAGTTGTCCTTATTTCGGATTTCAGTAAACCAGTTGATAACATCAGCTGTATTAATCCACTGTAAGAGTCCAAGGGTGTTTTTATGGAGTGATTGGTTCTTTCCAAGATAGTTTTGCTGATTCTACCGATTTCTGGTCGAGTAGTGTTTATAAGCCTAGTAGATGGCTTAGTTCTGAATTCGGGTTTATGGTCTTTTAACAAGACATACGCTTTCCTGACCCGATGACTTATCCGTAGTTTATCAGTAATTGATTTACTGACACAGTTAATCCTCTCTATCTGATTAAACTTATTGGTATCATTTTTTGTAGCTTCTAGTCAGACTATTTTTAACTAATGTATCAAAAATAAAATAAAAGTTAGCCGTTTTATATATACATATCGTATGAGAAAACAAAAAATAGAAACTCGTTTGCATGTAAACTTATATTTATATTTATCGTCTACTCTACTTTTAATTAGAAAGTTAACTGTATGCCCAAGAAATTAAGAAATTTTGTAATATATTCGTCACTTTGTCAAAGTATATTCTGGTTTGGTGTAAGCAATCGATTTTATTTGAAGATAAATGTTTGGTATGAAGATGATTTGTAACCATTATTGTAAATTAATATAAATCATGAACGGAAATATTCATATTTGTTATGGGACCTTACCCATAATAAAATAATAGACTATTCCATACGTAATAAATACTGCGCCTTAAGAGGAAGCAGAGAGTTCCGTCTGAAGTCTGGAGTGAAGTCCGTCAGGAGTTTGTCAGTCGAGTCAGAGGCAGTCCGAAACAGAGTCGCATTCGTACTATCAATTTCTACTTCTCTGTATATATTCCTGTTTGTAATATATCTGTGTTATTCCATATATATGTTCGAGTTCTTCTTTATTGGTTCTACCTTGGACTACCACCGTGATACAAGGAACCGGACCATAACAATATTAAAACTTAAGATCAATTTCTTTAATTTATATGAACATCACTTAAAATATTGATTTTACTATAAAACAATATTTTTAAAAATATCTTTAAACTGATCCGTATATAATCCGTTATAATTGGGGGATAATATCTATATCAATATTTACAGCAAAAATATTTTCTTACATATTCTGAAAAATTCAAAGAATGTATTTATTTGAGTAAAGGAAATGTTTCTTTTTATTAATTTAGACTAAACTGTTACAACGATATAATGTAATTTGATTTCATAATCTTTGTAGAAATACTTTTCAGTATTAAACATTTTTCCTACTTTCATCAAGTTCATTAATCTCTACAAGTAGTAAAATAATTGGTGTCACGTTAATTTCTTTACTGCATGTAAATATCTCCTGGAGACATCTTAGAAACATCATGAAAACGGAGAATGTCATCCATATTGTTTAGATACTGTCAACGAAAAAATTTAAGTGGTTTAAGATTTGGTATAACAGCATTTATCGAATACTATCTAACTGTACTGTTTTATCAAACGATGGGAAATTCATCACGACAGTCAGATTTTTTACAACGCAAAAAATAAAGAGAAATAGAAAAAAATGGATAAACAAAATAACGATTTATATGACCAGTCCGATCAAATACAGAAATAAGTTAATATTCTTACTCATGGTGAATAATACATGCAAAATAAAAAACATATAGAGAAAAACAATATGGTGTCGTTTATTAATAAGAAAAAAAACACCTAAACATTTGTATCTATGCATGTTTTACGGCGCCAAAGCTGTTGGGGATGCACGCAGATGTTTACTTTGGCGCCATTATTATCTTATCTAAATTTCTCTGTTGCCAAGCGAATTCGATAAAGTTGCAATTTTAAAATGCTAATAGACAAAATGAACAATTTAGGGATTCTTTTCTCTATTTCATTTGCCATGATCCCCAAAAAGCAATCCAGAAATTTAATTTCAATAAATATGTATCTCTGCAAATATGGATAATAATTTAACAATTTAATATCAGTCTACATACATGTGGTTGGATACAAATTTTGCTGGTGTCGCGATATGCACAAAATAAATGTGTAACTGTGCATGGGTGTGTCTATAAAGAGTGTGAGAGAAAATATAGAGGGAAAAAGAATTATTTGTTACTAATTAATGCAAAGTTGAAACCGGCATCAAAATACTAGTGATGACTATATCCAATTATTGTAACAAGTGAATCCCTTTTAAATTGTATTTTTTTTCAATAATAGCTGTTCAATCTCTTCACATACAATGATTAAGGGATGTGATTTTGATTCTCATTAAGAGCCTATTCTTTATTTCCGATTCCGCAAATTTACTGACAATCCTATATTGACGGTCTCTGCTATTTTACCATAAAAAGAAACTGATATGAAAAAATGATAGAAGGAAGATTAAGGGTTTCATTTTACAGAAAAGAAGCATATTCACTTTTGCTGAACATTTAACGACTTTTTTCAAATTCAATACTAATAAAGCACAGAGTTGCCTATGATTACAATTTAGTGTTTTTCTGGAAAAGATAAGACAGTCGTATTTGTTGTTAGAAATGAAATAACAGCAAATGGCTTTGAATTCTTTTCATACGTATTTACATATGAAGGCTACCGAACAGTTCTAAGTTCGACCAAGAAAGATTTAAAATACTGTTTAGACAGTCAAACTTTAGGGCGTGGTTTCGCCCGAGAACCTTTTAGCACTTGTTCATGCATACATATCTCATTCTGTTGTCCCGAAACTTTTAGATACTTTTGTTTCCATGTATTACTTGAATTTGTTTGAGAAACGACAAAATAATTTGAACGAATCATATTTAGTAACTGCTATTGACGTAATAGACTTCAAGACTATAATAGGGCAGGAAATAAGCTTTGAATAGTGTAGATGTGATCCTCTTT
Source organism: Acanthosepion lycidas (assembly GCA_963932145.1). Taxonomy (NCBI): domain Eukaryota; kingdom Metazoa; phylum Mollusca; class Cephalopoda; order Sepiida; family Sepiidae; genus Acanthosepion; species Acanthosepion lycidas. The sequence continues at coordinate 39,309,297 of OZ010595.1, read as the reverse complement.
ACATTTTATTTGTCAGATAATTCAACATAAATGAAGAAAATACAGGAACCAGCCAGCATAAAAACCTACATGACAAAAGGCAATTGTTCACACCGTCTCGTTAACTTTTTATAAAGCAGTTTAGATAAAACAGGTGTAATGTACGAAAAGTGACATGTTGGGAAATTGTACAGAATACATAACTAAAATCCTGATCGCACACTGCAATGTGAATATAAAAAAACAAAAAACAAAAACAAAAAAACAAAGAGAACAAAATCAATGGGAATATATAACTAGGTAACAACATACACTGGTTAGGCTGAAAGTGTTTTCTGTTCTTGTCGTTAGATGAAATTATGGATGTTTAGTTTTAATTATGTAATTAAAAACTTGTGATTGCATTGATTGTTTTGTACATTTGTCAGCGTGTATTTAAAATGGTCAAAACTCTTGAATTTTAACATCGAAGATAAAAGGAAATAAGCAATTTTCTCGGCATATAATAATTTTTGTTTTAAATAAAAAATGCGCTGCAAACGAAAAAACACCTCAGATTTGTTCCCTTGAAGACAGAGCTTGTCAAAAGTAGGTTTCAAAGTTTTCTAATAGAAATTTCTCGCTGAACGATGAACCGCGGTCGAGTAGAGAAAATGAGGTTAATGACGTTCAAATAAAAATATTTTATGAGAATACATAATACGACCAACAGTCAAATTAAACAACAGGCAAAATAATCAAATCATCTGCAGGATTTAAGCTTCAGCAATAAAAATGCTTTGTAGGTGAGTTTTATAAGAAATTATAAATGACTGAAAATTTTCAAAAACTTTGAACGCAAATTCTAACCATACCAAAAATCGATTTCGTTATAAACTGTTATACTGTGAATATAGTGTGGGATTAGGTGGCACTCCTATAAGTTCCTTCAGGCTAAACGAAAGATTAATTTGAAGAAGTGTTCCCATATAAGGACAACTTTGAACAGGTAACAATGAAAACGTTTCAACTGAAAATAATTATAAGTCATTATATTGAATCAGCATGGCTCTCGACCGCATGTTCTTTTGGTGAACATGCAACTATTACTCAAAACATCGACTTATTTGCTATATCTACAAGGTATTGTATCTTCAGGTTACCATTTATTCTGCTTTTCAGATTTTTATTAATGAAAATTTTCGGTTTCTTATTCAGTACCTGAAAAAGGTAAATACTACTAGCCAGATAGTATTATGCAATGAAGACAGTGGATCGAAACAATAAAATTATTCCCTAAAATATTTCTTTTCAATAAAGCGAACGAAGACTTTGTTTTTTTACCATTTAATATTAAATATAATAACAGCAAAACAAACTAAAAAAGGGGAAGTTTGCATAAAAATTAAGTGTATATTATCAAAGTATAAATTTGGATATAAATTTCAAAAATAAATTTAATGTTGCCGCAAAACTAGTGTAAATGTTTCTAGAAAACATTCGGTTCAGAAAGAAACCTATTTGCATACTATAAGCTGTAATAAGAAAATAATTTGAAACATGAAGGAAGATAAAGAAATGTAAATATTATTCACAGCAGTAGCTCTTTTCAAATCTACCTTTACAACAGTAAAGAAAAGCTGCGGTAGATGTAGGCAATGGTGGTATTTTGTTCTTTCAGTTTCCTATAATTTTGCGATGGTGTCCTTTTGTATAAAAATCATTTGCCAATCCAAGCAGTAAACGTATATGACTCACCATCTCCTGCACAGACGACGCCTAGATAAAGACAATGTCATTCCATAAGCTTAATTTCAAGTTGCTTCTTGTTTTCTGAAGAGCGAGTTCTCGTATCGAATGTCTATAGATTAATTTCGGACAATATTGTTTTTGAAAGGATCTGGCATCATCCTCTATTCTCTTTCAAAGACGGCAGTCATAAACTTTGATCTCAGATAGAGCATTTAAACAGGTTTGGACATATTTCTTTGCTTATAGATAATGAATATCGTGAATCACCCGGAGAATTTCACATTCTATTAGCACTTATATGGATTTTAAGTCGGCTATGTCAAAAATAAGGATGCCAGGTACAAGAAAAAAGATTTCTATTTATTTGCGCAATTCCCAAAATGATACTTTAATAATATATTGAACATGCATGTTGATACATACACAAGCACCTGTTATAGAAATACTAACATACGTAATGCTAACAGCATTTGTTCTGTTAATTTTTCTGAGAAATTAAGTTCTAAAACTCAGTAATTTCAAGGCATTGCTTCTTAATTGAAATTCAATATTGAAATGAAAAACAGTACTTTTATATCAAGTGAAATACAAAACCTGTCTTGGTTCAGTGAATATATTTAGTTAGTCCAGATTAGCATTCAAATTCATATCTAAAAATCTTTCTGATGCTTTTCTTCTTAGAAAATGTTAATCTAATGAAATAAATATATCAAAATAAATAAAAAGCTAAATATATAAAAAGAAGTAGATTCAAGAAATACGAACAGATATTGATAGAGCATCACTTGACGGTATACTGTGATTAAATCTTGATTTTAACTAATAGAATTTATTTTCTATTACAATTTACCTATTTTTCCATTTTGTTTATTTTTTGGCCATAAATGGACTTATACGGCATTATTAAAACCATAATTTGAATCGTTTTTATTTACATTCATGACTTGTAAATTATCGAGTAGATCGTCGAATATGCCATAGGTATCTAAGATGGAAAAGGACAATATTTCAATGTAATTGTAAAAGCTTTATGCAATAATCGATTAAAGTTATTCAATTTTATACAACGCCGAGTGTCTTAGCTAGTATATATATAATGACAGATAAAGGATATGTGAAAGAGAGAATGAAAGACAGTCACCAAAAAAGATAATGAAGTAATGGTGAAGTTCTGAAAAGAATAACAAAACTAGAAGTCAGAGAAATTTACCATGCCTGGTCATGTGACTGTTTCAGCAAGTGTGATGGAAAATGGAGATGAAAAAGTGCGTTGGGTTGAGGATAAAAATATATAAATATCAACTCATTTAAAAAAAAGAACAAATAAAAAAAATGAACATATTTTACATAAAGTCTCGAAAGAAATATAAGACGTTGGGAAAAAAGGTTGGCATAATAAAAATCTATATTTTTATGTAAATTAGGAGGGAGATTAAATTTCACTTAATGAGAAGAGAAAACAGGATTTCATAAAAGAATTTTGAAACGTCGTTTTACTTGCGTAAAAAATTACTTTTTGAAATGTTAAGATGTGTGGACGGGCAAGAAGATGGTCATGAGGCTTAAGTGTTTGTGCTTTATGTAAAAAGTAAAGTGGGGGAGTCCATAAGTTATTTTTATGTTTATAAATAACTAATAAATTCAATAAAGGCGTGGAGGACGAGAAAGCAAGCAAGAGAAAAGTAGAAAAAAAAGTAAAGAGAAAACCAAAACAATATAGAGACACATGCACACGCACGCGCACACACACGTGCTTGCACACACATGCACACACATACACACACATCTACTTTATAAACTAATTTATACTCTAAATATTTGTGCACACGTACTTCCTTATAAGCATAAATACTGCAAGTCTAGCATAAATATATACAATATCGATGTATACCATTTTCTTGTTTATTTGTTTTAATCACGTGCCTTTACCAATCATATACAGACAATGGGAAGGGTAACCGTATTCGCATTTGTGAGTGTAAATATATCATTTATGCCAATCGATAAAAGTATATAAGTAACTTATTTTTGTTTGATTTCCATAAAACGTCAAGTTTTAGTTCTGGAAATTGCCTGGTGGAAATCATAAAGGTAAACTATTTAAATAGCGGTAAACTACTTAAATAAACCGCTTTAGATTGTTATCACATTCTTTAGATTGTTATCACATTCTTTAGATTGTTATCACATTCTTTAGATTGTTATCACATTCTTTAGATTGTTATCACATTCTTTAGATTGTTATCACATTCTTTAGATTGTTATCACATTCTTTAGATTGTTATCACATTCTTTAGATTGTTATCACATTCTGGTTATACCCTTCCCTTTAATATTAGATATAATATTTAAATAAAAAGGAGGGTTTTGGAGAAATTTAATATCTGTTCTTTCAGAGTAACGTTTATTTATACCTGTAGATTCAGATACAAACAGGTTTTCAAATTCACAAAATGTATTCATATGGGCGTTATCATTAATTTGTCCCAGGTAGTAAAAAAACAAACAAAAAAACCCTCAAAATTTGCTATCTCACTGATGCACTTAGGAAGCGGGTGTATCTATAAATAATGTAAATTGGTAATTAACAAAATAGATGTTATTATTGGGAATTATCAGTCCCGCTAAAAAAAAAATCACATATATCAATAACGGCTTAGAAGGAGTAAGCAAAGAAAAGAGGGAAATCTGCAGAAACGAAAGTGCATGAGAAATAAAGCATAATACGAAGTGAGAATAAATAGGAAAAGAAGTTTGTGAGACTTGTGATTGATGAATGTAAGAAATAGAAAAGAAATGAAAATGAGACAAACGATAGAAAGAATGTCGGAAAACAACAAAATAAATATACAAGAAAAGTTAGTGAATTAAGAAATGAAGATGAAAGCTGGAGATGAAAAGTGCGGTAAAATAAAGATAATTTATAGTGAATGAGCAATAATGAAGATAATTAAAGTCTAGTAGGAATAATTGTTGGTAATCAATTTGGGAATGACAAAATGTAGCATGACAAAACGATGGAACGAATAACTAATAACGATCGAAAATAAATGCCGAGAGTGAAGAAAAGAGGACAATGAGGGAGAAAAGAAGAGAAAAATAAAGTGAATAAAGTAAAAGAAAGAGTGAGTCAATAGGAATTAAGAGAGAAATGAGATTTGATTGGGAATATCAGAAAAGAAACACAAATTGAATGGAATCGAAATTAAGAATAAAATTTAGTTGAATAAATGTATTAAACATGAACAGACGAATGAAATGAAAGACTACATGGAAAAGCAGGAATTGTACAATATTCTTCTTGTTACTCGTTGCACTTCCTGAATGAAATGAACCTTGTAATCATGGCCGACATTCAGTGAACGAAAAAATATGAATACATTCGGTGGTGAGTGAAGAAGCAACACGTGGCACAAAAATATTTTTGGCCACCCATTAAAGTCGGTCAGAGTTGAACAAAAGCAAGAATTTGAAAATAAATTTTAAATAAAATTAGTCCTTGAAAATTAAACCCAAGTTTAAAATGCATCCACCAAAAAATAAATTGACATGTTTTTCTGTAATGAATATCAATGCAGAAGTGAGTATATCAGGTCAAGCATGTACGTATTTTTTATAATATTTAACTGTAAATGCATACAACGCGTATGCACTGTTCATGAATTGCATAAAAAGAAGTACATACATATCAGTGTTCGTCTTTTTATGTACCGTGTCCCTTCAGGAAGTAGTCGATAATGGCTCTCCACATCCTCCTGTCCCTTATAGCGCTTAATATTTTTTGTCTTTTTGTTATTTCTTCCAGGCCCTGTTCTGCTACCCATTTGCTCAAGCCCATTAAGTATGTCACACGTTGTTTTTCCCTGTCCCTCTTTCCTCCTGTCCGTCTTATCAGATTTTCCAAGCCTTCTTTCCTTATTACATCTCCCAGAAATTTCAACTGCCTCTTCCGTTACTCACATGATCGGCCCATAGTATCCTTAGCATCCTTCTGTAGAGCCACATTTCCGTTGCTTCGAGTGTCTTCATTTTTAAGGAGATTGTTCTGGATTCGCTGCCACACAAGGAGAACAGCTATCACGTAACAGTTTGTTACTTTTTCTTTGTTTTCAACGAAATTTTTCTTATCTCTCTCAATACTCTGCATATCTTTTGGATTGCGTCATTGGCCATCCCAGTACGTCTTCGGATCTCAGTGTCGCACTTTCCGTCTTCTGTTAGAACACTTCTCATATATTTAAATTTCTGTACCTGCTTCATTTTAGTATCCCCGACATTTTTGCTGATGATCATGCATTTTGTCTTCTTGGAGTTTATACTTCTTCCCTTCTTCCCGCTCTCCTTCGCTATCTCCTGTAAGAAGTTTTGTAGTTTACTTTTCTTGTCTTCTATCAGCACTGTGTCGTCTGCATATCTTATATTGTTAAGATTGTGTGTGTCACTGATGAACCCTGGTAGAAGTTTTAGTTCTCTCAAAATTGCATCGCTGTATAGATTGAATAAATCTTGTGAGAGGACACATTCTTGTCTTACGCCCCTTTCTTTTTTTTATACGTATGCAAGCGGTTTGCTACCAGTTTTTGATTATTCTAATGTCTTTCCCAAATATGTCAAGATTGCTGACATTTGTATTGCTTTTTCTGATAACATTTTGAACATAAATATCGCGTTCCTTGTTCAGGTATCTTTGACGAACCCGCACTGTTCGTGTTCTATCTCTGGCCTGATTCTGCTACACACTCTGTTTATCAGAATTCGGATAATAAACTCATACATAGCTCATTAGACTGATTGTTCGGTTGACTTCACATTGGTTTGCGCCTGGCTTCTTAGGCGTTGCTATGAAAACTTAGGCCACCCGGTATATCACCACTGTCGTAGATTTTATTTATTATTCATGTAATCTTGTCTATGCCGAAATCATCTACGGTTACCAGCATCTCTATTACAATTCCATCTGGCCCTGCTGCTTAATTTCTGTTCAATTTGTCCAGTGCAGCTTCCACTTCGTTTTTTAATATTTCCGGTCCGTCGATATTTATATGTATTGCCGGTTGTTCTCTTTCGTCGTAGAAGACATCTTCCATATATTCGTCCCAGCGCTAAAATTTTTCTTTCTCTTATATAAGCGTTCCATCCTTGGATTTTATGCAGCTTGTTGATTAGCATGCCTTTTGTCCTGTTATTTTTTATGCATATCTCCTTTACCTGTGATACTCATTCTCCTTATTGATGCACATTTTTCGTTGATTCATTCTTCTTTAGCATGTCTGCATTTGTTTCTTATTTCGTGTAGTTTTATGTATTCTCATCCATGTCTTGGCATTGTTTTCTGTTTCCTTTGTATCATGCCTAGATTCATTTGTAATCCATTCTTTTCTTCGTGCATTTTCCATTTGGATGATGTCGTTTGCTGATATCACTAAATCCACTTAGTGCGTCTAGATTCATTACTTAGTTCCATTTCCATTGTGTCCCTACTATTTTCTTTTTATGCTGTCCATATATTTTTCAGTTTCGGGTCGTTCAGGAGTCTGTTGTATTGCATTTCGGGTGCTGCGTTAGGTGTCTTCAGTATTAGTAGTTTCATTCTTAGTTTACATATAACAGGGAGGTGGTCGCTTCCGCAGTTGCTGTGAACAACTGCATTCATGAATCTCTTGTTGATAGTTATGCAGACGATTTGGATTTTAGTTTCTCCTCCTGGCCTTCTAGAACCTGGTGTTGGCTATTATCTGGTCACTGGCCGTGTACCATTGAACCCATTTTCTCCGTGTTCGTTGCGGGCTCCTAGTCCGAATTTGCCAGCTATTTCCCTTTCCCTCGACTTGCTTACTTTGGTATTCAAGTTTCCCATGATAATTAAAATTTCTTGTGATTTGCACTGAACCTTGGCGTTGTCTTGCATGGAGTAGAAAGTTTCGACTTTTTCTTCCGTACTTTGTGTTGTCGGTGCATATACGATTATAATAGATATGTTGAAAGGCTTTCCTTTCAGTGTAACTACAAGAATTCTTTTAGATAACTGACAGTATTCCAGAGCACATTTCTTGATGTCTTGATCTAATGTCAATCCAACTCCTTTTTCATTTTTCTCTCCGCCTGCATAAATAATTCTGTGGTTGTTACTAATGAAATCTCCGTTGTTTGGCCACTTAGTTTCACATACACATAAAATGTTGACATTTAACCTACTCATCTCCTGTTTTACATTTTTCAACTGGCCACAGATGTTTAATGTTCTAACGTTCCATATCTCGAGAGTTTTTTTTGTTTTTTTTGATGCGAACAGTTGCTGGATAACGGTACGGTCACATCTGTTGCTCATTTCCGGGCGAGAGATCAGTTCAGAAAATTTTTTTATCTCCTTTACGCCGTTTATGCTAACAGTCGCTGGTTGACAATCAGGTGACACCTATTGCACATGTTCTTACCGGGCGAGGAGTCAATTCCCATAGACTTAATCCCCCTCACGCCGTTAGGTTTCATATTTTGTTTGTCACTTGCCATGATTTTTCCGTTTTTAAAGTTAAATCAACTGCACTAAAAGGGTAAATTTAAGGCTCCATACATTATGCAGTATTTGATCATTTAACATGCAAAATGTGCATATTTATCTTAATCTGGGATATTAAACTTGAGACGTGTTAAGTGGCTTTTAACTTTACATGCCCTATTTTTAGTATCACAATGTGTCTATGTCAATATCTCTCCTCGTGTCGAGTCCATGTGAATCCGACATGTATTAATCTAGACTGATCGAATATATTATTCCTACTATTATTTAAAATGTTTTAGTAAAAACTAATCAAACTGATTTTTGTTTAGGTTGTTTATTTCTTCAGCTCACTACTTCTTATGTGTGTCTTGGTTGAGAATATACTATGTAAAATCTATATATCAGATTAATCGGGTAATTAAATTACAAAAGGTAAAAAAAAATATCTTACATGATGCAAAATAACTTCAGACTAAATCATATATAAAATTAGTTATAATGACTAAAAAAAAGACAAGAGATTTAATAAATAACTTTGTATTAATTAAATCTTTTTTCTCTTGGGAGAAAACTCATTAATCGTGATAGTCTGCTCGGTGAGGATGGATCCTTACTAGTTTGGTTTTTGAGATACTGAATGTGACCAGTCAGTTTTTCCTCCCATTGAGCTGTTAAAGGAGATACAAGCTTCCAGGCTCTGGTCATCTGGAATTTTGTAGGTGTAACCACATACCGTTGTATCATCTGTGCAGATATTCACGATCTTAGGCGCATCATTAATATGAAGCAGAAAATGGGTAGGACCAAGAAGCTAGCATTGAGAAACACCTGCATTGATGTTATGGGACTATGTAATGGGATTGTAATTCTAATGTATTGGTCAAAAGAGCGAGTGCCATGGGAAATCTTATTGATTTATGCTATCAATAAATTAAATAATCCATAATATATTGAACTGAGACGAGGACCAAAGTATTACTCAGTTTAGTTCGACCAAGCTGTCGAGATGCACATTCGGAAAGGTTAGGATTATTCTTCAGCCAGATTTGCCATCTGCCGAGTAAGTTTTTGATTGGTTGCTTTTTACAGCTTATCAACCATTTGAGTTATTTAAAACAGAAATATATTTGAGATTATAAGAATGATTCTTTTTTTACTAGTGATTACATTAACAATGTCTTTTGAGATAACAAATATTTTTCCATGTTCTATTATTTAACATATAAATTGGCGGGGGAGATGGATTCATCCCTTTCCTAAGTTTACTTGTGCGTAAGTGAATGCAATGAACTTTGTTGGAAATCGAACGGTACTCTCCGATTTCTCATTCAAACAACTATCCATTATACCAACTGCGAGAAGAGGGAAGCGTCCTCCCTGGTATGGCCACAGCAATAATTCCCTGTTTTAAGGGATGGTGTCGGTAGGGCGTACATAACCTCTACTTTAAAACGCCTCCAGATTAGAACTGAAAGACATATGACTATATATATATATATATATGGAAAGAGAGAAACGGGGATTGTGGTGTAGACGGAGTGGGGTATGGAAATGTAGAGCGAAGTAGTTTGTCCCAGACGAAAAATGAGCTGAAATGACAATTAGAATGTTGCACATTTGCCAAAGCACGCTTTGGTCACCCAACTATATGCAATTTAGCAATTATTCGAACAAAATCGTTGTTAGTGAATTTGGTCCTTAATTATGTTCTTGTGCTAAAATAAGATAAAAAGATCTTTATCGACTGATAATTCTAAAAGAAAAAGAAAAGACAGAGTAATGGTGTCATCGTATATTATCCAGCATACTGATTTCACTAAGTAATATATCATTCTACGTGAGATAACGTAGATCTTATTATATGGCATCGTAATTTTTGTGTAACATTTTTTAAGTAATTCACTCCAAGCAAGGCGGGAGTGCTACTAGTGCGTAAGGGGCTACAGAGAGTGTGATTAAGGGTATGGGGGCTGGCTGAGGAAATTATAAAAAGAAGAACGGAAATCAAGGCAACAGAAAATGTCAAATGACATTACATTTAAGTTGTTGAAGATTATAGTTATCAAGGAAGCAAGTACCAGGAAAGGAGTTCCACTGTCGAGAAGTGCGAGAGAAAAGCTGTTGGAGTCGAAGAGGGGGTTGCATTTAACTGTTTCGTTTTGGATGCATTCAAATTCAAAAGCCATTTCTTGCTCCAGTCAACCACAAATTGGAGGTCATATTCGAGACCAACGGCCAAATTATCTTCATTAGCAATGCCGGATTTACTATTGAGGCAGAAGTAAATGTTAGTGTCGTCTGCGTAGATGCCGACTTGAGAACGTTAGGATGATCATTTATGAAGATCAGAAACAGGATAGACCAAGGATAGAGCCTTGAGGAACACGAGCGTTCATAGGAACTGGAAGAGAATCCGTTCAGGACAATCTTCATTTCACGGGCAGACGAATGAGTGGATTAAATCAAATAATCATCCTGTAATACTGTATCCCTGAAGCTTATGTAGAAAGTCAGCATGCCAAACACTGTCAAACACCTTCGATATATCTAGGGTAATAGTTCGAGCTTCGCAGTTCTTATCAAGAGCTTGGTATAGATATTCAGTTATGGCCGTAAAGACATCAATAGAAGACCGGGCAAAGCGGAAACCATATTGTTTGGCAGAGAGCAGATCGTGAAAGGTGGGATGCTAAACTAATTCGGCAGTGATTAAAGACTCGAAGACTTTTCCGAAGAGTGGTAGGAGACTGATGGGACGGTAGTTAAATGGGTCAGAAGGGTCTCCAGATTTCTTAAAGACCGGGACGACAGAAGAGGACTTCCAACAGGCTGGAAAGCAAGAATCACAAAAAAAAAAAAACAATAACAAAAAACAAAAACAAAAAAAAAACAGAAAAAAAAACAAAACAAAAAACAAGCAAAACTACTACCAAATGGAACTAGCGTTCCATTTTACTTTCTCTCTGTCTGTCTTTCCATTTAAGAGAGAGAGAGAGAGAGAGAGAGAGAGAGAGAGAGAGAGAGAGAGAGAAAGAGAGAGAGAGAGGGAGAGGGAGAGAGAGAGAGATGGCGATATGTGAAATGAAAAATATACATAAAATGTAGAGAAATTTTGAGAAACATTTAAAATAATAATGCAAAATCAGCAGTCAATCCAAATTTAAAATCCACATTAATGTTTAATAAAGATTTCTATAGAAATTTTATATTTAGTGATTATACAGGTGATGATCTTTGGCAACAAATCTGCGATTAATAGTTTTTACCTAACTAGAAGATATTAAAAAAAATAAAAACAAAACCAAGAAACACGAGATTAAATAAAAGATACGCAAAGGGGATCAACAAGTCCGTATCCTGGCTCATTTTTACCTGTGAATGTTGTGCGACGCGATTCATATTCACCATTAAGTATATTTACATGAAATATTATATTGTAAAATAATTATGTGGCATAAAATAAATGATCTTTTTATAAAGTTGATGTCTTATTTATATACCAAGTTATATGCGTATATTCTGATTATTTTTTTATTTTACTACATGGAACAATATCTCATTCATCATGTTAATCTTGGACGGAAATGCAGCTTTTCTGAACGTATTTTCTAACGTATATGGCCACAACGTTAAAGCGACCAGTGAACCTATATTCCGAAACGTATATATTCGTATCAAAATGATATGAATATGAACCAGTAGATAGACGAGAGGGCGAAAAAATCTGCTTAAACATTTTAAGCCTGGAAAAATGAATCGCATCCAACCTGGTAGAAAACTATCACTGAGTAAATGAAGGAATCAGTACTAACAAATGAACAAATGTGGAATGAAAAATAACGACAACAACAACAACAACAACAACAACAACAAACCAAACAAAATGCTCTTATCAACGACAACAAGAAATTAAAAAAGTATCAGAATAACTAAAATGCTAAAAATTTTCTGAGCGTAATAAATTCCGTTAATCTCTTCACGAGAAACGCAAAATAAATTAATGAAAATAAAAAATTCAAAGAAAATGGAAACAATAAAAACGTCAATACGGTATCAAGCATATTGAGAAAGAGATTATATTTATTATTGGGTCACTGATGACACATTGTGGACTTGCCAAAAAGGTGACAATGATGCTAATGATAATCATAATGATTAATAAGCTTTACATTTTCAATAATGATTTTTTACATCAAATACACAAAGTCACTTCTAAGAAATTGTACAGGTTTATAATTTCTGTGTGCTTTTTCAAGATATTAAGTTTATGCAGATCATTGTTTTGTACCTTTAAATTACGTGTATTAAATACACCTAGAAATATCATAATTTCAGTTATTTACAGTCAGATTAATGTCCTAGTGTTTATTGTCATTATTTCAGTGCTTTGGTCGTTGCGCCCACACACTCAAAATTCATTTGTCGATTCGAGAAACTTTCAGAGAAAGATTTTCTCTTTCAAGCTTGTCTCTCTTCACTGTCATTTCTTTTTCATTCTTTATTAATAGCGCTCTCATATCGTATTTATTTCTCTTTCTGGGAAGGACATCGTAGAATAGCATGTGCACTTATTCTTTCATATGTCTGGTTCTCGAGTATTTTTCTAGTATTTTTATTTAATTCTGGTCTCGTATTTTTGCTTCATTCCAAAGTGATTGGTGACCACCCTTTACCCTCCAGATACGAGAAGTGACGCCTGATGTCATTGGCTCACCCTTAATTATAACTTTTGATGTTTCTCCAACCAGGTTATACTTATGTATTTTTTGCCTTAGCTGCAAAGGGATAGAATAAATATAGTTCTTGGTCATGTTCTGTTCTGTGTTAGGTATGGAAGGCGAGATAATTTTTGATTTCCTCTTCCAGTGTGAACTTTATCGAAGGTCTTACTGAGTTCACATAGTCCAACAGCATTTCCACTCCGTCCTGGGGAAGCAGTAGTATGAAGGTGACAGTGGTTCAGTTTCCAAAACAATTACCACGGAATATTCAATGGATATGCTCATCATCAGTGGAGATTTTTCCTGATTAAACCCTTTAAAGTGTGGTTTAAACATCTAGTCAACGACTGACTAATAACGTCAAACAATTTAAAAAGAATAAGAAAAAAGATCAAAGTTGATTGGAAACCATGGAGCCGAAAGAGAGTTCCACTAGAGAGAAGTGCGAGAAAAGAAATTGTTAGCATAGAACATTATGGTTACATCTAGCTAGTTCAACTCTGAATTGATGAGACCTTGCAGTCAATCTAATACAGTGTTTAAATTCATAAAAGCTCGGTATCATCCGAACAGTTACCATGAAAGTATCTATACAAAAGGCACAGGGAAGCTATATTACGGCGGTTGGAAAGTGATTGATGCCGAGATGTCAGGTCAGGACCAGTAATATTGATGATTCTTCTTTGTATTTTATCAAGAATATTTAAATATACAGCATGACACCGAACCATATATGGCTGTAATATTCAAAGCATGGACAATTAGTAGACTGTATGACATAATCTTGATAGGAAAATTTTCTAGTACGACACAGTGAACTAACTTTCTTTACAGCAAACCTAGCAATGGATTCAATATGTCAGCTGAGAATTTTAGCCCTCTATCATAAAGGTTAGTATCAGCCATGCTGATGGGCGGCAGGAAGGAGTCTTTCAGAGGATTAATAGAGAGCTCTTTCATTTTGGAGGCGTTAGAAAAATTAACAAGCCATTCATTGTCCGAGTTAAAAACAGACTGTAGGTCATTTTTGAGATCAGTTGCCAATTTGACCTTATCAAAATGATAAGACTTACTAATCGAGTAGGGTGGTTGTGTCATCAGCATAAATTTCAAATTGAGATCTTATGTCGTCAGGAATGATGAAAATTAAGAACAATGTAGGTCCAAGGATAGAGTATGGGGGGGGGGCATTTGCGATATTGAGTGGCCGTTCAGGACAACTTTCATTTCATGATTTTATAAGAAAAACTGAATAAGTTCAAAAATTCGTCCGGCTCCATGGTTTCCAGTCAACTTTGATCTTTTTTCTTATTCTTGTGAATAAGACCGCTATACTAAACCCTGTCAAACACTTTCAAACAATAGCTTCAGTTTCACCATTCTTATTGCTCCTTTGAAAAAAGCTCCTGAGATGCTTAACCAATTCAGACTTAATTACGGCCTCTAGCAGTTTGCCAAAAAGGGTAGGAGGCTAATAGGCTGAAAGGTTGAAGGTTTACATGATTTCTTAAAGACTGGGACAACAATGGAGGATTCCCAAGAAGGACGAAAGCAAGAGGCAGCAAGGCATTCATTGTACAGTTTAGAGAAAAGGGAAGTAAATTTCGTAAGGCCTATCACAGGGCTACCATTAGGTCCACAGAAACCATGGAAGGAATTATATGCATATCTTTCAACAGAGACTCAGTTCTAAGTGGAAAGTCAGGCAAAGAACTCCAGATGAGTCGAGAGTAGTTTGAGGATAATTTACCAGCAAAACGATTTACTTTATCGGCAGAAGACGTTAACACCTTAAATTGAGTGAAGAGAGGAAAAATAGAAAATTTACTCTTATTACAGAGCTACTAGTAATCACGAGTGCCAAAGTTGTTAGAAAGACTTAGCTCCTTCTAGGACGGGTTTGCATTCATTGCGTGCAGTCACGAATAGGTGTCTGTTGTGATCGGAACAGTCAGGTTGGTATTGCCGGAAAGAGAGATTCCTATGGGTTATAGCGACTGAGCATGCTGGTGTGAATCATGAATATTTGTGATCGTAAAGTTAGTTGAGAATAAAAATATTTTATCAAATATTGTCAGTGGCGATCATTTAAGTGCTTATCAAATGCTCTAATTTCACAGTTTGTATAAATAAAACAAAACATCTTAGCATTAAAAGTGCACGTTCAGTCGTCAACATATTTTATGGTAAACAAACAAACTTAATTTACATATTACAAACAAACCGAACAATGCATTTCTTGATATTCGTTTTAAATCTTTAACAAAAAATTTATTAGCTTATCTTGATAAAATAATTCCAAAAGTTTTAATCAATTTTTGTTATGCTTTTCATGAAAATTACTTTTACAATTCCTGCTAAATATGGTGATTTTGCATTAATAAAAAATTCAAAGCATTATTTTAGCATTTATTAATAACGTCATATGAACTAGAAACAGTATTTTCGTTGTTTTTATTTTGAAATGAGAAATAAACTAATATTAAGAAATAAATGACAAAGACATTTCGAAGCAACAAAACATAAATTATAAAAAATGTCCATCAGAGTTGCTTTTTTGTCTATTTCACATGCGCATCTTGACATCAAACGTGTAGACAGAGAGAAAATTCTTTGAAACTTCGTATCTATCTATCTATCTATCTATCTATCTATCTATCTATTCCCAAGCATATATCTGTATGCTTTGATGTGCAGTAAATAGGGATGGCATTGGATAATACAAGAATTTGGAAATAAATGAATTAGATTTTATGAACTTGTCTCAAACAGCATTTGAATATTTCACCTTGGAATCGTGCTGCCTTACACACATACATGCACACGCACACATATAATAAATCTAGAGAAATTCCAACACTCCGCACAAATTGGCTATAAAACGACAATTGCAAATGATGTTGATATTAATTAATATAAAGCCAATCGAAAATTCATCCATATTTATTAAACTTATATAAAAATTCCCTGTGGAACATTTATTTCAACCGACTCGTTTTTTTTTTATAAGTTGAAAATTTCCTAGCGGAATTTATATTCCAGACGGTATTTTTATTTGGTACAAATGATTTTCTTTTTAGTTTTGCCTCAATTGTTTTCTTCTTTCTGGTTGTAAAAAATGTATATAATGAACATACATGTATATAATGAATCTGAAATTATACATATCTACAGCCAACACATGTTTGAATTTATTGAATTTATTGAATGTAAATTATGTACTGGTAATAATAACCGTCTCCTTATAAGGAAACATTCGATAGTCATTGATCGAGCAGCTGCTGGTTGAAATTTATAAAATCTGACTCTGAAAATAATTTTTCATGAACAATAGGGTTCTCAAGTCCTTCTCCCCTCTTTCCAGTATTGATGGTGTGTGTTGGGGTCGTTCATAACCTTGTATTTGGAGTAGTATGGAATGTCAACATTTTGATTATGTCATTATTTTCACTTCGAGTTACATGTGATATCCATTTTAGCTGTTGCTACTGCTGTTGAAAGACCTCAAATGATGTATGTGATTTCTTGATGTGAAACATCATCTTTTATATGGGCACGTGGCCGAGTTGTTAGAACATTCGCGTTCCGACTATGAGGCCCGGGTTCAGATTTCACCATGGCCGGTTTGCCAAGAACGTGACTTCTTGATGTTATTGGCCTGAAAATCATACCACAGGTGAGTTAAATTGGAAGCCATCGCAAGCCATCGTGACTGAGTGTCTGAACGCCTTGTTCAGACTGATGATCCCGCTCTCACTCTCTCTCTCTCAGAAATTGTAACGAAGATCCACTCAGCATAGTTCCTGTTTAAACCATTGCTAAGCTCTATGGGTGTTGAACAAAGACAAATATACTTGAGCAGGCATCTGCATTAGGGATTAGCTAGCATACTCAGATACGAGCGGCAAGCCATTATTATCATCTGGTACAGTTCTTTGTGATTCTGTATTCACCATGTTTTGAAGAATCATTGTCTTTGCCAAGATGCGCAGTTAAAGTCATTTTTAACAATTGATCATAGAGAACGGTTGTATACAGCTGACAGATATCTTTCAGCAGGCTTCGTGAAACATGTGGAAGTTTCAATCTACCGAGACCATTTAATCATATAACCAGTGTTTTCAGGCTAATGTTTTGGTTTTATAGCAATTTGCCGTGTTGGGTGAAACTACCTCGAGCGCAGTCTGTTCTGTATTTACATTCTTTGTCTCCTATACAAAATATCTTAACTGATTCAAACACCGAGGCATTTAAAGTCTTGAGTATTTACTAAATCCACATCCTGAATTATTATGATGGATTCAAGGTAGATGCCATCACTGCTTTCATTCCAGTACTTTCTGTTTTGAAAATGTTTATTTTGAGTCCTATTTCTGGAACCACTTGGAAGAGGATGTTGATTTTCTGTTTTAGATCATTCTTATCCCATCTATGAATACCTATGTCATGAGCATATCCCCCCTCTCAGCCTCGGTACATTGGCCTCGAGAGGGAAAGCAGGATCGTTGTCTTCTGTTGGTAGATTCGTTTGAGATGTGATATGGAACCCTTAAATGATCAGTGCTCATCTCTTCTCATCATGTAAATGCACAGGGCGTAGTCTAGGAAAACATTAGACTGGGGATCATTTCATACTTGTTGACATAGCAGGTATACAATTTCCTATGAAAGAAATATGCAATTATTTTTTGTTTGATGACATATATGCCATCACTACATCCCTTACCAGAGCGAAAACTAAATTTGGTTGTGAATAGTTGGTTTTCATAAAACATTGATTTATTAACATCAGTTTGGACTCGAGATTAATGCTAAATTCTAAATTTACTCTTTCATTTTTAAGGTTGCCAATGTTATACGTAGATCTGTTCCGTGGTTTATGTGGGCGAAAGTGAGCTATTTTGTTGACTGGTGTTCTTAGTTTAGTTACAAGTAATTTGTAATTAGATTCAAACTAAGAGTTGTTTACTCAAACATTTGTCACAAGCGACATACTCTAAGAGTCTGAAATGCCGAAGTCAATCTTTATTTGTTACGTTATTTAGGCCATGTCATTTGATACGGTGATTCATTGGGATGATTCAACCATGTGTTAAAAATGGAATACTTTTTTGAGTAACAGAAGTTTAACAAGAGTTCTCCATTGTTACTTGAGGCTTCCGCTTAAATGGGTGATGTCTTCTTACCACCAGAATAGCAGCGGCGTTCAAAAATAATTCAGGTAGCATTGAAATCTCCATTACTGCAGTTTTATATTTGTTTTAATATACAATTTTACTTAATTATGTGTAGAATTTCACTTTTTCCGGAACTACACTTATTTTAGTTGGCGAATAAGCTGATAACACTCAGATTTTCTGAAAGTGTACAATATTGTCTATTACAATATCTGATAATTTGCGTATTGCCATTCCAACTCCATAATGCCATTTCTTCTTGCGGTCAGACCAAATTAAATTGTATCCGAAATGTGCAATTGAATCACTACGAAGTCGACGCACCTCTTACATGCAGACAACATCAAGGTTTGCTTTCTTGCGTTCTTGTAAAATGAAGTGCACTACGAAACTACCCGATCCTGACTGAACGCTAATTTGCTCTATTTCCACCTGAAATTTTTTTGAGATTTGAATTTGTAATAATGATTAATAATAACCAATGAAGTTAGAGTGCATTGACAAAGAAGGAGATTATTCTCCCAAAATAAATAAATTTGTTGTGTCAAGAAGGGTAAAATATTTTCATCTTTTTATAGTACCTGCAAATTCAATTTTCTGAACGGTGCATTGATCACATTTTTATATATCCGTCTTTGGTACGGTAATTTCGCAGCCTATTTTACATACATTTTGTATACACACACACACACACATCTATATAACGACTGACAAGTCACTGAGATTAAGCTTTATAGCTTTATATAATGTTCGTTGTGTTCGTATAAATGATTTATTCTCTGAACATGGAATGTAAAAATTGTGCCAATGTTCGAGGGATCCAAGTGCTTTCAGCCCTTTTATTATCAAGGATGTTTTTTATTGTTTATTTTTAATTCAATCAGTAGATTTTTAGATATGTTCTAGAATGGCGGGAATGTTTTTTAATTTACAAACACGGCCAGAACGTTGTGGCCACGTTCATAGTTGATGTTGCTGAGTGTTGTTTTTTTTCGATTTTATTACAATATACTTAGGTATGAATGCGGTTTGATTATGAACGTAGTTCCTTAAAGTACACGTGAATTAATAAATGATATTGGTTCTCTGTAATTTGGATCTTGCAGGTGAGTTTTAGTCGTTGATAGGTTTAGCTGACTTAAATTATTTTCAAAGTAGATAATTAATTTAATTTTCTTGTTCTGTTCGACTGGGGTTGTGTATTCCTTCAAAAAAAATGAATAAAAAGCTTAATCACAGTACCTTGCCAGTCATCTTAAATTAAACTTGTATAAAAGAGGGATGATATATATATATATATATATATATATATATATATATATATATACTTTAATCTTACATGTACGTGGAGAGCGTTACGCAAACGTACTGGAATATATAGGAATATGTATATTTCTCCATATAGATTTGAGTGGGGCGCATTTAGAGATATAGCAATTAGTAATCTTGAATCTTCTTTTTTTTAAACATGTGTATTTGTTTTGGTTCACACACACACACACACACACACACACACACACACACACACACACATATATATATATATATATATATATATATATAAATATATATATATATATAAAACATAGATACTTGAATTTGCTCGCTTTTCTAAATATCTAAAATGAATACAAGCATATAAATTTATTCTATTTTGTTAGTATCTTTTTAAAGAAATTAATACAATCTTCCGTAGGAGCAAAAATGTTGATTCTCTAAAGTTAAAAGAATCACAAACTACAAACGTTCAGGTGATAATTATTTTCTTTTGAAATTCTGTGCTAATTTACAAAATAATGAAGTTCTTCAATATGGATTTATTCATGTCCTTGCGAAAGGTATTATGAGTTCGATATCAATTTTCTGCGTTGCTAGCCGCTTAGCCATGTGTATTTCTATCAATATTTATTTTAGAAGTATATTAAACTTTACATAGACGCATAAAATTAAGGCACTTACGGTTTATACTGTTTGACTGGATATATTTTTGAATGTAATTTGACTTGTGTAATAAATGATGTGATTTTGGTTACCAACATCAACTTATAGTGTTTAGCACATACATCATAAATGATCACAGACTTTTATTTTTTACTCATTTAACCCAAAGCGTGGTGATAATACCACTTAGATGCAAAAGGTTACTGAGAGTGAAATAAAATGAGAAGTTATTAGCAAAGAGTAAATGCAATAAAAGAACAGTCTTCAGGAAAACAGAAAATGGCGATTGATTTTGTATTTAAATTTTTGGGTATTGTAGATGACAGAAAAACAAGAAATCAGAAGAGTTTCACAGACAAGAAGTGAAAGAAAAGAAAATATTCGAATAGAACTTAGGATTACATCTTTGTTATTTCAACAGTAAAACGATAAGACCATTATTTATACGGTTGAGGTGCCAAGGAGGAAAGCTTATTAGAACTAGAAATGATAGCATGGAATATTGATACATACATTTGGTCTCTTTTTCTATATAATTACAAAGGGATGTTGAAAAGTCCGAAGCTCAATCAATAAGCCATCTCCTAAAAAATAAATGTTATGTATTTCCGAACACATTTGGCTATAAACAAAAAAGAAAAAAAAGAAAACAACACTCAATAACATTAACTATGAACACAATGTACTGACCGTAGTTGTAAAATAAACATCCCTATAACTCTAGTTACATTCATAGAACCCATACATTTAGTTAAAAATTTAAAATAAAATCATCCCTGATAATGGCTAAAAGTATAGCCGAAAGCGCTCGGAAATGCAGAACATTTGGACAGTTTTTATACACCTTGTGTCCAGAAAAGCAAATACTCGTACTAAAACAAGTAAAATTAAATAAAAAGCTTCACCGCAGTACCTTTCCAGCCGTCTTTAACGAAACACGCATATATATATATATATATATATATATATATATATATATATATATATATATATATATATATATATATACTTTATTCTTATCTACTAAAGAACTATATGTGGCTCTTATCGAAACTATTATCAGACAATTGTGCCACATGTGTCTGTGTTTATAGTATGTATTTGGAAACCGGTATTATTAATGGGAAAATGAGAAATGGTAGAAAAACGTTTCGTCGATATTTAGGAAAGAATATAGAATTAAAACAGCAAAATGATTAGAAGCATCATAGTCCCGTTTGGCTTCTCAGACAATATTATGATCAATATATTTGTATTATTAAAATACACTGACAAATATGTTAATATATATCTGGACATATTACATAGGTATATGGCTCTGTTCCGCCACTATGTGTTTGTGCATATATTTTGTATATGCATTTGCGCGTCTCTGGATGTGCAAATGTATGCATGTTTCTGCAAAATTTCCTAAAGAAATTGTCTACTTATTTATGAATTGATTTCACTCCCACAAACATGCATGCACAGAATAGGTAGTAAGTAAAATCTAAAACCATGTTTGGTTGTGATCAATGGTAAGAGAAGCAAATCGAATTCATTAAGTACTTCGGTGTGCACATTTTCATGTCATTTTTTTTTAAAACATAATTTTATTCTTATTTACAGTATTTATATTCGGACTAGTGTCCTCATCTTTGTTGCTGTTATCACAACGTTTCGGTCGTTTTCCGCATGCCTTCATCAGGTGTATATCGATCTGGGTAACCTAGAGGGAATTCTGAACTGAACCCTTTATTTAATCTACAAACGTAGACAGTTCTCATTTCATTGCCCATGTCTAGGGATATCGTCTAGTTCTTATATATTTAGATCAGACATAAAATCTCTCTATTTGATATGTATTTTAAGTACATAGGTGTTTATAGTTCTCCACAGCATCCTGTCTTTTGTTGCTCGTAGCAATATTTACTCCTTTATGAGTCATGCTTTCCTTTTGGCATTCTTTTCTCTATCAATTTATTCAAAACTTTCAAATGAGATATTCACCTAATTTCTCGATTTCTTTTCTCTCGAAAACAAGAAATGAGATATGCCCTTTAAGTGTTAAATACTTCAGGCTTTCTTTCCTCTATATCTGTCCGTAAAATTTCAGCTGACTCTTTCAGATTGTTAGTAACAGTTTATTTGTAGTTTCTGTACTCTTGAGAATTTTCTCATTTATCACATGCTCTTTCCATAGAATTATCAATATCCATTGAAAGCAGTACATTTCGATCTTTTCAAATATTTTCTTCATCTGTGATAATAGTGTCAGTTCATTTTCGCATTTCACATTTAATAATGATACAGAAGGACATAGATCGTCCAGAATCAAACGATTGTGAAATTTGATTTTAGTATTTATCTAGTTTTTATTCCAACTGTGTATGAAAAAATAATGAAAGTGGTATGAATGAAAAAATGTAAAAGCATGATGAAAAAGGAACTGTTTCTAAATAATTAACAGTTCTATAAACGAAACAATGTTTATGCACATAGATTGCAAGGTCCTTTAATTCTTTAACAGAAACACACAAGGTAGAGGGGAAAAATGGACAGAGAATTGATTATGTGTATCGAAAAACGAGAATGCAATAGAGCCTCAAAAGAATTAAAAGGAAAATAGATGAAGGTAAAAAGAAAGTAGAAAATAGCTTTTCGGGAGATTAAGTCGATAAAGTATAAGAGCAAAGGCATGAGAAAAAGAAACCAATGAAACACAGTAAGGAAGCTTAAAGAAGATAAAAAATAAAAATAACTGAATCAAAACTTCGATTTTTCTCGACACGCTACATTGAAGGAGATTTTGAGACACTTGTGGAAATTCTAGACCGTTGAATGTAAGACAAACATCAAAAAGCCAATGGTGCATTATCGGATAGTTAGCCAATAGGAGAATGCCAAACGACAGAAACAGTGAACATTGAATTTCCCTTCCATTTCTGTTCTGGCAGATACAATTCAAGAGAACAGTACCATTTTGATTCTATACTCAATTTTCTTTCATACTTTGTTACTCAAGACAAATTTCTTTTTCAA
The DNA here is from genome assembly GCA_963932145.1 of Acanthosepion lycidas. Lineage (NCBI taxonomy): Eukaryota > Metazoa > Mollusca > Cephalopoda > Sepiida > Sepiidae > Acanthosepion > Acanthosepion lycidas. The sequence continues at coordinate 39,286,228 of OZ010595.1, read as the reverse complement.
ACTTTCTCCCTATAGCTTTTTAGTTTTATACAGTATATGTATACAGTGTATGGATATTGATTGTATGAAAACTTTTAGAACACAAGGCAGTCTTTTCATTAGAATAATGGTTTTGGATTGGTAAACAATTAAAAAAAATCCGAAAAGGACTTAAATCTAGGGACCTCTACAAAAAACGAGATACCTAAGGTTTAAAATGAAATAGCTTTCTTGAAACTTTCATTTTAGTTTTAATTTCAAGCTAATAGATTAAATGTAATATTTTCAGTAAACAAAATACTTTGCTGTATTAAGAAAAAAAAAAAAACTAATTTAAATTGACTGAAATGAGTTTTGTTAGATGAAACTTTTTCAGGCGAGAATGAGAATGTCGCTAGGGCGATGGACCGACATTAAATGTATTGAATCTTGTGCTTACACTGGATGTTAATTATTTTAGGTGTTTGCTCTGAAATAATTTAACAAATCTCAATTGTGCGCGCCCCCACCTTTTTTCAGATGAAGCTTTGAAGAAATTGTAATGAAAAATGGAATGAACAAAATTAAAATAAATATTCTCCACTTAATGAAATGCAATAAAATTGGATGCTTCTTTTCTTAGATATCAGTAAAAAATCAACACATAAATAAATATAAAATGACAATGATTGAATTGACTTGAAAAGTAAATCTAGAAAGTCAATATTTATTTAACAAACAAAAATATCCTTAATGTTGTCAAAATATTCAACTTTATTTGTAACATCTCACTGAATTAGTGTTACTAAGGGGACAAAACTGAAATATTTAAATATTAAATTTCTTTACGCGTGAATTTTGAAATGAAATTTTATGTTTTGCTATTCGGACGAACATGCTCAACTTTATTTTGATACGCAAAGCATTTTTGTGTGTCTTTGTATTTGTTAACTTACTTGGGATTTTGATCTAAACCTTTTGTTTAATTCACGGATGTAGACTGTTCTTATTCTGATTTCCATGAGATTAAGGGAGATGACTCTTATCAGTTAATAGTCATCAGTCTTTACCTTTGGACCTCTTGTACATTTATGATTTTGAAACAGAATATGTGATTTTTGATCAGTACCAAACTGTGGAAAACTGTTTTTAAAAACAGTTTAAACAACGCTTTAATACATTCGGCCATCGGATTCGTAGATGAATGTAATTCTTTATGATTCACGGTGTGATTGCATAACTTTTCAGGTAACGCCACTTTTTTCACGATTAACGGTTATATAAACGAAACAATTTCGAATATTAATTGCTGAACTTGAAATTGCCGACTTTGTTTTAAGCTTGATTTTTTTTTAACATTTTGACTGAAAGGATAAAATATGTGTAAACTGTACTTTAGCTTGTATTAATTTCATTTATTGTTTGCTCTGTAAAAATTAAGTTCTTTACATCAATTATTTATTATATATTTACTAATTCGGAGGAAATTTAAATTATATTAGGTTGGTGCAAAAATAATATCGTTTTTTGACGTTAAAAAATACGTCAAAAAAGATATTATTTTTGCACCAACCTAATAATATTTGCGTTTTATACTTCAATGAGTGCAATTAATGGAGCTAGGAATGTTGGAAATATGAATTACATAATCAGAAAAATGCTTATGTAAATGTAAACAAAGGGTAAAATTATGCTTCAAAACGGCGTGAGAGATATTCACTTAGAAAGCCAGAATCAGTTCTGAAAAGCCAGAAAACATGCAATCAATTTGAATGTCTCGAAATTTTAAAATAATTTTGAAAAACGACAAGTAATGAACCTTTTTGTTCGTGAATGTATTTCGACTCCACTGAATGAGTGGAGACGAAAATTGATCGCATTGAATACTGTACTTGAAATGTTCCACAGTATGCAGTTGATGAAAAGACGCATGAAAGACCCTAAAATATCAACCGATTCGTTTGCATCTGCCTTAATAAGAGTTTTTTGATTCCTCACGGCGTAAGTTTTCAAGTAATTAACTCATGCAGCGCAGCGTGAAATATTGTATTTCAAACGGATAACGAAAAGCGCCTAACTTGAATAAAATGGATGTATAATTTTATTGCATGATAATCCCAGTTCTCATGTTACAAAAATCCCATTACTAAAGTTGAATGTTGCATATATATATATATATATATATATATATATATATATATATATATATATATATATATATATACAAGTATATGATTGGTGTATAGGGAATGAATTCCAATAACCAACAATTACTATTCTTAAAAGAGTGCCCAATACAAAGTAGAGCAGATATAATTATTTATTTAAAAAAAAATTTATAACATAAATATGTTATAAAATTACTACAAAAATAGCCATTTTGTTTCAACACCCTCGGTGTCTTATCAAGTGATGATGTTGAATGTAAATTAAAAAAAGATTTTATTTTACATTCAACCTCATCACTTGATAAGACACCGAGGGTGTTGAAACAAAATGGCTATTTTTGTAGTGATTTTATAACATATTTATTTTATAAATTTTTTTAAAATAAATAATTATATATATATATATATATATATATATATATATATATATATATATATATATATATATATATATATATATGAAATGGACAAAGTCCGACAAGTATTTAAAGACATTTTTATGTTTATACATTCTTTTTATAGATCCAAATATTTAAGTAAATGCTCCGTTTATAATAAACAGTATTAACAACATTTACCGACCTGAATGTCGGAGGAATTTTCACAGAAAATATTCGTCCTCCGACAGGATTCGGACCTGTATCCTATACGGAACCGTCATTTAGCTTGACGTGCCTTTATCGATTCGAAGTTCAAATGCAGTAAATTCGACCTTGCTAACCGAACGGTCCTTTGTGGCCCAATCGGTAAAGGCACGTTAAGCCAAATGACGGTTCCGTATAGGATGCAGGTTCGAATCCTGTCGGAGGATGAATGTTTTATTTGAAAATTTCTCCAACATTCAGGCCGGTAAATGCTGTTTAATACTGTTTGTTATAAAAACAGCATTTACTTAAATATTTAAGTAAATGCTCTGTATCTATAAAAAGAATGTATAAAAATATCTTTATATAAATATAATTTTTCCAATCAAGATCAACTTGAAAAAGATTTCAATGAATTTATAAGTTCTTTGGATAAATAATTTATTAGCAAGTAACTGCCACAAAGAACAGGAAATTTTGGAGAGCCATGGACGCCCACATCCTCAATAGAATCTGTACATAGAAGACAAACTGAAAACTTGTCGCCGGAGTGTAATACATGTATAAATGATGAAATGGAATATTTTGATTAAAAAAAATATCTTCTCTGTATTTTCATATTAAATATTTAGATCTGTGCTACACTTCTGTTCTCAAAAGATGAACATTTTATAATCGAGTCAATATATAAAGCTGTATCAATGTTGGTTTGGCTGATAAAATAACTATTCTATGCTACATTGGTTCTTTGAAAATCCGTTTTCTCTCTTATTAGCTTCCCTTTTCCCGAAAACGATAGATTTATTTGTGATATCAGATTCCCATTCATAAAACTTTACTTTTACAGTTTTTTGGAGTTGATAACTTCATTTAAAGAACAAATGTCAGCTCGCTAATGACATATTATATAAAATAAGCAACAACAACAAACACAACTAGATATTATAGTTATATAGACTTATATGCATATTGTGAGCACAAAGATATGCACAAAGATATACACAAAGATACATTTTTCTATTTCTTTGTATTTACCATAGCTGAGTATAGTATGTGCACGTATTGTGTCTGTCAGTAACTGTACACAAAGAAAGAAAGAGAAAATATGTAAGGGATTAGGTGGATGTATATACAAAGTAATACAGGCAGATCTTTGATATGGAAATCCGTCAGTTTGGCTTGTAGCAGGACTTAAAAGAGTTATCTTCACTTTGCTTGTTCATTTGACAACAGCATAAAAGATTTATTGGTATGATCTGGTCCCGTTGCATTGATCTCTATTGAGAAATATCCTATCAATTACTTCCCCTCACCACTCGATGCAAAGAAGTAAATATGCAAACACCGAAAAGAAAATATCAACTAAATGAAAAACAAAAACGAATAATTTCTGAAATGCTCAGGGATCACAGAAAAGGTTTTCCTCTTTTCGCATCACAACGACTAACCGCTTAGAATAAAAAGGCCAAACTCTTCGATATGGTATCAGGTGTAAAAATATAGCTAAATAGTTTAGACATGCACATAGAAAAATACTAACATAGGCGTACATGATTCTTTTGTACACAAGCAAACTAAGTTTATATGTCAGATCATTAACGCACAGAGATGTGAAATAGTAAATACATGATCTATGTATGTATGTAAAGGCAAAGAAAACTAAAAAAAGAACGTTAGCCACAAGAAGTTAACAGCGAATAGTTGCAGTAAAGACAACGCTTAGAAATCAAACGATTGCATTTTCTAAATCGAATCAGGGTTCAATAACTTAGTTTGAAAACTAACATTTCATGATCAAAGCTTCCCAGGAGATAATCAGAAAGTTTGTAGAGTAAAATGACTTTATATTAAGAAAAAATAAATAAATAAAAAAAATAAATAAAATGGAAGAATTTATGGAAGATGTATTACTGCGCATGCGCGTCATTTTCTTTTATTTCTTTTTTTCTTTGAGATTTTTGATAGTGCGAGTTGTCAGCGTTCTTCTCGGCATTTGTTTAAAATTTTATGAGGGTCGTTTGTGTGCGTGTTTTTATGATAAAGAACTGTAATAAAATGAACGAGCGAGCGAGCGAGCGAGAGAGAGAGAGAGAGAGAGAGAGAGAGAGATTGAGTACGGTTAACTTAACGGTGCAGGCAATAGGAGGCAATACTTGTCTTTGCGATGATGGCAATATTATCGTGTCCTCTTTAAAAATTGTCTGCTAGGAAGTTATGCAATATTATCGTGTCCTCTTTAAAAATTGTCTGCTAGGAAGTTATTTAAATATAAACAGAAACCAAAAGTTCCCTTAAAGATAGTGTATACTGTTATATAACATTTTAATTTTGTTTTCATGTTTCTGATTGTGTTATGTTTTCTCAACCTGATTAGTGTAGTTACATATTCGTTTGAAGAATTCGTCAGATTTTCTTAATAATGATAATAATAATCTTTTACCGATATAAACATTTCTTAGATCTCTTCTTTAGCTCAAGTTCTGATCAATATTCCGCTGAGGTACTTAAGGTACTACCTCTATTGATCTATGTTATATTTGGTTGATGCCAAACAAAAGGCACCATTTGATGAGACAATCTAAGCATACACCAAAGCTCACTGGAACAACTTTATAATGAAGAAGCATTTCTCACAGTTTCCTTCAGAAATGAACCCTCCAGAAAAGCTTTCTTAGAGTCTGTCTATATTTATGAGATGTATTATGTACAGTATTTACATTAGTCGGACTATTGTCCTTATCTTTGTCGCCATATTTGTCCGGCCTTCTTCAGGTGGTTGAAATTTCGAACTGAACCCTTTATTTCGATCACTGGGGTAGACTAGTTCCACGTGTTTGATGGATGTCAGTTATCAGTTATCTCCTGCTAATTTTCCCTCTGAAAGTTCTCCACTGCTTTAACCTTAACCGGGTATTGAACTCACACTCTTTGGGTCTGTCACTGGATCTAACCAACGCCTTTATCCACTGTGCCACGTGTCCTTGAGGACATCTGGGTATGAATTTCTGGGTATTATAAACCTAATGTTTTCAGCAACCATTTTTTACTAGTGCTCATATTGCAATTTTACTCTTATCATTACATGTTTTTAACAGAGCTCATATTGCAACTTTGTTATCATTGCTTTTCTCTGGCACTCCTTATTACTGGTTCCCATATTGTATTTATTTCTATGCTTGGTCGGCTTAGGAGATTTTTGTGGCCTAGTATATGTGCTGATTCCTTAAGTTTATGAATTTTCCAATGGTGTTCCCTGTCTATGATCTCAACATGATCCCACAGGGGACGGTGATCTCCCTTCTCTCTCCATATGTGGTCCGCCACGCGTGATTTTTCTACTTCCCCTCGCGTTACAACTTTCTGGTGTTCTTGAAGCCTTATCTTGAGGGGGCGGGCTGTCTCTCCTTTATATTCCTTTCCGCAGCTGCACGGGATAGCATACACACATGTTCTCCTCTATGGGGGGTCTTACTCGGGAGAGATATCTGAGAAGTGTCGTCAAGCTTTTGAAGGTTGTCCTGATGTTATATTGACCGCAGATCCTTTGTATTTTCTCTGATAACCCCTTCACATAAGGCAGGCAGACTGTTTTCTGAGTGTTGCTGTTCTCCTCCTCTTCTTGTACCCGCCTATCCCAGTTTTTTTGGGATGCTGCCATGTACCCAGGGTAGTTGTTACGTTGTAGGGTACTACTTATACTGACCAATTCCTTATCTAACGTTTCTGGGTAGCCACTTATGACTTTTGTTCGGTGTTGTAAGCCACGGACGATCCCTTGCTTTACGCTGTATGGATGGTGGGAGTTGAAATTGAGGTACTGTCCGGTGAATGTCGGTTTACGGTATACGGATGTCTTGAACCCATGCTCTGTTCGAGATATTAGTACATCCAGGAATGGGAGTGTGTTGTTACTCTCTTTCTCCATTGTGAACTGTATCGAAGGTCTTATTGAGTTCACATGGTCCAGTAGAACCTGGACATCTTCCCGGCGTGGCCAGAGTATGAAGGTGTCATCTACGTACCATAACCATATAGTTGGCTTTAGAGATATAGATTCTAATGCCATTTCTTCAAAGTATTCCATGTATATATTCGCCATTGCTGGTGATAATGGCGAGCCCATTGCTAAGCCCTCATCCTGTCGATATATGTGTGATCCCATTCCAAAGTGTGTTGTTTGTGTACAGAAAGTCAACATCTCCATCAGATTATCTATTGGAATACTGGTCCGTTCTTCTAGGGAAGAGTCAGAGGTCAATCTGTCTCTGACTACTGAGAGTGCCTCCTCTGTGGGTACCTTGGTGAACAAACTCACCACGTCCAAGTTCACCATCTGGTTGGATAGGATGGGAGTATCTTTGATTATTTCCACGAAGTGGGCGGAGTTTGGAACATATGAAGGAGACTTTCCGATCAATGGGTCAATTATATCTACAAGGAAGCGACTCAGAGGGTGGCACACAGAGCCTTGGCAACTAACAATCGGCCTGAGAGGAATACCGTCTTTGGATCTTAGGGAGACCGTATATGTGAGGTAGCTTGGTGTAACGCTGCGATAACTGCCTATACATTTTGGGTGAGAAGTCATCCTTGTTCTTGATTAGGATCTGTGACAGTTTGCGTTCCGTTTTCATAGTAGGATCCTTTTTCACTTTGCTGTAGCTACCATTGCTAATGAGGTCTTCCAGTTTTCTTGTATACTCTGATTTGTCCATCACTACAGTCGCATTACCTTTGTCAGCCGGTAGTATGATGATGTTTTCGTTCCTCTGTAGGGATCCAATCGCCAGTATCTCCAGTTTTGTTATGTTAGACCTGGGCAGCTTGGCTCTCTCCAAGGTCTGTCTCATTTTCCATCTCAGTTCATCCGCCTGAGCCTGAGGGATGTTCAAGGCCACCTCCTCGACTCTGGCAATGATGTCCAAGTATGGCACTTGCCTGATGGTTGTGGCAAAGTTGAGACCCTTATTCAATACTGACTCCTCCGAGGCACTCAGCTGATATTGGCTGATGTTGACTACTGCTTTCACTGGTGGGTGATGGACCTTGTGCGTTACCTTCTGATCCTTCAATCTATTTAATTTTTGCACTTGGCGAGCCTTGACTACATCAAATTCATGTCTGAAGGATTTATCCAAGTCACTTTGGATCCTTCTCTGGTCTTCTTCATTAGTAATTCTGTTGAAGAAATCTCATCCTCGTCAGGTAAAGCTCAGCTCTTTGCACTGAACTTTGCCTCTTATACCACATCATACGACAAGTGCCATTCCATGCCTATTGAGCTCACTCCAGACCTCAAATGGAACTCGTATATTCCTACGATCGCTAAATGCTGAAAGAATAGTTGGTTCGTTGTATCGTTCCAGAAAATACCTTTCTGCCATGCTCTGTCTTTAAAAGAGTTAGATCAGGCATAGAATTTATGATTGCTGTCATATCTGGACTGGTACTGCCCAGTCACCTTTGTCTGCCGTTGACAGTGTTTAAAAGCGATTATGCGTCCTTGTGAGCGATTCATTATATTCCACCCTCCAAATACCAACTAGCCTTGTTACTATTCCTCGTGTATTTAACCCTTTATTGGTAAACAATCTCTGACGCAGTTATTTGTTGAGCTTTGTGTTAAAAATATTAAACGTATGTAGAAAAAAATTACCGACTATAAAAAATGTAAAAACAAAATATTTATATTATTTGACTAGCTTATAAATCAATAAAATAATCATCATTGTCAATTTAAGAGTAATTACATATCATTTGATTCAATTAATATCATTTTATCATTAAAAAGATTGAAATTAGACTGGCCACTATCTCTAAGAATCGCAACTACAGTAAATAAAAACTCCAATCCATGTGAACTGAAATTATTGTGTGACATGTTAAGAAATGCACTTGTATGTGTTTTCAGTTTCATCATAAGCATCGCGCATAAAAAATAGATATTGTTTAGTATATATTCCTCTTTCGGAAAGTCATAAAATAAAACTGAAAGAAATAAATAAAGAGAGACTTGATAAATATGTAAACGCTGTAAAAGAATTAAAGAATGTAGAATATATATATAGTAGTTGTACCCATCATTATCGGTGCACCTGAAACAGTCTCAAAAGAATGATAAGTAAAAATTTCCACGGATTGAAAATGGGCAGATTCCAAAATTAGTAAAATCAGGTTGCATACTGAAGAGATTTATATTTTATTATTTAGTTGCAATGGAAGACGCCATATACTACTGGAGTGAAAATGCAGGAATAAATTAAAATAGTAAATCTTCAAGGTAAAAATAAAAAAAATCATATCGCACAAAAATAGCAAATAACGTTTGTAGAGAGAAAGTGCGTTAGCAGGTGATCAGTGAATGCCGTACGTATTCCAATGGGTAAATATAAAACAGAAGATATTTAAGAAAATTGAGCAAACATCGTGTGATTAATAATGTAAGCACATATTAGGAGTAGTAAACAGAAGCTAAGAAAAAAAACAAAAAAAAAAAAACAAAGAAAACCCCCGTACTTGGGATTCAGTTAAAAGCAGCTTATTCAAGGAAGATCGAATCTTGTTGTAAACAAAGAAAAGGTTGTCTGCTGGTCTGAGACGGGGTTGTACTAACAGGCTAAAAGTTGAAGATAAAAGAAATCGAAAAAATATACCAGGATCTTGCGCATGAATTGAAAAAAACTGAAATAAATGAGGATCGAATTTGAGCCGCAAACTTTGCATTTCAAATTGTTCTCCAAAATGTGGAAATGGATGTCTGAAGTATTGTTTCAGGCAAGATTACTAAGCAAAATGTTGGAAACTGCGTGGACGGTAGTACGAATTCTGAGAATAACATGGAAATAACACGTGAACAAGAAGGAAAGCTTAAGTGCGATTTGTGAACAACCATAATCGCCCAGTTCCTGAAAGGACATGACACATAAAAGAAGAAAATTAAAACACATTCTGTGTCTGATGTCAGTGAGTTTCGCGTCGCCATGGCAATGAACAGAAAACCTAGTCTTTCTTATCCATAGTTAGCTACAATGATGGAAACGTCATAGTCTGGGATTGTATGTTCTTACACTGGTAAGGTTCATTTCATCGACAGATTTATAAATGGTGAAGTTTACTAATATTGAGACATCACTCAAACACTTGAGAAGAAGAATTTTGTTCTTGTATGAAAATGATCCAAAATATTTCACTAAAAACAAGTTTCATAAGAAACAAGCGATAAAATTTCCGATTGGCCTAGGATGTTACTGGATTTCAGTCCAGTTGACTACTTGTGAAATACCCTCAAAGTAAAAGCTGATAGAAATTTCTCCTTTTCCCAGATCCGTAGGAGGAGGAGGTAGATTCTTGTTTTGAGAGCAAATCTGTCATGCTTGATCAGTTCCAGGGAGATGTTATCAACACCTGGGGCTCTAAAGGATTGAATTGACTTCAGCGCAGTTTCGAAATCACGACAAGTAGGGTTGGCAAACATCCATTGTCGCACCCGGTGCTGTGTGATGCGTCTGAGAAACTCTGATTGAGAAGGACTGAGAAGTGTTTTTGCCATATCGGTAGAATGTCTTGAATCTCGACGAAGTTGTCAGCCGCTTCTAGAATGGATGTTGATTACTTGACGGGACCGAAAATCTTCATTTCTGAAAATAATTGTCTTATATTTCGGTTGTCGGCGTATTGTTGTCGTTGTTCTGCCTTGTTTCTCCACCAGTAGTTTTGGATACTGTAGAGCTCTCTTTGGCAATGAGACTTGAGATGAAGGAATTTGGCTTTCAGTTTTTGATATGATGAGTGGGATTCATATTCAATTTTTGCTTTCCATTTCGATTCAGTATATTTGGAAATCTTAGGACCGTTTTAATCGAACTTTTCGATATTTGTGTTTGTTTATTGATGTACTATTTCTTGACCTGTCTTGCTTTCTAGAGTTTTTGTTTACCTAACGTTTTATATATTTATATATTTAAGAAAACGTTAATTTTATAAAACACGTAATGTGTATAACGCGTATATCGTGGTGGAGGAGCTTGCGCATTTGTCTGATCCTAAATGCAAAGTCGTTAGGAGCTTCATCTTCTGGTAGAATCACCAATGGCGGTAAGAATTCAAAGAAGGCACCAGACTAAGCACGATCCGTCGCCCGGTGGGTAGGCAGTCAAGGCAACATACAAGAACAAGTCGGTACACCAATGCAAGATAACATGAACCTGTTTGTCTAGCCCTGGTTTACCGCAGCGGATGATGTCAGCTGAAGTGTATGCGGCATGGAGTGGCGACCCATGGACCACATCAAACAATTAACAAGACTTTCTTTCTTCTCAAGTCCTCTTCTCCTAACTTCTCTTCCTTCAAGTCTTACGAAGACGAGGCGGAGATTACGGTGGTAGGCTGTGCCTCTAGTCTTCAAATTGCACGTAGGCAGCAGGTGTGTGATGGCCCAACCAGAGCAGACCCTATAAAAAGTGGGGAAAACATCACTTTCACTTTGCTGGAAAACCACACGCAGAGGGTGCCCATTTTCAGCGGTCGATCAAAATCTTCCAATTATTTCAACTACCCAAATTTGATACTTGAGGCATAGAACGTTAGAACGCTCCTCGATCTTCAAGATGACGCCAAAATTGAGCGGAGGACTGCTCTCGTCTGCAAGGAGCTTGCACTCTTCAACATCGATGTAGCGGCTCTCAGTGAAACTAGAATATTAGACGAAGGAAAAACTGACATATCGGGATTCGGATATTACATCTTCTAGAAAGGTAAACGATCTCCTGACCGCCGGACACATGGAGTGGGTTTTGCAGTCAGAATGTCCCTGGTGGATGCCCAAAATCTCCGCCAGAAAGCCATCAACTGGTTTCTGATGCTCCTTCGCACACTGGATGTAATGATCACTTTACTGTCAACAGTTATCGATAGAAGTTTTAAGGTTTAGTAGATGAAAAAAATGAAAATAGCATTTTGGAGAATTAATAAAACTAGCAAAATGTAAAGTATAATTTATTGAAATGATTTGATTGATATGAAGAAACTTTCTGCGTTGGTAATACAAAAAATATACTTAGATGAGAATTAAAAGGGGAAGAAGAAAGTTAATGCAAGTAATAACATAATCAAGGAAAGTAACTCTGTTACTAAGTGTCACATTTGCTTGGAGGGAACATCAACTTAAGAATATCAATTAAATAATAAAAAGAAAATGGTTAAAATATTAGAAAGGTTTTTTGAAAAGGCAAAAGTGGTTGAAATGAGAAAATGTAATGGCGAAAAAACGTAAAGATGCAAAAATAAGAGAACAATATATATACAGGTGAAGAAAAATTAGGAGGTAAAAGAAAAATAGGAAAGAAAACGAGAAGAAAAGTAAAAAGGTGACATTTGAGACAGCTGGTGGAGGAACATTTGCAGTGAATAACAAATCCAGATTTTTATCTCTGGAATGTCCTTCCCGCGCTTCATGTCTGAATTTAGAGTTTTCCTTCTCCTAGACTTTCAAAGAAAGAATTCCCAGTTTTTCTTGTTATTTAACCATAACTGGAGACATGATAATGCTATCGCATCGATATTAAAAACCATTATCAAAAAATACGATAAAAAAATATAATTTTTAATTATATGCATATTATACCTGTAGTGGCCTTATAGGTAGCCTTAAATTGAAACAGATTTTCTTATTGACTGAACGATCGAAACAGATAGGATTGGTGGATGGAAAGGATACTATTAGGAAGATTAATGATAAAAATGGATACATAGAAAAATTACACAGTGACCGATATTAATAACAAAATATAGTGTAAAATTCCGGAAAAAATGTTCAGGCCATAACTGTTAGGGTGCGTTCCCCATACGAATATTTCTCATACTGAAGAGAAGTATTTGTAAATAAACAAAAACAAAACAAAAACAAAACAAAAACAAAACAAAAAAACTAAATAAATAAAATGGATAATGAAGAAATGAATAATGAATAAAATGAATTTTTTATTCTGCAGGAAGAAGAGAATCTGGTTAAAATCGAACTTTACAATTTCATAAATCAGAATAATACACATCCATATTTCCTTCGTTATGGACATTCACCTTTATACTTCATTAATGAGTGACGCCTGAATAATTCTTGTCATTTAAAAATATTCTAGATAAATTGTCATCCTAGACAACCTCAATAAACTGTGATTGAAAGACATGAAAATTCGTGGCGGAACTTATAATCATACAGATCGAGTTGTTATATACAAGCTTATAATCTATAATGAATATAGATGAATAAATACATTAAGTTAAAAGATAATAATTATAATTCAATATTCTATTGATCTATAATCCCAATAAACAATAATAAAAATCGACCTTTATAGAAGTAAATTCTTTAAATTGTAAAATCGTCAATATACCAAAACTATGCCCTAATATAATTGAAATACAAAACGCATTTTTTAATACAAAACTATTTCTTCTAAATCTATATGACTTTAAAAGACTTTTGTCCCACTTGAGTCATGTAAACCATTACACTATGTGACTTAAAATAATTACTGATACAATTCGACAAATACCTTTATTATTTATAGACCATCTGGCCCTGATCTGCTGATCTATCTATCTATCTATCTATCTATCTATCTATCTATCTATCTATCTATCTATCTATCTATCTATGGTTATGATTTCAAATTATAAATAATTTATAACTAAACTCTATGGAAGAAGAAAAATATATTGGTATACACAGATGTATTCGAAAGGAGGTCTTCATTTTGGTTTGTATAATCAATTATTTCCTATTTTGATATTTAAGAAAAGTGAATAACGTTAAGAACCATAAAACATTCAAACAATAAATTAAAAGAAACATTTACTGATGTTTTAAATACTGTCAACAACTAAAGGGAAAAACAACATGGAAAGAAAAGTTTATCTTCGAATTATGGCAAACAGCCATATTCCTGCACTTTTAATCCAACCTCTGTAAAGATCATTTAAAGCAAAAAAAAAAAAAAAAAAAGAAAAAAAGAAAGAACCCATAATGGTCAGCTGCCTAAACGATCAAGAAGAATATATAATTTTGCAAAGACAAAGAAAACCAGGAATTATAGACAAAAGTTTGGTTTATATTTTACAAATACATGAAAAAATAATTGTTACTTACATTTGTACAAGTAGTATTTTGAATATTACAAATAAGATAATGAATCAGCTAAAACCAACCAAGGTGGTTTTCACATTGAAAAAAAAAATCATAAACAGCTGCTGTTGATGTTAAAGCGGTGTAGTTTCATGAAACGATTTAATAAGTTTGAAAGAAGTATTGAGGATAATGGTCCGCGTGAACATAGGTACTAATTTGTATATTTTACGGGATGGAGCGGTGGTTAAAAATGACAAAAGAAAATGAACGGCATCGTCCGCGCAAAAATACTTCATCGTAATAAAAGATAACGATTAGAATCAATATAATTTTTTCACTGATGCGTAAATTCTTCCCAAATGTTCAGCTCAATATTAAAATCAACGCTAAACTTAGCATTCATTTGATGGTAAGCGTTATATTTTGTTAATAAATATTTTGCATAGCACATGATATTCAGTATTTAGTTTCACTTTTTATTTCAAGGAAACAGTAAATTCTACGAAAATATTTTCAAAAAGTAATAAACAAAGACATAGTGACATATTTCCAACGTTTTCCTTTTCTTTTAAAGTTTGGAATATATTCTTATTGACGAACATATTACTATCGGTGTTGTAAGAATCATAAATATTAAAGTCATTACAAATAAAGACATATATTTCACACTGAAATAATTTTCATATGTCCAAAGATAGATGAATATGTTTATAACCCGACGAAGATATTAATTGAATTTTATTTGGAAATTTTCGTTGTATAATATTCAATCTATGTGGTATAAAGCAAAGCGTTATGTTAAATGCATTTACAAGGAAGGATATTATAAGAGTAGCGTTTGTTGTGTAAAATAAATGCATTTTTATAAATTGGCTATGGAATTATTGGTCAACTTTATATTATCAATTATCTTGACAATGTCAACGTGTTTCCAGATTTCCTTCCGTACTTGACAGCATGGAAGTTCACACGACAGTTTTTTCAAATCGTTATTTTGACCTCGTTTTCCTTAGAGAAGAATCTGTTATTTACGTAATTTAGACTGTTGTCCCCATCTTTATTGCCATATTCACAACGTTTCAGGTTATATACATTGAAATTTTGAACCGAATCCTTTATTTTATTTATTTATTTTATTCACTTTTTAGATCACTGAACAAACGCTTTTATCTACTGGGTCATGTATCCGTGAATGGATTTTTGGGACTTATAAACCTAATGTCTCAGTAATCAATTACTAGCCGAGCTTATATTACATTTTTTTTTAATTATTATTGTTGTTTTTCTCTAGCTCTCTGTAAATAAAGAGTTCTGTCCGAAATCGCAACATGCCACCTGAAGAAGGCTGGAGCGTACAGTGGGCGAAACGTTGGCAATAAAGATGAGAACAGCAGTCCGAATGATGTAAATAGTTACAATTCCTCATCTCAGAAATATAGACAGAATATGTTGTGTACCGATATAATTTTGATGATAATGATTTTAATGAAGTAAAGAGAAAATCACACCGAATACCTTATATTTTGTGGATTATAATATTTACGATTACACTTGTATTATTATTATTATTATTATTATTATTATTATTATTATTATTTTCTCAGTGTCTGGCAATTAATGTATGGATAGCTGACCACAATCAACAGCCTTAGGTATCATTCAATTTTCTTTTTTATTTGATTTTTTTATTATTATTCTTGCCTTTTATAAGAAAATTCTTTATTTAATACTTCCACAAGGTCATCAATTGCAACATTGCCTGTATGGGAAGTCGTCCTTAGGTTATATCTGCGACAGTTTTCTTTCTGTTTTCATTGTTAGATTTTTCTTTACTTTACTATAGCTACCATTTCTAATGAGGTCTTCTAGTTTTTCTGCACATTCCGTTTCGTCCATCACTACAGTCACATTGCCTTTGTCAGAATATTGAAAGCTTGTTCTCGATTCGGGTAAGTATAGTCTTCGCCTGATGGTTGTTGCGAAGATGACACCCTTGTTCAGTACTGACTCCTCAGATATACTCAGTGGGTGTTTACTGGTGTTCATTACTGCCTTCAATATCTTGTACGTCAACTACTGATCTTTCAATCTGCTCAAATTATGCACATGGTAGGCCTTGCTGCGCCGAATTTGTGTCTGAAGGATTTATCCAGGTCATGTTGGATCCTCTTTCGATCTTTTTTGTAGATAATTCTGTTGAAGAAGGCCTCGAGCCTCTCGGAGATATCAGATTGCAGCTTTTGTTTTATCCAACAGTTGTTCTGGATTCTTTCTCTGCGACGATACGAGCTCTCCTGGAATTGACTGGAGAATACGAAAACTTAAGGAATCAGCGCCATAAAAATACGAAAACTTAAGGAATCTGTGCCACAAAAATCTCCAAATCTGGCCACGCATAGACAAAAATATAATATGGGGGCCAGTAATATAGAGTGATAGAAAAAAAAAATGACAACAAATTGTAATATGAGCTCGGGTAAAAAATGTAACTGGAAAATTAGGTTTACAAGCCCCTAAAATTCATACACTGTTATCCTCAAAGACACATGGTCCAGTGGACAAAAGCGTTGGTCGAAGTAATCCAGTGATTTGTGAGTTCAATACCACGCTACTGAGAGAATTGAGTTAAAGGGAAATAAGTAATTCAGTGATATCCGGAAGAAGCATGTTACGTGGAACTAGAAAAGGGAAATAACTGATGCTGAGATATCTAGAACAGTCTATCCCGGTGAATGAAAAAAGCGGATTATTTAGAAATTCCAATCACCGGAAGAAGGCTGGGGCGTACAACGGCTGAAACGTCGTAAATATAGTAACAAAGATGAGGACAACAGTCCAATCAATGTAATGTTTGGATTATTTTCATGCAGAAACATAGCTCTTCTCAAGAGGTTTAACGAATATACTGCCAATAAATAATAACCTTTAATATTAATGATTTCGCCTACGAAATGTAAGTCAGTCTTGCCATTAGACACATAGAACATCAGGCCATAATACCCCCTCTCCCATGTTGTTACGAAACATTTCCCTTCTACGTTCAACCATGACGACGAGAAACCCATATAAACTTTTTCAGATTACGTTTGATTGCTATCGTAGATGTGCGCCACATAGATCTTCTTTGAACTGATTGGGCAAATTTGCAGATGATTTTCTAAGAAATGAATAAACCTTGCGTAGTCTAACTGGTCGCTTCTCTACACTGATATTTCAAATTTTCTTGTGATCGTGTTCAACTTCAGTTTTATAGCCTTTGTTCTATTTGTGGAAATAAATAGTACATCACTTCAAATTGGAAAAAAAGGTTATTTTCAAGTTTTCATTATTAAATTAAATTATTTATTGAACAGCCAATGAATAGGCATGACTAACAAAAAAAAGAAAAAAAAAAAAGAAAAAACCTGAATTCCTATTTTACGTTGAATCTTCTATCTTCCGTCCATTTACTGTAGCTATCATCTATAAGATTCATATTTCAGAGTATCAAGTAAAATTTTCATATTCTTATAACTGGTTTAATTGTACGCCACAGGAATATATGCAATTTGATTGCATTTGTTTAGAAACATGCTCTACGTGTTTTAAAATCTTTTCGGTTATAATTTGTTGGGGATATGTTTCTGGTGCACAATTTAATTTAGGTAGCTGTGATTACAAGACAATCTTGAAACTAAATAATTTGAAAGCGACGGGACAGTAATTAATGGTTATGTAATGCGTTAAAATTAAACAAGTGAATTTATAAAGAAAACAAGATTTTTAATAACAAATAACCATTTATTTGATGTTTTCTACACCGTATGGTATGATTAATAAAAACCTTAGGAAAAAAATAACAGTTCCTTACAAACATTGAGGTGTCTTGAAAAGAAGGGAACAGTAGGTATTTTGTTGGAGAATCTCTGTCAGCAAAGCCGGAAATATTGATTCAGTTGATGAGTGATCCATGCTTGAGTTCACAACACGGAATCCCCTTCTCTTTTTTTTATCTTTGGTATTTATAGCTTCAAGGGAGCAGGTGCTGGTTCAAGGATGAAGCCCTTCAAAATGCGAGGGAAACGCTGTCAGTGGTCGAATTTTATTTTCGAATATTTTAAAACATTGCCGGAAATACCACTCGGGTCCTATGCAGAAATATCTGATTTTTTGACCCTGACTTTGAGATGGCAACTTCCAGTCGACCCGACAAAGTAAATCATAATGTTTCAATTATTTGTTTTATATGTTAATTCAATATATGTATACAAAGCATTGTCATGAAGTATGAAAAACTTACTGAACTCTTCGTCTCTGTTTTGATACTAGAATTGTGTTGTTTCTATTATCAAAAGAGAGAAGAGTTCAGTAAGATCTCTCTTCTGGCTTCCTAGCAAGAATCAAGTAGCTGCGTAAATTAATAGTAAAATTGTCTGGTTCATGTGTCAGGATCAGATTATGGTCAATGGGTCAGGTTATCTAAGCGTTATTATTGTACTATTTTGCAAAATGAATCCCCAAAACCTAACTATGTTTTCTTAACTGATACCTGAAAAAAAAAAAAAAAAAGAAAAACTTGCCTGAACAAAAAAAAAATAAAAACTTGCCTTAACAAAAAAACAAAAACAAAAAAAAACAGATTTCAGTCTTGAATTTGTACATTAAAATTAACTATATATATATATATATATATATATATATATATATATATATATATATATATATATATATATATATATATATGCGTCATGAAGTATGGGATGTTTTATTACCTTTCAGAATGAACCATAACAATAGCGGTAAAACTTGTTTGTCCCAAAAGAAAAAAAAGAAATTATATATCCACTAAGTACAGCTTTACATTTACATAATTAAATTAGAAATTGTAGTTTTAATATGCATCAGGAAACGCAAGAAAAATGGCGTGAATTAATATTTAGTCGGTTTTTGTAATAACATTATGCTCATTGAGCATCAGTTAGTGTAACTTCTTGTTATAGTTTTCATAGCATACACACATAAAACATATTTATACTTTTTTTAAAAAATACATTTTTAGTAAAATCATCGATCACGCACACGTATGTGTAAACAAAGGAAATTGTCAAGTAAAATATTTAACTGAAAAAAGACAAAGAAAACCTTTCTTCGTTTATGTATCGTGTCCCTTCGGTACACTGGTGATCATCTTTCACGACAGCTCTATTACTTTGGAGTTAGAAGCAACAGTTTTCCCCTTACCATTCCTCATAGCCCTTTCTCTGACCTCCATTCCTCTCTTAAACACGCTAGGTATGTTTTTCAATGATTCTTTCTACCGCTATGATCTCTAGTATGACATATGAGTGTTAAATTATCCAAATTCTCCTTTCACATTAGTTGTTTCAGACATTTCAACTGTTTCTTTCTGATTGTAAGTATAAGTACCATTTTTATTCACAGTTACCTTTAACTTCCTCGTTGATAACGTGCATTCTATTCAGTGTATTCTCAATATACTTCTGTAGACCTAAATCACTGTCGCGTCTGGCCTGTGGGATTTCTTCAGTATTCATTGTAATATAGAAAATAGATATGACCTAGCAGTTCAGTACTCTTATTCATACCAAATGAAATCTTCCTATCTCTCTTTATACTTCGTTAACTTCTGGTAGGCGTTCTTCGTTATTCCCATGCGCCTTCCGATATCTTTTGTCGTCAGTTACGACAGTAACCCGATGGTTAAATTTCTGATTGATTCTGGTGTCTACAATTGATAGCCCACATCATGACGTCCTTTCTTCTTGCATTCTTTAAATATCTTATCTTAGATATCTTGTAGTTTTCCTTATGAGTATGCCATCAGTGAAGTGTCATCGGAATATTTTGTGAAAAATTGTGTTGGCCGATAATAAATCTTGATTTAGTTCTCTTCGAATAGATATCTTTAAAAAATCTAATAAAAATTTGCATCACTGTATTCTACTTCTTTCTATTTTTGTACACATGCTCAACACTTTTTCTACTCGTATGCAGACGATTTCTTACCAATAAACGTTTCCTATTATTCCAATATCTAACGCAAACAAATTAGTTTCAAGCAGATCTTTGTGTTGTACCTTATCAAATGTATTTGCATAATCAATGAAACAGATAGGTCATTCTGCATTTGCAATGCACAATAGGATAACATTTTGATAATAAAGATAACATTTCTTGGTTCTGTCTTCAATGAAGTCTAATCTACTACGACAATAAGGTCAATTTAATTTTATAATCTGAATTATAAACTTAGTAATATGGCCCATTAAGTTGTCTGATTGTGTTCGCATTCATTTGCACCCAGCTTCTTAGGAACCATTATAAAGATGAGTTTACTGATGCCTTTCAGTATTTTGGCACTGTCATATATTTCATTTGTTATTTCAGTAATTTTGTGGATAGCATTTCTATTACAATACTATCAAGTCCTGCTGTTTTGACTCTGTTCATCTTGGTTATAACTTGCTTCAAATTTTAATATTACATGTCCTTCCGTGGTTTTATTTATTATCAGTTTCTCCTTGTCCGGTGGAAGCATTCTCTGATGAATTCATCTTATTACTGAATTATCTCTTCCTTTTCTGTTATGAGCATTGCCTTCTTTTTTGCATTCAGTCAAAGGACACACCTTTTGTCCCATTCTATTATCTTTTTATGCATGCCTATTGTGTTGTTTTAAGTTAATGTTTACGATTTCTTGTTTTCTTTCCAATATCTTCCTACCTTTGCCTGAACTTACAAACACAAATACACACATGAATTACATAATCCATGTGTGTATTTGTGTTTGTAAGTTCAGTTGAAAAGAGTGGACAGTTGTCTTTTTTTCTTTATTTTAAGAAAGAAAAAGAAGTAAAACGTAGGACCGACACCCCATCCCCGCTCCAATGTCTCGGAATTATCACTCGCCCGAAAAGGAGAGACATTAACGACAGGTTTCATTGGGCCATCATCCAGCGACTGCTCACATCAAACAAAAAATACCTCTCTGAACGCTAGAACGTTAAACAACTGTGGCCAGTTAGAAAATGTGAAATGTGAGATGAGTAGGTTAAATGTCAACACTTTAGCTGTATGTGAAACTAGGTGGCTAAAGAACGGAGATGTTAGTCATTGACAACCACAGGGTTATATATGGAGGCGGAGAGAAAAATAAAAAAAGGAGTTGGATTGATACGTGATCAAGACATCATGAAATGCATTCTGGGATACTGTCAATTATCTGAAATTGTCTTGTAGTTAAAGTGAACGGAAAGCCTTTCAGCATTACTAGCAACCATACCCAGCTGTTCGATCAGAAGAAGCTTTCACTTATAATGGAGCAAAACTGTATATTTAATTGTAACAGGGTTTATCTTATTCAATTACTTGAAAGTATTTTCATTAAAAAACATATTGAATTAATGTATTTACTGATATAACTTAGCCGAGAACATGAAAGCAAAATGAAAACCCACATCAGATCACGATTATTTTGAAGTTTTTAAAATTCAATTTGTCAGTGTGCTATCAAGGATGTTGTTATGGTCCGGTTCCCTGTACCACGGTGATAGTCCAAGACTAATAAAGAAGAACTCGAACACAGGTATGGAATAACACAGATATATTACAAACAGGAATATATACAGAGAAGTAGAAGTGTTAGTATGAACAATCAGGTTTAGTAGAGAGAACAATGTAGTCTCGACCAGTATCACTATTCCAATGTCTTGCAGTAATTGTCTGAACGCGACTTTGTTTCGGACTGCCTCTGACTCGACTCTTGACTCGACTTGAACTAATGACTCCCTTGAACTACTGACTGAGGCGCAGTATTTATTAAGTATGGAATAGTCTATTATTATTATTATGGGTAAGATCCCATAACACCCCCCCCCCTTCCGAAGCTTTTGCGTAGCAGGGTTTTTTTTAATATCTTTTTTTCTTTGGATCTATTTCGAAAGGTTCAGGGAATTTTCTTTTTCTTGACGATTTTCTTGGTTCTGGCATTGTTTGCGGTCTTTTTATATCGAATGTGTCGAAAATCGCGTCCATTACCTCTTCTTGAGGTGGACCGTTAGCATCCTGTAACGGTCTTTTCCTTATTTGGTTTACGTGTCTTCTGTGTGAGAATTTTTTTCCTTGTACAATGTACATCATATTACCAATTCTTTTCATAATTATGCCTTGCTCCCAGTAAGAGGTATTATTTTTATATGCCTTAAAAAAAACTTTTTCTCCTGGGAGGAATTTTCTTTTTGATGCGTAGGACTGTGTTTCTTGTTTTGTTTTACTTGGTAGTAATTTATCGAACGCTAATCTGATTTTCCTAGAAAACATGACTTCTGCTGGTGATAATGTTGATGGTGTCGCATTATTTGGCCTTATTCTATATACCTGTAGGAATTGCTGTAATGCTTTCTCCGTAGGCACATCGTACGCTTTTTGTAACGCTCTTTTGATTGTATCTACGAATCTCCCCGCTTGTCCATTTGATCTTGGGTGGTAAGATAGTGATTTTATATGTTTTACTTGATAAATTTCGCGAAACTCTTGGAAGTCTGCTGACGTGAATTGCGTTCCATTATCTGTTACTAAACAGTCCACTACGCCAAACCGAGCGAATAGCTCGTGGAGGAAATTTATGGTCGTTTCTGTAGTAAGATTTTTGCACCATAACACCTCCGTCCATTTACTGTAGCTATCATCTATAAATAAATAGTAGAACCCGTCAATTGGTCCTGCATAATCTGCGTGTATTCTTGACCATGGACGATCAGTCTCTGGCCTAGGTTTATGTATGAGTGGTGGTGCTTTGGCTGCTAAATTACAACCCTTGCACATTTCCACCATCTGAGTAATATCCTGGGCCATATTCTTCCAATATACATAGTTTCGCATTAGTGATTTCATTCTATTTTTACCCGGGTGTCCCCCGTGGAAATCATTTAAGATCCGCTTTTGTAATGTTTTGGGAATGACAACCCTTTCGTTGTAAAGTAGCACATTATCGCATAGAGAAAAGCTGTCCGAATTTGCTCAATTATTTCTATTATTTTTGCTTTTGTTTCATTAATAAATTCGTCATTTTTGGCTTCATATTTTATGTCTTGCAATGTGACTGGGAGGTTTCTGATTGTACAACATAGTACTGTCCTTATGTCTTCTTCATTTCTAAGGACTGCGATTACCGTATCTTCCAATGGCTCTGTCTTTGTTGGTATAAGTCTCGACAGGCCATCCGCGTGTCCGATTCTTTTTGTTGGTAAATATTCCAATCTGAAATTGTAGTTCAGAAGAATCGTTCCCCATCTAAGTAGTCTATTTGCACTGTAAACCAGTAGACCTTTTTTTGAACCAAAAATGTTTATTAACGGTTTGTGATCCGTCTGCAGAGTAAAGTTTCTACCATAGACGTACCTATGGAATCTTGTTACTGCGCAGATGATTGCTAGAACTTCCTTTTCTATTTGTGAATAATTTTTCTCCGCTGGCAGTAGGGTTCGAGAAGCATGTGCGATAGGTTTTATTGTCCCATCTGGCATTTTATGTAATATACACGCCCCGACTCCGTAGGCGCTCGCGTCACTTGCTACAATAATTTCTAGTTTAGGATCATAGTGTGCCAAAAATAAATCCGATGTTAATGTCATTATTATTTTTTCAAATGTTTCCTGGCGTTGATCTGTCCGCTGCCAAACCTTTTCTTTCTTTAGCAGTTCGTTCAGTGGTGCGCGAAGTTTATGCATTTGAGGTATGAATTCCTGGTAGTAATTCACTAATCCAAGAAAACTTTGTAGTTCTGTTATGTTCTTGGAACTGGCATCTTTTTTATTGCTGTAGACCTTTCAGGGTCTGGACGTCTACCTTCTTGGTCTATTATATGGCCAAGATATTTAATTTCCTTCATGAAAAAATCGCTTATTCTCTTTCACTTTGAAACCATAGCTTTGAATTCTCTTAAAAACTTCTTGTACATGTTGCCAGTGTTGTTCAACGCTTTCGCTATTAATCAATATGTCATCCAGATATGCTATTGTGTATTCTAGTCCTGCCAGCATCGTATCCATTCTCTGTTGGAATATAGCTGGCACAACCTTAATTCCAAATGGTAGTCTTTGGTATCTGTAAAATCCCTTGTGTGGATTTATGCATAGAAGTTTTGAACTTTCTTCATCGACTGGAATTTGCAGGTACGCCTCACTTAAAACAATTTTTGAAAAATATTTTCCGCCATTTAAGTTAGTGAATACTTCTTCTGGACTGGGTAGAGGATAGTGGTAGTCCTTTATTGCTGCGTTCAAACCTGTAGAAAAATCAGCACAGACTCGAATTTCTCCTGATTTCTTTTTGACGTAGACCGTCGGTGCGGCTCATTTGCTGTATTCTACTTTTTTCAATATGCCCGTATTTTCGAGTCTAGTTAATTCTTGGTCAATTTTTTTCTATTCACGCAAACGGTACGCTCCTTTTTTTCTTGAAAACAGGTTGAACATTTTCCTTTATTTCGATATTAGCTGCCATTTTCTTACATCTTCCAAGACCTGCTGAATATACTTCGGGAAAACTCGTTTTTAGTTTTCCTTTTAATTTGTCTGCCTCGGTTGATAAGCTTTTTACATTTTGGCAGTACGTACTAATAGGTAAATCCCACAATTCGAATTTTTGCATCCAGTCTATTCCCAATAGGTTTTCGGTATTTCTTAAGACGTACATATTTAGTTTTTTCGTCATTCCATTAAATGTTACTTCATCCACGAATTTTATCTTTCTCCCCGTAACTGATCTAGCAATTTTATCTGTTTTTAATATGACAGGTTTGTTCAGTTTTCTCCATGTTTGTAGGTTTATGATAGTTAAGTCTGAGCTAGAATCCAGCTGTAACCTAACTTTTCTGTTTTGCATTTCAACTTGTACATATTTTCTTATATTAGTCTCATCTCTTTGGTCAGTCCTCGTAATTCTTATTCTGCTTTTACTTTCTTTTCTATACCAACGATGATAACTTTTGTGGCCAATTTTTTTACATGATACACAAGTTTTAAAACGATATGCACAGTCTTTAACCCAATGCCAAGACCCACAACGATAGTATGGACTGAATAGTAGTTTCTTATGTTGATTATAATTAGAAAATTTTGTTTTACCTGTTCTTGAGGCGGGAAAATCAGTTCGGTTTGTTTGTGAGGAGGGGAAATCTGTCTGCCTTCGTACTTTGCGTGCGTGTGCTGTACCAGCTTGTTCTATGTCTTCTGAGTCTTTCTTCACACTGATGCATCTCTGGCAATCTTCGGCTAGTTTTTGAAGTGTCAGATCTTGTCCATTCTGCAGTTTAGTAACTATTCTGCGTCTCATTTCCGCGTCTTTGGTTGAAACCAGGCCTTGGACGTAAATTAAGCATTTGAAGTTGTCAGCGCTGAGTTCTGATAATTTGAAGTCGTCACAATATTTGTTAACAATGGATGCGAAAGTTATGTAATCTTCGCTGTCCTTTTTTGTAAGGTTCAAGCATTTCCATCTTTTATGGAACACTGAAGTATTTTGGCTGAAAAGTTCCGTTAGCAGTTTTATGGATTCTTTGAACGTTAACTCGCTTGTTTTTCTGGGAATTTGGTATATTCGTCTGTGCCTAATTTTCTTAGTAATAGGCGTACTTTACGTGCGTCTGACCAATCTTTGCAGTCAAAATCATATAGATCTTCGTACCTTCAGAAGTAATTTGCAAAAGTTTTATCTTCGTCGGGTGCGTACTTGAAATCTTCGATATTACTCCAAATGTGAGAGAACTGTTTCGCTCTCTGATTTTTTGCTTTGTTGTCAGTGAAAATTTGATATCAAAAAAAGAATTTTTTTCTTTTTTTTGAATTAGTTTCGTATTACCCTTTTAGGGTTTCCACGTCGCCACTTGTTATGCGCGACGGATAGCAAAAAAAAGCAAAACAAAAAAAAACAAAAAATAAACGGCATGTCCTCCGCGTAGAGAGTTGGTTTCCTCGTCGCCACTTGTTATGGTCCGGTTCCCTGTAACACGGTGATAGTCCAAGTTAGAACCAATAATTCTTTTCTCGCACTTCTCGCTTGTGGGACTCCCTCCTGGCTCCATGCTTTCTAGCCAACTTTAATCAGGCAAAAATTTAAATGCATTGTCAATCGGTAACCACTCTCCTCCCGATTGCTCTTTTCTCTTTTTCTCATTACTAATGTTTCTGTTCCTAATTCTTCCACACCCTGTAACCTCTTGCGTGCTAGTGGCTGTTTTGCCTTGCTTGAGGTGATACCGATTAAAATTACATTTCCTTTGATGTTCTCTTTTTTCCCTTTAAATGATCTCGTTCGGTGGTGCCACTATAGATTCCCTTAAAGTGTCGAAATCCTGATTTTCTCTAAGCTCATATCTGTATCAGCATACATATTTTTGCAAATTGAGTTGTCTTAGAATCTGTAGGTATTGCTTTGGATTTATGTAATTTTCATAATTTTAATTAATTTGCATATAGCTGAAGGTGGTCGCTCGCAAAGGAGACACTTGGATAAGTTTTTTAATTGTAGAACTGCATTAAAACATTAAGAGTAAGAAATATCTCGGTATATTTACTTTGGGGACTTCTATAAGATCATTTCATTTTTTAGTTGATGAACTGTTTATCCGTTTTTTTTTTACTAAAATAATTTAGTTAATTAAATTGTATTCACAGACACGTATTTCTCAGTGAATACGAATTGAGATTAAAAGGCAAAATATTTTCTGATCTGTAGTGTTGACTTCTTTTCTCTCTTTCTCTTACACACACAAACACATGCACACACACACACACACACATATATATAAAAAAGAAGAGAGAAACTGCAAAAGTTTTTGGTTGTAATGTGGACATTTTAAAAAAAAAATATATATTTTCCATAATTTTGCAACAGGCGTTTCGGGTTTCGCGACCTTCTTCAGGCATAGAGTGGATACTTCCACATATTATTAAAATGAATTAATTTTCCTTATGGTTTTCGATATTAAGCATTCTCGATGTTAAACGTTTTTGTGTGGTAGTCTCTCTCTTTCTTTCTCTCTCTCTCTCTCTCTCTCTATATATATATATATATATATATATATATATATATATATATATATAGCAATTAAACAAAACATTAACAAGAACCACAAGCACTACAATAATATCAGGCAATTCCTCTCTAGCAATACGAAAATACTTCATAAATCCAATTGCAAAAACGAGTTAGATTACTGAAGCCATTTACCATCAACAAAAGCAACCACCCATTAACAAAAATAACTTTAGTCTAAAAGCCCGTATTCTTGAATGTATAGAAAATACACACTTCATTACGCGTTGCTCCCATGACTTAATGCATTCGACTGCATTGGATTTCAAACGATAGAGAACACTTGGACTTAAAACAGATTTCAGTTACATCTACAACGGACATGTTTGCGAATGATTATTTGAAATTTAGAAAAAAAATAAGAATTTATATCATTATTGAAAAGAATAGACATATTAAGCATATGAACACAAAATTGTCTATTCTTTTTAATAAGACTTGTTTGCAAGAAAAATTGCCGCTAAAATATACTGAATATACATATATATATATATATATATATATATGTGTGTGTGTGTGTGTGTGTGTGTTTGCGTGTGGTTGTGTGCGTGTGTACAGCTGCGTATGTAGATTTAGGGCAGGACCTCGAAAATATGGCACTAATCATTTGTCAATATTTCCATTGAATAAAAATATTTTATTCGAGACAGTGTTTATCCCATCGGGTGCAATAAGGTGGTAGACATCAGCAGATAAGTGCTTTGCTGTTATGTGGGTTTCTGGAGCAAATACAATGTAGCGAAATCATATCTAATATAGAGACAGTTTAACATTGTACAGAATTATATAAAGGTAATTATTATAACCCCAAGGTTTATGTTCATTGATAAAAAAAAGAAAGTAGTTTACCTTCAGGAAGGTTGTCCTTTTAGAATTTTTTGTTCTTATACAGCAGAAAAATAGTTGAATGTAATGAAAACTTCAATGTCGACTTTCTTCCTTTTAAGATCTTAAGAAGAAATAAATCTGAAAACCTTAAATACTACCATTGAAAGAGAATCTTGGCAAATATTAGAATTTCCCGAAACATTTTCACGCGTCATACATAAATTGTAAATATGACTTGACAAAAATTACATTGGGTCGTCGTCAGCGTTACTGTTTTTCAAAATTGACAATCGTTTCCTATTTCCTAGCTTAATAATAATGTCCGATTCTGTTCCACGCAAAAAGTTGCTTGTGGTTTTTATTTTATCTGAGAAATATTTTACTACAAATAGCTGAGTTATTTTAATATTTGCGAAATACTTTTTATTTGGCTCGATGAATAAGCACTATCTCCCCTATGTATGTCTACTGTTAAAACATTAATTAAATGCAATGTTTCAATCGCTATTGTTATAACAAAAAACTTTGCATGTTATTTAAACTTTACTCATCAAGAAAGCATTTTTCATGTTTACTGCATTTCCTCTTTCTTCCAATTATCATTAGTTTTAAATTGAATTATTTTTATCATTGTATGTGTTTCTATTCCTTATAACAATTCCACCTTTGTTCGAAGAGGTAATATAAATTTCTCTTTTTTTGGCTAGGTTTCTTAGCGCATTTAAGTGTCTCTATGATAGTTCTTTAATTGTCCGTTGCTAGAATGGTAGTAATTATTCTTTGTATGATTATCGCTTACGGAACAGAAACAAAATAACATTTTACCTTTCCTAGATATTATGTTACAACGTACTGACAATGGCATAACATTAAGTGTCCATCGCATATCAACCGATAAAAATTCTATTCTCTCCATAACAACAAATTAAGATCCGGAATAATTATCGCATTCTATTTTAAAGCACTCAGATTTTGTAGCCCTCATTATTTATACGAAAAGGAGGAGAAATTACATTGAAATTACTATTAAGCCCCCCTCTAATTTTTTATATTCAATGCGAAACAAAATTCTCGTAAAATATTTAAAAATAGAAGAGTGAAGAATTAAAAAAAAAAAAACGAATCAAAATATATACCAACTCTGTCACAACTACAACTGAAAAGAATTTACCTAAGCTTAGCATACATTTTGTTACAATTACTTATAAAATAATAGAAGACTTAATACAAAATAAAATAAGTATAATGGTTTTTTTTACAAAACAACACACTCAATGTATAAGCTACTCACTGTAATGAAAGTGTAAAGAAAGTGCTTTAATCGTTATTGTTATCCACAGTAAATTTACGTTCAGGTTCTTACAACATTTCAATGTTCCTGGCAGATCTTTCATTATCGCACTATTAGTTACTTAATTAGAAAAGTGATAAAACAAAAAAGAAACTAAATGAAATTGGCTATATTATTATTATTAGTATTATATATGCACACAAGGATATTAAAAAATTAAATGGAAACGTTTAAAATTTCATTGTCCTTCGAGCGCATGTGTACTGACATTAACGTAAAACATCCGATGCTTTAGTCCGATGAATCCGAAAGGACGCAACACGTCATGTGAAAAATAAAATCCCCTTTGTCCTAACATTATAAATAATTTTCTTCCATATATATATATATATATATATATATATATATATATATATATATATATATATATGTGTGTGTGTGTGTGTGTGTACTAATACCACTAGTGAGACGTCATTGAGCTGTATTACTCCAAAGTTCGCCAGAGAGTACTTGCTACTTAGTTGAATACGATTCCCTTCGTGTGCGAAACCTATTGTGTAGTATTTAGAACTAGCGGCTATTAAGCCAAGCAAACTTCCGGCATTGCTGATTTGTCTGGTAAGATGGCCATGTGCGTCCAACGCCAAAGCTAGCACTAAAAGCTTCGGGTGAGACAACGTTGTGTATAGCATTAGAAGTGGCAGAGTTTCGATGTTTCAAATGGTAAAAATGGCAGTTACGTAAGGTAAGCTAGGAAATCATTTTCATTTCGGAATGTTGTTAGCAGGTATCGATCAAGAAAGAAGAAACAATAGAACAGGCTTGATTTCATTTGGCAAAATTTCACTAAACTTCAGGCTTGGTAGATAAATGTAGAAAAAATGTGGCGTATCATAATTGTGAATGTCTAAAATGGTGGAACTAACGAATGCAGCTCGTATGAACATTTGCCATGGAAATAGCGATAGAGTAGCGATAAGCTAGAAACTTTTTGCCTACTGGGGAATGCATCTGTAGTGTAGAAAATAATAGCCGACAAGGCCGTGTCAACGCTCTTAAACCATCGCCAACTTGGAAAGTGAGGGTCGGCTAGCTCAACACCAGACATGGCAGCAGTATTCTCTTTTTGGTTTGATCTGACTTTTCTAAAGATGTATAGAGGAGGAGTGTGGTACTTTCTGTAGCAGCATAAAGACCTGGTTATTTTCTAACATCTTTAGCAATGTATTGTATATATGTATATGTTTCACGAGGCTTGGAATGAGCCTTTGTTTCAATAGACGTTGAAGACAAGGAGTTTAATTAAGAGTACAACCATTGATCAGATTGGAGAACATTGTGCCTGCTTGGTGATGACGAGAGGTACTTGTATCTGCTTGATTTGGGAGGTACTGTATATTTCATTTCATTTTTTTATTGAGCTTCTAGGACTAAATCAGAAGAGAGGTTTTGGTCAAATTGATTTTTGGGAGGTACATCAATAAACTGTGGTATCAGTGAAACGAGAAGTGCAAGCATTCATGTGAATAGATACATTAAACAAATCTAGATGCAAAAGGAAATATCGTGCAACTGAAAAGTACAAGGGAAGAAACGAATATATGCCAGCGAAAGAAGTAAAAATATGGAGAACAAGAAAGAAATATAATTGTAAAATTAAAAGACATGAACTTTTACAATACTTAAAGATTAAACAAACGAATTTCTCGTGAAAATAATCAGATGGTGTTCACAAATTGTTTGGGAAGTTGATAAGGAAAAAAGAATGGAATAAGAAACAAGAGAGTATTCAATATAATCTATTAACATTTGTTTTTCACTCTGCAAATAATCTTAATAATGACAATGTTACTACAGCTCAAAGACAAAATAGTATATTATTTCAAAGAACTAGTTTATTATAAATGTACTGAAAAAGAAATATAGTGTGGAAATTTGTACCAAAAATATGACATAACAGTGATGTCGTCTATTAAATCATTATCAAAATGGTATGGAGAAAAGTCTGCATTTCTATTGGTTGATTTTTATTAGTTGTCATTTATTCTCTGACGACTAAATGCGAAAAAGGAAAAAGTTGAAAAGAAGAGAATTCAACTTAAACTAAAAACATTTAAAAAGAGATCATGATATGAATTTCCATATGTAGAAAATTTTAATCACACACACACGTACATATATGTATGTATTTATATTAACTCGCGTGTTTGCATACTTAAAAAGTCAGTGTTTCGACTATGATACCCGAATTTGAATTTCACTCTGGTCAATTTGTCAGGAGATGACCTCGATAATATCGTCTTGGAAAGACAATCGTAGCGCTACTGTTTGAAAGTGAAATTACAGAGACAAAAATATTCAGAAGCCGTTAGCTGTAATACGATCATCGTGATCAAGGCTTTCAGGATAAGGACTTTGTTCAATTATTCATTTCACTAAATTATTTACTTTTCCCCTAAGCTGTAGCTAAGGTTTACTTGTTATAGAAACACAAATGTGCTTTAACGGCCTTTGCACCGGGCTTAACTATCTACCTAAGGAGACTAGTGTAATGGGAGAGGATCAATCAGCGATATTTTATATATATATATATATATATATATATATATATATATATATATATATATATATATATATATATATACGAATTTTTGGGTTTAGGTCAGTAGATATCTGAGTAGATATAGGTTTCGAGAAAAAAAGTCAGTGTGCTTTAAACGCAAAATAGAACCTTGCTTTATTGTGACGCTCTTCGTGGACAACTGGTTAAAACATACCGGATCAGACGGTAGTCTTCCCTGCAGGTTCGAGTTCTGCCGAAGGGCACACCTTCTTTATTAAGATTTCTCGAGTACGCAGGCCGTCAGACGAAATAAATACTGTTTAAAATAAACGGAATATCTACTAAAAATAACGTTTTAAGAAATAAAAATAAATGAAACATTTAGGAATTTAAATAAGACAGTATGAATATGAAAAGATTTTTTACAAAACAATACCCTTAATATATTAATTGTCCATCGTAAGAATTTTCGACTTAAAGAATGCAGTTCTAATTAAAACAGTGATTTATTAAAGCGATAATCTATTGAAAGTGCATTAATTTCAGAAGCCTATACAGCAAATTTCAAGATTACACAGCGTATCATTTTTTTCACAAAACTACCGCTGTACAATGTCGGATAATGAAAAACATTCTGATAAATCATCTAGTTAAACCGACGTCAAAATTTAAATTTAAATGCCTGTGTTTATGTTTAACATTTTAACATTGTTAGTCGAATATATATATATATATATATATATATATATATATATATATATATAGATAGATAGATAGATAGATATATAGATATATATATATATAATTATATGAATAAATTTATTCATGTATACGTTTATTATGATTTACTATACTATGAAAATAATCTGAACAAAAAGTTCGTATCCTTTTGCGGCTGTAAGCGATTTTCTTCCATATTAAAGATATGTTAAAATTCATGAAATATAATAAAAGTAACAGCTTCACCAATAATTCTCAAGATGGCAAGAAAAAAAATAATTTAATGTAAAAATAGTTAAGAACTGATTTTCCCATCATTGTAATTTTAATTAAAAACGCATGAGTAAATGACCGACAAAAAAAAAAAAAAAAAAAAAAAAATCAGTGACTGAACACTAAAGAAGCAAGAATGAAAAAACCAAAATGGAAACGTTTTCTTATTTATTTGACCAAACCTTGTTGATTAAGAAAAATCCCACGGGTTTATCGCCATTGGATTTGTGCGGAAACTATGAGAATAACCTAGTCTCTTATCTCGTACGTATTCAAGCGAAAACATCATATGTCAGAGAAAATCAGTGTCCATCCAGATAAGCTGTTCTATTCCCTGCTTACGTATTAGTCACTATGTTTATAGTGACAGACAATGCAAGTTTATACATATACGAACATGCTAATGTGTTTACATATATTTTCTTCCTTCTGGCATTATTGACAATAGATGAATGCTACTCATTTTCTGCACATACATACATAAACTACAAATACATAAAATGCTATTGCGTGTGGAACATTTATACCAAGGATTTCTAGTTTTTCTTTATTATTTCTTGCAATGCCCAATAGTACTTAACCGCCTGAATTCGATGTTTCATTTCTTTAGAGATGTTTAAAAAAATTTCAATAACATCTTTTGAGTTTTACAGGTAGTTCTGTATTTGTAAAACGATTGAGCATTTCGTTTATTAATTAGGTAAATTAAAAGTTAAATTAGTATGAATATAAGAGACGGTGAATTTGACTTGTGAGTGTAAAAAGTAAAAAAAAAACAAAAAAAAAAAAAAACACAAACGGTGCAGCCTGTAGATATAAAGAGTATTTGAGATGAATTCATATAAAGATAAGAATATCAGTTTTGTTTTATATGAATTATGATCATCTGATTCATAAATCATGTACAAGAAACTACTATTAATAATTATAAAAAATAATGACAAGTTTAATAATTATATAAAATCTTTGCATCTTTCTCATATGCTTCACATACAATAATATTATTTAAAATATTCAAGATATTCTTATTTATTATTTCTTCGAACAGATCGAAGTCAGATTAGAATATTTGACTTTAAATTAGAATTTCTAAATATCGGTAACTTCATAAGAATATACGATACGAATTCGTCAAATTCTGCGTTTCTATTTGATAAAAACAGTAATGATTTTCAACTTGGATATCAGAATGAAAATTATACAAAAATGGGTACTGTTGACAATGTACGAAAAGAGACGTGATGTCATAGAAGGGAACGAGATACCAAACGCTTACGACGCTAAACAGAAATATACCCCCACAAAAAAAAGCACGTGTATTCTAATCAAATTGACAACGCAGACAAATAAGCGAGAAATGAATAATGCAGATTCTAGAAACTAGACTCAACTGCAAAAACATAATTAAAGATGAATATCAATAAATAAGTAGAAAATTCAACAGCTACAAATAACAGAAAAGTAAATGTTATCTGTGTAAAGACATAGGTGAATGATAGACAAATTCAATGTTCACAAGCATCAAAATAATTATGATTGGATGGGAAAATAAATATAGAAATCCCTCGATTAGTGCGACTATTGTGTGCATTAAAAATTAGGCATTAATCGAATATAATAACGTATGAGAAATTATGTAATTTTTACCTCAAATCTTAGCCTCATTCACAATTAATTTAGAATTTAAGTACTTTTTAATTAAAATATAGTTATATACAAGAAGATACAATAAGCATGTTATCAATTAATGTTTATTAATCTTGATTTTTTATGAAAAACATGTTTGGAGTAGTTTGCCGCATAGTATTCATCATATAATTGACGTTACTGAGAAAATTACCCCTCAGATTTTCCAAACATCATAATCGTATTTTGACCTGAAAATTTTATTTATAATCTTTCCCTTGTAAAATGATACATCTTTTATATTTTGATATTTTTAAATAAATGTAAATTTCTGTATCTAATTAAGTCGTCCAATTTTGTTTGGCTAAAAAAAATCAGAAATTTCCTTTAAGACCTTCAAAATAAACATAAAAGATCAAATTATTCAAAACATTTTAATAGACAAATATTCAAATATATATTTTTATTATCGGCTTATATTATAAAATTTATCTATTTATAACCGACCATTTTTTTTTAACACTACTGTAATTAATTAGATAACGTAATACTTAATAAACAAAATAGTTATCCATTTTCCATTTTCAATTTTAGAAAATGTTTTAATGAATCGATAACGATAAAATAAGAATTTTCAATTATTATGGTTAATCTGAAGACTGTTTTACAGCACTAATGGAGTACTATGTATGCACTAATCGAATTTTCGTAAATAAAATTTTTATTGTACTAATCGAAAACTCATTAATCTCAGTCTGTTATATTGTAGGAATTTTGACTTGAAACTTTTATTATTAAATGATTCTTATGATTATTATTCTATGATGGTAAATTCTTTTCATTCCACTCTTTATGCTACGGATATATATCAGTTATTTTATTTCAGAAATTCAGGTAGTAAAATAAGCCATGTTGTGCCGGACATTAGTTTGAAATACTCGTGTTTGTAAATATGTCAAAAGCATTAACGTAATTCTCATACAGCGTATCCATCCGTAATCATTTTGACGTAATCCTCTCACTGTGACAGCACAACATCAAATGGGGCTAAAGAATACAATTCTTCATCTTCAAGTCATCTGGACTATACACTGTATCTCGCTTTATTAACAACTTCATGTTATATCGATATATAAAATAAATGCTTATTGGAATCTAACTGCTTATTTGCTGAATGCTGGCAACATCTCTCTGCGCAGTAAGGATGAAAGCCGATTTGTTCTGCGCAAGCATAAACAAATGGCAGCTATTTTGAAGCCAGTGGAGGCTTTAAAACGAAACGCAACACTGATAAATATAACCTCATAGCTTACAAAATGTAAAACAAAACTGGAAACAAATTCTGAAGAAGCTTGCGGAAGATTCTGGATGACTGATGCAGAAATTGAAGATTTTATTTCGCTGATTTGTGCCCTGTGTCAAAAAATGTCTTTGTCAAACTTACAGGCGTCGTTGTAGGTAATGTCTAAAAGCACAAAATATCAGATCCTAAATTAAGTGGCAAAGCTTGTGAGATCGATTACTTGATCTGCTTTACAAGTCACCAATCGAATGAAATTGGGGACAGAATGCATGAGGAACAATTTTTTTCTAATATTTTTTGTTCACTTGTATTACATTCGATGAGTCACACAGATCAAAATATGAAGAGTACGGACAGAAAATTACAGTTAAAAAAGTCAACGAGGCGGAAGTGGTGTTATGTTTGGCGTAGGATTCTTGGGAGTGGAATGGTAGGCCTACAGTGAGTTCCAAATGATGTTAGGATTATAGCTCGAACATTTGGAATGCTGTTCAGTTTGTTTCCTTGAGAAATTCGGCAAAATTCGTAAAATAGTTTCTACTTCGTAAGAGTGACATGTAACCTACTAAAACTTCTACATATGTAAAATATCTGCGCAAAAAAGTGCAGATATTTACATGAATACTTTCATTAGATTTTTTAAATTAGGAAATGTTAAAAGTGGCTAAGATTGTGCGAATAAGTATATTTCATTTATCTGTTCTCGAAATTAAAAAAAAGCAAAATAATCGTAATTGTGTAATTGTTGAATTTATCGCATTGTGAGTGAATTTGATCAACGAGATCGTAGTCAACTCCATCCAACAAATATCTAAAAGTTATAAAAAAGTAAAGAGGTGCGTATGTGGTAATATTTATACATGATTGTTCAAATACAATTAAAAGATCACAATCTGCCAAGCGGAAATAATATATATGTATAAAATTTTAGATATTACTTAAAATATATCTGTAAAAGATGAATAAAGACAATAGGCAAACTTATCTTAGCAGACGCGTTTCGTCCACTCGGCTATTATACCGTAGGACAACTCTCTGCTGTTGACTGTCATGCCTGACTGATGCTACTGCTGTTAAAGTATGGCAAACAACACTAATCAGCAGGTAGGTTAGGTCTAAGACGCGAAGGTCTTTCCAGTATAGTTTTAGTGGATTTCGTATATTTAGTGATACAGTAATTGTGAGTTCAATCACAATGTCGGGTAGTGTTTACCTGGCCTCACTGGAAAAGGCGCAAGCAATAATTGAGAAGTACTAAAAAGAAGAACTAGATGAGATATCCCTGGACATGGACTGTGAAACTAGAACAGTATACCTCCGTGGATTAAATAAAGGGTTCTGTTCTGAATTTATCCATATCTCTCTCTCTCTCTCATTCATATATATATATATATATATATATATATATATATATATATATATATATATATATATATATATATATATATATATACCCGACGAAGACCGGACGGTGGGCACAATGGCCAAAACGTTGTAATAACAACAACAAATATGAGGACAATTGTTCGAATGCAAATATTGTAAATAATAACTACAAATCCCAAAAATTAAGACAGAAAATACTATCACGTAAGAAAATACTATCACTTATTCTTGTATATGTGTAGTTTTTGCCTATACTCTGTATTTAATGAGCGTTGCTAGCGTCTAATTTTAGGCATCAAGGACTAAAATTGACGCTTTATTTGCAAAATATCGGAACTTCCTATTTCTATCAGTTTATTGATCTATTACTTTCAGTTAATTTTCATTGATTATTTCATTACTTTTTTCTCATTTTTTAATAGGCATTCACTGTTCTGTTTTGCTTTTCCTCTTCTTTCGTTTCTTCACTCACTCATTCTTCTGTCTGTTTGCTGCCTGAAGCGTATCTTTTAGTTATGTGGTCAATTACTCTACGGGTATTGATTTTGACGGTTGAATACTTCAATTTAGAGATATATGCACGGCGTTATTCCAAAATCAATCAGGTGGTGATGTGTATAGAATATACAGATTTATTTCAGTCTGCTTCACTTGATGACTGTCTCAGTCTCTTCCAATGTCATCATTTTTTTAAACACAATTTTACTCACCAAATTAACTTATTTCAAAAGATGCCTTGACAGTTAATGTGTTTGCAGAAGGATATGGAAACAATACAAATTTCTATAATTTGGTGTTAGTTTCTTTGATTGTATATGTATGCAATTAATCGTATAAAATCAAAATATTTCTTCTTAACGTAAAGTTCATGATAATCAAAAGGTTTCATATTTTCAAGTTGTTTTCTAAGTTTTCAGATGGAACTGTTACAATATTATTCCTGTCGTCAGTTACTAGTTTTCTTCATGTTACTTTTTATCACAATTTATCCTACCCATTTTTCACATTTTTTTAAATTGAAGGTAAAAAGAAATAGCACGGAGGACAATTTGAATTCGCATCTAATATGTCAAGAATTCATTTTTCATAGACGGCACCTTAAACTATTACGCTACAATAAGCTGTCATGATCAATCGTCTTATATTTGTCTTTCAATTGTGTTTTGCTACTTGCCTATTCCACATTATATAGTTCGCTACATACCAAAAGATGCGTCATATAAACTAATAAATCAGATAAATAAAATAACAACCAAAGGAAAATAACAAAAATAATTAATGTCAGAATTTCAAAAAGCAGTGGAGTATTATTATTATTATAACAAATTGGCAAAGTGTCGGAAGAAAAAAACGGCGACAGGATTACAAAAGACGAGAAGCCTTTCTGATCAAAACTACTACACGACTAAAGTTGTTTTGATCAAACAGGTTTCTCATCTTGATAATATAGGACAACGTCTAGGAAAGTCAAGCTATCGAATTATGAGATGCGAGTTGGAGTCCCGTTCGATTATAATTTATTCCTGAGGTGTAATCTAATGGTAGAAAAGTGCAGTGATAACTTTGATTATACAAACTATTTTTATATGATCATTTTCAATCACCGCTGAAGAGTTTAATAGATGATCTGGAAATTCGTTATCGATGGTCAGTGTGAATATCTTGGGTGTCATAAGCATGAAATTAACAGTGTGACATTAGATTTTTATTCGTTTATTCGTAAAGTTTTTGGTGGAATATTGACACTTTAAATTTCTCATCTTGGTCAATTTGGCTACTTATTGAAAGAACATTACTAAAGACAGCCTGGCATTTGAATTAAGTTAGATTGTAAGTTTATGTATATTGGTCAATGATAACATTTCAATAGAATAACGAAGGGTGCAGTGTCCTCATTTAATTACTGAGACCATTATAAAGAAGATCTTGATTTTTGTTATCACTTGGTTGCTAACAATTTTTGTTCAGAAATTTGCAAGAATAAAATAATATTTTGATATAAACAAAAGCAGACAATTTATTTAAATAATGTTCTAAAACAAAGACTTTAATTTTTTGACAATTGATAATAAAACAAAATAAAAAAATATTTTTTAATTTTCGCAGTTATATGTACATTTATCAAAATCAAAAATATATTAAATACAAGTACATCATGTTTGATGAAGAGTATGTCATGTATTGTTACATGACATATTGGGCGTATATTTACGATATAACTAAGAATCTTATGTACTGAATATTTACTATTAATATGAAGATGCCATTTATATGAAGATACGCCTTCTCTTCTAAGTACATTTCTTTTAGTTAAAATATCTAAACTTTTCTATTTGTTCTGGCGTCAGTTCATACATCACATAAAGTTGTTATACTAATAACAATTGTATCACAAGCCTCTCCAAATGTCGAAGTTTATAGTCTATAGTAAACGTATTTTTACAAAGGTAACGTCGTAA
This sequence comes from Acanthosepion lycidas, assembly GCA_963932145.1. Taxonomy (NCBI): domain Eukaryota; kingdom Metazoa; phylum Mollusca; class Cephalopoda; order Sepiida; family Sepiidae; genus Acanthosepion; species Acanthosepion lycidas. The sequence continues at coordinate 39,246,849 of OZ010595.1, read as the reverse complement.
TGTCGTTTTCCTTTCCGTAAAGAAAGAATTCATATTTGATACTTCAATGTGTTACCCATCCCCATGTCGAAAACCTTATTCCCGAATTATCGCAAAAATGATAAAATGATTATTTGAAATGCTTAAGCGATTTGATGTTGTACTGGAAAGATATTGCTTCACATTATTGCAAAGCTGTTAAGTTGCTTGGAAAACCGCTGGAAAATTACATCTGTTTACTTTCCTATAATTTGACAGAAGATTTTCGTATTTGTGTTTGTGTACGACTATAGATACAATAAAAAAGAATGATTGATTGGTTTGTTTAACGGTATAGCAACTTCTTATGGGTTATTTAATGCCGAAATTTAATTTTCTTGGGAGCTTGGAAGTGATAAAAATATGATATATATCATTCTGCTTTCACAATTGAATACATGGTAGATACTCAACTTTTGTACTTGTTTGTATGGACATTATTACTAGAGGTGGTGATATGTGTGTTTTATGCTGTAGTTTTGTTGAAGTTATACTTTGGAATACAGTTAATTTAAGAAATTGTAGGATATTATATGGATTGATGTCATGAAAGTGCTTTCATATTGGTTGTCTGGTTGATTTTGCTTAGCGGTATATCAACCTATATGGTTTATTTAATGCCGAAATGCAATTGTATGCCTTCAACTACATATAAAATGTATAGTTGGTCATTTTTCTATAAAATATATTGTTTGTAATTCTACTATAAATAGGTTTTGTTGTTAATGTTTATATAAAGATGTACTATTTTTTACTATAAAAATGTATTTTTATACTTTCATATCGTTTTGTTTTTGTCTGGGAGTTCCCTATTTGTCCTAAAAGGTAGCTACCACCCCGGGTCAGGTTGGACCTGGGAACAGCAGCAATTAAGAGGTGCTCAAAATGCTCCTCAAAACCTCTAATCTCCCGATCAAATGCATTGCTGGCGGATGTAGTTTATTGTAATAGTCAAAACTACAAAAAGAAAAGAGAAAATAGTTAGATAAAAAAAATTCAAAATAATTGATTCCATTTATGACAGAATGACAGAATAAGAAGAAACAGGTGAGAAGAACACGAGAGAAAATATTTATAAATAATGATGGATAGACAGCAAGAGAGAGAGAGAGAGAGAGAGAGAGAGAGAGAGAGAGAGAGAGAGAGAGAGAGAGAGAGAGAGAGAGAGAGAGAGAGAGAGAGAGAGAGAGAGAGAGAGAGAGAGAAATAAATAAATATGATTTAGGTACGAACTATGTAAAGAAGATACGACGAGCAGAGAAATAGAAAACTTCGAAAAAATGAAATTGCAGACAAAGGGTAAGTGTTAAGGTGAAAGGGGGTGCTAAAAAAAACCCAGAACGACCAAGTAATGACTCCAAAATAATTGTTTGGTCATTTAGTTAAATTTTCGGAATCTCTCACCATTATTTTTTTCATCGTATTACTTTTAAGCATATAAATTACATTGTATTTTTTTGTTTTTGTTTAAGAGTTTTGAAATTCTTATGAAATATTGAGCCATATTATGTGGGACTAACGAAAGAATTTCGTTTTATTTTTGGTCTTTTTTTATATATACAGAGTGTAACGGACTAAAATTATAAGACTTAGGACTAAATCTGTACAGTAAAACTAATTAGAAAAAAGAAAACCGAAAAAATATAAATCGCTGTTTTACATAAATAGTTATCAAACAGCCATATCGTAAAATCAATATGTGAATATGAAATGAAAAACAGCCTATAAATTCGCCATATATGATATCCTATGAATTGCTTATGTGTGTGTGTAAGCGTATGTATTCGAGGTGGGTGACGAAATGTCCTTGATCCGATCAAGAGACTTTAAAAGATCTGTTTAGAATTGATATTGGGCTGTGCCGCGAACCATTTATCCTTACTCACCTACCACATAATTTTTCCACGGTGTTGTTTTTAAACTGCAATAATGACAAAAGTAGCTAATTTCCCTCAGCACATCCCGACTGAAGCACCCACAGACATCAAGAATTATCCATCTCAACGCACCTCTCCCTCTTATTGCAGAGGAAGAGTTGCTATTTTGTTGGATAGCACCTGATCATACACGTTATGGGTTTTCGTCAGGAGTGGTATACTGTAATGTCAATTATGGTACCATTTTGGTCGGTGACTGCGATAACACATGGAATTTGATGTATGATTTAAAGTTTGTTGACTGATGGGTCAGCTATCGTTGAATGAACTTTGATGCGATGTATTTTTTAACTGAGCGGTTAGCATTCTTTCTCGTCGTCAGACGCTAACTGTGAGCTCCTAAAGTTTTCACGTGCTGCATCACGGTACAACATCAATGTATTTTAGCATATTCAGAGTTAAATGTTGTCCACCTCTCATTATACTATCACAGCTATACATCATACGTACATAATCTGTTGCAATTTTATATAAGTGAAGTGAAACCAGTTTACAGCTATTTCTAATTTTTGACATTTGTTTATGCATTTATGTATGTATGTGTGTGTGCGTGCGTGTGCGTGTGTGTGTGTGTGTCCATGCGTTATGTAATTTACTTTAGAAAGTATCAGCGGTCTTAATCGAATTTAGTATCTATTTGGAACCTTTTTTATTTTCTAAGAGAAGTTGATCAACATGTAATGGGCTCATAATGCGAGATACCAAAGCAGGATTTGTTGTCAGTGTCATACAAAAGCATAAAAAAGCCACGTGCATCAAAGGTTTAACCTGAAAAGTTCCTTCGTAGCCACCAGGTGTAGAGTCCGGCCTCAAATGATGTCAGTTCTTAACCGGCCTAGGTGTGCACACTCAGGATAAGATAACAGAAAGTTATATAAGTACTCTAACCGAGAGCGAAAGCATCTCACATCTATGCGAGAAAATACTCTTTTGATTAAAGTCTCTAAAACAATGCAGACTTGCAGAATTAGTTATTTTGGTTAGAACACCAGTTTCCTTATTTATTAACCATAATGGCGAGCATAATTATTTATGTTGAAACATCATTATAATAGTCGTTGCCATTTTTATTAGATCAACATGCCATTTTACGAAAGATTATTGAGATGAATACATACAAAAATATTTTCCTTTTCTTTAATTAAATATTTTAAGTGTGATTTTATTTTGTGTTGTCATTTTTTTTCGTTCAATAATTCTTTGATTGATGAAAGAAATTCATGAGTTGTTCAAACATTGTCTCTTAAAATTGGACAACAAATTAGCGTGAAGTGCTGGAATTGAAAACAAAACATTTCATTTAAAGAGAATCTTTGGATATAAGGCGAGATTTAAATGAGAGAAACGGCTGAGTAAACTTCGGGCTTGATGCTCCGCTCAGGGCGAAAGTAATGTTTAGACGGGTCGGCAATCGATTTCTGGCCACATTGAAAAATGGACTAGCCAAACTCGTATTTCTGAAAAGTTTGTTTTCTCTGAATGATAAATGTTTGCTTTCTGTGATTATCATCAATCGCAGATTGTAATAAGCCATTGATTATTTCAGAGACATTCAGTTAGATCGCTCAGGTTAGGGTTTTAGCACGCACTATGCAAAAATAAGTATATGTTGTGTGTGCGTGTCTGTACAACGCTTACACCCAAATGCTCGAACCTATGAGCACGTTTCTATGAATGTACCTGTGCATTTTTATGTAGCTTTCTAAATATAGATAACCATTTATCTACCTTTGAAGAAGATATGAGTAGATATAAGTAGTTAGCTGTTGGAGCGCATGCAAATATACAGAAAACGCTTAAACGACTATAGTGAGTGATAATGATAATAAAGCACGCAAGGAAGGGATGAAATGAAATCAGATATAGAAAAATTATAAGGATAAACATGAATTCATTATATACAAGAAGAAAAAAGAAAACGATTGAAATATATTTAAGAAATAAAAACTTAACAAAATAATAGATAAAAAGACACACCTTCTTAAAATATTAAAGTAAATTTAAGACGAGTAGTGGCAGTCAAAACATTATTTTCGAATGTCAAATACACTTTGCGTCTCTGTTATGGAGTATTTCCTTATAGAAATTATCCTGCACAGAGAATAAATGCATGTTTAAAAATGCAGAAAGAAAAGTAATAAAAAATACAAGAGGAAAACCGTTTATGTCGAGGTGCTTCGTTCCATTATCCAGAAAAATATAGAAATTTTATTTAGCAAGGTAGAGAAAATAACGTTAAGCATCTAAATTTTAAATTAGAGAATGCTCTAAAATTTTATTGCGTAAAATGCGATTGTCTCCCTTTCGTTGAGATAGCTACATGGATTAGGTGATGGCCGGTTGCGATGTAGAGCCGGAGAAGAAGGACGATCTGAGCTGATAGTGGTAAGTTTACAGGAAAAATCGCATGGCCTCACCAGGTTATATCCAATCCCTTTCGGTTATTCTTTAAGACATTATCAAGGATGATTTGTATTTTTAACTGAATGTATTCATTTTTTGTCCGTATCTAGAGTTATATCATGGCATCTATAACTCTAGATACATACATAAAAAACATACATTCAATTAAAAATAAAAATATATCCTTGATAACGGATAAAAGAATAGACGAAAGCTCTCGTACATACAGAACATTCGGACAATTTTTACGTACTAAATAAAGTACGTAAAAATTGTCCGAATGTCCTGTATAGTATAGTATATAATAGAATATCCAGAAAAGAAAAATAAAACAACATTTTACGAACACAAGAAAAATTAAATAAAAAAACTTAATCGCAGTACCTTGTCAGTCGTCTTTAATGAAACATGTCTAAAAGAGGGATTGTTGCCTGAATACTCAATTATATATTCACAACATATTAAGTCTATTTTCGATCTTTCGCATTCTCTGTTGAACATACGTGCGTAAGTGACGAAGTCATTTCCATTTTTTGTAAGTTGAAGACACAGACGTCTTGTATGGAATAAAGATGATATTTAGCCAGAACGCCAATGTGCTTTTTTGGTATATTTGAATAGTAATTCGTATTAATTCTGCTGTAGTGTAAGGTGGATAACTTTGAGGCTGTGTGCACACGCGCGAATGAAGAAAAGCAAATATAAAACACGTCCTTCTGAATTTGTATTCTGAACATAAATATCACGTTCCTTGTTAGCAATATCTTTGACAAACCCTCACTGTTCTTGTCCTATCTCCGCTATGATTCTGCTGCACTCTTTATTCGTCAGAATTCGGATGATGTGTTTTGTTATATGGCTCATTTTTTATACATATTTCATTTATCCATGATACTCATTCTTCCTATTTCTACACATTTTTCGTTGAGTCATTCCTCTTTAGCATGTCTGTTTTGTTCCTTATTTCTTTGTGTAGTGTTTTATATTCTCTTCCGTGTCTTGGACTTGTTTTTTGTCTCATTTTCATCATGTCGAGAATCTCCTCTTATCCATACCTTTTTTCTCCTTTGTCTATTTTCTTTAGGGATGGTCTCATTTGCTGATGTCACTAAGGCTTTTCTTAATGTGCCCCATTTCTACTTTCCATTTTCCATTTATCCCTCGTATCTGCTTTAAAGCTGTCCATATATTTCTCCTTCAGATTAGAGTCGTTCAAGAGTTTGGATGCTGCCTTAGGCCTCTTCGATTTCTGTAGTTTCTAAGTCACCATATAACTAGGAGGTAATCACTTCCACAGTCCGCATTTGGATAGGTTTTACAGTGTACAACTGCATTTCTGAATCTCTTGATGATAGTTATGCAATCAAGTTGGTTTTTCATTTCTCCCCCTGGGATTCTCCATGTCCATATTCGTTTTGTGTGTTCTTGAAACCAGGTGTTGGATAATACCTTGTCATTCGCCATACACCAATGGATCCATTATTCTCTGCTTTCATTGTTGGTTTCTTGTCCAAATTTGCCAACTATTTCTCCCCACCTCATTGTCTATTTTGGCATTCATCTCTCCCATGACAATTATAATTTCTTGCGATTTATATTGCGCCTTGGCGTTACTTAGCGTAGAATAGAACTTTTCGATTTCTTCTTCCGTACTTTGTGCTGTCGGTGCATGTTGAAAGAATTTCCTTTTAGTTTAGCTACAAGAATTCTTTCAGGTAACTGAAAGTATCCCAGAACGCATTTCTTCATGTCTTGGTTTAGAATCACTCCTACTCCTCAATCATTTGTCTTTCCGCTTGCATATATAATCCAGTGTTTGGCAGTGACAAAATCTCCATAATTTGCTTCCCTTGTTTTACATACGCCTACTATGTTGATATTTAATCTACTCATTTACTATTTTATATTTTCCAACTGGCCACATTGGTTTAATTTTCCATGTCCTTAGAATTATTTCTTGTTTAATTCGATCAGTTGCTGGATAACGGTCATGTGACATCTGTCGTTCATGTCGCTCCAGGGATGAATTCCAAGGAGCTTGACTCCCTTTTAAGCCGTTTATGCAAGCAGTCTGTGGATGATGGTCAGGTGGCACATCTGTTGCGCATGTCGCGTCTTACTAGGTGAGGAGTTAATTCCAATAGACTTCACACGGTTAGCTTTCATACTTTGTTTGATAGATGTCATGATATATCTTGTAATTGATAGTGGAGTGGTTTCTTGTTGCCTTCTTCATGGTGATTTATGGAGACACCACCTCGCGTCGAGAGTTCTACTGCCTGTTGATAGATCTTGTTTTTCATCCTGCAGGCTTGCTTATAATCATAAATATATCTTTAATAAAACCACAGGATTGTACAATAGGTCACTCCAAAACCCTACAAGTAACGCTAAGGTAGATAAGAGTACTAATAAGCGTAGAATTAGAAAAAGAAATATGGTTCAACCCCCACACTTCTGTAGGTTATCCGAAATTAACATCGGACAAGTGTTCTTAAAACTTATAAATAAACATTTAAAAAATAACCACTCACTAATTATTCTTTAATAGGTAAACTATTAAAATAAGTTATTCCTGTACAAATAATATGTATAAAATTATTGATTCTCATAATAAATTTATTCTTATTAACTTCTATTGTATCAACACTTTACCTAGTATGCATACTCCATGTAATTGTAGAAATAGTGATAGTGAACTCTGTCCAGTAGAAGGAAAATGCAGAATCTCTAATGTGATTTACCAAGCAACCACTTACACTACAGAAAACAAGAACAACCACAACATTTATATTGGAATTTCCGAGGGAGAATGGAAACAAACGACTATATAAACACCGGCACTCGTTTTCCAACCCAAAATTGAAATACCAAACTGCACTTTCCAAAAAAGTTTGGGAATTGAGGGAGAAAGAACCTAACCCCAAGATTGACTGGAAAATCATAGGTTTTGCTCACACTCCTACTAATTTTAAAGACAGATGTGGTCTATGCCTACAAGAGAAAATCAGAATTATTAAATTTAGAAATCCAAATACACTTTTAAACCAAAGGAATGAATAAATTTCTAAATGTCTTCACCGAAGCAGATTTTAACTTATCTAAACTCTTACTGAACGTGCATGAATTATCATCAATTGACAATTACATTGTTATTTTTGCTTCTCCTCTATCCTGACTGAACTTGCGTGAACTGGTATCATTTGACATGTATGTATGTGTATATATATATATATATATATATATATATATATATATATATATATATATATATATATATATATATATATATATATATATATATATATATAACTACCAACCTATCGTCAGGGTATTTGTTCTACTTAGTGTATTTGCTTAGTTGTTTTTACTTTACTAGTGTCGGAGGTTTGTTTTATTTGGATTCTGAGCTTGGATTCTGGTCGATTGTTTTCGCCTGAATTACATGTTCTTAGTTCTTTCTTTTTTATCCCTTATTTTTCCTTGGGTATTGGTTTGTTCATTTACAAGCCAAAACACATAAGGTTTTGTCGGACGGCTATACTTACTTATATTTATAAGATTATATATATATATATATATATATATATATATATATATATATATATATATATATATAATTGATATATCTCTTTTTTCAATATTATATGGTAACGTTGTATAAAGCGGTTAATTTATGTGATAATTGATAATTGCATAATATTTATTATAATTTTACTTACGTGATAATATACTAGAATATAACTTTTTCATGTTTTTGTTGTTATGTAATAATACATAATTATGATGTTTATATTGGCTCAGTTTGATATATTCATTTTAATCAATTGGTATGATTATGAAGTATTGAGAAAGTTATTAATATTATAGGTTTTTTAATATATTATATGTGGTGTGTATATTAATATATAATATTGATATGTAGTATTTAAGTGTATTTTACTCATATATATTATTTGGTTTGATGATTGGTATTTAAAATTTTTCGTAGTATAATATTTAAAGAGTTTATATATTTTTATGTATTTGTTATTAATATTTTTATTTTTAGTTATTGGTATTCTTTATGTAATAGTTAATACATTATTTAAAAAAATATTATTAATTTTTTACTCTTAATTAATTAATGAAGTTAATATATTTAATTATTTATTATATTGAGTTATCTTATAAAATGTATTCTAAAGGTACTTTTTCTAATTTTAATGCAGATCATTTTTCTTTTATTTAATCTTCTTCTTATTGGTTCATTTTATTATATATATTAGATGATAGATATTATTTTTTTTCGATGTAGATGGGAATTATTAGGTTGGTGCAAAAATAATGACGTAAAAATGTCGTTTCCGACCTATTTTTAAAAGTAAAAAAACGACATTATTACGTCATTATTTTTGCACCAACCTAATATTTAATTATCTAATATAGGTTTAAATTTAAATATGTCGATTTAAGTGTAGTTTTTAATTTAGATACGTCATCCTTAGATAATTTTAATCATATCATTATATTAATTTCTATTTATATATTTTTTCTTGATATATTGTTTATTTTAATATACCTTTAATTCTGAATTAACTCTCTTCCAAATAAATGAGTCTATGTCATTATTCAATATATTATTATTTTTGTTAATAGATTTATGGAGGGTTCTGAACTGCCTTCTCTCTGCTACTGGGTATAAAATGAATAGGTCATTTCTTCTTCCTTTTTTCTCTCCCTTATTTTCTCTTTACTTTCCTTTCTTCCCTAACCACTTCCTCGTATCCAGACTTACACTACTTGTTTTTATTTACAGTCCTTTTCTTTTTCTGTTTTTTTTCCATTTTTTCTCCCCTTCTTTCCTTCTTCTGTTCGGCCAGTTTTATTTCAATATTTTATCATCCATTGACTGGTTTGAAAAATCCTTGTAAATTTTATTTCAATTTACACGGTGAAAATGATCATTAACTTAGTGTAATCTTAATTCTTGTTGTATAATATATATATATATATATATATATATATATACGGTGGAGTAATGAATAGCGGCTTGGATTGAGGAATCGGATAGCCGAGTTCTAATTCCAGTCGAGTCCATTACATTCACTTACATGCTAATACCCTTAGGAAAGGTATTAATCCTCTTCTTCTCCCCCCAGCTACGGGTAAATAGAAGGACAGACTGGGTTGCCTTGAAGGACACTTCTGAATTCAAAACCTGCGGAGTTTCGTTTGGGGACATTGTGGCACGTAGTACACCAGGTATTTGTATTCGGCCCTTTAAAAAGTGTGGTTGGTTCTGCACAAAGCCTTCACCACTATAATCAAATCTCATGTGCTGGTGCCGGACTATCGGTTCCTAAGAACTGAACTGCTTACCCTCAAACATCGAATTCGATGGGAGAGTCGAGTATATATATATATATATATATATATATATATATATATATATATATATATATATATATACTCAAAAAAACATAATTTTAAACAAAACGGACATCATGTTATACCTTAGGTATCTTTCGACCAACACTTTTTGAAAGGTATACGTTGGCAAATTGGAAAACAATCAAAGACACACTCAATATAAAGAATGAAGAGGGAAAGTTGGAACGCGATTAAAAAAGAGATACATTTTAATTATAAACAATTAAAATTCAAAAGGGGGTAAAAATAACAAGTTCCACAAGAGTATAAAAAGGAAGGAAGACACTCACTGTCCCTACCAACAGACGTAAGGAACGTACAAAATGTTCCTTCTGTCTGCACAGGCTAGGCTGATGAAATTTTATAAATACCGCTTCCAGGACTTGGATATGACATACCGAGCGAGCACTGTGTAATATTGCGAACCGAGTGGCTTCATAATAGGTGGCACAAACATGGTTGTCGAGCAAATGCTGTCCAATGGTCGAATCATGGGCTCCCTGAGTAGTTCTTATAGATTGGCTCCGACTACTTGAATGCAGATAGGCGGGAACATGTTGCGCAACCCACGTCTCCAACTACAGATTGGTTTGTCCTATGTATACTGCATCACATCGGCATTTAAATTTGTAAACAACTAAATTTTTCTGAAAATAGGACAACCTATCTTTATTAAAGGAAGGAAACACAGATCTTGTTTGAAAAACTGTGCGCAACTTAACAGCATTGTAACAAGACGAAATACACGCTGAAATTCTGTCAGTTAATAACTGACATTTCCTGCCAAGCCAAGGTAAGTTTAAATAAATATGGCAACGGCTGGGTTCAAAAACCATTGGTTCCTTGAAACGCTTGATTTTGCTGTCAATAACACGTCTGATAACGTTGATGGGATATCCATTATTTTCAAAAATATTCCGAATAGTAATGAGTTCTCCATCTAGCAGTTCAGGGGAATAGATCATCATAGCGCGATGAACCAGGGTCACAATCAGACCAATCTTACGAGAGTTGGGAACAAACGAATTCCAACTTGTATATAAGCCGGTAAATGTGGATTTGCGAAAAACACTAGTAACGAAAACTCCGTCCTTACGTTTAACAAGGACTTCCAAAAAGGGTAGCGCCCTATGATTCTCAACCTCCATCGTAAACTTAAGTGATGGATGGAGAGAATTAAGTTGCGCCCGGAAATTTGTAGCATCACTGTCGGAATCAAAGATTGAAATAGTATCATCCACGTATCTCATATAAATACAAGGTTTTTGGACTTTATCAAACAATAGTCGATCATAATACCCCACGAAAATATTGGCTAAAATAGGAACCAGAGGGCTTCCCATAGCAACCCCATCAGTCTGGACATACATCCTCTCGTTGAAGCTAAACTCCACACCCTCTGTGGCCACACACACACACACACACACACACATATATATAATGGACTCTCCAGTCGGTTTCGACGTATGAGTATCTGACAGCTCCGTTATGAAAGTTTGTGCGATAATGTTAAGGGGCATATAAGACCCGCTAGTGATTTAAAAAGGAGGCCAAATATGGAGCAAGTGTGAGGATTTTGAAATGAGATCACTGTTAGATTGGGCGACATTTTAGATCTTGCTCTCGCTTCTTGAAGATAATTCAGACAAGCAGATTGAAAATTGCTGAGTCCACTAAAACACGTTGATCTCCATTCTACCTGCTGCAAAGCTAAGGTCTCAAGGGTGTTATGTGGTATATATATATATATATATATATACTAAATACAACAACTTATTTTGGTATATTATGCATTTTTTAATTGAGCTGTGGGAGCACAATAAAAAATTTTGGAAATCACAAAATTTCCTTTGCTCCTGCAATCTTCGTCAGTTCTTTTTTCTTGAACTGGGTTAAATTTAAAGAATCACGGAGGTTAATGACCTGAATATATTTATAGCCTGTTCCCCATTCTTTTCCATCACACAAGTTTGTCTCTCCCTGCAATTAGGGAATGCCTACTATAAGGCAGTGTACGTAGCTGTAAAAGCTTTTCCAAAGCTTTGTTTTATTTGTTTGTTAATATGATTGTATGTGCGAGAATATAAAATGAAGAATATTAAATGATGATAATGATTTGGATCACCTACAACTAAAAGAGAGATTATCCATGATTATATAATAATAATATGAAAGGGAAAAAGGAAACAAATAATCAAATGAAACTAAATAGATGCATATAGATGCATATACATAATTACAAAATAGTCATAAAAATAGATACATAGAGACTATAACATATAATCATATATACATAGTTTGGGCTCAATACATTTATTAAAACTGTAAAAATGCATGTGTTTTAATCATTATTTTTGTAAAAAGTATAATTATTGAGAATTCATAGGTTCTAATTGAATCATGAAGTGAGAATATAATTGAGAAAGTTTGAGTATGTAATTTCTTTCAACCATCATACAGCTGTATTGCGAATGAAAGGAAGAGACTAGAAGGACGCGTCTAACATTGTCTATATTGTGGTTGGGTAAATTAAAATGCTGTACTGTGATAGAATAATTAGAGTTGTCCTTAATTATCTTTTTGTAATTGTCAGGCCGAAGAGGAAATTCAAAGCCAGTCGCATCGACATAATTGTTTCCGTCACATTATCAGAAAAAAAAACCCAACAAAAAACCCCCCAAAAAACAAAAAAAAAAACCCAACCTGTTACAGCTGTTACAAGTAAGGTGGTATTTTTTTTATATTTTGTACCTGGAGGAATGTAACTTATACCGGTGACAATGTGCTTACAGATTTGGCATCATAGTTTATTGCATGAATAATTACTTCTGAGATCATTTGTTGGTTTCCGTTAAGATGATGAGCAGTGAAAGTAAACTAGATGAAGGTTTATTGAATGCTTTATTAATTGGTGGCTACAGTTTTAAGATTTAGAAATTATTTTTTGAAGAATGATTAAAATAAAATAGGTATTCGTTGGCTGTGTGTCTTATTTTTTAGACTAAAATACTGTTCTGTAAAGAAAGAATTTTCTTATATTCTTTTTTGGTGGATGATTTCTATTGAAGAAGTGGTTAATTAGTAAGCCCATATGTAGTCTTCAGAATCCGAACAAATTCTTCTAATACTTAAGGGTTGGCTATAGATTATAGCTTTCTTTAGATTGGTCGGGTGGTAACTATCAAAATTTAAATAAAAGAAAATGTCATACAGATCTTATTATTAGTGATGCGTCTAAAAAGAATATTCAAGCAGAAATTTTATGCTCTTATGGTAATTATTGATATATGTATTAAAGTTATCACAATACGTCCGCACAAAAATATCGTCACTATATCTATAGTATGACTCCTAGATTATATCCAAATAACAGTTTTGTACGGGTTTATCCTTAAAGAATATATATATATATATATATATATATATATATATATATATATATATATATATATATATATAAGTATGGGATTGGTGTATACAAAATAATATCCAATAACCAACAAATATTATTCTTAAAAGAGTGCTCAATACAGAGTAGAGCAAATATAATTATTTATTCGAAAATTATAACATAAATATGTTATAAAATCACAATAAAAATAGCCATTTTGTTTCAACACTTCTGGTGTCTTATCAAATGATGATGCTGAATGTAGAATAAAGGGTTTTAAAAGGTTCAAATCAATCAAACATCCCTCGCTAGGGAAAATGCTGTTACATAAGCTGGAATAAACAATCAAATACAAGTATATGAGAATTAAAAAGACTTAACAACGGACTTAGGTTATAATAATTATTTAATGCTTTAATGTTAGGGTTAGACTAAAATAGAATTTATTCTAATAAATATTAAATTATACGATAAAATTTGAAATGAAAAATTACCCATTTTAAAATTTAAATTTAATCTATATTAAGTTTACATACATACACATACACGACTATAAAAATATAACAGTAGGTGAAAGAAAATAAAAACTACATACAGACATATGTATGATTGATTTGAACCTTGTAAAACCCTTTATTCTACATTCAACATCATCACTTGATAAGACACCAGAAGTGTTGAAACAAAATAGCTATTTTTGTAGTGATTTTATAACATATTTATGTTATAATTTTCGAATAAATAATTATATATAGTCAAATATATATATTTGTGTATTGCTGTGTGTATTTATATGTGAGTATGTGTACATATATGTGTGTATATTTGTGGGTATATATGTGTATATATGTATGTATGTGTATGTGTACTTGTTATCATGGAGATATATACGTATGAATATGTTTATGTATTTATGTGTATGCATTTCTGTGTGTGTATGTATGTATATATATATGTATATGTGTGTGTGTGTATATATATATGTGTGTAAAGAAAACTTATTATATATATATATGTATGTGTGTGTGTGTGTATGTGTATGTATATATATATATATATATGAGGTGGACATCGAAGTTACCTATGGGTGTTGACTTTGATGTCCGATTTTATATTTACATACACTATTTTAATATATTAAATAATATTAATTTTAATCATTTTTATCTTTGTATATTTGCTCGCTTAAGTTATATTTCAATAAGTGGTTAGCAATTGTGTAATGACACTTTCACTCTTAAATATTTATTGGTTTTGGTATCCGATTGTCTGGGTCAATGTCTGTGGATGTGTGTGCATGTATTTATGGTTGTCTATGTGCATGGAAAGTGCATTCACTTTTAATTGTGTATGTATATACCTGTGTGTTGGTTTTCCTCTCCCCCCACTTCCTTTTTTTTATTTTCATGAACGACCGTGGAGATGTTCTCTGTATCGTCTCTTTTTGTGTGTGTATATATATATATAAATATGTCTGGGGGCTTATATATTATAATCTGATTGCGTTTTTTTTACACGTGAGTTTAGGACCCCATTCACACACTCTTAGGATTAAAATGTATACATTGTCAAAGGACCGGATATAAAATTAGCTAAAGTAACTTTAATGAAGAAATAAACTGAATAACATATATATTTCTTCTTTTCTCCTCAGTAATTTTATAGTTGTAAACTTAATAGCGATTAAATTTTGATTTTGAAATTAGCAGTTTTTAATTTTAATATTAAATTTTATCATATAATTTAGTAATTATTGGTTAGAATAAATTCTTTTTTAATACTACCCATATTTTAAACATCTGAATAGATATTATAGCATGACTTCGTTGTCAAGCTTTTTGAATTTTCCTATACTTGTATTTTGATTGGTCAATCTAGCTTTTGTAACGTTTTCCCCTTGCGAAGGATTGTTAATTAATTTGAAACTTTTAAAACCATTTATTTTACATTGAACATCATCACTTGATAAAACACCGAGGGTGTTGAAACAAAATGGCTATTTTTGTAGTGATTTTATAACATATTTATGTTATAAAATTTTTTTTTAAAATAAATTATATATATGTATATATATATATATATATATATATATATATATATATATATATATATATATATATATATATATATATGTATGCATTTATTAGTATTATTATTTTTCTTGTTCATATTTGTTTCTCTATGTATTATATAATGATGTAGCATATTGATTATATATGTTATATTTAATGATAATATAAAAATTTGTATATTATTATAATAAGGTTATTATAATGATATGCTAAACTATAATTATAATGGGATTAGTTATAGTTTGTTTTTAATAGTTAATATTAATATTTATTAAAGGCACTATTTAATATAATTTTAATTAAATGATATTATTTATGATGTGTTGATATAATTGATAGCATAGTATTATTATTTAATTTAATGATGTGTGGGTATTGATTTAATAATTTAATGTTTAATTTTAATATGTTGTGTTGATGCGTGACATTGATATATATTGTATTATTTGGTGTAATGGCATATCAATTAATAAGTCATACTAATAATATCATTTGAGAAGTTTTTATTTATGTAGTATTATTTTATATAGCAGTATTTAATAATTCTAATTGTTTTATTTATTATTATTTAATATTAATATTTAATGATATTTAATGATATTAGTCTTATTTAATAATATAATAGTATCGTTATTTTATAATAATATAATATTTCATATTATATAATAATTATATATTATTTTATTTTTATTTGTTATATCTCTTTTCCTTTTATTGATTCCTTTATTTATCAGTTCTTATTACATTTTAATTATAATTTTCTTTTTCCTTTATTATTTATCATGATTATAATGTTTTTCTCAATTTTTTATATACTCTAATTAATACATATAATTTTAAGTGTAGATTTTTCATTCACTTTTCTTTTACTCTTTCTCTATTATTGATTTGGTTTTTAAAATATAAAATCTCTGATTTTTCATTTCCGTGTAGATATTAGGCTGGTGCAAAAATAATGACGTAATAATGTCGTTTTTTGATGTTAAAAAATACGTCAAAAACGACATTATTACGCCATTATTTTTGCACCAACCTAATAGTAATAGCTTAATATGTTAATATACGTTTTTTCATTTAATTTTAAATGAAAAATTTAAATGATGCATTTCCTAAATAGAAATTAAATCTATCTCTCTATATATTTTAACATTTTAATATATTAATAATTTCGTTTTTTCCCAGTTTAAAATAAATCAATTATATCCCTTAATATTAGATTTGTAACATATATTTTTTATTAAAAATATTTTCCCTAATTTTCCACTTCTATTTTATATAAATTAGGCCAGTCTACTTTATGCATCTCCTCTTACCATTCCCCATGTCCAGACATTACTACCCTCTCTATACCTTCTTTCGTCTCCTGCTCTTACACTTCCCATCTTGTCTTTTCACTAATTCTTTTAATCTTTCTTTATTTTTCCGCTTTTCTTTCTTTTTTCGCATCTGGCTGCTTTTAAATTCGTTTTTTAAGCCAGTTTCATTTTATTTTCTTATCCTACAAATTATTTTTAATTTGTGGGTGAAATGGTCATTCCCTTGAAGTAATCTTAATTCCTAATTAATTTTAATTATTATTTTATGTAATATATATATATATATATATATATATATATATATATATATATATATATATATATGTATATATGTGTGTGTATTGATGAAATAGAAAAGAACAGATTAATGATCGAAAGTTCTTCAGTATTTATGTTTTTATTCTTTAAAAACAGTTCTCGGTACAGCAGTAGAGCTTAAATTATAATTATTTTTTTAAAAATATGATTTCATCGCGACACAGATTTCTGAAACTGACTCAAGTCTTAAAGTTTAATTTCACTATTAAACTTAAAATTTGGAGCCTATTCTCAAGCGATGTTTAGAAGATGTTTTGAGTATTGTCCCGTTGAAGAAATCCAATTGTTTTTCTTTAGAAAATAACTTTTAAATTCTTGGGAGCAAGTCATTCGCAATATTTTATGTTCCAAAAGCATTGGTTGAATTCAGCTTCAAGTAGCTTTACCGTATTAGCCAAATTTTTCAAAAATCATTTCACCCCAAGCAAAGCAATAAAGCCACAAGGATGCAAGAAGTTAGTGATTGTTAGAGAATATGAGAGTAGAGAGGATAATAAAAGAATAAGAATTAAGAAAACAGAAAATTACGATCGACATTGCATTTCAATCTTTGAAGATGAAAGTTAACAGGGAAGCAAGAAGCAGGGAGAGAGTTCCATATGCAGGGAGAGAGTTCCATATGCAGGGAGAGAGTTCCATATGCGAGAAATGCGATAGAATAAACTCTTAGCATAGAACTTATGGCCATATCTAGCCATTTCAACTGTAAAATGATGAGACTTTGCTGCCAATTTAGTACTGCACTTAAATTAATAAAGTCTAGGTACCATAGTGGAAAGTTTCTCAGAACAATTACTATGAAAATATTTATAGAAAAGATACATTACGGCAGTGAGAATAGACTGAAGCCGAAATGCCATGTTAGGACCAATAACATTGCAGATTCTACTTTGGATATATATATATATATATATATATATATATATATATATATATATATAGCAAAGAGCCAGACCAGATGTGGCAGAAGTATACAAATCAGGGGCGAAAGGTAGACTTATAAATATGTAAGATAGATTATAGCAAGTAAAATTGTCTAGCACGTCATAGTGAACCAATTTTCTTCGCTGTAAACATAACAAGTGATTCAGTTCCACTCACATATCAGCTGAAAACGTTATTTTGAAAAGGCGCAATGAGTCATACTTCTGGAGATTAGCATCGTATGAACCGAAAGCTTAGATCAAGGCACAGTATAAGAAAAATTGTCCAAATGTTGGACAGTTTTAGTCATTATTTTCTCCCGAAATTAAAGCAACTATAAGAAGCTTAGAACGGCTCATGATCAAACACAATAGACATTAGTTGTCTGTTATATTTAACAATATATGTTTGAATAATGGTTGCTGTTCAATACATTATATATATATATATATATATATATATATATATATATATATATATATATATATATATATATTTTCGTGTATATATTCAAAAGAAGTGAACGGAGCGAATAGAACGTCTATAAGGTGGGGGGACTAAAATGAGATCTTCATAGACTGAATTCAGTGTAACGACCTAGTATGTAAATGCATGTTCTGACTTGCAAGTTAAAAATTTCAACAGATGATGATGTGCGGAATGAGACCAGTAACGCACTATGGTGCTTGTGAGAGATAAGTTAGAAAAAGCATCTCAAAAGCTATGTCAGCAAAAGACATTTGAATATACGAGACAGTGAATGATAAACAACAAAATGTTTCTTAGGAAAAGGTTCGAGAAAATAACAGAATACACTAAATAAAAATACAACTGTCTCTTTGGCACGAATGCTGTGAGGAGTGGATGAAGTTGGAAGGGAAACGGGGAGCCTTTTATCGATTAGCACAAAGGAACATGACGAGTGGAGGAGGATAAGATGTAAAACGAAACAAACTAAACCCTAGAGCGTTTTTCCCCTGGAAGAACAACATAAATTCACGGTACAGCTCCTCGAAATTAAAAGAAGGAACTCGAAGTCCACCTGCAAAGTTATTTATCAAACGCAGCGAAACTCACTTCACTTTTATTTTCTTATTTGTCTTCTGAAATGAAGGTAATATTTTGTCTGGAAGAATTATAGTATGTTTTTAAGAGAACAAAAATGAAGAATTTATTTGACCTAATTGGAAATTTATACAAAATTATACAGTGACAAGTGAGTACTTTAGAAACACTTATGTGTGTTTTCTGTGAAATTGTCGAATTTATGCAGATTTGTGTCTGGCTGATAATACAGATGTACCTCAAGAACTTTCGTTAAGCTATCGGTAGTAGTTTCGCTGATGGAAAAATATATTTCACTTTAGTTATATTCCTTTTATTTTTCTGACTTTACAAGAACGTACATACTGTAATATATCTGTTTCAATTTTACGTTTGAAATCTTTCTTTAGAGGGGAATGTTGTAGAAAATTTTAACGCTTATTCCCGTAGTATGTTAAATAGTGATTACCGAATCCTGGGCTTTGAGTGAATGCTAAAAATACAACAATATTCATTAAGGTTTAGAAATTTTTCCGTTCAGTTTTTATAATGTGTATTATCACCCAGCCATTTACAGGAATTTTAGTTCTGTTACCAAGTATTATTTGGCAATTATTGATATAGAATCAAAACAAATTGAGAATCTAGAGGTTTTATTAAAATTTCCAAGAATATATAATATCGTATCAACACAATATTAAATCATTTTCTTTTGACAATACTTTTAGACAGCAGTAGGATGGAGAACGCTAAAGCTTGTTTTACTTCTTATCGATAAAAGGTTAAATTACATACACTGGCGTTTAATAAAATATTTCTTTCTGTTCAACTGACATTTCCAAAATGTGAACGATTTGATATAAAGCATGAATCCATTTGTTGTC